>OY986994.1:14398027-15598027 GCA_963920545.1 Lepidium didymum
TCATGAAGGGTTCATCAAAGACATATGCGTATGAAGGGTTCACCAAAGACACAACTTATAGCTTAACGGAAGATTGACCTTGTTGCAACCTATTACACCACCGTTAGTTGGCCTAGCACACTTTCTCATGTGAAAGTTACATTACATTGCCTTGTACTTAGCTAATAGAGATAACATGTGTAGAAGTATGATATGAACATGGATAGCTCTAATGATCTAGCTTGACTTCATAACTCGTTAGAATAAGGTCATGAAGGGTTCATCAAAGACATACGCGTATGAAGGGTTCACCAAAGACACAGCTTATAGCTTAACGGAAGATTGACCTTGTTGCAACCTATTACACCACCGTTACTTGGCCTAGCACACTTTCTCATGTGAAAGTTACATTACATTGCCTCGTACTTAGCTAATAGAGATAACATGTGTAGAAGTATGATATGAACATGGATAGCTCTAATGATCTAGCTTGATTTCATAACTCGTTAGAATAAGGTCATGAAGGGTTCATCAAAGACATACGCGTATGAAGGGTTCACCAAAGACACAGCTTATAGCTTAACGAAAGATTGACCTTGTTGCAACCTATTACACCACCGTTAGTTGGCCTAGCACACTTTCTCATGTGAAAGTTACATTACATTGCCTTGTACTTAGCTAATAGAGATAACATGTGTAGAAGTATGATATGAACATGGATAGCTCTAATGATCTAGCTTGACTTCATAACTCGTTATAATAAGGTCATGAAGGGTTCATCAAAGACATACGCGTATGAAGGGTTCACCAAAGACACAGCTTATAGCTTAACGGAAGATTGACCTTGTTGCAACCTATTACACCACCGTTAGTTGGCCTAGCACACTTTCTCATGTGAAAGTTACATTACATTGCCTTGTACTTAGCTAATAGAGATAACATGTGTAGAAGTATGATATGAACATGTGTAGCTCTAATGATCTAGCTTGATTTCATAACTCGTTAGAACAAGCTCATGAAGGGTTCATCAAAGACATAAGCGTATGAAGGGTTCACCAAAAACATAGCTTATAGCTTAACGGAAGATTGACCTTGTTGCAACCTATTACACCACCGTTAGTTGGTCTAGCACACTTTCTCATGTCAAAGATACATTACATTGCCTTGAACATAGCTAATAGATATAACATGTGTAAAAGTATTATATGAACATGGATAGCTCTAATGATCTAGCTTGACTTCATAACCCGTTAGAATAAGGTCATGAAGGGTTCATCAAAGACATACGCGTATGAAGGGTTCACCAAAGACACAGCTTATAGCTTAACGGAAGATTGACCTTGTTGCAACTTATTACACCACCTTTAGTTGGCCTAGCACACTTTCTCATGTGAAAGTTACATTACATTGCCTTGTACTTAGCTAATAGAGATAACATGTATAGAAGTATGATATGAACATGGATAGCTCTAATGATCTAGCTTGATTTCATAACTCGTTAGAACAAGCTCATGAAGGGTTCATCAAAGACATAAGCGTATGAAGGGTTCACCAAAGACATAGCTTATAGCTTAACGGAAGATTGACCTTGTTGCAACCTATTACACCACCGTTAGTTGGTCTAGCACACTTTTTTATGTCAAAGATACATTACATTTCCTTGAACATAGCTAATAGAGATAACATGTGTAGAAGTATGATATGAACATGGATAGCTCTAATGATCTAGCTTGATTTCATAACTCGTTAGAATAAGGTCATGAAGGGTTCATCAAAGACATACGCGTATGAAGGGTTCACCAAAGACACAGCTTATAGCTTAACGGAAGATTGACCTTGTTGCAACCTATTACACCACCGTTAGTTGGCCTAGCACACTTTCTCATGTCAAAGATACATTACATTGCCTTGAACATAGCTAATAGAGATAACATGTGTAAAAGTATTATATGAACATGGATAGCTCTAATGATCTAGCTTGACTTCATAACTCGTTAGAATAAGGTCATGAAGGGTTCATCAAAGACATACGCGTATGAAGGGTTCACCAAAGACACAACTTATAGCTTAACGGAAGATTGACCTTGTTGCAACCTATTACACCACCTTTAGTTGGCCTAGCACACTTTCTCATGTGAAAGTTACATTACATTGCCTTGTACTTAGCTAATAGAGATAACATGTATAAAAGTATGATATGAACATGGATAGCTCTAATGATCTAGCTTGATTTCATAACTCGTTAGAACAAGCTCATGAAGGGTTCATCAAAGACATAAGCGTATGAAGGGTTCACCAAAGACATAGCTTATAGCTTAACGGAAGATTGACCTTGTTGCAACCTATTACCCCTCCGTTAGTTGGTCTAGCACACTTTTTTATGTCAAAGATACATTACATTGCCTTGAACATAGCTAATAGAGATAACATGTGTAAAAGTATTATATGAACATGGATAGCTCTAATGATCTAGCTTGACTTCATAACTCGTTAGAATAAGGTCATGAAGGGTTCATCAAAGACATACGCGTATGAAGGGTTCACCAAAGACACAGCTTATAGCTTAACGGAAGATTGACCTTGTTGCAACCTATTACACCACCGTTAGTTGGCCTAGCACACTTTCTCATGTGAAAGTTACATTACATTGCCTTGTACTTAACTAATAGAGATAACATGTGTAGAAGTATGATATGAACATGGATAGCTCTAATGATCTAGCTTGACTTCATAACTCGTTAGAATAAGGTCATGAAGGGTTCATCAAAGACATACGCGTATGAAGGGTTCACCAAAGACACAGCTTATAGCTTAACGGAAGATTGACCTTGTTGCAACCTATTACACCACCGTTACTTGGCCTAGCACACTTTCTCATGTGAAAGTTACATTACATTGCCTCGTACTTAGCTAATAGAGATAACATGTGTAGAAGTATGATATGAACATGGATAGCTCTAATGATCTAGCTTGATTTCATAACTCGTTAGAATAAGGTCATGAAGGGTTCATCAAAGACATACGCGTATGAAGGGTTCACCAAAGACACAGCTTATAGCTTAACGAAAGATTGACCTTGTTGCAACCTATTACACCACCGTTAGTTGGCCTAGCACACTTTCTCATGTGAAAGTTACATTACATTGCCTTGTACTTAGCTAATAGAGATAACATGTGTAGAAGTATGATATGAACATGGATAGCTCTAATGATCTAGCTTGACTTTATAACTCGTTATAATAAGGTCATGAAGGGTTCATCAAAGACATACGCGTATGAAGGGTTCACCAAAGACACAGCTTATAGCTTAACGGAAGATTGACCTTGTTGCAACCTATTACACCACCGTTAGTTGGCCTAGCACACTTTCTCATGTGAAAGTTACATTACATTGCCTTGTACTTAGCTAATAGAGATAACATGTGTAGAAGTATGATATGAACATGTGTAGCTCTAATGATCTAGCTTGATTTCATAACTCGTTAGAACAAGCTCATGAAGGGTTCATCAAAGACATAAGCGTATGAAGGGTTCACCAAAGACATAGCTTATAGCTTAACGGAAGATTGACCTTGTTGCAACCTATTACACCACCGTTAGTTGGTCTAGCACACTTTTTTATGTCAAAGATACATTACATTGCCTTGAACATAGCAAATAGAGATAACATGTGTAAAAGTATTATATGAACATGGATAGCTCTAATGATCTAGCTTGATTTCATAACTCGTTAGAACAAGCTCATGAAGGGTTCATCAAAGACATAAGCGTATGAAGGGTTCACCAAAGACATAGCTTATAGCTTAACGGAAGATTGACCTTGTTGCAACCTATTACACCACCGTTAGTTGGTCTAGCACACTTTCTCATGTCAATGATACATTACATTGCCTTGAACATAGCTAATAGATATAACATGTGTAAAAGTATTATATGAACATGGATAGCTCTAATGATCTAGCTTGATTTCATAACTCGTTAGAACAAGCTCATGAAGGGTTCATCAAAGACATAAGCGTATGAAGGGTTCACCAAAGACATAGCTTATAGCTTAACGGAAGATTGACCTTGTTGCAACCTATTACACCTCCGTTAGTTGGTCTAGCACACTTTCTTATGTCAAAGATACATTACATTTCCTTGTACTTAGCTAATAGAGATAACATGTGTAAAAGTATTATATGAACATGGATAGCTCTAATGATCTAGCTTGACTTCATAATTCGTTAGAATAAGGTCATGAAGGGTTCATCAAAGACATACGCGTATGAAGGGTTCACCAAAGACACAGCTTATAGCTTAACGGAAGATTGACCTTGTTGCAACCTATTACACCACCGTTAGTTGGCCTAGCACACTTTCTCATGTCAAAGATACATTACATTGCCTTGAACATAGCTAATAGAGATAACATGTGTAAAAGTATTATATGAACATGGATAGCTCTAATGATCTAGCTTGACTTCATAACTCGTTAGAATAAGGTCATGAAGGGTTCATCAAAGACATACGCGTATGAAGGGTTCACCAAAGACACAACTTATAGCTTAACGGAAGATTGACCTTGTTGCAACCTTTTACACCACCTTTAGTTGGCCTAGCACACTTTCTCATGTGAAAGTTACATTACATTGCCTTGTACTTAGCTAATAGAGATAACATGTATAAAAGTATAATATGAACATGGATAGCTCTAATGATCTAGCTTGATTTCATAACTCGTTAGAACAAGCTCATGAAGGGTTCATCAAAGACATAAGCGTATGAAGGGTTCACCAAAGACATAGCTTATAGCTTAACGGAAGATTGACCTTGTTGCAACCTATTACCCCTCCGTTAGTTGGTCTAGCACACTTTTTTATGTCAAAGATACATTACATTGCCTTGAACATAGCTAATAGAGATAACATGTGTAAAAGTATTATATGAACATGGATAGCTCTAATGATCTAGCTTGACTTCATAACTCGTTAGAATAAGGTCATGAAGGGTTCATCAAAGACATACGCGTATGAAGGGTTCACCAAAGACACAGCTTATAGCTTAACGGAAGATTGACCTTGTTGCAACCTATTACACCACCGTTAGTTGGCCTAGCACACTTTCTCATGTGAAAGTTACATTACATTGCCTTGTACTTAACTAATAGAGATAACATGTGTAGAAGTATGATATGAACATGGATAGCTCTAATGATCTAGCTTGACTTCATAACTCGTTAGAATAAGGTCATGAAGGGTTCATCAAAGACATACGCGTATGAAGGGTTCACCAAAGACACAGCTTATAGCTTAACGGAAGATTGACCTTGTTGCAACCTATTACCCCTCCGTTAGTTGGTCTAGCACACTTTTTTATGTCAAAGATACATTACATTGCCTTGAACATAGCTAATAGAGATAACATGTGTAGAAGTATGATATGAACATGGATAGCTCTAATGATCTAGCTTGACTTCATAACTCGTTAGAATAAGGTCATGAAGGGTTCATCAAAGACATACGCGTATGAAGGGTTCACCAAAGACACAGCTTATAGCTTAACGGAAGATTGACCTTGTTGCAACCTATTACACCACCGTTACTTGGCCTAGCACACTTTCTCATGTGAAAGTTACATTACATTGCCTCGTACTTAGCTAATAGAGATAACATGTGTAGAAGTATGATATGAACATGGATAGCTCTAATGATCTAGCTTGATTTCATAACTCGTTAGAATAAGGTCATGAAGGGTTCATCAAAGACATACGCGTATGAAGGGTTCACCAAAGACACAGCTTATAGCTTAACGAAAGATTGACCTTGTTGCAACCTATTACACCACCGTTAGTTGGCCTAGCACACTTTCTCATGTGAAAGTTACATTACATTGCCTTGTACTTAGCTAATAGAGATAACATGTGTAGAAGTATGATATGAACATGGATAGCTCTAATGATCTAGCTTGACTTTATAACTCGTTATAATAAGGTCATGAAGGGTTCATCAAAGACATACGCGTATGAAGGGTTCACCAAAGACACAGCTTATAGCTTAACGGAAGATTGACCTTGTTGCAACCTATTACACCACCGTTAGTTGGCCTAGCACACTTTCTCATGTGAAAGTTACATTACATTGCCTTGTACTTAGCTAATAGAGATAACATGTGTAGAAGTATGATATGAACATGTGTAGCTCTAATGATCTAGCTTGATTTCATAACTCGTTAGAACAAGCTCATGAAGGGTTCATCAAAGACATAAGCGTATGAAGGGTTCACCAAAGACATAGCTTATAGCTTAACGGAAGATTGACCTTGTTGCAACCTATTACACCACCGTTAGTTGGTCTAGCACACTTTTTTATGTCAAAGATACATTACATTGCCTTGAACATAGCAAATAGAGATAACATGTGTAAAAGTATTATATGAACATGGATAGCTCTAATGATCTAGCTTGATTTCATAACTCGTTAGAACAAGCTCATGAAGGGTTCATCAAAGACATAAGCGTATGAAGGGTTCACCAAAGACATAGCTTATAGCTTAACGGAAGATTGACCTTGTTGCAACCTATTACACCACCGTTAGTTGGTCTAGCACACTTTCTCATGTCAATGATACATTACATTGCCTTGAACATAGCTAATAGATATAACATGTGTAAAAGTATTATATGAACATGGATAGCTCTAATGATCTAGCTTGATTTCATAACTCGTTAGAATAAGGTCATGAAGGGTTCATCAAAGACATACGCGTATGAAGGGTTCACCAAAGACACAGCTTATAGCTTAACGAAAGATTGACCTTGTTGCAACCTATTACACCACCGTTAGTTGGCCTAGCACACTTTCTCATGTGAAAGTTACATTACATTGCCTTGTACTTAGCTAATAGAGATAACATGTGTAGAAGTATGATATGAACATGGATAGCTCTAATGATCTAGCTTGACTTCATAACTCGTTATAATAAGGTCATGAAGGGTTCATCAAAGACATACGCGTATGAAGGGTTCACCAAAGACACAGCTTATAGCTTAACGGAAGATTGACCTTGTTGCAACCTATTACACCACCGTTAGTTGGCCTAGCACACTTTCTCATGTGAAAGTTACATTACATTGCCTTGTACTTAGCTAATAGAGATAACATGTGTAGAAGTATGATATGAACATGTGTAGCTCTAATGATCTAGCTTGATTTCATAACTCGTTAGAACAAGCTCATGAAGGGTTCATCAAAGACATAAGCGTATGAAGGGTTCACCAAAGACATAGCTTATAGCTTAACGGAAGATTGACCTTGTTGCAACCTATTACACCACCGTTAGTTGGTCTAGCACACTTTTTTATGTCAAAGATACATTACATTGCCTTGAACATAGCAAATAGAGATAACATGTGTAAAAGTATTATATGAACATGGATAGCTCTAATGATCTAGCTTGATTTCATAACTCGTTAGAACAAGCTCATGAAGGGTTCATCAAAGACATAAGCGTATGAAGGGTTCACCAAAGACATAGCTTATAGCTTAACGGAAGATTGACCTTGTTGCAACCTATTACACCACCGTTAGTTGGTCTAGCACACTTTCTCATGTCAATGATACATTACATTGCCTTGAACATAGCTAATAGATATAACATGTGTAAAAGTATTATATGAACATGGATAGCTCTAATGATCTAGCTTGACTTCATAACTCGTTAGAATAAGGTCATGAAGGGTACATCAAAGACATAAGCGTATGAAGGGTTCACCAAAGACACAGCTTATAGCTTAACGGAAGATTGACCTTGTTGCAACCTATTACACCACCGTTAGTTGGCCTAGCACACTTTCTCATGTGAAAGTTACATTACATTGCCTTGTACTTAGCTAATAGAGATAACATGTGTAGAAGTATGATATGAACATGGATAGCTCTAATGATCTAGCTTGACTTCATAACTCGTTAGAATAAGGTCATGAAGGGTTCATCAAAGACATACGCGTATGAAGGGTTCACCAAAGACACAGCTTATAGCTTAACGGAAGATTGACCTTGTTGCAACCTATTACACCACCTTTAGTTGGCCTAGCACACTTTCTCATGTGAAAGTTACATTACATTGCCTTGTACTTAGCTAATAGAGATAACATGTATAGAAGTATGATATGAACATGGATAGCTCTAATGATCTAGCTTGATTTCATAACTCGTTAGAATAAGGTCATGAAGGGTTCATCAAAGACATACGCGCATGAAGGGTTCACCAAAGACACAGCTTATAGCTTAACGGAAGATTGACCTTGTTGCAACCTATTACACCACCGTTAGTTGGCCTAGCACACTTTCTCATGTGAAAGTTACATTACATTGCCTTGTACTTAGCTAATAGAGATAACATGTGTAGAAGTATGATATGAACATGTGTAGCTCTAATGATCTAGCTTGATTTCATAACTCGTTAGAACAAGCTCATGAAGGGTTCATCAAAGACATAAGCGTATGAAGGGTTCACCAAAGACATAGCTTATAGCTTAACGGAAGATTGACCTTGTTGCAACCTATTACACCTCCGTTAGTTGGTCTAGCACACTTTCTTATGTCAAAGATACATTACATTTCCTTGAACATAGCTAATAGAGATAACATGTGTAGAAGTATTATATGAACATGGATAGCTCTAATGATCTAGCTTGACTTCATAATTCGTTAGAATAAGGTCATGAAGGGTTCATCAAAGACATACGCGTATGAAGGGTTCACCAAAGACACAACTTATAGCTTAACGGAAGATTGACCTTGTTGCAACCTATTACACCACCGTTAGTTGGCCTAGCACACTTTCTCATGTGAAAGTTACATTACATTGCCTTGTACTTAGCTAATAGAGATAACATGTGTAGAAGTATGATATGAACATGTGTAGCTCTAATGATCTAGCTTGATTTCATAACTCGTTAGAACAAGCTCATGAAGGGTTCATCAAAGACATAAGCGTATGAAGGGTTCACCAAAGACATAGCTTATAGCTTAACGGAAGATTGACCTTGTTGCAACCTATTACACCACCGTTAGTTGGTCTAGCACACTTTTTTATGTCAAAGATACATTACATTGCCTTGAACATAGCAAATAGAGATAACATGTGTAAAAGTATTATATGAACATGGATAGCTCTAATGATCTAGCTTGATTTCATAACTCGTTAGAACAAGCTCATGAAGGGTTCATCAAAGACATAAGCGTATGAAGGGTTCACCAAAGACATAGCTTATAGCTTAACGGAAGATTGACCTTGTTGCAACCTATTACACCACCGTTAGTTGGTCTAGCACACTTTCTCATGTCAATGATACATTACATTGCCTTGAACATAGCTAATAGATATAACATGTGTAAAAGTATTATATGAACATGGATAGCTCTAATGATCTAGCTTGACTTCATAACTCGTTAGAATAAGGTCATGAAGGGTTCATCAAAGACATAAGCGTATGAAGGGTTCACCAAAGACACAGCTTATAGCTTAACGGAAGATTGACCTTGTTGCAACCTATTACACCACCGTTAGTTGGCCTAGCACACTTTCTCATGTGAAAGTTACATTACATTGCCTTGTACTTAGCTAATAGAGATAACATGTGTAGAAGTATGATATGAACATGGATAGCTCTAATGATCTAGCTTGACTTCATAACTCGTTAGAATAAGGTCATGAAGGGTTCATCAAAGACATACGCGTATGAAGGGTTCACCAAAGACACAGCTTATAGCTTAACGGAAGATTGACCTTGTTGCAACCTATTACACCACCTTTAGTTGGCCTAGCACACTTTCTCATGTGAAAGTTACATTACATTGCCTTGTACTTAGCTAATAGAGATAACATGTATAGAAGTATGATATGAACATGGATAGCTCTAATGATCTAGCTTGATTTCATAACTCGTTAGAATAAGGTCATGAAGGGTTCATCAAAGACATACGCGCATGAAGGGTTCACCAAAGACACAGCTTATAGCTTAACGGAAGATTGACCTTGTTGCAACCTATTACACCACCGTTAGTTGGCCTAGCACACTTTCTCATGTGAAAGTTACATTACATTGCCTTGTACTTAGCTAATAGAGATAACATGTGTAGAAGTATGATATGAACATGTGTAGCTCTAATGATCTAGCTTGATTTCATAACTCGTTAGAACAAGCTCATGAAGGGTTCATCAAAGACATAAGCGTATGAAGGGTTCACCAAAGACATAGCTTATAGCTTAACGGAAGATTGACCTTGTTGCAACCTATTACACCTCCGTTAGTTGGTCTAGCACACTTTCTTATGTCAAAGATACATTACATTTCCTTGAACATAGCTAATAGAGATAACATGTGTAGAAGTATTATATGAACATGGATAGCTCTAATGATCTAGCTTGACTTCATAATTCGTTAGAATAAGGTCATGAAGGGTTCATCAAAGACATACGCGTATGAAGGGTTCACCAAAGACACAGCTTATAGCTTAACGGAAGATTGACCTTGTTGCAACCTATTACACCACCGTTAGTTGGCCTAGCACACTTTCTCATGTCAAAGATACATTACATTGCCTTGAACATAGCTAATAGAGATAACATGTGTAAAAGTATTATATGAACATGGATAGCTCTAATGATCTAGCTTGACTTCATAACTCGTTAGAATAAGGTCATGAAGGGTTCATCAAAGACATACGCGTATGAAGGGTTCACCAAAGACACAACTTATAGCTTAACGGAAGATTGACCTTGTTGCAACCTATTACACCACCGTTAGTTGGCCTAGCACACTTTCTCATGTGAAAGTTACATTACATTGCCTTGTACTTAGCTAATAGAGATAACATGTATAGAAGTATGATATGAACATGGATAGCTCTAATGATCTAGCTTGATTTCATAACTCGTTAGAACAAGCTCATGAAGGGTTCATCAAAGACATAAGCGTATGAAGGGTTCACCAAAGACATAGCTTATAGCTTAACGGAAGATTGACCTTGTTGCAACCTATTACCCCTCCGTTAGTTGGTCTAGCACACTTTTTTATGTCAAAGATACATTACATTGCCTTGAACATAGCTAATAGAGATAACATGTGTAAAAGTATTATATGAACATGGATAGCTCTAATGATCTAGCTTGACTTCATAACTCGTTAGAATAAGGTCATGAAGGGTTCATCAAAGACATACGCGTATGAAGGGTTCACCAAAGACACAGCTTATAGCTTAACGGAAGATTGACCTTGTTGCAACCTATTACACCACCGTTAGTTGTCCTAGCACACTTTCTCATGTGAAAGTTACATTACATTGCCTTGTACTTAGCTAATAGAGATAACATGTGTAGAAGTATGATATGAACATGGATAGCTCTAATGATCTAGCTTGACTTCATAACTCGTTAGAATAAGGTCATGAAGGGTTCATCAAAGACATACGCGTATGAAGGGTTCACCAAAGACACAGCTTATAGCTTAACGGAAGATTGACCTTGTTGCAACCTATTACACCACCGTTACTTGGCCTAGCACACTTTCTCATGTGAAAGTTACATTACACTGCCTAAAACTTACCTAATAGAGATAACATGTATAGAAGTATGATATGAACATGGATAGCTCTAATGATCTAGCTTGATTTCATAACTCGTTAGAACAAGCTCATGAAGGGTTCATCAAAGACATAAGCGTATGAACGGTTCACCAAAGACATAGCTTATAGCTTAACGGAAGATTGACCTTGTTGCAACCTATTACACCTCCGTTAGTTGGTCTAGCACACTTTTTTATGTCAAAGATACATTACATTGCCTTGAACATAGCTAATAGAGATAACATGTGTAAAAGTATTATATGAACATGGATAGCTCTAATGATCTAGCTTGACTTCATAATTCGTTAGAATAAGGTCATGAAGGGTTCATCAAAGACATACGCGTATGAAGGGTTCACCAAAGACACAGCTTATAGCTTAACGGAAGATTGACCTTGTTGCAACCTATTACACCACCGTTAGTTGGCCTAGCACACTTTCTCATGTGAAAGTTACATTACACTGCCTAAAACTTACCTAATAGAGATAACATGTATAGAAGTATGATATGAACATGGATAGCTCTAATGATCTAGCTTGATTTCATAACTCGTTAGAACAAGCTCATGAAGGGTTCATCAAAGACATTAGCATATGAACGGTTCACCAAAGACATAGCTTATAGCTTAACGGAAGATTGACCTTGTTGCAACCTATTACACCTCCGTTAGTTGGTCTAGCACACTTTCTTATGTCAAAGATACATTACATTGCCTTGAACATAGCTAATAGAGATAACATGTGTAAAAGTATTATATGAACATGGATAGCTCTAATGATCTAGCTTGACTTCATAATTCGTTAGAATAAGGTCATGAAGGGTTCATCAAAGACATACGCGTATGAAGGGTTCACCAAAGACACAGCTTATAGCTTAACGGAAGATTGACCTTGTTGCAACCTATTACACCACCGTTAGTTGGCCTAGCACACTTTCTCATGTGAAAGTTACATTACACTGCCTAAAACTTACCTAATAGAGATAACATGTATAGAAGTATGATATGAACATGGATAGCTCTAATGATCTAGCTTGATTTCATAACTCGTTAGAACAAGCTCATGAAGGGTTCATCAAAGACATTAGCGTATGAAGGGTTCACCAAAGACATAGCTTATAGCTTAACGGAAGATTGACCTTGTTGCAACCTATTACACCTCCGTTAGTTGGTCTAGCACACTTTCTTATGTCAAAGATACATTACATTGCCTTGAACATAGCTAATAGAGATAACATGTGTAAAAGTATTATATGAACATGGATAGCTCTAATGATCTAGCTTGACTTCATAACTCGTTAGAATAAGGTCATGAAGGGTTCATCAAAGACATACGCGTATGAAGGGTTCACCAAAGACACAGCTTATAGCTTAACGGAAGATTGACCTTGTTGCAACCTATTACACCACGTTTAGTTGGCCTAGCACACTTTCTCATGTGAAAGTTACATTACATTGCCTTGTACTTAGCTAATAGAGATAACATATATAGAAGTATGATATGAACATGGATAGCTCTAATGATCTAGCTTGATTTCATAACTCGTTAGAACAAGCTCATGAAGGGTTCATCAAAGACATTAGCATATGAACGGTTCACCAAAGACATAGCTTATTGCTTAACGGAAGATTGACCTTGTTGCAACCTATTACACCTCCGTTAGTTGGTCTAGCACACTTTCTTATGTCAAAGATACATTACATTGCCTTGAACATAGCTAATAGAGATAACATGTGTAAAAGTATTATATGAACATGGATAGCTCTAATGATCTAGCTTGACTTCATAATTCGTTAGAATAAGGTCATGAAGGGTTCATCAAAGACATAAGCGTATGAAGGGTTCACCAAAGACATAGCTTATAGCTTAACGGAAGATTGACCTTGTTGCAACCTATTACACCTCCGTTAGTTGGTCTAGCACACTTTCTTATGTCAAAGATACATTACATTGCCTTGAACATAGCTAATAGAGATAACATGTGTAAAAGTATTATATGAACATGGATAGCTCTAATGATCTAGCTTGACTTCATAACTCGTTAGAATAAGGTCATGAAGGGTTCATCAAAGACATACGCGTATGAAGGGTTCACCAAAGACACAGCTTATAGCTTAACGGAAGATTGACCTTGTTGCAACCTATTACACCACGTTTAGTTGGCCTAGCACACTTTCTCATGTGAAAGTTACATTACATTGCCTTGTACTTAGCTAATAGAGATAACATATATAGAAGTATGATATGAACATGGATAGCTCTAATGATCTAGCTTGATTTCATAACTCGTTAGAACAAGCTCATGAAGGGTTCATCAAAGACATTAGCATATGAACGGTTCACCAAAGACATAGCTTATAGCTTAACGGAAGATTGACCTTGTTGCAACCTATTACACCTCCGTTAGTTGGTCTAGCACACTTTCTTATGTCAAAGATACATTACATTGCCTTGAACATAGCTAATAGAGATAACATGTGTAAAAGTATTATATGAACATGGATAGCTCTAATGATCTAGCTTGACTTCATAACTCGTTAGAATAAGGTCATGAAGGGTTCATCAAAGACATACGCGTATGAAGGGTTCACCAAAGACACAGCTTATAGCTTAACGGAAGATTGACCTTGTTGCAACCTATTACACCACGTTTAGTTGGCCTAGCACACTTTCTCATGTGAAAGTTACATTACATTGCCTTGTACTTAGCTAATAGAGATAACATATATAGAAGTATGATATGAACATGGATAGCTCTAATGATCTAGCTTGATTTCATAACTCGTTAGAACAAGCTCATGAAGGGTTCATCAAAGACATTAGCATATGAACGGTTCACCAAAGACATAGCTTATTGCTTAACGGAAGATTGACCTTGTTGCAACCTATTACACCTCCGTTAGTTGGTCTAGCACACTTTCTTATGTCAAAGATACATTACATTGCCTTGAACATAGCTAATAGAGATAACATGTGTAAAAGTATTATATGAACATGGATAGCTCTAATGATCTAGCTTGACTTCATAATTCGTTAGAATAAGGTCATGAAGGGTTCATCAAAGACATAAGCGTATGAAGGGTTCACCAAAGACATAGCTTATAGCTTAACGGAAGATTGACCTTGTTGCAACCTATTACACCTCCGTTAGTTGGTCTAGCACACTTTCTTATGTCAAAGATACATTACATTGCCTTGAACATAGCTAATAGAGATAACATGTGTAAAAGTATTATATGAACATGGATAGCTCTAATGATCTAGCTTGACTTCATAACTCGTTAGAATAAGGTCATGAAGGGTTCATCAAAGACATACGCGTATGAAGGGTTCACCAAAGACACAGCTTATAGCTTAACGGAAGATTGACCTTGTTGCAACCTATTACACCACGTTTAGTTGGCCTAGCACACTTTCTCATGTGAAAGTTACATTACATTGCCTTGTACTTAGCTAATAGAGATAACATATATAGAAGTATGATATGAACATGGATAGCTCTAATGATCTAGCTTGATTTCATAACTCGTTAGAACAAGCTCATGAAGGGTTCATCAAAGACATTAGCATATGAACGGTTCACCAAAGACATAGCTTATAGCTTAACGGAAGATTGACCTTGTTGCAACCTATTACACCTCCGTTAGTTGGTCTAGCACACTTTCTTATGTCAAAGATACATTACATTGCCTTGAACATAGCTAATAGAGATAACATGTGTAAAAGTATTATATGAACATGGATAGCTCTAATGATCTAGCTTGACTTCATAACTCGTTAGAATAAGGTCATGAAGGGTTCATCAAAGACATACGCGTATGAAGGGTTCACCAAAGACACAGCTTATAGCTTAACGGAAGATTGACCTTGTTGCAACCTATTACACCACGTTTAGTTGGCCTAGCACACTTTCTCATGTGAAAGTTACATTACACTGCCTTGTACTTAGCTAATAGAGATAACATATATAGAAGTATGATATGAACATGGATAGCTCTAATGATCTAGCTTGATTTCATAACTCGTTAGAACAAGCTCATGAAGGGTTCATCAAAGACATTAGCATATGAACGGTTCACCAAAGACATAGCTTATTGCTTAACGGAAGATTGACCTTGTTGCAACCTATTACACCTCCGTTAGTTGGTCTAGCACACTTTCTTATGTCAAAGATACATTACATTGCCTTGAACATAGCTAATAGAGATAACATGTGTAAAAGTATTATATGAACATGGATAGCTCTAATGATCTAGCTTGACTTCATAATTCGTTAGAATAAGGTCATGAAGGGTTCATCAAAGACATAAGCGTATGAAGGGTTCACCAAAGACATAGCTTATAGCTTAACGGAAGATTGACCTTGTTGCAACCTATTACACCTCCGTTAGTTGGTCTAGCACACTTTCTTATGTCAAAGATACATTACATTGCCTTGAACATAGCTAATAGAGATAACATGTGTAAAAGTATTATATGAACATGGATAGCTCTAATGATCTAGCTTGACTTCATAACTCGTTAGAATAAGGTCATGAAGGGTTCATCAAAGACATACGCGTATGAAGGGTTCACCAAAGACACAGCTTATAGCTTAACGGAAGATTGACCTTGTTGCAACCTATTACACCACGTTTAGTTGGCCTAGCACACTTTCTCATGTGAAAGTTACATTACATTGCCTTGTACTTAGCTAATAGAGATAACATATATAGAAGTATGATATGAACATGGATAGCTCTAATGATCTAGCTTGATTTCATAACTCGTTAGAACAAGCTCATGAAGGGTTCATCAAAGACATTAGCATATGAACGGTTCACCAAAGACATAGCTTATAGCTTAACGGAAGATTGACCTTGTTGCAACCTATTACACCTCCGTTAGTTGGTCTAGCACACTTTCTTATGTCAAAGATACATTACATTGCCTTGAACATAGCTAATAGAGATAACATGTGTAAAAGTATTATATGAACATGGATAGCTCTAATGATCTAGCTTGACTTCATAATTCGTTAGAATAAGGTCATGAAGGGTTCATCAAAGACATACGCGTATGAAGGGTTCACCAAAGACACAGCTTATAGCTTAACGGAAGATTGACCTTGTTGCAACCTATTACACCACCGTTAGTTGGCCTAGCACACTTTCTCATGTGAAAGTTACATTACACTGCCTAAAACTTACCTAATAGAGATAACATGTATAGAAGTATGATATGAACATGGATAGCTCTAATGATCTAGCTTGATTTCATAACTCGTTAGAACAAGCTCATGAAGGGTTCATCAAAGACATTAGCATATGAACGGTTCACCAAAGACATAGCTTATAGCTTAACGGAAGATTGACCTTGTTGCAACCTATTACACCTCCGTTAGTTGGTCTAGCACACTTTCTTATGTCAAAGATACATTACATTGCCTTGAACATAGCTAATAGAGATAACATGTGTAAAAGTATTATATGAACATGGATAGCTCTAATGATCTAGCTTGACTTCATAATTCGTTAGAATAAGGTCATGAAGGGTTCATCAAAGACATAAGCGTATGAAGGGTTCACCAAAGACATAGCTTATAGCTTAACGGAAGATTGACCTTGTTGCAACCTATTACACCTCCGTTAGTTGGTCTAGCACACTTTCTTATGTCAAAGATACATTACATTGCCTTGAACATAGCTAATAGAGATAACATGTGTAAAAGTATTATATGAACATGGATAGCTCTAATGATCTAGCTTGACTTCATAACTCGTTAGAATAAGGTCATGAAGGGTTCATCAAAGACATACGCGTATGAAGGGTTCACCAAAGACACAGCTTATAGCTTAACGGAAGATTGACCTTGTTGCAACCTATTACACCACGTTTAGTTGGCCTAGCACACTTTCTCATGTGAAAGTTACATTACATTGCCTTGTACTTAGCTAATAGAGATAACATATATAGAAGTATGATATGAACATGGATAGCTCTAATGATCTAGCTTGATTTCATAACTCGTTAGAACAAGCTCATGAAGGGTTCATCAAAGACATAAGCGTATGAAGGGTTCACCAAAGACATAGCTTATAGCTTAACGGAAGATTGACCTTGTTGCAACCTATTACCCCTCCGTTAGTTGGTCTAGCACACTTTTTTATGTCAAAGATACATTACATTGCCTTGAACATAGCTAATAGAGATAACATGTGTAAAAGTATTATATGAACATGGATAGCTCTAATGATCTAGCTTGACTTCATAACTCGTTAGAATAAGGTCATGAAGGGTTCATCAAAGACATACGCGTATGAAGGGTTCACCAAAGACACAGCTTATAGCTTAACGGAAGATTGACCTTGTTGCAACCTATTACACCACCGTTAGTTGGCCTAGCACACTTTCTCATGTAAAAGTTACATTACATTGCCTTGTACTTAGCTAATAGAGATAACATGTGTAGAAGTATGATATGAACATGGATAGCTCTAATGATCTAGCTTGACTTCATAACTCGTTAGAATAAGGTCATGAAGGGTTCATCAAAGACATACGCGTATGAAGGGTTCACCAAAGACACAGCTTATAGCTTAACGGAAGATTGACCTTGTTGCAACCTATTACACCACCGTTACTTGGCCTAGCACACTTTCTCATGTGAAAGTTACATTACATTGCCTCGTACTTAGCTAATAGAGATAACATGTGTAGAAGTATGATATGAACATGGATAGCTCTAATGATCTAGCTTGATTTCATAACTCGTTAGAATAAGGTCATGAAGGGTTCATCAAAGACATACGCGTATGAAGGGTTCACCAAAGACACAGCTTATAGCTTAACGAAAGATTGACCTTGTTCAACCTATTACACCACCTTTAGTTGGCCTAGCACACTTTCTCATGTGAAAGTTACATTACATTGCCTTGTACTTAGCTAATAGAGATAACATATATAGAAGTATGATATGAACATGGATAGCTCTAATGATCTAGCTTGATTTCATAACTCGTTAGAACAAGCTCATGAAGGGTTCATCAAAGACATAAGCGTATGAAGGGTTCACCAAAGACATAGCTTATAGCTTAACGGAAGATTGACCTTGTTGCAACCTATTACACCACCGTTAGTTGGTCTAGCACACTTTCTCATGTCAATGATACATTACATTGCCTTGAACATAGCTAATAGATATAACATGTGTAAAAGTATTATATGAACATGGATAGCTCTAATGATCTAGCTTGACTTCATAACTCGTTAGAATAAGGTCATGAAGGGTTCATCAAAGACATACGCGTTTGAAGGGTTCACCAAAGACACAGCTTATAGCTTAACGGAAGATTGACCTTGTTGCAACCTATTACACCACCTTTAGTTGGCCTAGCACACTTTCTCATGTGAAAGTTACATTACATTGCCTTGTACTTAGCTAATAGAGATAACATGTATAGAAGTATGATATGAACATGGATAGCTCTAATGATCTAGCTTGATTTCATAACTCGTTAGAACAAGCTCATGAAGGGTTCATCAAAGACATAAGCGTATGAAGGGTTCACCAAAGACATAGCTTATAGCTTAACGGAAGATTTGTTAGAATTTGCGGAAACAAAGGTAGAGAATGAGAGATTGGAAGATTTTGAGTATCAAAGAGATTTTGGGAAGATTTAGTAACCAAAGAGATTTGAGAGATTTGGTGGCCATAAGGCCGAGATTGAGAGAGAGTTTGTGAAGAAAGTGAGTTTAGTCTTTCTTAGTTTACAATGAGTTACATGAGGTCCTATTTATACACAAAGACTAGCTAGGGTTCTCTACAAACATACAAACACTATATGACAAAAATTACCCAAAATGGGAGTGACACAAACTGAACAAAACAAAGGAGGGTTGTCTCCTTTCCACAAATGCTCCAACGGTCATATTGTCTTAGAGAAGACATGTGACTTTTGCTGGTTGATTCCCAACCATTTAATTGCTTCCTAACCGAGACATGTGACTTCTTTAGTGTAACATGTGACATTCAACTTAAGGTTCCAACGGCTCTATCCTCCAAAGACATCCAACGGCCCATGTTCCTTGTGTATTTCTCAAGTCACTTCTTCCTTGCCTCTCACGTCAAGTCATCCGTTCCTTGGTATTGAAGGCTCGGACTTGATATTTGCTTCACACGCAAGTCGGTGCTTGCTTCATACTCAATTGCTCAGTTTAACACTCCCCCTCAAGCTTGAATCCTTAATGTGATTCATTACGGTCAAGCTTGAAAGTTGTAACTCCCCACCTCATTAAAACCCTTAGTGGAAAACCCATTGGGATAAAACCAACTAAGGGAAAAAGAGTATGGATCATCGTTACGGCTTGGACATATCAAGTCCAAGAGGCTGAGACAAGCTTCACACATTTGAGCTTGTTCCACCTTCTTCAATGAACCACCATGAAGTCCTTCGGCCTTGTTTCGGCTTGGACATATCAAGTCCAAGAGGCTGAGACAAGCTTCACACATTTGAGCTTGTTCCACCTTCTTCAATGAACCACCATGAAGTCCTTCGGCCTTGCTTCGGTCTTGGCTTCATTCCCTCTAATACTCCCCCTCAAGCTTGGACTGCAAGGTACACCAAAGGCCAAGCTTGAAAGCGGCAACAACACTTTGAGAAGCTCCCCCTCTCTGTCAACACTCCTTAGGAAACCATTGAAAATGGTTTCATCTTCAACAAATTCATCTTTGACACTCCCTTAGCTTCAGCTCCTTAGGATATCATTGATCATTATGTCCTAGCTAATACTTACAAGGAACACCCAAAACGTTAGTTTATAAAACGTATTGAAAAGTTTAAGGTTCGTACCTTTTTAGTGTTCTTTATGAACACCACACGTTTGGCTCCTTTGAGCCTTGCATACTTGCGGCTTAAGGCAAAGAAGATCCTTCTTGCACACGCCACATCTCACACTTCCATCACACCTTAGACTTCTTTCACAAGTCTTAGTGTGAACCACTTTTCTCCACAACTTGTCTCTACAAGCTTTAGTGGAGATCACAACGAGTTTTGAAGTGAAATCACTTGCTTCTCTAAGCCTTGATTTCACGAATTTTGGCACAATCCCAAGCTTCCCATTCCTTGACTACTTTGAATGCATTTAGCACCCACTCCTAGCTAAGAAATCAAGAGGAAACCAGCCATTAATACCAAAGGAGATATATTGTTTGAGTTCTCATACCTTGGCTACCAAACTTGTGGCACAAGCTTTTGGTAGAGACTCTTCATGAAAAATGACTTGAGTTCACTTAGAACTCCACACAAAGGATCCGCTTCATCAACACCATCTTGAGAAGCCCTTCCTATCAATCCGTGAACCCCATGAAGCTTCATAGGTCTATTCTTCTTCCTCCTCCAAACGGTTGCAATGACTTGGTCCTTTCCATACCAAGACCATCACCATACTTGTCCTCCTTAACACTATTTCAATACCCAATAGCTTGCTCATTTCCATCCATCTCCTCTTGGGAATACTCAAGCAAAGCTCCGAATTACACCTTCACACAAGATATAAGAGATTTTAAAGCATTTGACATTGAGGGCTCCAAGACATGAAGCATGAATGAAACCAACTATGAATATGAGTAACTAGGCTAGTAAAGACAAGCAAAAGAGATTAAGAGAATAAATAGAGGAGGTTTTAGAGATAGCCTTTATTTGCTCCATAAGTGGCTCGGGTTTTTCAAGAACAAGGACACATCTTTTCACCACACAAATATGGACACACTACTTTGCTTATCGGCTGATTCAACACCTTCCATCAGACTCCACACGAGCTGAGGCCATTGGTTCTAACTCTCCAAGCAAAAGAGGTGCCAAACAAGACAAAACAAGTTGCGGTTTTGGTTTGCCTTTCCATCCATCACGGCTGGCTTCACTCCTTCATGGAGCTCACCTAGCTACAACACAGAGGTTAGACACCAAATACTCACAAAATAGTTAGAAACTAACATAACAATTTTCAACATTTTTCATAAAATACAAACCGAGAGATTTATGACAACACAACTCGGTCCAAGATTTTTCAATGTAAAAGGGATGGATTCAACATGATTTTACACACTCTAATTCATAAGAATAAAGTGTATTTAACCATGGTTCAAGATTTTAAAGCTTGGTTCAAACCGCCAAAACATATAAAGAATACAATGGATTTTATGGTTCTACATTTCACAAGAAAGAGAGACCAACCCAAGGTTTTCAAGGACACGGTTTGAACTCAAGAAACACATGAAAAACAAGTCTTAAACTCGCAAAAGTTTTAGCAAGAAAGAAAAAATTATTTTTTTTTGAAATCGAAACACTCTTTTACCCATCGGTTAAAAGACAAAGCAATTTGAAATTCGAAATCAAGAGGTTAAACACTAACCAAAGAGTGACTTAGAGATGAGAATGATGCTTAAAGGAAGAGAAATAGAGTGAATAAACCAAGCAAACCGTGGTCAAAGTCACTCCAAAGGAGATCCCTCTATTGTCCAACGGATATAAGCATGTGGCCATCTATTTCTTTCTCTCTCTTGTGGTTCTTCACCACAACAACCTTTCTCCTCTCTTCATGGTCACGAAACAGAGATTTTAACTTTGAAATCTTCAAATAAATCAACAAGAAACACGATTTAAACAAGGAAAATGAAGAACAAAACATTTTTCCAAAACAGATTTTAAAATCGGTTTGAAATACATCAAGAACACTAAGAAATTCTTTTCTTTTGAACCAGCTGAGACTTGGAGATGATATGATGCTCAAATAAAAGGTTTTTAACCTCAGCAACATTCATTCTCCTCATTGTCTCAAAAGAAATCGATTTTAGAAAGAAAAACAACATTTTGGAAAAATCGGTTTGAAAGCCATTTTGGAAAACGTTTTTCAAGCAACAAAACAGCAAGAACACAAAGTCACCATGGATCTTGCTCTGATACCATGTTAGAATTTGCGGAAACAAAGGTAGAGAATGAGAGATTGGAAGATTTTGAGTATCAAAGAGATTTTGGGAAGATTTAGTAACCAAAGAGATTTGAGAGATTTGGTGGCCATAAGGCCGAGATTGAGAGAGAGTTTGTGAAGAAAGTGAGTTTAGTCTTTCTTAGTTTACAATGAGTTACATGAGGTCCTATTTATACACAAAGACTAGCTAGGGTTCTCTACAAACATACAAACACTATATGACAAAAATTACCCAAAATGGGAGTGACACAAACTGAACAAAACAAAGGAGGGTTGTCTCCTTTCCACAAATGCTCCAACGGTCATATTGTCTTAGAGAAGACATGTGACTTTTGCTGGTTGATTCCCAACCATTTAATTGCTTCCTAACCGAGACATGTGACTTCTTTAGTGTAACATGTGACATTCAACTTAAGGTTCCAACGGCTCTATCCTCCAAAGACATCCAACGGCCCATGTTCCTTGTGTATTTCTCAAGTCACTTCTTCCTTGCCTCTCACGTCAAGTCATCCGTTCCTTGGTATTGAAGGCTCGGACTTGATATTTGCTTCACACGCAAGTCGGTGCTTGCTTCATACTCAATTGCTCAGTTTAACAAGATTGACCTTGTTGCAACCTATTACACCACCGTTAGTTGGTCTAGCACACTTTTTTATGTCAAAGATACATTACATTGCCTTGAACATAGCAAATAGAGATAACATGTGTAAAAGTATTATATGAACATGGATAGCTCTAATGATCTAGCTTGACTTCATAATTCGTTAGAATAAGGTCATGAAGGGTTCATCAAAGACATACGCGTATGAAGGGTTCACCAAAGACACAGCTTATAGCTTAACGGAAGATTGACCTTGTTACAACCTATTACACCACCGTTAGTTGGCCTAGCACACTTTCTCATGTGAAAGTTACATTACATTGCCTTGCACTTAGCTAATAGAGATAACATGTGTAGAAGTATGATATGAACATGGATAGCTCTAATGATCTAGCTTGATTTCATAACTCGTTAGAACAAGCTCATGAAGGGTTCATCAAAGACATTAGCATATGAACGGTTCACCAAAGACATAGCTTATAGCTTAACGGAAGATTGACCTTGTTGCAACCTATTACACCTCCGTTAGTTGGTCTAGCACACTTTCTTATGTCAAAGATACATTACATTGCCTTGAACATAGCTAATAGAGATAACATGTGTAAAAGTATTATATGAACATGGATAGCTCTAATGATCTAGCTTGACTTCATAATTCGTTAGAATAAGGTCATGAAGGGTTCATCAAAGACATACGCGTATGAAGGGTTCACCAAAGACACAGCTTATAGCTTAACGGAAGATTGACCTTGTTGCAACCTATTACACCACCGTTAGTTGGCCTAGCACACTTTCTCATGTGAAAGTTACATTACACTGCCTAAAACTTACCTAATAGAGATAACATGTATAGAAGTATGATATGAACATGGATAGCTCTAATGATCTAGCTTGATTTCATAACTCGTTAGAACAAGCTCATGAAGGGTTCATCAAAGACATTAGCATATGAACGGTTCACCAAAGACATAGCTTATAGCTTAACGGAAGATTGACCTTGTTGCAACCTATTACACCTCCGTTAGTTGGTCTAGCACACTTTCTTATGTCAAAGATACATTACATTGCCTTGAACATAGCTAATAGAGATAACATGTGTAAAAGTATTATATGAACATGGATAGCTCTAATGATCTAGCTTGACTTCATAACTCGTTAGAATAAGGTCATGAAGGGTTCATCAAAGACATACGCGTATGAAGGGTTCACCAAAGACACAACTTATAGCTTAACGGAAGATTGACCTTGTTGCAACCTATTACACCACTGTTAGTTGGCCTAGCACACTTTCTCATGTGAAAGTTACATTACATTGCCTTGTACTTAGCTAATAGAGATAACATGTGTAGAAGTATGATATGAACATGGATAGCTCTAATGATCTAGCTTGATTTCATAACTCGTTAGAACAAGCTCATGAAGGGTTCATCAAAGACATAAGCGTATGAAGGGTTCACCAAAGACATAGCTTATAGCTTAACGGAAGATTGACCTTGTTGCAACCTATTACACCACCGTTAGTTGGTCTAGCACACTTTCTCATGTCAAAGATACATTACATTGCCTTGAACATAGCTAATAGAGATAACATGTGTAAAAGTATTATATGAACATGGATAGCTCTAATGATCTAGCTTTACTTCATAACTCGTTAGAATAAGGTCATGAAGGGTTCATCAAAGACATACGCGTATGAAGGGTTCACCAAAGACACAGCTTATAGCTTAACGGAAGATTGACCTTGTTGCAACCTATTACACCACCGTTAGTTGGCCTAGCACACTTTCTCATGTGAAAGTTACATTACATTGCCTTGCACTTAGCTAATAGAGATAACATGTGTAGAAGTATGATATGAACATGGATAGCTCTAATGATCTAGCTTGATTTCATAACTCGTTAGAACAAGCTCATGAAGGGTTCATCAAAGACATAAGCGTATGAAGGGTTCACCAAAGACATAGCTTATAGCTTAACGGAAGATTGACCTTGTTGCAACCTATTACACCTCCGTTAGTTGGTCTAGCACACTTTCTTATGTCAAAGATACATTACATTGCCTTGAACATAGCTAATAGAGATAACATGTGTAAAAGTATTATATGAACATGGATAGCTCTAATGATCTAGCTTGACTTCATAACTCGTTAGAATAAGGTCATGAAGGGTTCATCAAAGACATACGCGTATGAAGGGTTCACCAAAGACACAGCTTATAGCTTAACGGAAGATTGACCTTGTTGCAACCTATTACACCACCTTTAGTTGGCCTAGCACACTTTCTCATGTGAAAGTTACATTACATTGCCTTGTACTTAGCTAATAGAGATAACATATATAGAAGTATGATATGAACATGGATAGCTCTAATGATCTAGCTTGATTTCATAACTCGTTAGAACAAGCTCATGAAGGGTTCATCAAAGACATAAGCGTATGAAGGGTTCACCAAAGACATAGCTTATAGCTTAACGGAAGATTGACCTTGTTGCAACCTATTACCCCTCCGTTAGTTGGTCTAGCACACTTTTTTATGTCAAAGATACATTACATTGCCTTGAACATAGCTAATAGAGATAACATGTGTAAAAGTATTATATGAACATGGATAGCTCTAATGATCTAGCTTGACTTCATAACTCGTTAGAATAAGGTCATGAAGGGTTCATCAAAGACATACGCGTATGAAGGGTTCACCAAAGACACAGCTTATAGCTTAACGGAAGATTGACCTTGTTGCAACCTATTACACCACCGTTAGTTGGCCTAGCACACTTTCTCATGTGAAAGTTACATTACATTGCCTTGTACTTAGCTAATAGAGATAACATGTGTAGAAGTATCATATGAACATGGATAGCTCTAATGATCTAGCTTGACTTCATAACTCGTTAGAATAAGGTCATGAAGGGTTCATCAAAGACATACGCGTATGAAGGGTTCACCAAAGACACAGCTTATAGCTTAACGGAAGATTGACCTTGTTGCAACCTATTACACCACCGTTACTTGGCCTAGCACACTTTCTCATGTGAAAGTTACATTACATTGCCTCGTACTTAGCTAATAGAGATAACATGTGTAGAAGTATGATATGAACATGGATAGCTCTAATGATCTAGCTTGATTTCATAACTCGTTAGAATAAGGTCATGAAGGGTTCATCAAAGACATACGCGTATGAAGGGTTCACCAAAGACACAGCTTATAGCTTAACGAAAGATTGACCTTGTTGCAACCTATTACACCACCGTTAGTTGGCCTAGCACACTTTCTCATGTGAAAGTTACATTACATTGCCTTGTACTTAGCTAATAGAGATAACATGTGTAGAAGTATGATATGAACATGAATAGCTCTAATGATCTAGCTTGACTTCATAACTCGTTATAATAAGGTCATGAAGGGTTCATCAAAGACATACGCGTATGAAGGGTTCACCAAAGACACAGCTTATAGCTTAACGGAAGATTGACCTTGTTGCAACCTATTACACCACCGTTAGTTGGCCTAGCACACTTTCTCATGTGAAAGTTACATTACATTGCCTTGTACTTAGCTAATAGAGATAACATGTGTAGAAGTATCATATGAACATGGATAGCTCTAATGATCTAGCTTGACTTCATAACTCGTTAGAATAAGGTCATGAAGGGTTCATCAAAGACATACGCGTATGAAGGGTTCACCAAAGACACAGCTTATAGCTTAACGGAAGATTGACCTTGTTGCAACCTATTACACCACCGTTACTTGGCCTAGCACACTTTCTCATGTGAAAGTTACATTACATTGCCTCGTACTTAGCTAATAGAGATAACATGTGTAGAAGTATGATATGAACATGGATAGCTCTAATGATCTAGCTTGATTTCATAACTCGTTAGAATAAGGTCATGAAGGGTTCATCAAAGACATACGCGTATGAAGGGTTCACCAAAGACACAGCTTATAGCTTAACGAAAGATTGACCTTGTTGCAACCTATTACACCACCGTTAGTTGGCCTAGCACACTTTCTCATGTGAAAGTTACATTACATTGCCTCGTACTTAGCTAATAGAGATAACATGTGTAGAAGTATGATATGAACATGGATAGCTCTAATGATCTAGCTTGACTTCATAACTCGTTATAATAAGGTCATGAAGGGTTCATCAAAGACATACGCGTATGAAGGGTTCACCAAAGACACAGCTTATAGCTTAACGGAAGATTGACCTTGTTGCAACCTATTACACCACCGTTAGTTGGCCTAGCACACTTTCTCATGTGAAAGTTACATTACATTGCCTTGTACTTAGCTAATAGAGATAACATGTGTAGAAGTATGATATGAACATGTGTAGCTCTAATGATCTAGCTTGATTTCATAACTCGTTAGAACAAGCTCATGAAGGGTTCATCAAAGACATAAGCGTATGAAGGGTTCACCAAAGACATAGCTTATAGCTTAACGGAAGATTGACCTTGTTGCAACCTATTACACCACCGTTAGTTGGTCTAGCACACTTTCTCATGTCAATGATACATTACATTGCCTTGAACATAGCTAATAGATATAACATGTGTAAAAGTATTATATGAACATGGATAGCTCTAATGATCTAGCTTGACTTCATAACTCGTTAGAATAAGGTCATGAAGGGTTCATCAAAGACATACGCGTATGAAGGGTTCACCAAAGACACAGCTTATAGCTTAACGGAAGATTGACCTTGTTGCAACCTATTACACCACCTTTAGTTGGCCTAGCACACTTTCTCATGTGAAAGTTACATTACATTGCCTTGTACTTAGCTAATAGAGATAACATATATAGAAGTATGATATGAACATGGATAGCTCTAATGATCTAGCTTGATTTCATAACTCGTTAGAACAAGCTCATGAAGGGTTCATCAAAGACATAAGCGTATGAAGGGTTCACCAAAGACATAGCTTATAGCTTAACGGAAGATTGACCTTGTTGCAACCTATTACACCACCGTTAGTTGGTCTAGCACACTTTCTCATGTCAAAGATACATTACATTGCCTTGAACATAGCTAATAGAGATAACATGTGTAAAAGTATTATATGAACATGGATAGCTCTAATGATCTAGCTTGACTTCATAACTCGTTAGAATAAGGTCATGAAGGGTTCATCAAAGACATACGCGTATGAAGGGTTCACCAAAGACACAGCTTATAGCTTAACGGAAGATTGACCTTGTTGCAACCTATTACACCACCGTTAGTTGGCCTAGCACACTTTCTCATGTGAAAGTTACATTACATTGCCTTGTACTTAGCTAATAGAGATAACATGTGTAGAAGTATGATATGAACATGGATAGCTCTAATGATCTAGCTTGATTTCATAACTCGTTAGAACAAGCTCATGAAGGGTTCATCAAAGACATAAGCGTATGAAGGGTTCACCAAAGACATAGCTTATAGCTTAACGGAAGATTGACCTTGTTGCAACCTATTACACCTCCGTTAGTTGGTCTAGCACACTTTCTTATGTCAAAGATACATTACATTGCCTTGAACATAGCTAATAGAGATAACATGTGTAAAAGTATTATATGAACATGGATAGCTCTAATGATCTAGCTTGACTTCATAACTCGTTAGAATAAGGTCATGAAGGGTTCATCAAAGACATACGCGTATGAAGGGTTCACCAAAGACACAGCTTATAGCTTAACGGAAGATTGACCTTGTTGCAACCTATTACACCACCTTTAGTTGGCCTAGCACACTTTCTCATGTGAAAGTTACATTACATTGCCTTGTACTTAGCTAATAGAGATAACATATATAGAAGTATGATATGAACATGGATAGCTCTAATGATCTAGCTTGATTTCATAACTCGTTAGAACAAGCTCATGAAGGGTTCATCAAAGACATAAGCGTATGAAGGGTTCACCAAAGACATAGCTTATAGCTTAACGGAAGATTAACCTTGTTGCAACCTATTACACCACTGTTAGTTGGTCTAGCACACTTTTTTATGTCAAAGATACATTACATTGCCTTGAACATAGCAAATAGAGATAACATGTGTAAAAGTATTATATGAACATGGATAGCTCTAATGATCTAGCTTGACTTCATAACTCGTTAGAATAAGGTCATGAAGGGTTCATCAAAGACATACGCGTATGAAGGGTTCACCAAAGACACAGCTTATAGCTTAACGGAAGATTGACCTTGTTGCAACCTATTACACCACCATTAGTTGGCCTAGCACACTTTCTCATGTGAAAGTTACATTACATTGCCTTGTACTTAGCTAATAGAGATAACATGTATAGAAGTATGATATGAACATGGATAGCTCTAATGATCTAGCTTGATTTCATAACTCGTTAGAACAAGCTCATGAAGGGTTCATCAAAGACATCAGCGTATGAAGGGTTCACCAAAGACATAGCTTATAGCTTAACGGAAGATTGACCTTGTTGCAACCTATTACACCTCTGTTAGTTGGTCTAGCACACTTTCTTATGTCAAAGATACATTACATTGCCTTGAACATAGCTAATAGAGATAACTTGTGTAAAAGTATTATATGAACATGGATAGCTCTAATGATCTAGCTTGATTTCATAACTCGTTAGAATAAGGTCATGAAGGGTTCATCAAAGACATACGCGTATGAAGGGTTCACCAAAGACACAGCTTATAGCTTAACGGAAGATTGACCTTGTTGCAACCTATTACACCACCGTTAGTTGGCCTAGCACACTTTCTCATGTGAAAGTTACATTACATTGCCTTGTACTTAGCTAATAGAGATAACATGTGTAGAAGTATGATATGAACATGGATAGCTCTAATGATCTAGCTTGATTTCATAACTCGTTAGAATAAGCTCATGAAGGGTTCATCAAAGACATAAGCGTATGAAGGGTTCACCAAAGACATAGCTTATAGCTTAACGGAGGATTGACCTTGGTGCAACCTATTACACCACCGTTAGGTTGTCTAGCACACTTTCTCATGTCAAAGATACATTACATTGCCTTGAACATAGCTAATAGAGATAACATGTGTAAAAGTATTATATGAACATGGATAGCTCTAATGATCTAGCTTGTTTTCATAACTCGTTAGAATAAGGTCATGAAGGGTTCATCAAAGACATACGCATATGAAGGATTCACCAAAGACACAGCTTATAGCTTAACGGAAGATTGACCTTGTTGCAACCTATTACACCACCGTTAGTTGGCCTAGCACACTTTCTCATGTGAAAGTTACATTACATTACCTTGTACTTAGCTAATAGAGATAACATGTGTAGAAGTATGATATGAACATGGATAGCTCTAATGACCTAGCTTGATTTCATAACTCGTTAGAATAAGCTCATGAAGGGTTCATCAAAGACATAAGCGTATGAAGGGTTCACCAAAGACATAGCTTATAGCTTAACGGAAGATTGACCTTGTTGCAACCTATTACACCACCGTTAGTTGGTCTAGCACACTTTCTCATGTCAAAGATACATTACATTGCCTTGAACATAGCTAATAGAGATAACATGTGTAAAAGTATTATATGAACATGGATAGCTCTAATGATCTAGCTTGACTTCATAACTCGTTAGAATAATGTCATGAAGGGTTCATCAAAGACATACGCGTATGAAGGGTTCACCAAAGACACAGCTTATAGCTTAACGGAAGATTGACCTTGTTGCAACCTATTACACCACCGTTAGTTGGCCTAGCACACTTTCTCATGTGAAAGTTACATTACATTGCCTTGTACTTAGCTAATAGAGATAACATGTGTAGAAGTATGATATGAACATGGATAGCTCTAATGATCTAGCTTGATTTTTTAACTCGTTAGAATAAGCTCATGAAGGGTTCATCAAAGACATAAGCGTATGAAGGGTTCACCAAAGACATAGCTTATAGCTTAACGGAAGATTGACCTTGTTGCAACCTATTACACCACCGTTAGTTGGTCTACACACTTTCTCATGTCAAAGATACATTACATTGCCTTGAACATAGCTAATAGAGATAACATGTGTAAAAGTATTATATGAACATGGATAGCTCTAATGATCTAGCTTGACTTCATAACTCGTTAGAATAAGGTCATGAAGGGTTTATCAAAGACATACGCGTATGAAGGGTTCACCAAAGACATAGCTTATAGCTTAACGGAAGATTGACCTTGTTGCAACCTATTACACCACCTTTAGTTGGCCTAGCACACTTTCTCATGTGAAAGTTACATTACATTGCCTTGTACTTAGCTAATAGAGATAACATGTATAGAAGTATGATATGAACATGGATAGCTCTAATGATCTAGCTTGATTTCATAACTCGTTAGAACAAGCTCATGAAGGGTTCATCAAAGACATAAGCGTATGAAGGGTTCACCAAAGACATAGCTTATAGCTTAACGGAAGATTAACCTTGTTGCAACCTATTACACCGCCGTTAGTTGGTCTAGCACACTTTTTTATGTCAAAGATACATTACATTGCCTTGAACTTAGCAAATAAAGATAACATGTGTAAAAGTATTATATGAACATGGATAGCTCTAATGATCTAGCTTGACTTCATAACTCGTTAGAATAAGGTCATGAAGGGTTCATCAAAGACATACGCGTATGAAGGGTTCACCAAAGACACAGCTTATAGCTTAACGGAAGATTGACCTTGTTGCAACCTATTACACCACCTTTAGTTGGCCTAGCACACTTTCTCATGTGAAAGTTACATTACACTGCCTAAAACTTACCTAATAGAGATAACATGTATAGAAGTATGATATGAACATGGATAGCTCTAATGATCTAGCTTGATTTCATAACTCGTTAGAACAAGCTCATGAAGGGTTCATCAAAGACATAAGCGTATGAAGGGTTCACCAAAGACATAGCTTATAGCTTAACGGAAGATTAACCTTGTTGCAACCTATTACACCGCCGTTAGTTGGTCTAGCACACTTTTTTATGTCAAAGATACATTACATTGCCTTGAACTTAGCAAATAAAGATAACATGTGTAAAAGTATTATATGAACATGGATAGCTCTAATGATCTAGCTTGACTTCATAACTCGTTAGAATAAGGTCATGAAGGGTTCATCAAAGACATACGCGTATGAAGGGTTCACCAAAGACACAGCTTATAGCTTAATGGAAGATTGACCTTGTTGCAACCTATTACACCACCGTTAGTTGGCCTAGCACACTTTCTCATGTGAAAGTTACATTACACTGCCTAAAACTTACCTAATAGAGATAACATGTATAGAAGTATGATATGAACATGGATAGCTCTAATGATCTAGCTTGATTTCATAACTCGTTAGAACAAGCTCATGAAGGGTTCATCAAAGACATTAGCATATGAACGGTTCACCAAAGACATAGCTTATAGCTTAACGGAAGATTGACCTTGTTGCAACCTATTACACCTCCGTTAGTTGGTCTAGCACACTTTCTTATGTCAAAGATACATTACATTGCCTTGAACATAGCTAATAGAGATAACATGTGTAAAAGTATTATATGAACATGGATAGCTCTAATGATCTAGCTTGTTTTCATAACTCGTTAGAATAAGGTCATGAAGGGTTCATCAAAGACATACGCATATGAAGGGTTCACCAAAGACACAGCTTATAGCTTAACGGAAGATTGACCTTGTTGCAACCTATTACACCACCGTTAGTTGGCCTAGCACACTTTCTCATGTGAAAGTTACATTACATTACCTTGTACTTAGCTAATAGAGATAACATGTGTAGAAGTATGATATGAACATGGATAGCTCTAATGACCTAGCTTGATTTCATAACTCGTTAGAATAAGGTCATGAAGGGTTCATCAAAGACATAAGCGTATGAAGGGTTCACCAAAGACATAGCTTATAGCTTAACGGAAGATTGACCTTGTTGCAACCTATTACACCACCGTTAGTTGGTCTAGCACACTTTCTCATGTCAAAGATACATTACATTGCCTTGAACATAGCTAATAGAGATAACATGTGTAAAAGTATTATATGAACATGGATAGCTCTAATGATCTAGCTTGACTTCATAACTCGTTAGAATAAGGTCATGAAGGGTTCATCAAAGACATACGCGTATGAAGGGTTCACCAAAGACACAGCTTATAGCTTAACGGAAGATAGACCTTGTTGCAACCTATTACACCACCGTTAGTTGGCCTAGCACACTTTCTCATGTGAAAGTTACATTACATTGCCTTGTACTTAGCTAATAGAGATAACATGTGTAGAAGTATGATATGAACATGGATAGCTCTAATGATCTAGCTTGATTTCATAACTCGTTAGAACAAGCTCATGAAGGGTTCATCAAAGACATAAGCGTATGAAGGGTTCACCAAAGACATAGCTTATAGCTTAACGGAAGATTGACCTTGTTGCAACCTATTACACCTCCGTTAGTTGGTCTAGCACACTTTCTTATGTCAAAGATACATTACATTGCCTTGAACATAGCTAATAGAGATAACATGTGTAAAAGTATTATATGAACATGGATAGCTCTAATGATCTAGCTTGACTTCATAACTCGTTAGAATAAGGTCATGAAGGGTTCATCAAAGACATACGCGTATGAAGGGTTCACCAAAGACACAGCTTATAGCTTAACGGAAGATTGACCTTGTTGCAACATATTACACCACCTTTAGTTGGCCTAGCACACTTTCTCATGTGAAAGTTACATTACATTGCCTTGTACTTAGCTAATAGAGATAACATATATAGAAGTATGATATGAACATGGATAGCTCTAATGATCTAGCTTGATTTCATAACTCGTTAGAACAAGCTCATGAAGGGTTCATCAAAGACATAAGCGTATGAAGGGTTCACCAAAGACATAGCTTATAGCTTAACGGAAGATTGACCTTGTTGCAACCTATTACCCCTCCGTTAGTTGGTCTAGCACACTTTCTTATGTCAAAGATACATTACATTGCCTTGAACATAGCTAATAGAGATAACATGTGTAAAAGTATTATATGAACATGGATAGCTCTAATGATCTAGCTTGACTTCATAACTCGTTAGAATAAGGTCATGAAGGGTTCATCAAAGACATACGCGTATGAAGGGTTCACCAAAGACACAGCTTATAGCTTAACGGAAGATTGACCTTGTTGCAACCTATTACACCACCGTTAGTTGGCCTAGCACACTTTCTCATGTGAAAGTTACATTACATTGCCTTGTACTTAGCTAATAGAGATAACATGTGTAGAAGTATGATATGAACATGGATAGCTCTAATGATCTAGCTTGACTTCATAACTCGTTAGAATAAGGTCATGAAGGGTTCATCAAAGACATACGCGTATGAAGGGTTCACCAAAGACACAGCTTATAGCTTAACGGAAGATTGACCTTGTTGCAACCTATTACACCACCGTTACTTGGCCTAGCACACTTTCTCATGTGAAAGTTACATTACATTGCCTCGTACTTAGCTAATAGAGATAACATGTGTAGAAGTATGATATGAACATGGATAGCTCTAATGATCTAGCTTGATTTCATAACTCGTTAGAATAAGGTCATGAAGGGTTCATCAAAGACATACGCGTATGAAGGGTTCACCAAAGACACAGCTTATAGCTTAACGAAAGATTGACTTTGTTGCAACCTATTACACCACCGTTAGTTGGCCTAGCACACTTTCTCATGTGAAAGTTACATTACATTGCTTTGTACTTAGCTAATAGAGATAACATGTGTAGAAGTATGATATGAACATGGATAGCTCTAATGATCTAGCTTGACTTCATAACTCGTTATAATAAGGTCATGAAGGGTTCATCAAAGACATACGCGTATGAAGGGTTCACCAAAGACACAGCTTATAGCTTAACGGAAGATTGACCTTGTTGCAACCTATTACACCACCGTTAGTTGGCCTAGCACACTTTCTCATGTGAAAGTTACATTACATTGCCTTGTACTTAGCTAATAGAGATAACATGTGTAGAAGTATGATATGAACATGTGTAGCTCTAATGATCTAGCTTGATTTCATAACTCGTTAGAACAAGCTCATGAAGGGTTCATCAAAGACATAAGCGTATGAAGGGTTCACCAAAGACATAGCTTATAGCTTAACGGAAGATTGACCTTGTTGCAACCTATTACACCACCGTTAGTTGGTCTAGCACACTTTCTCATGTCAATGATACATTACATTGCCTTGAACATAGCTAATAGATATAACATGTGTAAAAGTATTATATGAACATGGATAGCTCTAATGATCTAGCTTGACTTCATAACTCGTTAGAATAAGGTCATGAAGGGTTCATCAAAGACATACGCGTATGAAGGGTTCACCAAAGACACAGCTTATAGCTTAACGGAAGATTGACTTTGTTGCAACCTATTACACCACCTTTAGTTGGCCTAGCACACTTTCTCATGTGAAAGTTACATTACATTGCCTTGTACTTAGCTAATAGAGATAACATGTATAGAAGTATGATATGAACATGGATAGCTCTAATGATCTAGCTTGATTTCATAACTTGTTAGAACAAGCTCATGAAGGGTTCATCAAAGACATAAGCGTATGAAGGGTTCACCAAAGACATAGCTTATAGCTTAACGGAAGATTGACCTTGTTGCAACCTATTACACCACCGTTAGTTGGTCTAGCACACTTTTTTATGTCAAAGATACATTACATTGCCTTGAACATAGCAAATAGAGATAACATGTGTAAAAGTATTATATGAACATGGATAGCTCTAATGATCTAGCTTGACTTCATAATTCGTTAGAATAAGGTCATGAAGGGTTCATCAAAGACATACGCGTATGAAGGGTTCACCAAAGACACAGCTTATAGCTTAACGGAAGATTGACCTTGTTACAACCTATTACACCACCGTTAGTTGGCCTAGCACACTTTCTCATGTGAAAGTTACATTACACTGCCTAAAACTTACCTAATAGAGATAACATGTATAGAAGTATGATATGAACATGGATAGCTCTAATGATCTAGCTTGATTTCATAACTCGTTAGAACAAGCTCATGAAGGGTTCATCAAAGACATTAGCATATGAACGGTTCACCAAAGACATAACTTATAGCTTAACGGAAGATTGACCTTGTTGCAACCTATTACACCTCCGTTAGTTGGTCTAGCACACTTTCTTATGTCAAAGATACATTACATTGCCTTGAACATAGCTAATAGAGATAACATGTGTAAAAGTATTATATGAACATGGATAGCTCTAATGATCTAGCTTGACTTCATAATTCGTTAGAATAAGGTCATGAAGGGTTCATCAAAGACATACGCGTATGAAGGGTTCACCAAAGACACAGCTTATAGCTTAACGGAAGATTGACCTTGTTGCAACCTATTACACCACCGTTAGTTGGCCTAGCACACTTTCTCATGTGAAAGTTACATTACATTGCCTTGTACTTAGCTAATAGAGATAACATATATAGAAGTATGATATGAACATGGATAGCTCTAATGATCTAGCTTGATTTCATAACTCGTTAGAACAAGCTCATGAAGGGTTCATCAAAGACATAAGCGTATGAAGGGTTCACCAAAGACATAGCTTATAGCTTAACGGAAGATTGACCTTGTTGCAACCTATTACCCCTCCGTTAGTTGGTCTAGCACACTTTTTTATGTCAAAGATACATTACATTGCCTTGAACATAGCTAATAGAGATAACATGTGTAAAAGTATTATATGAACATGGATAGCTCTAATGATCTAGCTTGACTTCATAACTCGTTAGAATAAGGTCATGAAGGGTTCATCAAAGACATACGCGTATGAAGGGTTCACCAAAGACACAGCTTATAGCTTAACGGAAGATTGACCTTGTTGCAACCTATTACACCACCGTTAGTTGGCCTAGCACACTTTCTCATGTGAAAGTTACATTACATTGCCTTGTACTTAGCTAATAGAGATAACATGTGTAGAAGTATGATATGAACATGGATAGCTCTAATGATCTAGCTTGACTTCATAACTCGTTAGAATAAGGTCATGAAGGGTTCATCAAAGACATACGCGTATGAAGGGTTCACCAAAGACACAGCTTATAGCTTAACGGAAGATTGACCTTGTTGCAACCTATTACACCACCGTTACTTGGCCTAGCACACTTTCTCATGTGAAAGTTACATTACATTGCCTTGTACTTAGCTAATAGAGATAACATATATAGAAGTATGATATGAACATGGATAGCTCTAATGATCTAGCTTGATTTCATAACTCGTTAGAACAAGCTCATGAAGGGTTCATCAAAGACATAAGCGTATGAAGGGTTCACCAAAGACATAGCTTATAGCTTAACGGAAGATTGACCTTGTTGCAACCTATTACCCCTCCGTTAGTTGGTCTAGCACACTTTTTTATGTCAAAGATACATTACATTGCCTTGAACATAGCTAATAGAGATAACATGTGTAAAAGTATTATATGAACATGGATAGCTCTAATGATCTAGCTTGACTTCATAACTCGTTAGAATAAGGTCATGAAGGGTTCATCAAAGACATACGCGTATGAAGGGTTCACCAAAGACACAGCTTATAGCTTAACGGAAGATTGACCTTGTTGCAACCTATTACACCACCTTTAGTTGGCCTAGCACACTTTCTCATGTGAAAGTTACATTACATTGCCTTGTACTTAGCTAATAGAGATAACATGTATAGAAGTATGATATGAACATGGATAGCTCTAATGATCTAGCTTGATTTCATAACTCGTTAGAACAAGCTCATGAAGGGTTCATCAAAGACATAAGCGTATGAAGGGTTCACCAAAGACATAGCTTATAGCTTAACGGAAGATTGACCTTGTTGCAACCTATTACACCACCGTTAGTTGGTCTAGCACACTTTTTTATGTCAAAGATACATTACATTGCCTTGAACATAGCAAATAGAGATAACATGTGTAAAAGTATTATATGAACATGGATAGCTCTAATGATCTAGCTTGACTTCATAATTCGTTAGAATAAGGTCATGAAGGGTTCATCAAAGACATACGCGTATGAAGGGTTCACCAAAGACACAGCTTATAGCTTAACGGAAGATTGACCTTGTTGCAACATATTACACCACCTTTAGTTGGCCTAGCACACTTTCTCATGTGAAAGTTACATTACATTGCCTTGTACTTAGCTAATAGAGATAACATATATAGAAGTATGATATGAACATGGATAGCTCTAATGATCTAGCTTGATTTCATAACTCGTTAGAACAAGCTCATGAAGGGTTCATCAAAGACATAAGCGTATGAAGGGTTCACCAAAGACATAGCTTATAGCTTAACGGAAGATTGACCTTGTTGCAACCTATTACCCCTCCGTTAGTTGGTCTAGCACACTTTTTTATGTCAAAGATACATTACATTGCCTTGAACATAGCTAATAGAGATAACATGTGTAAAAGTTTTATATGAACATGGATAGCTCTAATGATCTAGCTTGACTTCATAACTCGTTAGAATAAGGTCATGAAGGGTTCATCAAAGACATACGCGTATGAAGGGTTCACCAAAGACACAGCTTATAGCTTAACGGAAGATTGACCTTGTTGCAACCTATTACACCACCGTTAGTTGGCCTAGCACACTTTCTCATGTGAAAGTTACATTACATTGCCTTGTACTTAGCTAATAGAGATAACATGTGTAGAAGTATGATATGAACATGGATAGCTCTAATGATCTAGCTTGACTTCATAACTCGTTAGAATAAGGTCATGAAGGGTTCATCAAAGACATACGCGTATGAAGGGTTCACCAAAGACACAGCTTATAGCTTAACGGAAGATTGACCTTGTTGCAACCTATTACACCACCGTTACTTGGCCTAGCACACTTTCTCATGTGAAAGTTACATTACATTGCCTCGTACTTAGCTAATAGAGATAACATGTGTAGAAGTATGATATGAACATGGATAGCTCTAATGATCTAGCTTGATTTCATAACTCGTTAGAATAAGGTCATGAAGGGTTCATCAAAGACATACGCGTATGAAGGGTTCACCAAAGACACAGCTTATAGCTTAACGAAAGATTGACTTTGTTGCAACCTATTACACCACCGTTAGTTGGCCTAGCACACTTTCTCATGTGAAAGTTACATTACATTGCTTTGTACTTAGCTAATAGAGATAACATGTGTAGAAGTATGATATGAACATGGATAGCTCTAATGATCTAGCTTGACTTCATAACTCGTTATAATAAGGTCATGAAGGGTTCATCAAAGACATACGCGTATGAAGGGTTCACCAAAGACACAGCTTATAGCTTAACGGAAGATTGACCTTGTTGCAACCTATTACACCACCGTTAGTTGGCCTAGCACACTTTCTCATGTGAAAGTTACATTACATTGCCTTGTACTTAGCTAATAGAGATAACATGTGTAGAAGTATGATATGAACATGTGTAGCTCTAATGATCTAGCTTGATTTCATAACTCGTTAGAACAAGCTCATGAAGGGTTCATCAAAGACATAAGCGTATGAAGGGTTCACCAAAGACATAGCTTATAGCTTAACGGAAGATTGACCTTGTTGCAACCTATTACACCACCGTTAGTTGGTCTAGCACACTTTCTCATGTCAATGATACATTACATTGCCTTGAACATAGCTAATAGATATAACATGTGTAAAAGTATTATATGAACATGGATAGCTCTAATGATCTAGCTTGACTTCATAACTCGTTAGAATAAGGTCATGAAGGGTTCATCAAAGACATACGCGTATGAAGGGTTCACCAAAGACACAGCTTATAGCTTAACGGAAGATTGACTTTGTTGCAACCTATTACACCACCTTTAGTTGGCCTAGCACACTTTCTCATGTGAAAGTTACATTACATTGCCTTGTACTTAGCTAATAGAGATAACATGTATAGAAGTATGATATGAACATGGATAGCTCTAATGATCTAGCTTGATTTCATAACTTGTTAGAACAAGCTCATGAAGGGTTCATCAAAGACATAAGCGTATGAAGGGTTCACCAAAGACATAGCTTATAGCTTAACGGAAGATTGACCTTGTTGCAACCTATTACACCACCGTTAGTTGGTCTAGCACACTTTTTTATGTCAAAGATACATTACATTGCCTTGAACATAGCAAATAGAGATAACATGTGTAAAAGTATTATATGAACATGGATAGCTCTAATGATCTAGCTTGACTTCATAATTCGTTAGAATAAGGTCATGAAGGGTTCATCAAAGACATACGCGTATGAAGGGTTCACCAAAGACACAGCTTATAGCTTAACGGAAGATTGACCTTGTTACAACCTATTACACCACCGTTAGTTGGCCTAGCACACTTTCTCATGTGAAAGTTACATTACACTGCCTAAAACTTACCTAATAGAGATAACATGTATAGAAGTATGATATGAACATGGATAGCTCTAATGATCTAGCTTGATTTCATAACTCGTTAGAACAAGCTCATGAAGGGTTCATCAAAGACATTAGCATATGAACGGTTCACCAAAGACATAGCTTATAGCTTAACGGAAGATTGACCTTGTTGCAACCTATTACACCTCCGTTAGTTGGTCTAGCACACTTTCTTATGTCAAAGATACATTACATTGCCTTGAACATAGCTAATAGAGATAACATGTGTAAAAGTATTATATGAACATGGATAGCTCTAATGATCTAGCTTGACTTCATAATTCGTTAGAATAAGGTCATGAAGGGTTCATCAAAGACATACGCGTATGAAGGGTTCACCAAAGACACAGCTTATAGTTTAACGGAAGTTTGACCTTGTTACAACCTATTACACTACCGTTAGTTGGTCTAGCACACTTTCTCATGTCAAAGATACATTACATTGCCTTGAACGTAGCTAATAGAGATAACATGTGTAGAAGTATGATATGAACATGGATAGCTCTAATGATCTAGCTTGATTTCATAACTCGTTAGAACAAGCTCATGAAGGGTTCATCAAAGACATAAGCGTATGAAGGGTTCACCAAAGAAATAGCTTATAGCTTAACGGAAGATTGACCTTGTTGCAACCTATTACACCACCGTTAGTTGGTCTAGCACACTTTCTCATGTCAAAGATACATTACATTGCCTTGAACATAGCTAATAGAGATAACATGTGTAAAAGTATTATATGAACATGGATAGCTCTAATGATCTAGCTTGACTTCATAACTCGTTAGAATAAGGTCATGAAGGGTTCATCAAAGACATACGCGTATGAAGGGTTCACCAAAGACACAGCTTATAGCTTAACGGAAGATTGACCTTGTTGCAACCTATTACACCACCGTTAGGTGGCCTAGCACACTTTCTCATGTGAAAGTTACATTACATTGCCTTGTACTTAGCTAATAGAGATAACATGTGTAGAAGTATGATATGAACATGGATAGCTCTAATGATCTAGCTTGACTTCATAACTCGTTAGAATAAGGTCATGAAGGGTTCATCAAAGACATACGCGTATGAAGGGTTCACCAAAGACACAGCTTATAGCTTAACGGAAGATTGACCTTGTTGCAACCTATTACACCACCGTTACTTGGCCTAGCACACTTTCTCATGTGAAAGTTACATTACATTGCCTTGTACTTAGCTAATAGAGATAACATATATAGAAGTATGATATGAACATGGATAGCTCTAATGATCTAGCTTGATTTCATAACTCGTTAGAACAAGCTCATGAAGGGTTCATCAAAGACATAAGCGTATGAAGGGTTCAAAAAAGACATAGCTTATAGCTTAACGGAAGATTGACCTTGTTGCAACCTATTACCCCTCCGTTAGTTGGTCTAGCACACTTTTTTATGTCAAAGATACATTACATTGCCTTGAACATAGCAAATAGAGATAACATGTGTAAAAGTATTATATGAACATGGATAGCTCTAATGATCTAGCTTGACTTCATAATTCGTTAGAATAAGGTCATGAAGGGTTCATCAAAGACATACGCGTATGAAGGGTTCACCAAAGACACAGCTTATAGCTTAACGGAAGATTGACCTTGTTACAACCTATTACACCACCGTTAGTTGGCCTAGCACACTTTCTCATGTGAAAGTTACATTACACTGCCTAAAACTTACCTAATAGAGATAACATGTATAGAAGTATGATATGAACATGGATAGCTCTAATGATCTAGCTTGATTTCATAACTCGTTAGAACAAGCTCATGAAGGGTTCATCAAAGACATTAGCATATGAACGGTTCACCAAAGACATAGCTTATAGCTTAACGGAAGATTGACCTTGTTGCAACCTATTACACCTCCGTTAGTTGGTCTAGCACACTTTCTTATGTCAAAGATACATTACATTGCCTTGAACGTAGCTAATAGAGATAACATGTGTAGAAGTATGATATGAACATGGATAGCTCTAATGATCTAGCTTGATTTCATAACTCGTTAGAACAAGCTCATGAAGGGTTCATCAAAGACATAAGCGTATGAAGGGTTCACCAAAGAAATAGCTTATAACTTAACGGAAGATTGACCTTGTTGCAACCTATTACACCACCGTTAGTTGGTCTAGCACACTTTCTCATGTCAAAGATACATTACATTGCCTTGAACATAGCTAATAGAGATAACATGTGTAAAAGTATTATATGAACATGGATAGCTCTAATGATCTAGCTTGATTTCATAACTCGTTAGAACAAGCTCATGAAGGGTTCATCAAAGACATTAGCATATGAACGGTTCACCAAAGACATAGCTTATAGCTTAACGGAAGATTGACCTTGTTGCAACCTATTACACCTCCGTTAGTTGGTCTAGCACACTTTCTTATGTCAAAGATACATTACATTGCCTTGAACATAGCTAATAGAGATAACATGTGTAAAAGTATTATATGAACATGGATAGCTCTAATGATCTAGCTTGACTTCATAATTCGTTAGAATAAGGTCATGAAGGGTTCATCAAAGACATACGCGTATGAAGGGTTCACCAAAGACACAGCTTATAGTTTAACGGAAGTTTGACCTTGTTACAACCTATTACACTACCGTTAGTTGGTCTAGCACACTTTCTCATGTCAAAGATACATTACATTGCCTTGAACGTAGCTAATAGAGATAACATGTGTAGAAGTATGATATGAACATGGATAGCTCTAATGATCTAGCTTGATTTCATAACTCGTTAGAACAAGCTCATGAAGGGTTCATCAAAGACATAAGCGTATGAAGGGTTCACCAAAGAAATAGCTTATAGCTTAACGGAAGATTGACCTTGTTGCAACCTATTACACCACCGTTAGTTGGTCTAGCACACTTTCTCATGTCAAAGATACATTACATTGCCTTGAACATAGCTAATAGAGATAACATGTGTAAAAGTATTATATGAACATGGATAGCTCTAATGATCTAGCTTGACTTCATAACTCGTTAGAATAAGGTCATGAAGGGTTCATCAAAGACATACGCGTATGAAGGGTTCACCAAAGACACAGCTTATAGCTTAACGGAAGATTGACCTTGTTGCAACCTATTACACCACCGTTACTTGGCCTAGCACACTTTCTCATGTGAAAGTTACATTACATTGCCTCGTACTTAGCTAATAGAGATAACATGTGTAGAAGTATGATATGAACATGGATAGCTCTAATGATCTAGCTTGATTTCATAACTCGTTAGAATAAGGTCATGAAGGGTTCATCAAAGACATACGCGTATGAAGGGTTCACCAAAGACACAGCTTATAGCTTAACGAAAGATTGACTTTGTTGCAACCTATTACACCACCGTTAGTTGGCCTAGCACACTTTCTCATGTGAAAGTTACATTACATTGCTTTGTACTTAGCTAATAGAGATAACATGTGTAGAAGTATGATATGAACATGGATAGCTCTAATGATCTAGCTTGACTTCATAACTCGTTATAATAAGGTCATGAAGGGTTCATCAAAGACATACGCGTATGAAGGGTTCACCAAAGACACAACTTATAGCTTAACGGAAGATTGACCTTGTTGCAACCTATTACACCACCGTTAGTTGGCCTAGCACACTTTCTCATGTGAAAGTTACATTACATTGCCTTGTACTTAGCTAATAGAGATAACATGTGTAGAAGTATGATATGAACATGTGTAGCTCTAATGATCTAGCTTGATTTCATAACTCGTTAGAACAAGCTCATGAAGGGTTCATCAAAGACATAAGCGTATGAAGGGTTCACCAAAGACATAGCTTATAGCTTAACGGAAGATTGACCTTGTTGCAACCTATTACACCACCGTTAGTTGGTCTAGCACACTTTCTCATGTCAATGATACATTACATTGCCTTGAACATAGCTAATAGATATAACATGTGTAAAAGTATTATATGAACATGGATAGCTCTAATGATCTAGCTTGACTTCATAACTCGTTAGAATAAGGTCATGAAGGGTTCATCAAAGACATACGCGTATGAAGGGTTCACCAAAGACACAGCTTATAGCTTAACGGAAGATTGACTTTGTTGCAACCTATTACACCACCTTTAGTTGGCCTAGCACACTTTCTCATGTGAAAGTTACATTACATTGCCTTGTACTTAGCTAATAGAGATAACATGTATAGAAGTATGATATGAACATGGATAGCTCTAATGATCTAGCTTGATTTCATAACTTGTTAGAACAAGCTCATGAAGGGTTCATCAAAGACATAAGCGTATGAAGGGTTCACCAAAGACATAGCTTATAGCTTAACGGAAGATTAACCTTGTTGCAACCTATTACACCACCGTTAGTTGGTCTAGCACACTTTCTCATGTCAAAGATACATTACATTGCCTTGAACATAGCTAATAGAGATAACATGTGTAAAAGTATTATATGAACATGGATACCTCTAATGATCTAGCTTGATTTCATAACTCGTTAGAACAAGCTCATGAAGGGTTCATCAAAGACATTAGCATATGAACGGTTCACCAAAGACATAGCTTATAGCTTAACGGAAGATTGACCTTGTTGCAACCTATTACACCTCCGTTAGTTGGTCTAGCACACTTTCTTATGTCAAAGATACATTACATTGCCTTGAACATAGCTAATAGAGATAACATGTGTAAAAGTATTATATGAACATGGATAGCTCTAATGATCTAGCTTGACTTCATAATTCGTTAGAATAAGGTCATGAAGGGTTCATCAAAGACATACGCGTATGAAGGGTTCACCAAAGACACAGCTTATAGTTTAACGGAAGTTTGACCTTGTTACAACCTATTACACTACCGTTAGTTGGTCTAGCACACTTTCTCATGTCAAAGATACATTACATTGCCTTGAACGTAGCTAATAGAGATAACATGTGTAGAAGTATGATATGAACATGGATAGCTCTAATGATCTAGCTTGATTTCATAACTCGTTAGAACAAGCTCATGAAGGGTTCATCAAAGACATAAGCGTATGAAGGGTTCACCAAAGAAATAGCTTATAGCTTAACGGAAGATTGACCTTGTTGCAACCTATTACACCACCGTTAGTTGGTCTAGCACACTTTCTCATGTCAAAGATACATTACATTGCCTTGAACATAGCTAATAGAGATAACATGTGTAAAAGTATTATATGAACATGGATAGCTCTAATGATCTAGCTTGACTTCATAACTCGTTAGAATAAGGTCATGAAGGGTTCATCAAAGACATACGCGTATGAAGGGTTCACCAAAGACACAGCTTATAGCTTAACGGAAGATTGACCTTGTTGCAACCTATTACACCACCGTTACTTGGCCTAGCACACTTTCTCATGTGAAAGTTACATTACATTGCCTCGTACTTAGCTAATAGAGATAACATGTGTAGAAGTATGATATGAACATGGATAGCTCTAATGATCTAGCTTGATTTCATAACTCGTTAGAATAAGGTCATGAAGGGTTCATCAAAGACATACGCGTATGAAGGGTTCACCAAAGACACAGCTTATAGCTTAACGAAAGATTGACTTTGTTGCAACCTATTACACCACCGTTAGTTGGCCTAGCACACTTTCTCATGTGAAAGTTACATTACATTGCTTTGTACTTAGCTAATAGAGATAACATGTGTAGAAGTATGATATGAACATGGATAGCTCTAATGATCTAGCTTGACTTCATAACTCGTTATAATAAGGTCATGAAGGGTTCATCAAAGACATACGCGTATGAAGGGTTCACCAAAGACACAACTTATAGCTTAACGGAAGATTGACCTTGTTGCAACCTATTACACCACCGTTAGTTGGCCTAGCACACTTTCTCATGTGAAAGTTACATTACATTGCCTTGTACTTAGCTAATAGAGATAACATGTGTAGAAGTATGATATGAACATGTGTAGCTCTAATGATCTAGCTTGATTTCATAACTCGTTAGAACAAGCTCATGAAGGGTTCATCAAAGACATAAGCGTATGAAGGGTTCACCAAAGACATAGCTTATAGCTTAACGGAAGATTGACCTTGTTGCAACCTATTACACCACCGTTAGTTGGTCTAGCACACTTTCTCATGTCAATGATACATTACATTGCCTTGAACATAGCTAATAGATATAACATGTGTAAAAGTATTATATGAACATGGATAGCTCTAATGATCTAGCTTGACTTCATAACTCGTTAGAATAAGGTCATGAAGGGTTCATCAAAGACATACGCGTATGAAGGGTTCACCAAAGACACAGCTTATAGCTTAACGGAAGATTGACTTTGTTGCAACCTATTACACCACCTTTAGTTGGCCTAGCACACTTTCTCATGTGAAAGTTACATTACATTGCCTTGTACTTAGCTAATAGAGATAACATGTATAGAAGTATGATATGAACATGGATAGCTCTAATGATCTAGCTTGATTTCATAACTTGTTAGAACAAGCTCATGAAGGGTTCATCAAAGACATAAGCGTATGAAGGGTTCACCAAAGACATAGCTTATAGCTTAACGGAAGATTGACCTTGTTGCAACCTATTACACCACCGTTAGTTGGTCTAGCACACTTTTTTATGTCAAAGATACATTACATTGCCTTGAACATAGCAAATAGAGATAACATGTGTAAAAGTATTATATGAACATGGATAGCTCTAATGATCTAGCTTGACTTCATAATTCGTTAGAATAAGGTCATGAAGGGTTCATCAAAGACATACGCGTATGAAGGGTTCACCAAAGACACAGCTTATAGCTTAACGGAAGATTGACCTTGTTACAACCTATTACACCACCGTTAGTTGGCCTAGCACACTTTCTCATGTGAAAGTTACATTACACTGCCTAAAACTTACCTAATAGAGATAACATGTATAGAAGTATGATATGAACATGGATAGCTCTAATGATCTAGCTTGATTTCATAACTCGTTAGAACAAGCTCATGAAGGGTTCATCAAAGACATTAGCATATGAACGGTTCACCAAAGACATAGCTTATAGCTTAACGGAAGATTGACCTTGTTGCAACCTATTACACCTCCGTTAGTTGGTCTAGCACACTTTCTTATGTCAAAGATACATTACATTGCCTTGAACATAGCTAATAGAGATAACATGTGTAAAAGTATTATATGAACATGGATAGCTCTAATGATCTAGCTTGACTTCATAATTCGTTAGAATAAGGTCATGAAGGGTTCATCAAAGACATACGCGTATGAAGGGTTCACCAAAGACACAGCTTATAGTTTAACGGAAGTTTGACCTTGTTACAACCTATTACACTACCGTTAGTTGGTCTAGCACACTTTCTCATGTCAAAGATACATTACATTGCCTTGAACGTAGCTAATAGAGATAACATGTGTAGAAGTATGATATGAACATGGATAGCTCTAATGATCTAGCTTGATTTCATAACTCGTTAGAACAAGCTCATGAAGGGTTCATCAAAGACATAAGCGTATGAAGGGTTCACCAAAGAAATAGCTTATAGCTTAACGGAAGATTGACCTTGTTGCAACCTATTACACCACCGTTAGTTGGTCTAGCACACTTTCTCATGTCAAAGATACATTACATTGCCTTGAACATAGCTAATAGAGATAACATGTGTAAAAGTATTATATGAACATGGATAGCTCTAATGATCTAGCTTGACTTCATAACTCGTTAGAATAAGGTCATGAAGGGTTCATCAAAGACATACGCGTATGAAGGGTTCACCAAAGACACAGCTTATAGCTTAACGGAAGATTGACCTTGTTGCAACCTATTACACCACCGTTAGTTGGCCTAGCACACTTTCTCATGTGAAAGTTACATTACATTGCCTTGTACTTAGCTAATAGAGATAACATGTGTAGAAGTATGATATGAACATGGATAGCTCTAATGATCTAGCTTGACTTCATAACTCGTTAGAATAAGGTCATGAAGGGTTCATCAAAGACATACGCGTATGAAGGGTTCACCAAAGACACAGCTTATAGCTTAACGGAAGATTGACTTTGTTGCAACCTATTACACCACCTTTAGTTGGCCTAGCACACTTTCTCATGTGAAAGTTACATTACATTGCCTTGTACTTAGCTAATAGAGATAACATGTATAGAAGTATGATATGAACATGGATAGCTCTAATGATCTAGCTTGATTTCATAACTTGTTAGAACAAGCTCATGAAGGGTTCATCAAAGACATAAGCGTATGAAGGGTTCACCAAAGACATAGCTTATAGCTTAACGGAAGATTGACCTTGTTGCAACCTATTACACCACCGTTAGTTGGTCTAGCACACTTTTTTATGTCAAAGATACATTACATTGCCTTGAACATAGCAAATAGAGATAACATGTGTAAAAGTATTATATGAACATGGATAGCTCTAATGATCTAGCTTGACTTCATAATTCGTTAGAATAAGGTCATGAAGGGTTCATCAAAGACATACGCGTATGAAGGGTTCACCAAAGACACAGCTTATAGCTTAACGGAAGATTGACCTTGTTACAACCTATTACACCACCGTTAGTTGGCCTAGCACACTTTCTCATGTGAAAGTTACATTACACTGCCTAAAACTTACCTAATAGAGATAACATGTATAGAAGTATGATATGAACATGGATAGCTCTAATGATCTAGCTTGATTTCATAACTCGTTAGAACAAGCTCATGAAGGGTTCATCAAAGACATTAGCATATGAACGGTTCACCAAAGACATAGCTTATAGCTTAACGGAAGATTGACCTTGTTGCAACCTATTACACCTCCGTTAGTTGGTCTAGCACACTTTCTTATGTCAAAGATACATTACATTGCCTTGAACATAGCTAATAGAGATAACATGTGTAAAAGTATTATATGAACATGGATAGCTCTAATGATCTAGCTTGACTTCATAATTCGTTAGAATAAGGTCATGAAGGGTTCATCAAAGACATACGCGTATGAAGGGTTCACCAAAGACACAGCTTATAGTTTAACGGAAGTTTGACCTTGTTACAACCTATTACACTACCGTTAGTTGGTCTAGCACACTTTCTCATGTCAAAGATACATTACATTGCCTTGAACGTAGCTAATAGAGATAACATGTGTAGAAGTATGATATGAACATGGATAGCTCTAATGATCTAGCTTGATTTCATAACTCGTTAGAACAAGCTCATGAAGGGTTCATCAAAGACATAAGCGTATGAAGGGTTCACCAAAGAAATAGCTTATAGCTTAACGGAAGATTGACCTTGTTGCAACCTATTACACCACCGTTAGTTGGTCTAGCACACTTTCTCATGTCAAAGATACATTACATTGCCTTGAACATAGCTAATAGAGATAACATGTGTAAAAGTATTATATGAACATGGATAGCTCTAATGATCTAGCTTGACTTCATAACTCGTTAGAATAAGGTCATGAAGGGTTCATCAAAGACATACGCGTATGAAGGGTTCACCAAAGACACAGCTTATAGCTTAACGGAAGATTGACCTTGTTGCAACCTATTACACCACCGTTAGTTGGCCTAGCACACTTTCTCATGTGAAAGTTACATTACATTGCCTTGTACTTAGCTAATAGAGATAACATGTGTAGAAGTATGATATGAACATGGATAGCTCTAATGATCTAGCTTGACTTCATAACTCGTTAGAATAAGGTCATGAAGGGTTCATCAAAGACATACGCGTATGAAGGGTTCACCAAAGACACAGCTTATAGCTTAACGGAAGATTGACCTTGTTGCAACCTATTACACCACCGTTACTTGGCCTAGCACACTTTCTCATGTGAAAGTTACATTACATTGCCTTGTACTTAGCTAATAGAGATAACATATATAGAAGTATGATATGAACATGGATAGCTCTAATGATCTAGCTTGATTTCATAACTCGTTAGAACAAGCTCATGAAGGGTTCATCAAAGACATAAGCGTATGAAGGGTTCAAAAAAGACATAGCTTATAGCTTAACGGAAGATTGACCTTGTTGCAACCTATTACCCCTCCGTTAGTTGGTCTAGCACACTTTTTTATGTCAAAGATACATTACATTGCCTTGAACATAGCTAATAGAGATAACATGTGTAAAAGTATTATATGAACATGGATAGCTCTAATGATCTAGCTTGACTTCATAACTCGTTAGAATAAGGTCATGAAGGGTTCATCAAAGACATACGCGTATGAAGGGTTCACCAAAGACACAGCTTATAGCTTAACGGAAGATTGACCTTGTTGCAACCTATTACACCACCTTTAGTTGGCCTAGCACACTTTCTCATGTGAAAGTTACATTACATTGCCTTGTACTTAGCTAATAGAGATAACATGTATAGAAGTATGATATGAACATGGATAGCTCTAATGATCTAGCTTGATTTCATAACTCGTTAGAACAAGCTCATGAAGGGTTCATCAAAGACATAAGCGTATGAAGGGTTCACCAAAGACATAGCTTATAGCTTAACGGAAGATTGACCTTGTTGCAACCTATTACACCACCGTTAGTTGGTCTAGCACACTTTTTTATGTCAAAGATACATTACATTGCCTTGAACATAGCAAATAGAGATAACATGTGTAAAAGTATTATATGAACATGGATAGCTCTAATGATCTAGCTTGACTTCATAATTCGTTAGAATAAGGTCATGAAGGGTTCATCAAAGACATACGCGTATGAAGGGTTCACCAAAGACACAGCTTATAGCTTAACGGAAGATTGACCTTGTTGCAACCTATTACACCACCGTTAGTTGGCCTAGCACACTTTCTCATGTGAAAGTTACATTACACTGCCTAAAACTTACCTAATAGAGATAACATGTATAGAAGTATGATATGAACATGGATAGCTCTAATGACCTAGCTTGATTTCATAACTCGTTAGAACAAGCTCATGAAGGGTTCATCAAAGACATTAGCATATGAACGGTTCACCAAAGACATAGCTTATAGCTTAACGGAAGATTGACCTTGTTGCAACCTATTACACCTCCGTTAGTTGGTCTAGCACACTTTCTTATGTCAAAGATACATTACATTGCCTTGAACATAGCTAATAGAGATAACATGTGTAAAAGTATTATATGAACATGGATAGCTCTAATGATCTAGCTTGACTTCATAACTCGTTAGAATAAGGTCATGAAGGGTTCATCAAAGACATCGCGTATGAAGGGTTCACCAAAGACACAGCTTATAGCTTAACGGAAGATTGACCTTGTTGCAACCTATTACACCACCGTTAGTTGGCCTAGCACACTTTCTCATGTGAAAGTTACATTACATTGCCTTGTACTTAGCTAATAGAGATAACATGTGTAGAAGTATGATATGAACATGGATAGCTCTAATGATCTAGCTTGATTTCATAACTCGTTAGAACAAGCTCATGAAGGGTTCATCAAAGACATAAGCGTATGAAGGGTTCACCAAAGACATAGCTTATAGCTTAACGGAAGATTGACCTTGTTGCAACCTATTACACCACCGTTAGTTGGTCTAGCACACTTTCTCATGTCAAAGATACATTACATTGCCTTGAACATAGCTAATAGAGATAACATGTGTAAAAGTATTATATGAACATGGATAGCTCTAATGATCTAGCTTGACTTCATAACTCGTTAGAATAAGGTCATGAAGGGTTCATCAAAGACATACGCGTATGAAGGGTTCACCAAAGACACAGCTTATAGCTTAACGGAAGATTGACCTTGTTGCAACCTATTACACCACCGTTAGTTGGCCTAGCACACTTTCTCATGTGAAAGTTACATTACATTGCCTTGTACTTAGCTAATAGAGATAACATGTGTAGAAGTATGATATGAACATGGATAGCTCTAATGATCTAGCTTGATTTCATAACTCGTTAGAACAAGCTCATGAAGGGTTCATCAAAGACATAAGCGTATGAAGGGTTCACCAAAGACATAGCTTATAGCTTAACGGAAGATTGACCTTGTTGCAACCTATTACACCTCCGTTAGTTGGTCTAGCACACTTTCTTATGTCAAAGATACATTACATTGCCTTGAACATAGCTAATAGAGATAACATGTGTAAAAGTATTATATGAACATGGATAGCTCTAATGATCTAGCTTGACTTCATAACTCATTAGAATAAGGTCATGAAGGGTTCATCAAAGACATACGCGTATGAAGGGTTCACCAAAGACACAGCTTATAGCTTAACGGAAGATTGACCTTGTTGCAACCTATTACACCACCTTTAGTTGGCCTAGCACACTTTCTCATGTGAAAGTTACATTACATTGCCTTGTACTTAGCTAATAGAGATAACATATATAGAAGTATGATATGAACATGGATAGCTCTAATGATCTAGCTTGATTTCATAACTCGTTAGAACAAGCTCATGAAGGGTTCATCAAAGACATAAGCGTATGAAGGGTTCACCAAAGACATAGCTTATAGCTTAACGGAAGATTGACCTTGTTGCAACCTATTACCCCTCCGTTAGTTGGTCTAGCACACTTTTTTATGTCAAAGATACATTACATTGCCTTGAACATAGCTAATAGAGATAACATGTGTAAAAGTATTATATGAACATGGATAGCTCTAATGATCTAGCTTGACTTCATAACTTGTTATGATAAGGTCATGAAGGGTTCATCAAAGACATACGCGTATGAAGGGTTCACCAAAGACACAGCTTATAGCTTAACGGAAGATTGACCTTGTTGCAACCTATTACACCACCGTTAGTTGGCCTAGCACACTTTCTCATGTGAAAGTTACATTACATTGCCTTGTACTTAGCTAATAGAGATAACATGTGTAGAAGTATGATATGAACATGGATAGCTCTAATGGTCTAGCTTGACTTCATAACTCGTTAGAATAAGGTCATGAAGGGTTCATCAAAGACATACGCGTATGAAGGGTTCACCAAAGACATAGCTTATAGCTTAACGGAAGATTGACCTAGTTGCAACCTATTACACCACCGTTACTTGGCCTAGCACACTTTCTCATGTGAAAGTTACATTACATTGCCTTGTACTTAGCTAATAGAGATAACATGTGTAGAAGTATGATATGAACATGGATAGCTCTAATGATCTAGCTTGACTTCATAACTCGTTATAATAAGGTCATGAAGGGTTCATCAAAGACATACGCGTATGAAGGGTTCACCAAAGACACAGCTTATAGCTTAACGGAAGATTGACCTTGTTGCAACCTATTACACCACCGTTAGTTGGCCTAGCACACTTTCTAATGTGAAAGTTACATTACATTGCCTTGTACTTAGCTAATAGAGATAACATGTGTAGAAGTATGATATGAACATGTGTAGCTCTAATGATCTAGCTTGATTTCATAACTCGTTAGAACAAGCTCATGAAGGGTTCATCAAAGACATAAGCGTATGAAGGGTTCACCAAAGACATAGCTTATAGCTTAACGGAAGATTGACCTTGTTGCAACCTATTACACCTCCGTTAGTTGGTCTAGCACACTTTCTCATGTCAATGATACATTACATTGCCTTGAACATAGCTAATAGATATAACATGTGTAAAAGTATTATATGAACATGGATAGCTCTAATGATCTAGCTTGACTTCATAACTCGTTAGAATAAGGTCATGAAGGGTTCATCAAAGACATACGCGTATGAAGGGTTCACCAAAGACACAGCTTATAGCTTAACGGAAGATTGACCTTGTTGCAACCTATTACACCACCGTTAGTTGGCCTAGCACACTTTCTCATGTGAAAGTTACATTACATTGCCTTGTACTTAGCTAATAGAGATAACATGTGTAGAAGTATGATATGAACATGGATAGCTCTAATGATCTAGCTTGATTTCATAACTCGTTAGAACAAGCTCATGAAGGGTTCATCAAAGACATAAGCGTATGAAGGGTTCACCAAAGACATAGCTTATAGCTTAACGGAAGATTGACCTTGTTGCAACCTATTACACCACCGTTAGTTGGTCTAGCACACTTTCTCATGTCAAAGATACATTACATTGCCTTGAACATAGCTAATAGAGATAACATGTGTAAAAGTATTATATGAACATGGATAGCTCTAATGATCTAGCTTGACTTCATAACTCGTTAGAATAAGGTCATGAAGGGTTCATCAAAGACATACGCGTATGAAGGGTTCACCAAAGACACAGCTTATAGCTTAACGGAAGATTGACCTTGTTGCAACCTATTACACCACCGTTAGTTGGCCTAGCACACTTTCTCATGTGAAAGTTACATTACATTGCCTTGTACTTAGCTAATAGAGATAACATGTGTAGAAGTATGATATGAACATGGATAGCTCTAATGATCTAGCTTGATTTCATAACTCGTTAGAACAAGCTCATGAAGGGTTCATCAAAGACATAAGCGTATGAAGGGTTCACCAAAGACATAGCTTATAGCTTAACGGAAGATTGACCTTGTTGCAACCTATTACACCTCCGTTAGTTGGTCTAGCACACTTTCTTATGTCAAAGATACATTACATTGCCTTGAACATAGCTAATAGAGATAACATGTGTAAAAGTATTATATGAACATGGATAGCTCTAATGATCTAGCTTGACTTCATAACTCATTAGAATAAGGTCATGAAGGGTTCATCAAAGACATACGCGTATGAAGGGTTCACCAAAGACACAGCTTATAGCTTAACGGAAGATTGACCTTGTTGCAACCTATTACACCACCTTTAGTTGGCCTAGCACACTTTCTCATGTGAAAGTTACATTACATTGCCTTGTACTTAGCTAATAGAGATAACATATATAGAAGTATGATATGAACATGGATAGCTCTAATGATCTAGCTTGATTTCATAACTCGTTAGAACAAGCTCATGAAGGGTTCATCAAAGACATAAGCGTATGAAGGGTTCACCAAAGACATAGCTTATAGCTTAACGGAAGATTGACCTTGTTGCAACCTATTACCCCTCCGTTAGTTGGTCTAGCACACTTTTTTATGTCAAAGATACATTACATTGCCTTGAACATAGCTAATAGAGATAACATGTGTAAAAGTATTATATGAACATGGATAGCTCTAATGATCTAGCTTGACTTCATAACTTGTTAGAATAAGGTCATGAAGGGTTCATCAAAGACATACGCGTATGAAGGGTTCACCAAAGACACAGCTTATAGCTTAACGGAAGATTGACCTTGTTGCAACCTATTACACCACCGTTAGTTGGCCTAGCACACTTTCTCATGTGAAAGTTACATTACATTGCCTTGTACTTAGCTAATAGAGATAACATGTGTAGAAGTATGATATGAACATGGATAGCTCTAATGGTCTAGCTTGACTTCATAACTCGTTAGAATAAGGTCATGAAGGGTTCATCAAAGACATACGCGTATGAAGGGTTCACCAAAGACACAGCTTATAGCTTAACGGAAGATTGACCTAGTTGCAACCTATTACACCACCGTTACTTGGCCTAGCACACTTTCTCATGTGAAAGTTACATTACATTGCCTTGTACTTAGCTAATAGAGATAACATGTGTAGAAGTATGATATGAACATGGATAGCTCTAATGATCTAGCTTGACTTCATAACTCGTTATAATAAGGTCATGAAGGGTTCATCAAAGACATACGCGTATGAAGGGTTCACCAAAGACACAGCTTATAGCTTAACGGAAGATTGACCTTGTTGCAACCTATTACACCACCGTTAGTTGGCCTAGCACACTTTCTAATGTGAAAGTTACATTACATTGCCTTGTACTTAGCTAATAGAGATAACATGTGTAGAAGTATGATATGAACATGTGTAGCTCTAATGATCTAGCTTGATTTCATAACTCGTTAGAACAAGCTCATGAAGGGTTCATCAAAGACATAAGCATATGAAGGGTTCACCAAAGACATAGCTTATAGCTTAACGGAAGATTGACCTTGTTGCAACCTATTACACCACCGTTAGTTGGTCTAGCACACTTTCTCATGTCAATGATACATTACATTGCCTTGAACATAGCTAATAGATATAACATGTGTAAAAGTATTATATGAACATGGATAGCTCTAATGATCTAGCTTGACTTCATAACTCGTTAGAATAAGGTCATGAAGGGTTCATCAAAGACATACGCGTATGAAGGGTTCACCAAAGACATAGCTTATAGCTTAACGGAAGATTGACCTTGTTGCAACCTATTACACCACCGTTAGTTGGCCTAGCACACTTTCTCATGTGAAAGTTACATTACATTGCCTTGTACTTAGCTAATAGAGATAACATGTATAGAAGTATGATATGAACATGGATAGCTCTAATGATCTAGCTTGACTTCATAACTCGTTAGAATAAGGTCATGAAGGGTTCATCAAAGACATAAGCGTATGAAGGGTTCACCAAAGACATAGCTTATAGCTTAACGGAAGATTGACCTTGTTGCAACCTATTACCCCTCCGTTAGTTGGTCTAGCACACTTTTTTATGTCAAAGATACATTACATTGCCTTGAACATAGCTAATAGAGATAACATGTGTAAAAGTATTATATGAACATGGATAGCTCTAATGATCTAGCTTGACTTCATAACTCGTTAGAATAAGGTCATGAAGGGTTCATCAAAGACATACGCGTATGAAGGGTTCACCAAAGACACAGCTTATAGCTTAACGGAAGATTGACCTTGTTGCAACCTATTACACCACCGTTAGTTGGCCTAGCACACTTTCTCATGTGAAAGTTACATTACATTGCCTTGTACTTAGCTAATAGAGATAACATGTGTAGAAGTATGATATGAACATGGATAGCTCTAATGATCTAGCTTGACTTCATAACTCGTTAGAATAAGGTCATGAAGGGTTCATCAAAGACATACGCGTATGAAGGGTTCACCAAAGACACAGCTTATAGCTTAACGGAAGATTGACCTAGTTGCAACCTATTACACCACCGTTACTTGGCCTAGCACACTTTCTCATGTGAAAGTTACATTACATTGCCTTGTACTTAGCTAATAGAGATAACATGTGTAGAAGTATGATATGAACATGGATAGCTCTAATGATCTAGCTTGATTTCATAACTCGTTAGAATAAGGTCATGAAGGGTTCATCAAAGACATACGCGTATGAAGGGTTCACCAAAGACACAGCTTATAGCTTAACGAAAGATTGACCTTGTTGCAACCTATTACACCACCGTTAGTTGGCCTAGCACACTTTCTCATGTGAAAGTTACATTACATTGCCTTGTACTTAGCTAATAGAGATAACATGTGTAGAAGTATGATATGAACATGGATAGCTCTAATGATCTAGCTCGACTTCATAACTCGTTATAATAAGGTCATGAAGGGTTCATCAAAGACATACGCGTATGAAGGGTTCACCAAAGACACAGCTTATAGCTTAACGGAAGATTGACCTTGTTGCAACCTATTACACCACCGTTAGTTGGCCTAGCACACTTTCTCATGTGAAAGTTACATTACATTGCCTTGTACTTAGCTAATAGAGATAACATGTGTAGAAGTATGATATGAACATGTGTAGCTCTAATGATCTAGCTTGATTTCATAACTCGTTAGAACAAGCTCATGAAGGGTTCATCAAAGACATAAGCGTATGAAGGGTTCACCAAAGACATAGCTTATAGCTTAACGAAAGATTGACCTTGTTGCAACCTATTACACCACCGTTAGTTGGTCTAGCACACTTTCTCATGTCAATGATACATTACATTGCCTTGAACATAGCTAATAGATATAACATGTGTAAAAGTATTATATGAACATGGATAGCTCTAATGATCTAGCTTGACTTCATAACTCGTTAGAATAAGGTCATGAAGGGTTCATCAAAGACATACGCGTATGAAGGGTTCACCAAAGACACAGCTTATAGCTTAACGGAAGATTGACCTTGTTGCAACCTATTACACCACCTTTAGTTGGCCTAGCACACTTTCTCATGTGAAAGTTACATTACATTGCCTTGTACTTAGCTAATAGAGATAACATGTATAGAAGTATGATATGAACATGGATAGCTCTAATGATCTAGCTTGATTTCATAACTCGTTAGAACAAGCTCATGAAGGGTTCATCAAAGACATAAGCGTATGAAGGGTTCACCAAAGACATAGCTTATAGCTTAACGGAAGATTGACCTTGTTGCAACCTATTACACCACCGTTAGTTGGTCTAGCACACTTTTTTATGTCAAAGATACATTACATTGCCTTGAACATAGCAAATAGAGATAACATGTGTAAAAGTATTATATGAACATGGATAGCTCTAATGATCTAGCTTGACTTCATAATTCGTTAGAATAAGGTCATGAAGGGTTCATCAAAGACATACGCGTATGAAGGGTTCACCAAAGACACAGCTTATAGCTTAACGGAAGATTGACCTTGTTGCAACCTATTACACCACCGTTAGTTGGCCTAGCACACTTTCTCATGTGAAAGTTACATTACATTGCCTTGTACTTAGCTAATAGAGATAACATGTATAGAAGTATGATATGAACATGGATAGCTCTAATGATCTAGCTTGACTTCATAACTCGTTAGAATAAGGTCATGAAGGGTTCATCAAAGACATAAGCGTATGAAGGGTTCACCAAAGACATAGCTTATAGCTTAACGGAAGATTGACCTTGTTGCAACCTATTACCCCTCCGTTAGTTGGTCTAGCACACTTTTTTATGTCAAAGATACATTACATTGCCTTGAACATAGCTAATAGAGATAACATGTGTAAAAGTATTATATGAACATGGATAGCTCTAATGATCTAGCTTGACTTCATAACTCGTTAGAATAAGGTCATGAAGGGTTCATCAAAGACATACGCGTATGAAGGGTTCACCAAAGACACAGCTTATAGCTTAACGGAAGATTGACCTTGTTGCAACCTATTACACCACCGTTAGTTGGCCTAGCACACTTTCTCATGTGAAAGTTACATTACATTGCCTTGTACTTAGCTAATAGAGATAACATGTGTAGAAGTATGATATGAACATGGATAGCTCTAATGATCTAGCTTGACTTCATAACTCGTTAGAATAAGGTCATGAAGGGTTCATCAAAGACATACGCGTATGAAGGGTTCACCAAAGACACAGCTTATAGCTTAACGGAAGATTGACCTAGTTGCAACCTATTACACCACCGTTACTTGGCCTAGCACACTTTCTCATGTGAAAGTTACATTACATTGCCTTGTACTTAGCTAATAGAGATAACATGTGTAGAAGTATGATATGAACATGGATAGCTCTAATGATCTAGCTTGATTTCATAACTCGTTAGAATAAGGTCATGAAGGGTTCATCAAAGACATACGCGTATGAAGGGTTCACCAAAGACACAGCTTATAGCTTAACGGAAGATTGACCTTGTTGCAACCTATTACACCACCGTTAGTTGGCCTAGCACACTTTCTCATGTGAAAGTTACATTACATTGCCTTGTACTTAGCTAATAGAGATAACATGTGTAGAAGTATGATATGAACATGTGTAGCTCTAATGATCTAGCTTGATTTCATAACTCGTTAGAACAAGCTCATGAAGGGTTCATCAAAGACATAAGCGTATGAAGGGTTCACCAAAGACATAGCTTATAGCTTAACGGAAGATTGACCTTGTTGCAACCTATTACACCACCGTTAGTTGGTCTAGCACACTTTCTCATGTCAATGATACATTACATTGCCTTGAACATAGCTAATAGATATAACATGTGTAAAAGTATTATATGAACATGGATAGCTCTAATGATCTAGCTTGACTTCATAACTCGTTAGAATAAGGTCATGAAGGGTTCATCAAAGACATACGCGTATGAAGGGTTCACCAAAGACACAGCTTATAGCTTAACGGAAGATTGACCTTGTTGCAACCTATTACACCACCTTTAGTTGGCCTAGCACACTTTCTCATGTGAAAGTTACATTACATTGCCTTGTACTTAGCTAATAGAGATAACATGTATAGAAGTATGATATGAACATGGATAGCTCTAATGATCTAGCTTGATTTCATAACTCGTTAGAACAAGCTCATGAAGGGTTCATCAAAGACATAAGCGTATGAAGGGTTCACCAAAGACATAGCTTATAGCTTAACGGAAGATTGACCTTGTTGCAACCTATTACACCACCGTTAGTTGGTCTAGCACACTTTTTTATGTCAAAGATACATTACATTGCCTTGAACATAGCAAATAGAGATAACATGTGTAAAAGTATTATATGAACATGGATAGCTCTAATGATCTAGCTTGACTTCATAATTCGTTAGAATAAGGTCATGAAGGGTTCATCAAAGACATACGCGTATGAAGGGTTCACCAAAGACACAGCTTATAGCTTAACGGAAGATTGACCTTGTTGCAACCTATTACACCACCTTTAGTTGGCCTAGCACACTTTCTCATGTGAAAGTTACATTACATTGCCTTGTACTTAGCTAATAGAGATAACATGTATAGAAGTATGATATGAACATGGATAGCTCTAATGATCTAGCTTGATTTCATAACTCGTTAGAACAAGCTCATGAAGGGTTCATCAAAGACATAAGCGTATGAAGGGTTCACCAAAGACATAGCTTATAGCTTAACGGAAGATTGACCTTGTTGCAACCTATTACACCACCGTTAGTTGGTCTAGCACACTTTTTTATGTCAAAGATACATTACATTGCCTTGAACATAGCAAATAGAGATAACATGTGTAAAAGTATTATATGAACATGGATAGCTCTAATGATCTAGCTTGACTTCATAATTCGTTAGAATAAGGTGATGAAGGGTTCATCAAAGACATACGCGTATGAATGGTTCACCAAAGACACAGCTTATAGCTTAACGGAAGATTGACCTTGTTGCAACCTATTACACCACCGTTAGTTGGCCTAGCACACTTTCTCATGTGAAAGTTACATTACACTGCCTAAAACTTACCTAATAGAGATAACATGTATAGAAGTATGATATGAACATGGATAGCTCTAATGATCTAGCTTGATTTCATAACTCGTTAGAACAAGCTCATGAAGGGTTCATCAAAGACATTAGCATATGAACGGTTCACCAAAGACATAGCTTATAGCTTAACGGAAGATTGACCTTGTTGCAACCTATTACACCTCCGTTAGTTGGTCTAGCACACTTTCTTATGTCAAAGATACATTACATTGCCTTGAACATAGCTAATAGAGATAACATGTGTAAAAGTATTATATGAACATGGATAGCTCTAATGATCTAGCTTGACTTCATAACTCGTTAGAATAAGGTCATGAAGGGTTCATCAAAGACATACGCGTATGAAGGGTTCACCAAAGACACAGCTTATAGCTTAACGGAAGATTGACCTTGTTGCAACCTATTACACCACCGTTAGTTGGCCTAGCACACTTTCTCATGTGAAAGTTACATTACATTGCCTTGTACTTAGCTAATAGAGATAACATGTATAGAAGTATGATATGAACATGGATAGCTCTAATGATCTAGCTTGACTTCATAACTCGTTAGAATAAGGTCATGAAGGGTTCATCAAAGACATAAGCGTATGAAGGGTTCACCAAAGACATAGCTTATAGCTTAACGGAAGATTGACCTTGTTGCAACCTATTACCCCTCCGTTAGTTGGTCTAGCACACTTTTTTATGTCAAAGATACATTACATTGCCTTGAACATAGCTAATAGAGATAACATGTGTAAAAGTATTATATGAACATGGATAGCTCTAATGATCTAGCTTGACTTCATAACTCGTTAGAATAAGGTCATGAAGGGTTCATCAAAGACATACGCGTATGAAGGGTTCACCAAAGACACAGCTTATAGCTTAACGGAAGATTGACCTTGTTGCAACCTATTACACCACCGTTAGTTGGCCTAGCACACTTTCTCATGTGAAAGTTACATTACATTGCCTTGTACTTAGCTAATAGAGATAACATGTGTAGAAGTATGATATGAACATGGATAGCTCTAATGATCTAGCTTGACTTCATAACTCGTTAGAATAAGGTCATGAAGGGTTCATCAAAGACATACGCGTATGAAGGGTTCACCAAAGACACAGCTTATAGCTTAACGGAAGATTGACCTAGTTGCAACCTATTACACCACCGTTACTTGGCCTAGCACACTTTCTCATGTGAAAGTTACATTACATTGCCTTGTACTTAGCTAATAGAGATAACATGTGTAGAAGTATGATATGAACATGGATAGCTCTAATGATCTAGCTTGATTTCATAACTCGTTAGAATAAGGTCATGAAGGGTTCATCAAAGACATACGCGTATGAAGGGTTCACCAAAGACACAGCTTATAGCTTAACGGAAGATTGACCTTGTTGCAACCTATTACACCACCGTTAGTTGGCCTAGCACACTTTCTCATGTGAAAGTTACATTACATTGCCTTGTACTTAGCTAATAGAGATAACATGTGTAGAAGTATGATATGAACATGTGTAGCTCTAATGATCTAGCTTGATTTCATAACTCGTTAGAACAAGCTCATGAAGGGTTCATCAAAGACATAAGCGTATGAAGGGTTCACCAAAGACATAGCTTATAGCTTAACGGAAGATTGACCTTGTTGCAACCTATTACACCACCGTTAGTTGGTCTAGCACACTTTCTCATGTCAATGATACATTACATTGCCTTGAACATAGCTAATAGATATAACATGTGTAAAAGTATTATATGAACATGGATAGCTCTAATGATCTAGCTTGACTTCATAACTCGTTAGAATAAGGTCATGAAGGGTTCATCAAAGACATACGCGTATGAAGGGTTCACCAAAGACACAGCTTATAGCTTAACGGAAGATTGACCTTGTTGCAACCTATTACACCACCTTTAGTTGGCCTAGCACACTTTCTCATGTGAAAGTTACATTACATTGCCTTGTACTTAGCTAATAGAGATAACATGTATAGAAGTATGATATGAACATGGATAGCTCTAATGATCTAGCTTGATTTCATAACTCGTTAGAACAAGCTCATGAAGGGTTCATCAAAGACATAAGCGTATGAAGGGTTCACCAAAGACATAGCTTATAGCTTAACGGAAGATTGACCTTGTTGCAACCTATTACACCACCGTTAGTTGGTCTAGCACACTTTTTTATGTCAAAGATACATTACATTGCCTTGAACATAGCAAATAGAGATAACATGTGTAAAAGTATTATATGAACATGGATAGCTCTAATGATCTAGCTTGACTTCATAATTCGTTAGAATAAGGTCATGAAGGGTTCATCAAAGACATACGCGTATGAAGGGTTCACCAAAGACACAGCTTATAGCTTAACGGAAGATTGACCTTGTTGCAACCTATTACACCACCTTTAGTTGGCCTAGCACACTTTCTCATGTGAAAGTTACATTACATTGCCTTGTACTTAGCTAATAGAGATAACATGTATAGAAGTATGATATGAACATGGATAGCTCTAATGATCTAGCTTGATTTCATAACTCGTTAGAACAAGCTCATGAAGGGTTCATCAAAGACATAAGCGTATGAAGGGTTCACCAAAGACATAGCTTATAGCTTAACGGAAGATTGACCTTGTTGCAACCTATTACACCACCGTTAGTTGGTCTAGCACACTTTTTTATGTCAAAGATACATTACATTGCCTTGAACATAGCAAATAGAGATAACATGTGTAAAAGTATTATATGAACATGGATAGCTCTAATGATCTAGCTTGACTTCATAATTCGTTAGAATAAGGTGATGAAGGGTTCATCAAAGACATACGCGTATGAATGGTTCACCAAAGACACAGCTTATAGCTTAACGGAAGATTGACCTTGTTGCAACCTATTACACCACCGTTAGTTGGCCTAGCACACTTTCTCATGTGAAAGTTACATTACACTGCCTAAAACTTACCTAATAGAGATAACATGTATAGAAGTATGATATGAACATGGATAGCTCTAATGATCTAGCTTGATTTCATAACTCGTTAGAACAAGCTCATGAAGGGTTCATCAAAGACATTAGCATATGAACGGTTCACCAAAGACATAGCTTATAGCTTAACGGAAGATTGACCTTGTTGCAACCTATTACACCTCCGTTAGTTGGTCTAGCACACTTTCTTATGTCAAAGATACATTACATTGCCTTGAACATAGCTAATAGAGATAACATGTGTAAAAGTATTATATGAACATGGATAGCTCTAATGATCTAGCTTGACTTCATAACTCGTTAGAATAAGGTCATGAAGGGTTCATCAAAGACATACGCGTATGAAGGGTTCACCAAAGACACAGCTTATAGCTTAACGGAAGATTGACCTTGTTGCAACCTATTACACCACCGTTAGTTGGCCTAGCACACTTTCTCATGTGAAAGTTACATTACATTGCCTTGTACTTAGCTAATAGAGATAACATGTATAGAAGTATGATATGAACATGGATAGCTCTAATGATCTAGCTTGATTTCATAACTCGTTAGAACAAGCTCATGAAGGGTTCATCAAAGACATAAGCGTTTGAAGGGTTCACCAAAGACATAGCTTATAGCTTAACGGAAGATTGACCTTGTTGCAACCTATTACACCTCCGTTAGTTGGTCTAGCACACTTTCTTATGTCAAAGATACATTACATTTCCTTGAACATAGCTAATAGAGATAACATGTGTAAAAGTATTATATGAACATGGATAGCTCTAATGATCTAGCTTGACTTCATAATTCGTTAGAATAAGGTCATGAAGGGTTCATCAAAGACATACGCGTATGAAGGGTTCACCAAAGACACAGCTTATAGCTTAACGGAAGATTGACCTTGTTGCAACCTATTACACCACCGTTAGTTGGCCTAGCACACTTTCTCATGTGAAAGTTACATTACACTGCCTAAAACTTACCTAATAGAGATAACATGTATAGAAGTATGATATGAACATGGATAGCTCTAATGATCTAGCTTGATTTCATAACTCGTTAGAACAAGCTCATGAAGGGTTCATCAAAGACATTAGCATATGAACGGTTCACCAAAGACATAGCTTATAGCTTAACGGAAGATTGACCTTGTTGCAACCTATTACACCTCCGTTAGTTGGTCTAGCACACTTTCTTATGTCAAAGATACATTACATTGCCTTGAACATAGCTAATAGAGATAACATGTGTAAAAGTATTATATGAACATGGATAGCTCTAATGATCTAGCTTGACTTCATAACTCGTTAGAATAAGGTCATGAAGGGTTCATCAAAGACATACGCGTATGAAGGGTTCACCAAAGACACAGCTTATAGCTTAACGGAAGATTGACCTTGTTGCAACCTATTACACCACCGTTAGTTGGCCTAGCACACTTTCTCATGTGAAAGTTACATTACATTGCCTTGTACTTAGCTAATAGAGATAACATGTATAGAAGTATGATATGAACATGGATAGCTCTAATGATCTAGCTTGATTTCATAACTCGTTAGAACAAGCTCATGAAGGGTTCATCAAAGACATAAGCGTTTGAAGGGTTCACCAAAGACATAGCTTATAGCTTAACGGAAGATTGACCTTGTTGCAACCTATTACACCTCCGTTAGTTGGTCTAGCACACTTTCTTATGTCAAAGATACATTACATTTCCTTGAACATAGCTAATAGAGATAACATGTGTAAAAGTATTATATGAACATGGATAGCTCTAATGATCTAGCTTGACTTCATAATTCGTTAGAATAAGGTCATGAAGGGTTCATCAAAGACATACGCGTATGAAGGGTTCACCAAAGACACAGCTTATAGCTTAACGGAAGATTGACCTTGTTGCAACCTATTACACCACCGTTAGTTGGCCTAGCACACTTTCTCATGTGAAAGTTACATTACATTGCCTTGTACTTAGCTAATAGAGATAACATGTATAGAAGTATGATATGAACATGGATAGCTCTAATGATCTAGCTTGATTTCATAACTCGTTAGAACAAGCTCATGAAGGGTTCATCAAAGACATCAGCGTATGAAGGGTTCACCAAAGACATAGCTTATAGCTTAACGGAAGATTGACCTTGTTGCAACCTATTACACCTCCGTTAGTTGGTCTAGCACACTTTCTTATGTCAAAGATACATTACATTGCCTTGAACATAGCTAATAGAGATAACATGTGTAAAAGTATTATATGAACATGGATAGCTCTAATGATCTAGCTTGATTTCATAACTCGTTAGAATAAGGTCATGAAGGGTTCATCAAAGACATACGCGTATGAAGGGTTCACCAAAGACACAGCTTATAGCTTAACGGAAGATTGACCTTGTTGCAACCTATTACACCACCGTTAGTTGGCCTAGCACACTTTCTCATGTGAAAGTTACATTACATTGCCTTGTACTTAGCTAATAGAGATAACATGTGTAGAAGTATGATATGAACATGGATAGCTCTAATGACCTAGCTTGATTTCATAACTCGTTAGAATAAGCTCATGAAGGGTTCATCAAAGACATAAGCGTATGAAGGGTTCACCAAAGACATAGCTTATAGCTTAACGGAAGATTGACCTTGTTGCAACCTATTACACCACCGTTAGTTGGTCTAGCACACTTTCTCATGTCAAAGATACATTACATTGCCTTGAACATAGCTAATAGAGATAACATGTGTAAAAGTATTATATGAACATGGATAGCTCTAATGATCTAGCTTGACTTCATAACTCGTTAGAATAAGGTCATGAAGGGTTCATCAAAGACATACGCGTATGAAGGGTTCACCAAAGACACAGCTTATAGCTTAACGGAAGATTGACCTTGTTGCAACCTATTACACCACCGTTAGTTGGCCTAGCACACTTTCTCATGTGAAAGTTACATTACATTGCCTTGTACTTAGCTAATAGAGATAACATGTGTAGAAGTATGATATGAACATGGATAGCTCTAATGATCTAGCTTGATTTCATAACTCGTTAGAATAAGCTCATGAAGGGTTCATCAAAGACATAAGCGTATGAAGGGTTCACCAAAGACATAGCTTATAGCTTAACGGAAGATTGACCTTGTTGCAACCTATTACACCACCGTTAGTTGGTCTAGCACACTTTCTCATGTCAAAGATACATTACATTGCCTTGAACATAGCTAATAGAGATAACATGTGTAAAAGTATTATATGAACATGAATAGCTCTAATGATCTAGCTTGACTTCATAACTCGTTAGAATAAGGTCATGAAGGGTTCATCAAAGACATACGCGTATGAAGGGTTCACCAAAGACACAGCTTATAGCTTAACGGAAGATTGACCTTGTTGCAACCTATTACACCACCGTTAGTTGGCCTAGCACACTTTCTCATGTGAAAGTTACATTACATTGCCTTGTACTTAGCTAATAGAGATAACATGTGTAGAAGTATGATATGAACATGGATAGCTCTAATGATCTAGCTTGATTTCATAACTCGTTAGAATAAGCTCATGAAGGGTTCATCAAAGACATAAGCGTATGAAGGGTTCACCAAAGACATAGCTTATAGCTTAACGGAAGATTGACCTTGTTGCAACCTATTACACCACCGTTAGTTGGTCTAGCACACTTTCTCATGTCAAAGATACATTACATTGCCTTGAACATAGCTAATAGAGATAACATGTGTAAAAGTATTATATGAACATGAATAGCTCTAATGATCTAGCTTGACTTCATAACTCGTTAGAATAAGGTCATGAAGGGTTCATCAAAGACATACGCGTATGAAGGGTTCACCAAAGACACAGCTTATAGCTTAACGGAAGATTGACCTTGTTGCAACCTATTACACCACCGTTAGTTGGCCTAGCACACTTTCTCATGTGAAAGTTACATTACATTGCCTTGTACTTAGCTAATAGAGATAACATGTGTAGAAGTATGATATGAACATGGATAGCTCTAATGATCTAGCTTGATTTCATAACTCGTTAGAATAAGCTCATGAAGGGTTCATCAAAGACATAAGCGTATGAAAGGTTCACCAAAGACATAGCTTATAGCTTAACGGAAGATTGACCTTGTTGCAACCTATTACACCACCGTTAGTTGGTCTAGCACACTTTCTCATGTCAAAGATACATTACATTGCCTTGAACATAGCTAATAGAGATAACATGTGTAAAAGTATTATATGAACATGGATAGCTCTAATGATCTAGCTTGACTTCATAACTCGTTAGAATAAGGTCATGAAGGGTTCATCAAAGACATACGCGTATGAAGGGTTCACCAAAGACATAGCTTATAGCTTAACGGAAGATTGACCTTGTTGCAACCTATTACACCACCTTTAGTTGGCCTAGCACACTTTCTCATGTGAAAGTTACATTACATTGCCTTGTACTTAGCTAATAGAGATAACATGTATAGAAGTATGATATGAACATGGATAGCTCTAATGATCTAGCTTGATTTCATAACTCGTTAGAACAAGCTCATGAAGGGTTCATCAAAGACATAAGCGTATGAAGGGTTCACCAAAGACATAGCTTATAGCTTAACGGAAGATTAACCTTGTTGCAACCTATTACACCACCGTTAGTTGGTCTAGCACACTTTTTTATGTCAAAGATACATTACATTGCCTTGAACTTAGCAAATAGAGATAACATGTGTAAAAGTATTATATGAACATGGATAGCTCTAATGATCTAGCTTGACTTCATAACTCGTTAGAATAAGGTCATGAAGGGTTCATCAAAGACATACGCGTATGAAGGGTTCACCAAAGACACAGCTTATAGCTTAACGGAAGATTGACCTTGTTGCAACCTATTACACCACCGTTAGTTGGCCTAGCACACTTTCTCATGTGAAAGTTACATTACATTGCCTTGTACTTAGCTAATAGAGATAACATGTATAGAAGTATGATATGAACATGGATAGCTCTAATGATCTAGCTTGATTTCATAACTCGTTAGAACAAGCTCATGAAGGGTTCATCAAAGACATCAGCGTATGAAGGGTTCACCAAAGACATAGCTTATAGCTTAACGGAAGATTGACCTTGTTGCAACCTATTACACCTCCGTTAGTTGGTCTAGCACACTTTCTTATGTCAAAGATACATTACATTGCCTTGAACATAGCTAATAGAGATAACATGTGTAAAAGTATTATATGAACATGGATAGCTCTAATGATCTAGCTTGATTTCATAACTCGTTAGAATAAGGTCATGAAGGGTTCATCAAAGACATACGCGTATGAAGGGTTCACCAAAGACACAGCTTATAGCTTAACGGAAGATTGACCTTGTTGCAACCTATTACACCACCGTAAGTTGGCCTAGCACACTTTCTCATGTGAAAGTTACATTACATTGCCTTGTACTTAGCTAATAGAGATAACATGTGTAGAAGTATGATATGAACATGGATAGCTCTAATGATCTAGCTTGATTTCATAACTCGTTAAAATAAGCTCATGAAGGGTTCATCAAAGACATAAGCGTATGAAGGGTTCACCAAACACATAGCTTATAGCTTAACGGAGGATTGACCTTGTTGCAACCTATTACACCACCGTTAGTTGGTCTAGCACACTTTCTCATGTCAAAGATACATTACATTGCCTTGAACATAGCTAATAGAGATAACATGTGTAAAAGTATTATATGAACATGGATAGCTCTAATGATCTAGCTTGTTTTCATAACTCGTTAGAATAAGGTCATGAAGGGTTCATCAAAGACATACGCATATGAAGGGTTCACCAAAGACACAGCTTATAGCTTAACGGAAGATTGACCTTGTTGCAACCTATTACACCACCGTTAGTTGGCCTAGCACACTTTCTCATGTGAAAGTTACATTACATTACCTTGTACTTAGCTAATAGAGATAACATGTGTAGAAGTATGATATGAACATGGATAGCTCTAATGACCTAGCTTGATTTCATAACTCGTTAGAATAAGCTCATGAAGGGTTCATCAAAGACATAAGCGTATGAAGGGTTCACCAAAGACATAGCTTATAGCTTAACGGAAGATTGACCTTGTTGCAACCTATTACACCACCGTTAGTTGGTCTAGCACACTTTCTCATGTCAAAGATACATTACATTGCCTTGAACATAGCTAATAGAGATAACATGTGTAAAAGTATTATATGAACATGGATAGCTCTAATGATCTAGCTTGACTTCATAACTCGTTAGAATAAGGTCATGAAGGGTTCATCAAAGACATACGCGTATGAAGGGTTCACCAAAGACACAGCTTATAGCTTAACGGAAGATTGACCTTGTTGCAACCTATTACACCACCGTTAGTTGGCCTAGCACACTTTCTCATGTGAAAGTTACATTACATTGCCTTGTACTTAGCTAATAGAGATAACATGTGTAGAAGTATGATATGAACATGGATAGCTCTAATGATCTAGCTTGATTTCATAACTCGTTAGAATAAGCTCATGAAGGGTTCATCAAAGACATAAGCGTATGAAGGGTTCACCAAAGACATAGCTTATAGCTTAACGGAAGATTGACCTTGTTGCAACCTATTACACCACCGTTAGTTGGTCTAGCACACTTTCTCATGTCAAAGATACATTACATTGCCTTGAACATAGCTAATAGAGATAACATGTGTAAAAGTATTATATGAACATGAATAGCTCTAATGATCTAGCTTGACTTCATAACTCGTTAGAATAAGGTCATGAAGGGTTCATCAAAGACATACGCGTATGAAGGGTTCACCAAAGACACAGCTTATAGCTTAACGGAAGATTGACCTTGTTGCAACCTATTACACCACCGTTAGTTGGCCTAGCACACTTTCTCATGTGAAAGTTACATTACATTGCCTTGTACTTAGCTAATAGAGATAACATGTGTAGAAGTATGATATGAACATGGATAGCTCTAATGATCTAGCTTGATTTCATAACTCGTTAGAATAAGCTCATGAAGGGTTCATCAAAGACATAAGCGTATGAAGGGTTCACCAAAGACATAGCTTATAGCTTAACGGAAGATTGACCTTGTTGCAACCTATTACACCACCGTTAGTTGGTCTAGCACACTTTCTCATGTCAAAGATACATTACATTGCCTTGAACATAGCTAATAGAGATAACATGTGTAAAAGTATTATATGAACATGGATAGCTCTAATGATCTAGCTTGACTTCATAACTCGTTAGAATAAGGTCATGAAGGGTTCATCAAAGACATACGCGTATGAAGGGTTCACCAAAGACATAGCTTATAGCTTAACGGAAGATTGACCTTGTTGCAACCTATTACACCACCTTTAGTTGGCCTAGCACACTTTCTCATGTGAAAGTTACATTACATTGCCTTGTACTTAGCTAATAGAGATAACATGTATAGAAGTATGATATGAACATGGATAGCTCTAATGATCTAGCTTGATTTCATAACTCGTTAGAACAAGCTCATGAAGGGTTCATCAAAGACATAAGCGTATGAAGGGTTCACCAAAGACATAGCTTATAGCTTAACGGAAGATTAACCTTGTTGCAACCTATTACACCACCGTTAGTTGGTCTAGCACACTTTTTTATGTCAAAGATACATTACATTGCCTTGAACTTAGCAAATAGAGATAACATGTGTAAAAGTATTATATGAACATGGATAGCTCTAATGATCTAGCTTGACTTCATAACTCGTTAGAATAAGGTCATGAAGGGTTCATCAAAGACATACGCGTATGAAGGGTTCACCAAAGACACAGCTTATAGCTTAACGGAAGATTGACCTTGTTGCAACCTATTACACCACCGTTAGTTGGCCTAGCACACTTTCTCATGTGAAAGTTACATTACATTGCCTTGTACTTAGCTAATAGAGATAACATGTATAGAAGTATGATATGAACATGGATAGCTCTAATGATCTAGCTTGATTTCATAACTCGTTAGAACAAGCTCATGAAGGGTTCATCAAAGACATCAGCGTATGAAGGGTTCACCAAAGACATAGCTTATAGCTTAACGGAAGATTGACCTTGTTGCAACCTATTACACCTCCGTTAGTTGGTCTAGCACACTTTCTTATGTCAAAGATACATTACATTGCCTTGAACATAGCTAATAGAGATAACATGTGTAAAAGTATTATATGAACATGGATAGCTCTAATGATCTAGCTTGATTTCATAACTCGTTAGAATAAGGTCATGAAGGGTTCATCAAAGATATACGCGTATGAAGGGTTCACCAAAGACACAGCTTATAGCTTAACGGAAGATTGACCTTGTTGCAACCTATTACACCACCGTTAGTTGGCCTAGCACACTTTCTCATGTGAAAGTTACATTACATTGCCTTGTACTTAGCTAATAGAGATAACATGTGTAGAAGTATGATATGAACATGGATAGCTCTAATGATCTAGCTTGATTTCATAACTCGTTAAAATAAGCTCATGAAGGGTTCATCAAAGACATAAGCGTATGAAGGGTTCACCAAACACATAGCTTATAGCTTAACGGAGGATTGACCTTGTTGCAACCTATTACACCACCGTTAGTTGGTCTAGCACACTTTCTCATGTCAAAGATACATTACATTGCCTTGAACATAGCTAATAGAGATAACATGTGTAAAAGTATTATATGAACATGGATAGCTCTAATGATCTAGCTTGTTTTCATAACTCGTTAGAATAAGGTCATGAAGGGTTCATCAAAGACATACGCATATGAAGGGTTCACCAAAGACACAGCTTATAGCTTAACGGAAGATTGACCTTGTTGCAACCTATTACACCACCGTTAGTTGGCCTAGCACACTTTCTCATGTGAAAGTTACATTACATTACCTTGTACTTAGCTAATAGAGATAACATGTGTAGAAGTATGATATGAACATGGATAGCTCTAATGACCTAGCTTGATTTCATAACTCGTTAGAATAAGCTCATGAAGGGTTCATCAAAGACATAAGCGTATGAAGGGTTCACCAAAGACATAGCTTATAGCTTAACGGAAGATTGACCTTGTTGCAACCTATTACACCACCGTTAGTTGGTCTAGCACACTTTCTCATGTCAAAGATACATTACATTGCCTTGAACATAGCTAATAGAGATAACATGTGTAAAAGTATTATATGAACATGGATAGCTCTAATGATCTAGCTTGACTTCATAACTCGTTAGAATAAGGTCATGAAGGGTTCATCAAAGACATACGGGTATGAAGGGTTCACCAAAGACACAGCTTATAGCTTAACGGAAGATTGACCTTGTTGCAACCTATTACACCACCTTTAGTTGGCCTAGCACACTTTCTCATGTGAAAGTTACATTACATTGCCTTGTACTTAGCTAATAGAGATAACATGTGTAGAAGTATGATATGAACATGGATAGCTCTAATGATCTAGCTTGATTTCATAACTCGTTAGAATAAGCTCATGAAGGGTTCATCAAAGACATAAGCGTATGAAGGGTTCACCAAAGACATAGCTTATAGCTTAACGGAAGATTAACCTTGTTGCAACCTATTACACCACCGTTAGTTGGTCTAGCACACTTTCTCATGTCAAAGATACATTACATTGCCTTGAACATAGCTAATAGAGATAACATGTGTAAAAGTATTATATGAACATGAATAGCTCTAATGATCTAGCTTGACTTCATAACTCGTTAGAATAAGGTCATGAAGGGTTCATCAAAGACATACGCGTATGAAGGGTTCACCAAAGACACAGCTTATAGCTTAACGGAAGATTGACCTTGTTGCAACCTATTACACCACCGTTAGTTGGCCTAGCACACTTTCTCATGTGAAAGTTACATTACATTGCCTTGTACTTAGCTAATAGAGATAACATGTGTAGAAGTATGATATGAACATGGATAGCTCTAATGATCTAGCTTGATTTCATAACTCGTTAGAATAAGCTCATGAAGGGTTCATCAAAGACATAAGCGTATGAAGGGTTCACCAAAGACATAGCTTATAGCTTAACGGAAGATTGACCTTGTTGCAACCTATTACACCACCGTTAGTTGGTCTAGCACACTTTCTCATGTCAAAGATACATTACATTGCCTTGAACATAGCTAATAGAGATAACATGTGTAAAAGTATTATATGAACATGGATAGCTCTAATGATCTAGCTTGACTTCATAACTCGTTAGAATAAGGTCATGAAGGGTTCATCAAAGACATACGCGTATGAAGGGTTCACCAAAGACATAGCTTATAGCTTAACGGAAGATTGACCTTGTTGCAACCTATTACACCACCTTTAGTTGGCCTAGCACACTTTCTCATGTGAAAGTTACATTACATTGCCTTGTACTTAGCTAATAGAGATAACATGTATAGAAGTATGATATGAACATGGATAGCTCTAATGATCTAGCTTGATTTCATAACTCGTTAGAACAAGCTCATGAAGGGTTCATCAAAGACATAAGCGTATGAAGGGTTCACCAAAGACATAGCTTATAGCTTAACGGAAGATTAACCTTGTTGCAACCTATTACACCACCGTTAGTTGGTCTAGCACACTTTTTTATGTCAAAGATACATTACATTGCCTTGAACTTAGCAAATAGAGATAACATGTGTAAAAGTATTATATGAACATGGATAGCTCTAATGATCTAGCTTGACTTCATAACTCGTTAGAATAAGGTCATGAAGGGTTCATCAAAGACATACGCGTATGAAGGGTTCACCAAAGACACAGCTTATAGCTTAACGGAAGATTGACCTTGTTGCAACCTATTACACCACCGTTAGTTGGCCTAGCACACTTTCTCATGTGAAAGTTACATTACATTGCCTTGTACTTAGCTAATAGAGATAACATGTATAGAAGTATGATATGAACATGGATAGCTCTAATGATCTAGCTTGATTTCATAACTCGTTAGAACAAGCTCATGAAGGGTTCATCTGATGTGATACTTGGGCCGATGATGACTAATGAAGGAGTTGTGTCGTGATCACTCAAGGAGAGTCTCGACTTGGAGCAAGCACAGCGGATGGAAAGGACCACACGGTCAGGGTTTCAACCGTGATACACCTAAGAATGACCTTATTCAGCCGAGGACCAACCTCAAGGTTGAGAGATCGAAAACTCCAAGAGTTAATGATTAAATCGAGAAGACAAGTGATTGCGATTGCTTGGTTTTTAATTCAGAAAGTTGTGTCTCTTATTGAACAAGTGTTGGGTATTCATAATATCCCCAACCCTAATCATAAACTACATGCTGTTTTAGAAACGACAAAACAACATGAAGTTTCAAACATAAACAAAGAACAACACGGTTTTTAACAAAAGAAATCGACAATTAGAATGCATACTTCTAAGTGTTTCTAAGACCTTATTTGTTGCCTAACTAGTGAGGCTGGTCTTAGAGTGCTCACTTGAGGTATTGCCTCGCTAAAACCCCTTTCGGAAAACCCAATGGGACAAAACCGAAAGTAGGGAAAAGAGCACAATTCTCAAGCAAGTCTTTTGTGTGTTCACTCTGGATGGATAGTGAACACACTAGAAGCTGCGTTTGATGCCCTTAGAAGCGTACACGGCATACATAGAGATAAGAAAGTGTCAGCTCCATTGCTACTAGCTGCGTCCGATGCTTCTAGTTCCAACTCGTCCTTCTCAAGCTCCAAAACGTGTTCTACCAAGTTGCTGAATTTGTAGCTAAGCTTCCTAGCTCTTTGACGAGTTAATGGACCACTTGGCATTGTTGGGATGATACTAGTTGGGCTGCTACTGATGTCCTCATCATTCTCTCCCTCTTGTAGACGTTTTGTCCTCAAAACTGGATCAATACCTGCATCAAAACGTTCCAAGTCAGCAACATTGAAAGTAGAAGAAACGTTAAACTCACCTGGCAGTTCCAGCTGATATGCATTGTCGTTTATCCTCTTTAAGACACGGAAGGGACCATCTCCCCTTGGAGACAACTTGCTCTTCCTCTTGTGTGGAAATCTTTCTGGCCTGAAATGCAGCCACACCCAATCTCCCTTCTTAAACACAACCGACTTTCGACCCTTGTTGTGTTGTTGTTCATATGCAGCTGTCTTCTTCTCTAAGTTGTCTTTCACTTTTTGATGGAGTTTCTTGACAAATTCTGCCTTTGATTCACCCTCTAAACTCACAGCTTCAGCAGGGGGTAATGGCGTGAGGTCCAATAGTGAGTTTGGGTTGAATCCATAGACCACTTCAAATGGTGACATCTTGGTTGCTGAATGCACTCCACGGTTATAAGCAAATTCAATGAATGGCAAGCATTCCAACCATGTCTTTAGGTTCTTTCCAATTGTAGCTCTTAGGAGTGTAGACAAGGTACGATTGACTACTTCTGTCTGCCCATCAGTTTGTGGATGGCATGTAGTTGAGAAGAGGAGCTTCGTCCCTAGTTTTCTCCACAGTGCACGCCAAAAGTGTGATAAGAACTTGGTGTCACGGTCTGATACAATCGTCCTTGGAATACCATGAAGTCGCACAACCTCTTTGAAGAACAAGGCTGCCGTTTGCGTGGCGTCATTGGTTTTAGCACACGGTATGAAGTGTGCCATCTTCGAAAACCTGTCTACAACAACAAAAATGGAATCTTTGTGGTTTTGCTTAGGTAACCCTAGCACAAAGTCCATGGAAATGTCAGTCCAAGGAGTAGTAGGAATAGGTAAGGGAAGATATAACCCGTATGGATGGACTCTTGATTTCGCTTGCTTGCAGGTCAAGCACCGTGCACAATGTGCGCCCACATCCTTCTTCATGTGCGGCCAGTAGAAGTGTTCCTTGAGCATGTTCAGCGTTTTCTCAACTCCGAAATGACCCATGAGACCTCCCCCATGTGCTTCTCGAGTTAGCAGCTCTCGAATTGATCCTTTTGGAATGCACAATCTCTTTTCCCTGAAAAGAAAACCATCGAACAGGTAATACTTGTTATAAATTCCTTTACCGTGTTCTGTGAATGGCTCCTTGAAGTCCTCATCTTCCGCGTATAGCTCTTTGACTAGCTCAAACCCGAAGACCTTAGATTGCATAACGGTGATGAGGCTGTATCGTCTTGACAAAGCATCTGCGACCACATTCTCTTTTCCTTTCTTGTATTTGATAACATAAGGAAACATCTCTATGAACTCCAACCATTTGGCATGTCTTCTTTTCAGCTTAGTTTGACCCTTAAGGTGCTGCAGTGTTTGATGATCGGTATGAATCACACACTCACGAGCCAGCAGGTAATGTTGCCAAGTCTCCATAGCTCGGACTAGTGCATACAGCTCCTTGTCGTACGTTGGGTAGTTCAAAGCTGCTCCGCACAATTTTTCACTGAAGAATGCAACCGGTTTGCCTCCTTGTGTTAGTACAGCCCCAATTCCAATTCCAGAGGCATCACACTCCAATTCGAACGTCCTGTTGAAGTCTGGAAGTGTTAGAACAGGCGCTGAAATGAGGCTGTCCTTCAACCTTTGAAACGCCTCTTCTTGCTCTGTTTTCCATTCAAACGCTTGATTCGTCTTTAGAATTGAAGTTAACGGGCTAGCTATACTGCTAAAATCCTTCACGAATCGTCTGTAAAAGCTCGCTAATCCATGGAAGCTTCGGACCTGAGTTGAGTTAGTTGGCGTCGGCCATTCTCTAATAGCTTTGATTTTGTCGTCATCCACCTGTAATCCCTGCGAACTTACAACAAAACCTAGGAAAACTACCTTATCAGTGCAGAATGTGCACTTCTTGAGATTCGCATACAATCCTTCTTTACGAAGTGTTTGCAGTACTTGCTCAAGATGTGTCACATGGTCAGTTAAAGAAGCACTATAAATGAGAATATCATCAAAATACACAACAACGAACTTACTGATGTATGCTCTAAGAACATGGTTCATTAGACGCATAAACGTGCTGGGAGCGTTTGACAGTCCGAACGGCATTACCAACCATTCGTAGAGCCCTTGCTTGGTTTTGAATGCTGTCTTCCATTCATCACCTTCTCTAAGTCTGACTTGATGGTAACCTAATTTGAGATCGATCTTTGAGAAGACCGTTGCTCCGCTTAGCTCATCCAGCATGTCATCTAGGCGTGGTATAGGATGTCTATACTTGATAGTGATGTTGTTTATCGCCCTGCAGTCCACACACATTCTCCACTTGCCGTCTTTCTTTGGCACGAGCAGAACCGGAACCGCACAAGGACTAAGGCTCTCACGCACATAGCCTTGCTCCATGAGTTCTCTAACCTGTCTTTCCAGCTCCTTAGCCTCTTCTGGATTGACCCTATAGGCGGCTCTGTTTGGTAGTTGGGCACCAGGCACGAAGTCAATTTGATGCTCAATCCCGCGAAGTGGAGGTAAACCGGGTGGAAGCTCTTCCGGAAAGATGTCGGCATAGGTCTTGAGTAGTGCATTGATCTCCGATGGCAGTTTCACATCTGTATAATCTGCACTTAAGACTTCTTTAAACACCATCATAATCACATTAGTCTTGTTAACACCAATAAACTTATGTATGTGATTAGACTTAATGAATAAAGACTCCCTGTTGGCGTGGCTGTTCTGGCCCTTCTCTTTGGCCATCTTAACTTGTGCTTCCCTTACTTGTTGGGGTGAAAGTGGTGCCAAGCTGATTCTGCGTTTCTCATGGACAAAAGAGTAGTGGTTGGTTCTTCCATTATGTGTTGACTCTTTATCGAATTGCCATGGACGACCTAGCAGCAAATGTCCAGCTTGCATGGGTACCACGTCGCATGTGACTTGATCATGGTACCGTCCGATGCTGAAAGATACCTTCACCTGCTCGGTCACACTTAGCTCTGTTTTGTTGTTCAGCCATCTTAGTTTATAAGGCTGTGCGTGTTTGTACCTCTCCAAACCTAGCTTTTCCACCATGTAAACACTAGCAACGTTAGTGCAAGAGCCTCCATCGATTATTAGATTACATACCTTGCCCTTTATGGTGCAGCGTGTATGGAAGATATTCTCCCGTTGCTCAGCCTCGTCTAAGTTAATTGAAGAGTTTAACACTCTCCTCATCATCAACAATTCCCCTGAATCCGGATACTCTATGTATTCATCATTCTGTTGCTCGGGTTCGTCTATCTCTTCTTCAGATTCATATTCGCCTGTTGGAGTGAGAATCATCGCTCTCTGGTTTGGACATTCTCGTGCCATATGTCCTCGACCCCTACACTTGAAACACGTCATGTCTCTAGTCCGTGGTTGGTTTGAAGGTTGTACCGTTGGATTTGGTGTAGGTCGCGGGTTGCTGGGGGTGTTCCGTGAGCTGTTTGGTGCGGCATTGGGCTGTTCTTGGTTTCTGTTTTTAAACCGTGGATCATTTTGAACCTCCTTAGCCCTGTTTTCCTGCTTAGATGGAACATTCCAATTAGTTCTAACTCTATTTGTTGTGTTAGAAACCTTACGTTTGTTTTGCTGTTCAATATGAGTTGCTATGTGCAGCAATTCTCCAAGATCTCGATATGGCTGTCTTTCCACTTTACGTACAATTCTTTCTTGAAGTCCATCGAGAAATTGTGCCATCAAAGCCTCTGGAGAATCCTCACTCTCCAATCTATTCCGAAGATACTCGAACTCTTCGAAGTATTCTTCTACACTTTTGCTGCCTTGAGTTAATCTCCTGAACCTCTTTTGTAGTTCTCGAGTGAAGTGAGGTGGTACAAATCGACTTCTCATGACATGTTTGAGATCTTCCCAAGCTGCAATCTGTCCATATCTATGTCGAATCCTCTCAGCAACTTCTCGATCCCACCATGTTAGTGCATGGTCCGTGAGTTGAGCTGCAGCCAATGCAACTTTCCTTGGGTTGGTGTAGTTGTAGTATTCGAAGATATGCTCCATTCTCCTCTCCCAATCCAAGTAAGCTTCTGGATCGACTCGTCCAGCAAAGGTAGGTGGCGTGAGTTTCACGTCTGGGTATTGCGGCGGCTGTGGAGGTGGAGGAGGTGGCCGTTGGTATCGTTCTTCGTCTGGGTAGTGCCTTGTTGGTTCTGGCCAAACTGATTGTGGTGTAGGCGACCTATCTTGCCCACGTTCATCCGGTCTTTGAGAGGGTCCGGGTCTGTCTACTCGTCTGTGAGGTGAATGAGAGCGATTCTGCTCCATTTGTTCATTCATCCTTGCTAGCTGATTGCTAATGTTGGCTAGCATTTGCAACATTGCAGCTTGAGCCTCAGCAGGATCCGAATTTTCGGACATGCTATCAAGTACCTTGCACAACAAGCAACAACAAAAAGGAAAATCGGTTAGTAGGTTTTCGGTTTTTGGAATTGATATAATTAAACCAGCAACTCTAAATTGATTTATCCTAACCAATTTAAACAAACCAAATTCGAAAATTTTAAATCAAAAAAATGCAGTGGCTTATCTAAACTAACAGTCCTAAAACCTAGGAAAAGATAAGAAAAAAAAAAGAAAAGATAAGCTTAGGGTTTTCGGTTTCTTCTTCCTCTTCCTTGGCCGAGTTTCTTCTTCTTACTGAATGAAGACCTGCAACTCTAAGACTAGACACAAACGTTAGAACAATAGGGTGGTTGAATCAACACAACCCTTAACACAAAAATAACTAGAAATCGAAACAGAAAAAAAAAAAACCTAAACCTAGAATTTGAATAACGAGAATTGAAAAGCAAAGAGATAGGTTTATACACTTCCCTTGTTAGATCTTCGGCTCTGATACCAGATGATGTGATACTTGGGCCGATGATGACTAATGAAGGAGTTGTGTCGTGATCACTCAAGGAGAGTCTCGACTTGGAGCAAGCACAGCGGATGGAAAGGACCACACGGTCAGGGTTTCAACCGTGATACACCTAAGAATGACCTTATTCAGCCGAGGACCAACCTCAAGGTTGAGAGATCAAAAACTCCAAGAGTTAATGATTAAATCGTGAAGACAAGTGATTGCGATTGCTTGGTTTTTAATTCAGAAAGTTGTGTCTCTTATTGAACAAGTGTTGGGTATTTATAATATCCCCAACCCTAATCATAAACTACATGCTGTTTTAGAAACGACAAAACAACATGAAGTTTCAAACATAAACAAAGAACAACACGGTTTTTAACAAAAGAAATCGACAATTAGAATGCATACTTCTAAGTGTTTCTAAGACCTTATTTGTTGCCTAACTAGTGAGGCTGGTCTTAGAGTGCTCACTTGAGGTATTGCCTCGCTAAAACCCCTTTCGGAAAACCCAATGGGACAAAACCGAAAGTAGGGAAAAGAGCACAATTCTCAAGCAAGTCTTTTGTGTGTTCACTCTGGATGGATAGTGAACACACTAGAAGCTGCGTTTGATGCCCTTAGAAGCGTACACGGCATACATAGAGATAAGAAAGTGTCAGCTCCATTGCTACTAGCTGCGTCCGATGCTTCTAGTTCCAACTCGTCCTTCTCAAGCTCCAAAACGTGTTCTACCAAGTTGCTGAATTTGTAGCTAAGCTTCCTAGCTCTTTGACGAGTTAATGGACCACTTGGCATTGTTGGGATGATACTAGTTGGGCTGCTACTGATGTCCTCATCATAAGCGTATGAAGGGTTCACCAAAGACACAGCTTATAGCTTAACGGAAGATTGACCTTGTTGCAACCTATTACACCACCGTTAGTTGGCCTAGCACACTTTCTCATGTGAAAGTTACATTACACTGCCTAAAACTTACCTAATAGAGATACCATGTGTAAAAGTATTATATGAACATGGATAACTCTAATTATCTAGCTTGATTTCATAACTCGTTAGAACAAGCTCATGAAGGGTTCATCAAAGACATAAGCATATGAAGGATTCACCAAAGACATAGCTTATAGCTTAACGGAAGATTGACCTTGTTGCAACCTATTACACCACCGTTAGTTGGTCTAGCACACTTTTTTATGTCAAAGATACATTACATTGCCTTGAACATACCAAATAGAGATAACGTGTGTAAAAGTATTATATGAACATGGATAGCTCTAATGATCTAGCTTGATTTCATAACTCGTTAGAATAAGCTCATGAAGGGTTCATCAAAGACATAAGCGTATGAAGGGTTCACCAAAGACATAGCTTATAGTTTAACGGAAGTTTGACCTTGTTACAACCTATTACACTACTGTTAGTTGGTCTAGCACACTTTCTCATGTCAAAGATACATTACATTGCCTTGAACGTAGCTAATAGAGATAACATGTGTAGAAGTATGATATGAACATGGATAGCTCTAATGATCTAGCTTGATTTCATAACTCGTTAGAATAAGCTCATGAAGGGTTCATCAAAGACATAAGCGTATGAAGGGTTCACCAAAGACATAGCTTATAGCTTAACGGAAGATTGACCTTGTTGCAACCTATTACACCACCGTTAGTTGGTCTAGCACACTTTCTCATGTCAAAGATACATTACATTACCTTGAACATAGCTAATAGAGATAACATGTGTAAAAGTATTATATGAACATGGATAGCTCTAATGATCTAGCTTGACTTCATAACTCGTTAGAATAAGGTCATGAAGGGTTCATCAAAGACATAAGCGTTTGAAGGGTTCACCAAAGACATAGCTTATAGCTTAACGGAAAATTAACCTTGTTGCAACCTATTACACCACCGTTAGTTGGTCTAGCACACTTTCTTATGTCAAAGATACATTACATTGCCTTGAACATAGCTAATAGAGATAACATGTGTAAAAGTATTATATGAACATGGATAGCTCTAATGATCTAGCTTGACTTCATAACTCGTTAGAATAAGGTCATGAAGGGTTCATCAAAGACATACGCGTATGAAGGGTTCACCATAGACACAACTTATAGCTTAACGGAAGATTGACCTTGTTGCAACCTATTACACCTCCGTTAGTTGGTCTAGCACACTTTCTTATGTCAAAGATACATTACATTGCCTTGAACATAGCTAATAGAGATAACATGTGTAAAAGTATTATATGAACATGGATAGCTCTAATGATCTAGCTTGACTTCATAACTCGTTAGAATAAGGTCATGAAGGGTTCATCAAAGACATACGCGTATGAAGGGTTCACCAAAGACACAGCTTATAGCTTAACGGAAGATTGACCTTGTTGCAACCTATTACACCACCGTTAGTTGGCCTAGCACACTTTCTCATGTGAAAGTTACATTACACTACCTAAAACTTACCTAATAGAGATACCATGTGTAAAAGTATTATATGAACATGGATAGCTCTAATTATCTAGCTTGATTTCATAACTCGTTAGAACAAGCTCATGAAGGGTTCATCAAAGACATAAGCATATGAAGGGTTCACCAAAGACATAGCTTATAGCTTAACGGAAGATTGACCTTGTTGCAACCTATTACACCACCGTTAGTTGGTCTAGCACACTTTTTTATGTCAAAGATACATTACATTGCCTTGAACATAGCAAATAGAGATAACGTGTGTAAAAGTATTATATGAACATGGATAGCTCTAATGATCTAGCTTGATTTCATAACTCGTTAGAACAAGCTCATGAAGGGTTCATCAAAGACATAAGCGTATGAAGGGTTCACCAAAGACATAGCTTATAGCTTAACGAAAGATTGACCTTGTTGCAACCTATTACACCACCGTTAGTTGGTCTAGCACACTTTCTCATGTCAAAGATACATTACATTACCTTGAACATAGCTAATAGAGATAACATGTGTAAAAGTATTATATGAACATGGATAGCTCTAATGATCTAGCTTGACTTCATAACTCGTTAGAATAAGGTCATGAAGGGTTCATCAAAGACATAAGCGTATGAAGGGTTCACCAAAGACATAGCTTATAGCTTAACGGAAGATTAACCTTGTTGCAACCTATTACACCACCGTTAGTTGGTCTAGCACACTTTCTTATGTCAAAGATACATTACATTGCCTTGAACATAGCTAATAGAGATAACATGTGTAAAAGTATTATATGAACATGGATAGCTCTAATGATCTAGCTTGACTTCATAACTCGTTAGAATAAGGTCATGAAGGGTTCATCAAAGACATAAGCGTATGAAGGGTTCACCAAAGACATAGCTTATAGCTTAACGGAAGATTGACCTTGTTGCAACCTATTACACCACCGTTAGTTGGCCTAGCACACTTTCTCATGTGAAAGTTACATTACACTGCCTAAAACTTACCTAATAGAGATACCATGTGTAAAAGTATTATATGAACATGGATAGCTCTAATTATCTAGCTTGATTTCATAACTCGTTAGAACAAGCTCATGAAGGGTTCATCAAAGACATAAGCATATGAAGGGTTCACCAAAGACATAGCTTATAGCTTAACGGAAGATTGACCTTGTTGCAACCTATTACACCACCGTTAGTTGGTCTAGCACACTTTTTTATGTCAAAGATACATTACATTGCCTTGAACATAGCAAATAGAGATAACGTGTGTAAAAGTATTATATGAACATGGATAGCTCTAATGATCTAGCTTGATTTCATAACTCGTTAGAACAAGCTCATGAAGGGTTCATCAAAGACATAAGCGTATGAAGGGTTCACCAAAGACATAGCTTATAGCTTAACGAAAGATTGACCTTGTTGCAACCTATTACACCACCGTTAGTTGGTCTAGCACACTTTCTCATGTCAAAGATACATTACATTACCTTGAACATAGCTAATAGAGATAACATGTGTAAAAGTATTATATGAACATGGATAGCTCTAATGATCTAGCTTGACTTCATAACTCGTTAGAATAAGGTCATGAAGGGTTCATCAAAGACATAAGCGTATGAAGGGTTCACCAAAGACATAGCTTATAGCTTAACGGAAGATTAACCTTGTTGCAACCTATTACACCACCGTTAGTTGGTCTAGCACACTTTCTTATGTCAAAGATACATTACATTGCCTTGAACATAGCTAATAGAGATAACATGTGTAAAAGTATTATATGAACATGGATAGCTCTAATGATCTAGCTTGACTTCATAACTCGTTAGAATAAGGTCATGAAGGGTTCATCAAAGACATACGCGTATGAAGGGTTCACCAAAGACACAGCTTATAGCTTAACGGAAGATTGACCTTGTTGCAACCTATTACACCTCCGTTAGTTGGTCTAGCACACTTTCTTATGTCAAAGATACATTACATTGCCTAGAACATAGCTAATAGAGATAACATGTGTAAAAGTATTATATGAACATGGATAGCTCTAATGATCTAGCTTGACTTCATAACTCGTTAGAATAAGGTCATGAAGGGTTCATCAAAGACATACGCGTATGAAGGGTTCACCAAAGACACAGCTTATAGCTTAACGGAAGATTGACCTTGTTGCAACCTATTACACCACCGTTAGTTGGCCTAGCACACTTTCTCATGTGAAAGTTACATTACACTGCCTAAAACTTACCTAATAGAGATACCATGTGTAAAAGTATTATATGAACATGGATAGCTCTAATTATCTAGCTTGATTTCATAACTCGTTAGAACAAGCTCATGAAGGGTTCATCAAAGACATAAGCATATGAAGGGTTCACCAAAGACATAGCTTATAGCTTAACGGAAGATTGACCTTGTTGCAACCTATTACACCACCGTTAGTTGGTCTAGCACACTTTTTTATGTCAAAGATACATTACATTGCCTTGAACATAGCAAATAGAGATAACGTGTGTAAAAGTATTATATGAACATGGATAGCTCTAATGATCTAGCTTGATTTCATAACTCGTTAGAACAAGCTCATGAAGGGTTCATCAAAGACATAAGCGTATGAAGGGTTCACCAAAGACATAGCTTATAGCTTAACGAAAGATTGACCTTGTTGCAACCTATTACACCACCGTTAGTTGGTCTAGCACACTTTCTCATGTCAAAGATACATTACATTACCTTGAACATAGCTAATAGAGATAACATGTGTAAAAGTATTATATGAACATGGATAGCTCTAATGATCTAGCTTGACTTCATAACTCGTTAGAATAAGGTCATGAAGGGTTCATCAAAGACATAAGCGTATGAAGGGTTCACCAAAGACATAGCTTATAGCTTAACGGAAGATTAACCTTGTTGCAACCTATTACACCACCGTTAGTTGGTCTAGCACACTTTCTTATGTCAAAGATACATTACATTGCCTTGAACATAGCTAATAGAGATAACATGTGTAAAAGTATTATATGAACATGGATAGCTCTAATGATCTAGCTTGACTTCATAACTCGTTAGAATAAGGTCATGAAGGGTTCATCAAAGACATACGCGTATGAAGGGTTCACCAGAGACACAGCTTATAGCTTAACGGAAGATTGACCTTGTTGCAACCTATTACACCTCCGTTAGTTGGTCTAGCACACTTTCTTATGTCAAAGATACATTACATTGCCTTAAACATAGCTAATAGAGATAACATGTGTAAAAGTATTATATGAACATGGATAGCTCTAATGATCTAGCTTGACTTCATAACTCGTTAGAATAAGGTCATGAAGGGTTCATCAAAGACATACGCGTATGAGGGGTTCACCAAAGACACAACTTATAGCTTAACGGAAGATTGACCTTGTTGCAACCTATTACACCACCGTTAGTTGGCCTAGCACACTTTCTCATGTGAAAGTTACATTACACTGCCTAAAACTTACCTAATAGAGATACCATGTGTAAAAGTATTATATGAACATGGATAGCTCTAATTATCTAGCTTGATTTCATAACTCGTTAGAATAAGCTCATGAAGGGTTCATCAAAGACATAAGCATATGAACGGTTCACCAAAGACATAGCTTATAGCTTAACGGAAGACTGACCTTGTTGCAACCTATTACACCACCGTTAGTTGGTCTAGCACACTTTTTTATGTCAAAGATACATTACATTGCCTTGAACATAGCTAATAGAGATAACATGTGTAAAAGTATTATATGAACATGGATAGCTCTAATGATCTAGCTTGACTTCATAACTCGTTAGAATAAGATCATGAAGGGTTCATCAAAGACATAAGCGTATGAAGGGTTCACCAAAGACATAGCTTATAGCTTAACGGAAGATTAACCTTGTTGCAACCTATTACACCACCGTTAGTTGGTCTAGCACACTTTTTTATGTCAAAGATACATTACATTGCCTTGAACATAGCAAATAGAGATAACATGTGTAAAAGTATTATATGAACATGGATAGCTCTAATGATCTAGCTTGACTTCATAACTCGTTAGAATAAGGTCATGAAGGGTTCATCAAAGACATACGCGTATGAAGGGTTCACCAAAGACACAGCTTATAGCTTAACGGAAGATTGACCTTGTTGCAACCTATTACACCACCGTTAGTTGGCCTAGCACACTTTCTCATGTGAAAGTTACATTACACTGCCTAAAACTTACCTAATAGAGATACCATGTGTAAAAGTATTATATGAACATGGATAGCTCTAATTATCTAGCTTGATTTCATAACTCGTTAGAACAAGCTCATGAAGGGTTCATCAAAGACATAAGCATATGAAGGGTTCACCAAAGACATAGCTTATAGCTTAACGGAAGATTGACCTTGTTGCAACCTATTACACCACCGTTAGTTGGTCTAGCACACTTTTTTATGTCAAAGATACATTACATTGCCTTGAACATAGCAAATAGAGATAACGTGTGTAAAAGTATTATATGAACATGGATAGCTCTAATGATCTAGCTTGATTTCATAACTCGTTAGAACAAGCTCATGAAGGGTTCATCAAAGACATAAGCGTATGAAGGGTTCACCAAAGACATAGCTTATAGCTTAACGAAAGATTGACCTTGTTGCAACCTATTACACCACCGTTAGTTGGTCTAGCACACTTTCTCATGTCAAAGATACATTACATTACCTTGAACATAGCTAATAGAGATAACATGTGTAAAAGTATTATATGAACATGGATAGCTCTAATGATCTAGCTTGACTTCATAACTCGTTAGAATAAGGTCATGAAGGGTTCATCAAAGACATAAGCGTATGAAGGGTTCACCAAAGACATAGCTTATAGCTTAACGGAAGATTAACCTTGTTGCAACCTATTACACCACCGTTAGTTGGTCTAGCACACTTTCTTATGTCAAAGATACATTACATTGCCTTGAACATAGCTAATAGAGATAACATGTGTAAAAGTATTATATGAACATGGATAGCTCTAATGATCTAGCTTGACTTCATAACTCGTTAGAATAAGGTCATGAAGGGTTCATCAAAGACATACGCGTATGAAGGGTTCACCAAAGACACAGCTTATAGCTTAACGGAAGATTGACCTTGTTGCAACCTATTACACCTCCGTTAGTTGGTCTAGCACACTTTCTTATGTCAAAGATACATTACATTGCCTAGAACATAGCTAATAGAGATAACATGTGTAAAAGTATTATATGAACATGGATAGCTCTAATGATCTAGCTTGACTTCATAACTCGTTAGAATAAGGTCATGAAGGGTTCATCAAAGACATACGCGTATGAAGGGTTCACCAAAGACACAGCTTATAGCTTAACGGAAGATTGACCTTTTTGCAACCTATTACACCACCGTTAGTTGGCCTAGCACACTTTCTCATGTGAAAGTTACATTACACTGCCTAAAACTTACCTAATAGAGATACCATGTGTAAAAGTATTATATGAACATGGATAGCTCTAATTATCTAGCTTGATTTCATAACTCGTTAGAACAAGCTCATGAAGGGTTCATCAAAGACATAAGAATATGAAGGGTTCACCAAAGACATAGCTTATAGCTTAACGGAAGATTGACCTTGTTGCAACCTATTACACCACCGTTAGTTGGTCTAGCACACTTTTTTATGTCAAAGATACATTACATTGCCTTGAACATAGCAAATAGAGATAACGTGTGTAAAAGTATTATATGAACATGGATAGCTCTAATGATCTAGCTTGATTTCATAACTCGTTAGAACAAGCTCATGAAGGGTTCATCAAAGACATAAGCGTATGAAGGGTTCACCAAAGACATAGCTTATAGCTTAACGAAAGATTGACCTTGTTGCAACCTATTACACCACCGTTAGTTGGTCTAGCACACTTTCTCATGTCAAAGATACATTACATTACCTTGAACATAGCTAATAGAGATAACATGTGTAAAAGTATTATATGAACATGGATAGCTCTAATGATCTAGCTTGACTTCATAACTCGTTAGAATAAGGTCATGAAGGGTTCATCAAAGACATAAGCGTATGAAGGGTTCACCAAAGACATAGCTTATAGCTTAACGGAAGATTAACCTTGTTGCAACCTATTACACCACCGTTAGTTGGTCTAGCACACTTTCTTATGTCAAAGATACATTACATTGCCTTGAACATAGCTAATAGAGATAACATGTGTAAAAGTATTATATGAACATGGATAGCTCTAATGATCTAGCTTGACTTCATAACTCGTTAGAATAAGGTCATGAAGGGTTCATCAAAGAAATACGCGTATGAAGGGTTCACCAAAGACACAGCTTATAGCTTAACGGAAGATTGACCTTGTTGCAACCTATTACACCTCCGTTAGTTGGTCTAGCACACTTTCTTATGTCAAAGATACATTACATTGCCTTAAACATAGCTAATAGAGATAACATGTGTAAAAGTATTATATGAACATGGATAGCTCTAATGATCTAGCTTGACTTCATAACTCGTTAGAATAAGGTCATGAAGGGTTCATCAAAGACATACGCGTATGAAGGGTTCACCAAAGACACAGCTTATAGCTTAACGGAAGATTGACCTTGTTGCAACCTATTACACCACCGTTAGTTGGCCTAGCACACTTTCTCATGTGAAAGTTACATTACACTCCCTAAAACTTACCTAATAGAGATACCATGTGTAAAAGTATTATATGAACATGGATAGCTCTAATTATCTAGCTTGATTTCATAACTCGTTAGAATAAGCTCATGAAGGGTTCATCAAAGACATAAGCATATGAACGGTTCACCAAAGACATAGCTTATAGCTTAACGGAAGATTGACCTTGTTGCAACCTATTACACCACCGTTAGTTGGTCTAGCACACTTTTTTATGTCAAAGATACATTACATTGCCTTGAACATAGCTAATAGAGATAACATGTGTAAAAGTATTATATGAACATGGATAGCTCTAATGATCTAGCTTGACTTCATAACTCGTTAGAATAAGATCATGAAGGGTTCATCAAAGACATAAGCGTATGAAGGGTTCACCAAAGACATAGCTTATAGCTTAACGGAAGATTAACCTTGTTGCAACCTATTACACCACCGTTAGTTGGTCTAGCACACTTTTTTATGTCAAAGATACATTACATTGCCTTGAACATAGCAAATAGAGATAACATGTGTAAAAGTATTATATGAACATGGATAGCTCTAATGATCTAGCTTGACTTCATAACTCGTTAGAATAAGGTCATGAAGGGTTCATCAAAGACATACGCGTATGAAGGGTTCACCAAAGACACAGCTTATAGCTTAACGGAAGATTGACCTTGTTGCAACCTATTACACCACCGTTAGTTGGCCTAGCACACTTTCTCATGTGAAAGTTACATTACATTGCCTTGTACTTAGCTAATAGAGATAACATGTATAGAAGTATGATATGAACATAGATAGCTCTAATGATCTAGCTTGATTTCATAACTCGTTAGAACAAGCTCATGAAGGGTTCATCAAAGACATAAGCATATGAAGGGTTCACCAAAGACATAGCTTATAGCTTAACGGAAGATTGACCTTGTTGCAACCTATTACACCTCCGTTAGTTGGTCTAGCACACTTTCTTATGTCAAAGATACATTACATTGCCTTGAACATAGCTAATAGAGATAACATGTGTAAAAGTATTATATGAACATGGATAGCTCTAATGATCTAGCTTGATTTCATAACTCGTTAGAACAAGCTCATGAAGGGTTCATCAAAGACATAAGCGTATGAAGGGTTCACCAAAGACATAGCTTATAGCTTAACGGAAGATTGACCTTGTTGCAACCTATTACACCACCGTTAGTTGGTCTAGCACACTTTTTTATGTCAAAGATACATTACATTGCCTTGAACATAGCAAATAGAGATAACATGTGTAAAAGTATTATATGAAAATGGATAGCTCTAATGATCTAGCTTGACTTCATAACTCGTTAGAATAAGGTCATGAAGGGTTCATCAAAGACATACGCGTATGAAGGGTTCACTAAAGACACAGCTTATAGCTTAACGGAAGATTGACCTTGTTGCAACCTAGTACACCACCGTTAGTTGGCCTAGCACACTTTCTCATGTGAAAGTTACATTACATTGCCTTGTACTTAGCTAATAGAGATAACATGTATAGAAGTATGATATGAACATGGATAGCTCTAATGATCTAGCTTGATTTCATAACTCGTTAGAACAAGCTCATGAAGGGTTCATCAAAGACATAAGCGTATGAAGGGTTCACCAAAGACATAGCTTATAGCTTAACGGAAGATTGACCTTGTTGCAACCTATTACACCTCCGTTAGTTGGTCTAGCACACTTTCTTATGTCAAAGATACATTACATTGCCTTGAACATAGCTAATAGAGATAACATGTGTAAAAGTATTATATGAACATGGATAGCTCTAATGATCTAGCTTGATTTCATAACTCGTTAGAACAAGCTCATGAAGGGTTCATCAAAGACATAAGCGTATGAAGGGTTCACCAAAGACATAGCTTATAGCTTAACGGAAGATTGACCTTGTTGCAACCTATTACACCACCGTTAGTTGGTCTAGCACACTTTTTTATGTCAAAGATACATTACATTGCCTTGAACATAGCAAATAGAGATAACATGTGTAAAAGTATTATATGAACATGGATAGCTCTAATGATCTAGCTTGACTTCATAACTCGTTAGAATAAGGTCATGAAGGGTTCATCAAAGACATACGCGTATGAAGGGTTCACCAAAGACACAGCTTATAGCTTAACAGAAGATTGACCTTGTTGCAACCTATTACACCACCGTTAGTTGGCCTAGCACACTTTCTCATGTGAAAGTTACATTACATTGCCTTGTACTTAGCTAATAGAGATAACATGTGTAGAAGTATGATATGAACATGGATAGCTCTAATGATCTAGCTTGATTTCATAACTCATTAGAATAAGCTCATGAAGGGTTCATCAAAGACATAAGCGTATGAAGGGTTCACCAAAGACATAGCTTATAGTTTAACGGAAGATTGACCTTGTTGCAACCTATTACACCTCCGTTAGTTGGTCGAGCACACTTTCTTATGTCAAAGATACATTACATTGCCTTGAACATAGCTAATAGAGATAACATGTGTAAAAGTATTATATGAACATGGATAGCTCTAATCATCTAGCTTGACTTCATAACTCGTTAGAATAAGGTCATGAAGGGTTCATCAAAGACATACGCGTATGAAGGGTTCACCAAAGACACAACTTATAGCTTAACGGAAGATTGACCTTGTTGCAACCTATTACACCACCTTTAGTTGGCCTACCACACTTTCTCATGTGAAAGTTACATTACATTGCCTAAAACTTAGCTAATAGAGATACCATGTGTAGAAGTATGATATGAACACGGATATCTCTAATGATCTAGCTTGATTTCATAACTCGTTAGAACAAGCTCATGAAGGGTTCATCAAAGACATAAGCGTATGAAGGGTTCACCAAAGACATAGCTTATAGTTTAACGGAAGTTTGACCTTGTTACAACCTATTACACTACCGTTAGTTGGTCTAGCACACTTTCTCATGTCAAAGATACATTACATTGCCTTGAACGTAGCTAATAGAGATAACATGTGTAGAAGTATGATATGAACATGGATAGCTCTAATGATCTAGCTTGATTTCATAACTCGTTAGAACAAGCTCATGAAGGGTTCATCAAAGACATAAGCGTATGAAGGGTTCACCAAAGACATAGCTTATAGCTTAACGGAAGATTGACCTTGTTGCAACCTATTACACCTCCGTTAGTTGGTCTAGCACACTTTCTTATGTCAAAGATACATTACATTGCCTTGAACATAGCTAATAGAGATAACAGGTGTAAAAGTATTATATGAACATGGATAGCTCTAATGATCTAGCTTGATTTCATAACTCGTTATAACAAGCTCATGAAGGGTTCATCAAAGACATAAGCGTATGAAGGGTTCACCAAAGACATAACTTATAGCTTAACGGAAGATTGACCTTGTTGCAACCTATTACACCACCGTTAGTTGGTCTAGCACACTTTTTTATGTCAAAGATACATTACATTGCCTTGAACATAGCAAATAGAGATAACATGTGTAAAAGTATTATATGAACATGGATAGCTCTAATGATCTAGCTTGACTTCATAACTCGTTAGAATAAGGTCATGAAGGGTTCATCAAAGACATACGCGTATGAAGGGTTCACCAAAGACAAAGCTTATAGCTTAACGGAAGATTGACCTTGTTGCAACCTATTACACCACCGTTAGTTGGCCTAGCACACTTTCTCATGTGAAAGTTACATTACATTGCCTTGTACTTAGCTAATAGAGATAACATGTATAGAAGTATGATATGAATATGGATAGCTCTAATGATCTAGCTTGATTTCATAACTCGTTAGAACAAGCTCATGAAGGGTTCATCAAAGACATAAGCATATGAAGGGTTCACCAAAGACATAGCTTATAGCTTAACGGAAGATTGACCTTGTTGCAACCTATTACACCTCCGTTAGTTGGTCTAGCACACTTTCTTATGTCAAAGATACATTACATTGCCTTGAACATAGCTAATAGAGATAACATGTGTAAAAGTATTATATGAACATGGATAGCTCTAATGATCTAGCTTGATTTCATAACTCGTTAGAACAAGCTCATGAAGGGTTCATCAAAGACATAAGCGTATGAAGGGTTCACCAAAGACAGAGCTTATAGCTTAACGGAAGATTGACCTTGTTGCAACCTATTACACCACCGTTAGTTGGTCTAGCACACTTTTTTATGTCAAAGATACATTACATTGCCTTGAACATAGCAAATTGAGATAACATGTGTAAAAGTATTATATGAACATGGATAGTTCTAATGATCTAGCTTGACTTCATAACTCGTTAGAATAAGGTCATGAAGGGTTCATCAAAGACATACGCGTATGAAGGGTTCACCAAAGACACAGCTTATAGCTTAACGGAAGATTGACCTTGTTGCAACCTATTACACCACCGTTAGTTGGTCTAGCACACTTTCTTATGTCAAAGATACATTACATTGCCTTGAACATAGCTAATAGAGATAACATGTGTAAAAGTATTATATGAACATGGATAGCTCTAATCATCTAGCTTGACTTCATAACTCGTTAGAATAAGGTCATGAAGGGTTCATCAAAGACATACGCGTATGAAGGGTTCACCAAAGACACAACTTATAGCTTAACGGAAGATTGACCTTGTTGCAACCTATTACACCACCTTTAGTTGGTCTAGCACACTTTTTTATGTCAAAGATACATTACATTGCCTTGAACATAGCAAATAGAGATAACATGTGTAAAAGTATTATATGAACATGGATAGCTCTAATGATCTAGCTTGACTTCATAACTCTTTAGAATAAGGTCATGAAGGGTTCATCAAAGACATACGCGTATGAAGGGTTCACCAAAGACACAGCTTATAGCTTAACGGAAGATTGACCTTGTTGCAACCTATTACACCACCGTTAGTTGGCCTAGCACACTTTCTCATGTGAAAGTTACATTACATTGCCTTGTACTTAGCTAATAGAGATAACATGTATAGAAGTATGATATGAATATGGATAGCTCTAATGATCTAGCTTGATTTCATAACTCGTTAGAACAAGCTCATGAAGGGTTCATCAAAGACATAAGCGTATGAAGGGTTCACCAAAGACATAGCTTATAGCTTAACGGAAGATTGACCTTGTTGCAACCTATTACACCTCCGTTAGTTGGTCTAGCACACTTTCTTATGTCAAAGATACATTACATTGCCTTGAACATAGCTAATAGAGATAACAGGTGTAAAAGTATTATATGAACATGGATAGCTCTAATGATCTAGCTTGATTTCATAACTCGTTATAACAAGCTCATGAAGGGTTCATCAAAGACATAAGCGTATGAAGGGTTCACCAAAGACATAACTTATAGCTTAACGGAAGATTGACCTTATTGCAACCTATTACACCACCGTTAGTTGGTCTAGCACACTTTTTTATGTCAAAGATACATTACATTGCCTTGAACATAGCAAATAGAGATAACATGTGTAAAAGTATTATATGAACATGGATAGCTCTAATGATCTAGCTTGACTTCATAACTCGTTAGAATAAGCTCATGAAGGGTTCATCAAAGACATACGCGTATGAAGGGTTCACCAAAGACAAAGCTTATAGCTTAACGGAAGATTGACCTTGTTGCAACCTATTACACCACCGTTAGTTGGCCTAGCACACTTTCTCATGTGAAAGTTACATTACATTGCCTTGTACTTAGCTAATAGAGATAACATGTGTAGAAGTATGATATGAACATGGATAGCTCTAATCATCTAGCTTGATTTCATAACTCATTAGAATAAGCTCATGAAGGGTTCATCAAAGACATAAGCGTATGAAGGGTTCACCAAAGACATAGCTTATAGCTTAACGGAAGATTGACCTTGTTGCAACCTATTACACCTCCGTTAGTTGGTCTAGCACACTTTCTTATGTCAAAGATACATTACATTGCCTTGAACATAGCTAATAGAGATAACATGTGTAAAAGTATTATATGAACATGGATAGCTCTAATGATCTAGCTTGATTTCATAACTCGTTAGAACAAGCTCATGAAGGGTTCATCAAAGACATAAGCGTATGAAGGGTTCACCAAAGACAGAGCTTATAGCTTAACGGAAGATTGACCTTGTTGCAACCTATTACACCACCGTTAGTTGGTCTAGCACACTTTTTTATGTCAAAGATACATTACATTGCCTTGAACATAGCAAATAGAGATAACATGTGTAAAAGTATTATATGAACATGGATAGTTCTAATGATCTAGCTTGACTTCATAACTCGTTAGAATAAGGTCATGAAGGGTTCATCAAAGACATAAGCGTATGAAGGGTTCACCAAAGACACAGCTTATAGCTTAACGGAAGATTGACCTTGTTGCAACCTATTACACCTCCGTTAGTTGGTCTAGCACACTTTCTTATGTCAAAGATACATTACATTGCCTTGAACATAGCTAATAGAGATAACATGTGTAAAAGTATTATATGAACATGGATAGCTCTAATCATCTAGCTTGACTTCATAACTCGTTAGAATAAGGTCATGAAGGGTTCATCAAAGACATACGCGTATGAAGGGTTCACCAAAGACACAGCTTATAGCTTAACAGAAGATTGACCTTGTTGCAACCTATTACACCTCCGTTAGTTGGTCTAGCACACTTTCTTATGTCAAAGATACATTACATTGCCTTAAACATAGCTAATAGAGATAACATGTGTAAAAGTATTATATGAACATGGATAGCTCTAATGATCTAGCTTGACTTCATAACTCGTTAGAATAAGGTCATGAAGGGTTCATCAAAGACATACGCGTATGAAGGGTTCACCAAAGACACAGCTTATAGCTTAACGGAAGATTGACCTTGTTGCAACCTATTACACCTCCGTTAGTTGGTCTAGCACACTTTCTTATGTCAAAGATACATTACATTGCCTTGAACATAGCAAATAGAGATAACATGTGTAAAAGTATTATATGAACATGGATAGTTCTAATGATCTAGCTTGACTTCATAACTCGTTAGAATAAGCTCATGAAGGGTTCATCAAAGACATACGCGTATGAAGGGTTCACCAAAGACAAAGCTTATAGCTTAACGGAAGATTGACCTTGTTGCAACCTATTACACCACCGTTAGTTGGCCTAGCACACTTTCTCATGTGAAAGTTACATTACATTGCCTTGTACTTAGCTAATAGAGATAACATGTGTAGAAGTATGATATGAACATGGATAGCTCTAATGATCTAGCTTGATTTCATAACTCATTAGAATAAGCTCATGAAGGGTTCATCAAAGACATAAGCGTATGAAGGGTTCACCAAAGACATAGCTTATAGCTTAACGGAAGATTGACCTTGTTGCAACCTATTACACCTCCGTTAGTTGGTCTAGCACACTTTCTTATGTCAAAGATACATTACATTGCCTTGAACATAGCTAATAGAGATAACATGTGTAAAAGTATTATATGAACATGGATAGCTCTAATGATCTAGCTTGATTTCATAACTCGTTAGAACAAGCTCATGAAGGGTTCATCAAAGACATAAGCGTATGAAGGGTTCACCAAAGACAGAGCTTATAGCTTAACGGAAGATTGACCTTGTTGCAACCTATTACACCACCGTTAGTTGGTCTAGCACACTTTTTTATGTCAAAGATACATTACATTGCCTTGAACATAGCAAATAGAGATAACATGTGTAAAAGTATTATATGAACATGGATAGTTCTAATGATCTAGCTTGACTTCATAACTCGTTAGAATAAGGTCATGAAGGGTTCATCAAAGACATAAGCGTATGAAGGGTTCACCAAAGACACAGCTTATAGCTTAACGGAAGATTGACCTTGTTGCAACCTATTACACCTCCGTTAGTTGGCCTAGCACACTTTCTCATGTGAAAGTTACATTACATTGCCTTGTACTTAGCTAATAGAGATAACATGTGTAGAAGTATGATATGAACATGGATAGCTCTAATGATCTAGCTTGATTTCATAACTCATTAGAATAAGCTCATGAAGGGTTCATCAAAGACATAAGCGTATGAAGGGTTCACCAAAGACATAGCTTATAGCTTAACGGAAGATTGACCTTGTTGCAACCTATTACACCACCGTTAGTTGGTCTAGCACACTTTTTTATGTCAAAGATACATTACATTGCCTTGAACATAGCAAATAGAGATAACATGTGTAAAAGTATTATATGAACATGGATAGTTCTAATGATCTAGCTTGACTTCATAACTCGTTAGAACAAGCTCATGAAGGGTTCATCAAAGACATAAGAATATGAAGGGTTCACCAAAGACATAGCTTATAGCTTAACGGAAGATTGACCTTGTTGCAACCTATTACACCACCTTTAGTTGGCCTACCACACTTTCTCATGTGAAAGTTACATTACATTGCCTAAAACTTAGCTAATAGAGATACCATGTGTAGAAGTATGATATGAACACGGATATCTCTAATGATCTAGCTTGATTTCATAACTCGTTAGAATAAGCTCATGAAGGGTTCATCAAAGACATAAGCGTATGAAGGGTTCACCAAAGACATAGCTTATAGTTTAACGGAAGTTTGACCTTGTTACAACCTATTACACTACCGTTAGTTGGTCTAGCACACTTTCTCATGTCAAAGATACATTACATTGCCTTGAACGTAGCTAATAGAGATAACATGTGTAGAAGTATGATATGAACATGGATAGCTCTAATGATCTAGCTTGATTTCATAACTCGTTAGAACAAGCTCATGAAGGGTTCATCAAAGACATAAGCGTATGAAGGGTTCACCAAAGACATAGCTTATAGCTTAACGGAAGATTGACCTTGTTGCAACCTATTACACCTCCGTTAGTTGGTCTAGCACACTTTCTTATGTCAAAGATACATTACATTGCCTTGAACATAGCTAATAGAGATAACAGGTGTAAAAGTATTATATGAACATGGATAGCTCTAATGATCTAGCTTGATTTCATAACTCGTTATAACAAGCTCATGAAGGGTTCATCAAAGACATAAGCGTATGAAGGGTTCACCAAAGACATAACTTATAGCTTAACGGAAGATTGACCTTGTTGCAACCTATTACACCACCGTTAGTTGGTCTAGCACACTTTTTTATGTCAAAGATACATTACATTGCCTTGAACATAGCAAATAGAGATAACATGTGTAAAAGTATTATATGAACATGGATAGTTCTAATGATCTAGCTTGACTTCATAACTCGTTAGAATAAGGTCATGAAGGGTTCATCAAAGACATAAGCGTATGAAGGGTTCACCAAAGACACAGCTTATAGCTTAACGGAAGATTGACCTTGTTGCAACCTATTACACCTCCGTTAGTTGGCCTAGCACACTTTCTCATGTGAAAGTTACATTACATTGCCTTGTACTTAGCTAATAGATATAACATGTGTAGAAGTATGATATGAACATGGATAGCTCTAATGATCTAGCTTGATTTCATAACTCATTAGAATAAGCTCATGAAGGGTTCATCAAAGACATAAGCGTATGAAGGGTTCACCAAAGACAGAGCTTATAGCTTAACGGAAGATTGACCTTGTTGCAACCTATTACACCACCGTTAGTTGGTCTAGCACACTTTTTTATGTCAAAGATACATTACATTGCCTTGAACATAGCAAATAGAGATAACATGTGTAAAAGTATTATATGAACATGGATAGTTCTAATGATCTAGCTTGACTTCATAACTCGTTAGAACAAGCTCATGAAGGGTTCATCAAAGACATAAGAATATGAAGGGTTCACCAAAGACATAGCTTATAACTTAACGGAAGATTGACCTTGTTGCAACCTATTACACCACCTTTAGTTGGCCTACCACACTTTCTCATGTGAAAGTTACATTACATTGCCTAAAACTTAGCTAATAGAGATACCATGTGTAGAAGTATGATATGAACACGGATATCTCTAATGATCTAGCTTGATTTCATAACTCGTTAGAATAAGCTCATGAAGGGTTCATCAAAGACATAAGCGTATGAAGGGTTCACCAAAGACATAGCTTATAGTTTAACGGAAGTTTGACCTTGTTACAACCTATTACACTACCGTTAGTTGGTCTAGCACACTTTCTCATGTCAAAGATACATTACATTGCCTTGAACGTAGCTAATAGAGATAACATGTGTAGAAGTATGATATGAACATGGATAGCTCTAATGATCTAGCTTGATTTCATAACTCGTTAGAACAAGCTCATGAAGGGTTCATCAAAGACATAAGCGTATGAAGGGTTCACCAAAGACATAGCTTATAGCTTAACGGAAGATTGACCTTGTTGCAACCTATTACACCTCCGTTAGTTGGTCTAGCACACTTTCTTATGTCAAAGATACATTACATTGCCTTGAACATAGCTAATAGAGATAACAGGTGTAAAAGTATTATATGAACATGGATAGCTCTAATGATCTAGCTTGATTTCATAACTCGTTATAACAAGCTCATGAAGGGTTCATCAAAGACATAAGCGTATGAAGGGTTCACCAAAGACATAACTTATAGCTTAACGGAAGATTGACCTTGTTGCAACCTATTACACCACCGTTAGTTGGTCTAGCACACTTTTTTATGTCAAAGATACATTACATTGCCTTGAACATAGCAAATAGAGATAACATGTGTAAAAGTATTATATGAACATGGATAGTTCTAATGATCTAGCTTGACTTCATAACTCGTTAGAATAAGGTCATGAAGGGTTCATCAAAGACATAAGCGTATGAAGGGTTCACCAAAGACACAGCTTATAGCTTAACGGAAGATTGACCTTGTTGCAACCTATTACACCTCCGTTAGTTGGCCTAGCACACTTTCTCATGTGAAAGTTACATTACATTGCCTTGTACTTAGCTAATAGAGATAACATGTGTAGAAGTATGATATGAACATGGATAGCTCTAATGATCTAGCTTGATTTCATAACTCATTAGAATAAGCTCATGAAGGGTTCATCAAAGACATAAGCGTATGAAGGGTTCACCAAAGACAGAGCTTATAGCTTAACGGAAGATTGACCTTGTTGCAACCTATTACACCACCGTTAGTTGGTCTAGCACACTTTTTTATGTCAAAGATACATTACATTGCCTTGAACATAGCAAATAGAGATAACATGTGTAAAAGTATTATATGAACATGGATAGTTCTAATGATCTAGCTTGACTTCATAACTCGTTAGAACAAGCTCATGAAGGGTTCATCAAAGACATAAGAATATGAAGGGTTCACCAAAGACATAGCTTATAGCTTAACGGAAGATTGACCTTGTTGCAACCTATTACACCACCTTTAGTTGGCCTACCACACTTTCTCATGTGAAAGTTACATTACATTGCCTAAAACTTAGCTAATAGAGATACCATGTGTAGAAGTATGATATGAACACGGATATCTCTAATGATCTAGCTTGATTTCATAACTCGTTAGAATAAGCTCATGAAGGGTTCATCAAAGACATAAGCGTATGAAGGGTTCACCAAAGACATAGCTTATAGTTTAACGGAAGTTTGACCTTGTTACAACCTATTACACTACCGTTAGTTGGTCTAGCACACTTTCTCATGTCAAAGATACATTACATTGCCTTGAACGTAGCTAATAGAGATAACATGTGTAGAAGTATGATATGAACATGGATAGCTCTAATGATCTAGCTTGATTTCATAACTCGTTAGAACAAGCTCATGAAGGGTTCATCAAAGACATAAGCGTATGAAGGGTTCACCAAAGACATAGCTTATAGCTTTACGGAAGATTGACCTTGTTGCAACCTATTACACCTCCGTTAGTTGGTCTAGCACACTTTCTTATGTCAAAGATACATTACATTGCCTTGAACATAGCTAATAGAGATAACAGGTGTAAAAGTATTATATGAACATGGATAGCTCTAATGATCTAGCTTGATTTCATAACTCGTTATAACAAGCTCATGAAGGGTTCATCAAAGACATAAGCGTATGAAGGGTTCACCAAAGACATAACTTATAGCTTAACGGAAGATTGACCTTGTTGCAACCTATTACACCACCGTTAGTTGGTCTAGCACACTTTTTTATGTCAAAGATACATTACATTGCCTTGAACATAGCAAATAGAGATAACATGTGTAAAAGTATTATATGAACATGGATAGTTCTAATGATCTAGCTTGACTTCATAACTCGTTAGAATAAGGTCATGAAGGGTTCATCAAAGACATAAGCGTATGAAGGGTTCACCAAAGACACAGCTTATAGCTTAACGGAAGATTGACCTTGTTGCAACCTATTACACCTCCGTTAGTTGGCCTAGCACACTTTCTCATGTGAAAGTTACATTACATTGCCTTGTACTTAGCTAATAGAGATAACATGTGTAGAAGTATGATATGAACATGGATAGCTCTAATGATCTAGCTTGATTTCATAACTCATTAGAATAAGCTCATGAAGGGTTCATCAAAGACATAAGCGTATGAAGGGTTCACCAAAGACAGAGCTTATAGCTTAACGGAAGATTGACCTTGTTGCAACCTATTACACCACCGTTAGTTGGTCTAGCACACTTTTTTATGTCAAAGATACATTACATTGCCTTGAACATAGCAAATAGAGATAACATGTGTAAAAGTATTATATGAACATGGATAGTTCTAATGATCTAGCTTGACTTCATAACTCGTTAGAACAAGCTCATGAAGGGTTCATCAATGACATAAGAATATGAAGGGTTCACCAAAGACATAGCTTATAGCTTAACGGAAGATTGACCTTGTTGCAACCTATTACACCACCTTTAGTTGGCCTACCACACTTTCTCATGTGAAAGTTACATTACATTGCCTAAAACTTAGCTAATAGAGATACCATGTGTAGAAGTATGATATGAACACGGATATCTCTAATGATCTAGCTTGATTTCATAACTCGTTAGAATAAGCTCATGAAGGGTTCATCAAAGACATAAGCGTATGAAGGGTTCACCAAAGACATAGCTTATAGTTTAACGGAAGTTTGACCTTGTTACAACCTATTACACTACCGTTAGTTGGTCTAGCACACTTTCTCATGTCAAAGATACATTACATTGCCTTGAACGTAGCTAATAGAGATAACATGTGTAGAAGTATGATATGAACATGGATAGCTCTAATGATCTAGCTTGATTTCATAACTCGTTAGAACAAGCTCATGAAGGGTTCATCAAAGACATAAGCGTATGAAGGGTTCACCAAAGACATAGCTTATAGCTTAACGGAAGATTGACCTTGTTGCAACCTATTACACCTCCGTTAGTTGGTCTAGCACACTTTCTTATGTCAAAGATACATTACATTGCCTTGAACATAGCTAATAGAGATAACAGGTGTAAAAGTATTATATGAACATGGATAGCTCTAATGATCTAGCTTGATTTCATAACTCGTTATAACAAGCTCATGAAGGGTTCATCAAAGACATAAGCGTATGAAGGGTTCACCAAAGACATAACTTATAGCTTAACGGAAGATTGACCTTGTTGCAACCTATTACACCACCGTTAGTTGGTCTAGCACACTTTTTTATGTCAAAGATACATTACATTGCCTTGAACATAGCAAATAGAGATAACATGTGTAAAAGTATTATATGAACATGGATAGCTCTAATGATCTAGCTTGACTTCATAACTCGTTAGAATAAGGTCATGAAGGGTTCATCAAAGACATACGCGTATGAAGGGTTCACCAAAGACATAACTTATAGCTTAACGGAAGATTGACCTTGTTGCAACCTATTACACCTCCGTTAGTTGGCCTAGCACACTTTCTCATGTGAAAGTTACATTACATTGCCTTGAACATAGCAAATAGAGATAACATGTGTAAAAGTATTATATGAACATGGATAGTTCTAATGATCTAGCTTGACTTCATAACTCGTTAGAATAAGGTCATGAAGGGTTCATCAAAGACATAAGCGTATGAAGGGTTCACCAAAGACACAGCTTATAGCTTAACGGAAGATTGACCTTGTTGCAACCTATTACACCTCCGTTAGTTGGCCTAGCACACTTTCTCATGTGAAAGTTACATTACATTGCCTAAAACTTAGCTAATAGAGATACCATGTGTAGAAGTATGATATGAACACGGATATCTCTAATGATCTAGCTTGATTTCATAACTCGTTAGAATAAGCTCATGAAGGGTTCATCAAAGACATAAGCGTATGAAGGGTTCACCAAAGACATAGCTTATAGTTTAACGGAAGTTTGACCTTGTTACAACCTATTACACTACCGTTAGTTGGTCTAGCACACTTTCTCATGTCAAAGATACATTACATTGCCTTGAACGTAGCTAATAGAGATAACATGTGTAGAAGTATGATATGAACATGGATAGCTCTAATGATCTAGCTTGATTTCATAACTCGTTAGAACAAGCTCATGAAGGGTTCATCAAAGACATAAGCGTATGAAGGGTTCACCAAAGACATAGCTTATAGCTTAACGGAAGATTGACCTTGTTGCAACCTATTACACCTCCGTTAGTTGGTCTAGCACACTTTCTTATGTCAAAGATACATTACATTGCCTTGAACATAGCTAATAGAGATAACAGGTGTAAAAGTATTATATGAACATGGATAGCTCTAATGATCTAGCTTGATTTCATAACTCGTTATAACAAGCTCATGAAGGGTTCATCAAAGACATAAGCGTATGAAGGGTTCACCAAAGACATAACTTATAGCTTAACGGAAGATTGACCTTGTTGCAACCTATTACACCACCGTTAGTTGGTCTAGCACACTTTTTTATGTCAAAGATACATTACATTGCCTTGAACATAGCAAATAGAGATAACATGTGTAAAAGTATTATATGAACATGGATAGTTCTAATGATCTAGCTTGACTTCATAACTCGTTAGAATAAGGTCATGAAGGGTTCATCAAAGACATAAGCGTATGAAGGGTTCACCAAAGACACAGCTTATAGCTTAACGGAAGATTGACCTTGTTGCAACCTATTACACCTCCGTTAGTTGGCCTAGCACACTTTCTCATGTGAAAGTTACATTACATTGCCTTGTACTTAGCTAATAGAGATAACATGTGTAGAAGTATGATATGAACATGGATAGCTCTAATGATCTAGCTTGATTTCATAACTCATTAGAATAAGCTCATGAAGGGTTCATCAAAGACATAAGCGTATGAAGGGTTCACCAAAGACAGAGCTTATAGCTTAACGGAAGATTGACCTTGTTGCAACCTATTACACCACCGTTAGTTGGTCTAGCACACTTTTTTATGTCAAAGATACATTACATTGCCTTGAACATAGCAAATAGAGATAACATGTGTAAAAGTATTATATGAACATGGATAGTTCTAATGATCTAGCTTGACTTCATAACTCGTTAGAACAAGCTCATGAAGGGTTCATCAAAGACATAAGAATATGAAGGGTTCACCAAAGACATAGCTTATAGCTTAACGGAAGATTGACCTTGTTGCAACCTATTACACCACCTTTAGTTGGCCTACCACACTTTCTCATGTGAAAGTTACATTACATTGCCTAAAACTTAGCTAATAGAGATACCATGTGTAGAAGTATGATATGAACACGGATATCTCTAATGATCTAGCTTGATTTCATAACTCGTTAGAATAAGCTCATGAAGTGTTCATCAAAGACATAAGCGTATGAAGGGTTCACCAAAGACATAGCTTATAGTTTAACGGAAGTTTGACCTTGTTACAACCTATTACACTACCGTTAGTTGGTCTAGCACACTTTCTCATGTCAAAGATACATTACATTGCCTTGAACGTAGCTAATAGAGATAACATGTGTAGAAGTATGATATGAACATGGATAGCTCTAATGATCTAGCTTGATTTCATAACTCGTTAGAACAAGCTCATGAAGGGTTCATCAAAGACATAAGCGTATGAAGGGTTCACCAAAGACATAGCTTATAGCTTAACGGAAGATTGACCTTGTTGCAACCTATTACACCTCCGTTAGTTGGTCTAGCACACTTTCTTATGTCAAAGATACATTACATTGCCTTGAACATAGCTAATAGAGATAACAGGTGTAAAAGTATTATATGAACATGGATAGCTCTAATGATCTAGCTTGATTTCATAACTCGTTATAACAAGCTCATGAAGGGTTCATCAAAGACATAAGCGTATAAAGGGTTCACCAAAGACATAACTTATAGCTTAACGGAAGATTGACCTTGTTGCAACCTATTACACCACCGTTAGTTGGTCTAGCACACTTTTTTATGTCAAAGATACATTACATTGCCTTGAACATAGCAAATAGAGATAACATGTGTAAAAGTATTATATGAACATGGATAGCTCTAATGATCTAGCTTGACTTCATAACTCTTTAGAATAAGGTCATGAAGGGTTCATCAAAGACATACGCGTATGAAGGGTTCACCAAAGACACAGCTTATAGCTTAACGGAAGATTGACCTTGTTGCAACCTATTACACCACCGTTAGTTGGCCTAGCACACTTTCTCATGTGAAAGTTACATTACATTGCCTTGTACTTAGCTAATAGAGATAACATGTATAGAAGTATGATATGAATATGGATAGCTCTAATGATCTAGCTTGATTTCATAACTCGTTAGAACAAGCTCATGAAGGGTTCATCAAAGACATAAGCGTATGAAGGGTTCACCAAAGACATAGCTTATAGCTTAACGGAAGATTGACCTTGTTGCAACCTATTACACCTCCGTTAGTTGGTCTAGCACACTTTCTTATGTCAAAGATACATTACATTGCCTTGAACATAGCTAATAGAGATAACATGTGTAAAAGTATTATATGAACATGGATAGCTCTAATGATCTAGCTTGATTTCATAACTCGTTAGAACAAGCTCATGAAGGGTTCATCAAAGACATAAGCGTATGAAGGGTTCACCAAAGACAGAGCTTATAGCTTAACGGAAGATTGACCTTGTTGCAACCTATTACACCACCGTTAGTTGGTCTAGCACACTTTTTTATGTCAAAGATACATTACATTGCCTTGAACATAGCAAATAGAGATAACATGTGTAAAAGTATTATATGAACATGGATAGTTCTAATGATCTAGCTTGACTTCATAACTCGTTAGAATAAGGTCACGAAGGGTTCATCAAAGACATACGCGTATGAAGGGTTCACCAAAGACACAGCTTATAGCTTAACGGAAGATTGACCTTGTTGCAACCTATTACACCACCGTTAGTTGGCCTAGCACACTTTCTCATGTGAAAGTTACATTACATTGCCTTGTACTTAGCTAATAGAGATAACATGTGTAGAAGTATGATATGAACATGGATAGCTCTAATGATCTAGCTTGATTTCATAACTCATTAGAATAAGCTCATGAAGGGTTTATCAAAGACATAAGCGTATGAAGGGTTCACCAAAGACATAGCTTATAGTTTAACGGAAGATTGACCTTGTTGCAACCTATTACACCTCCGTTAGTTGGTCTAGCACACTTTCTTATGTCAAAGATACATTACATTGCCTTGAACATAGCTAATAGAGATAACATGTGTAAAAGTATTATATGAACATGGATAGCTCTAATCATCTAGCTTGACTTCATAACTCGTTAGAATAAGGTCATGAAGGGTTCATCAAAGACATACGCGTATGAAGGGTTCACCAAAGACACAACTTATAGCTTAACGGAAGATTGACCTTGTTGCAACCTATTACACCACCTTTAGTTGGCCTACCACACTTTCTCATGTGAAAGTTACATTACATTGCCTAAAACTTAGCTAATAGAGATACCATGTGTAGAAGTATGATATGAACATGGATAGCTCTAATGATCTAGCTTGATTTCATAACTCGTTAGAACAAGCTCATGAAGGGTTCATCAAAGACATAAGCGTATGAAGGGTTCACCAAAGACATAGCTTATAGCTTAACGGAAGATTGACCTTGTTGCAACCTATTACACCTCCGTTAGTTGGTCTAGCACACTTTCTTATGTCAAAGATACATTACATTGCCTTGAACATAGCTAATAGAGATAACAGGTGTAAAAGTATTATATGAACATGGATAGCTCTAATGATCTAGCTTGATTTCATAACTCGTTATAACAAGCTCATGAAGGGTTCATCAAAGACATAAGCGTATGAAGGGTTCACCAAAGACATAACTTATAGCTTAACGGAAGATTGACCTTGTTGCAACCTATTACACCACCGTTAGTTGGTCTAGCACACTTTTTTATGTCAAAGATACATTACATTGCCTTGAACATAGCAAATAGAGATAACATGTGTAAAAGTATTATATGAACATGGATAGCTCTAATGATCTAGCTTGACTTCATAACTCGTTAGAATAAGCTCATGAAGGGTTCATCAAAGACATACGCGTATGAAGGGTTCACCAAAGACAAAGCTTATAGCTTAACGGAAGATTGACCTTGTTGCAACCTATTACACCACCGTTAGTTGGCCTAGCACACTTTCTCATGTGAAAGTTACATTACATTGCCTTGTACTTAGCTAATAGAGATAACATGTGTAGAAGTATGATATGAACATGGATAGCTCTAATGATCTAGCTTGATTTCATAACTCATTAGAATAAGCTCATGAAGGGTTCATCAAAGACATAAGCGTATGAAGGGTTCACCAAAGACATAGCTTATAGCTTAACGGAAGATTGACCTTGTTGCAACCTATTACACCTCCGTTAGTTGGTCTAGCACACTTTCTTATGTCAAAGATACATTACATTGCCTTGAACATAGCTAATAGAGATAACATGTGTAAAAGTATTATATGAACATGGATAGCTCTAATGATCTAGCTTGATTTCATAACTCGTTAGAACAAGCTCATGAAGGGTTCATCAAAGACATAAGCGTATGAAGGGTTCACCAAAGACAGAGCTTATAGCTTAACGGAAGATTGACCTTGTTGCAACCTATTACACCACCGTTAGTTGGTCTAGCACACTTTTTTATGTCAAAGATACATTACATTGCCTTGAACATAGCAAATAGAGATAACATGTGTAAAAGTATTATATGAACATGGATAGTTCTAATGATCTAGCTTGACTTCATAACTCGTTAGAATAAGGTCATGAAGGGTTCATCAAAGACATAAGCGTATGAAGGGTTCACCAAAGACACAGCTTATAGCTTAACGGAAGATTGACCTTGTTGCAACCTATTACACCTCCGTTAGTTGGTCTAGCACACTTTCTTATGTCAAAGATACATTACATTGCCTTGAACATAGCTAATAGAGATAACATGTGTAAAAGTATTATATGAACATGGATAGCTCTAATCATCTAGCTTGACTTCATAACTCGTTAGAATAAGGTCATGAAGGGTTCATCAAAGACATACGCGTATGAAGGGTTCACCAAAGACACAGCTTATAGCTTAACGGAAGATTGACCTTGTTGCAACCTATTACACCTCCGTTAGTTGGTCTAGCACACTTTCTTATGTCAAAGATACATTACATTGCCTTAAACATAGCTAATAGAGATAACATGTGTAAAAGTATTATATGAACATGGATAGCTCTAATGATCTAGCTTGACTTCATAACTCGTTAGAATAAGGTCATGAAGGGTTCATCAAAGACATAAGCGTATGAAGGGTTCACCAAAGACAGAGCTTATAGCTTAACGGAAGATTGACCTTGTTGCAACCTATTACACCACCGTTAGTTGGTCTAGCACACTTTTTTATGTCAAAGATACATTACATTGCCTTGAACATAGCAAATAGAGATAACATGTGTAAAAGTATTATATGAACATGGATAGTTCTAATGATCTAGCTTGACTTCATAACTCGTTAGAATAAGGTCATGAAGGGTTCATCAAAGACATACGCGTATGAAGGGTTCACCAAAGACACAGCTTATAGCTTAACGGAAGATTGACCTTGTTGCAACCTATTACACCACCGTTAGTTGGCCTAGCACACTTTCTCATGTGAAAGTTACATTACACTGCCTAAAACTTACCTAATAGAGATACCATGTGTAAAAGTATTATATGAACATGGATAGCTCTAATTATCTAGCTTGATTTCATAACTCGTTAGAATAAGCTCATGAAGGGTTCATCAAAGACATAAGCATATGAACGGTTCACCAAAGACATAGCTTATAGCTTAACGGAAGATTGACCTTGTTGCAACCTATTACACCACCGTTAGTTGGTCTAGCACACTTTTTTATGTCAAAGATACATTACATTGCCTTGAACATAGCTAATAGAGATAACATGTGTAAAAGTTATATATGAACATGGATAGCTCTAATGATCTAGCTTGATTTCATAACTCGTTAGAACAAGCTCATGAAGGGTTCATCAAAGACATAAGCGTATGAAGGGTTCACCAAAGACAGAGCTTATAGCTTAACGGAAGATTGACCTTGTTGCAACCTATTACACCACCGTTAGTTGGTCTAGCACACTTTTTTATGTCAAAGATACATTACATTGCCTTGAACATAGCAAATAGAGATAACATGTGTAAAAGTATTATATGAACATGGATAGTTCTAATGATCTAGCTTGACTTCATAACTCGTTAGAATAAGGTCACGAAGGGTTCATCAAAGACATACGCGTATGAAGGGTTCACCAAAGACACAGCTTATAGCTTAACGGAAGATTGACCTTGTTGCAACCTATTACACCACCGTTAGTTGGCCTAGCACACTTTCTCATGTGAAAGTTACATTACATTGCCTTGTACTTAGCTAATAGAGATAACATGTGTAGAAGTATGATATGAACATGGATAGCTCTAATGATCTAGCTTGATTTCATAACTCGTTAGAATAAGCTCATGAAGGGTTCATCAAAGACATAAGCGTATGAAGGGTTCACCAAAGACATAGCTTATAGTTTAACGGAAGTTTGACCTTGTTACAACCTATTACACTACCGTTAGTTGGTCTAGCACACTTTCTCATGTCAAAGATACATTACATTGCCTTGAACGTAGCTAATAGAGATAACATGTGTAGAAGTATGATATGAACATGGATAGCTCTAATGATCTAGCTTGATTTCATAACTCATTAGAATAAGCTCATGAAGGGTTCATCAAAGACATAAGCGTATGAAGGGTTCACCAAAGACATAGCTTATAGTTTAACGGAAGATTGACCTTGTTGCAACCTATTACACCTCCGTTAGTTGGTCTAGCACACTTTCTTATGTCAAAGATACATTACATTGCCTTGAACATAGCTAATAGAGATAACAGGTGTAAAAGTATTATATGAACATGGATAGCTCTAATGATCTAGCTTGATTTCATAACTCGTTATAACAAGCTCATGAAGGGTTCATCAAAGACATAAGCGTATGAAGGGTTCACCAAAGACATAACTTATAGCTTAACGGAAGATTGACCTTGTTGCAACCTATTACACCACCGTTAGTTGGTCTAGCACACTTTTTTATGTCAAAGATACATTACATTGCCTTGAACATAGCAAATAGAGATAACATGTGTAAAAGTATTATATGAACATGGATAGCTCTAATGATCTAGCTTGACTTCATAACTCTTTAGAATAAGGTCATGAAGGGTTCATCAAAGACATACGCGTATGAAGGGTTCACCAAAGACACAGCTTATAGCTTAACGGAAGATTGACCTTGTTGCAACCTATTACACCACCGTTAGTTGGCCTAGCACACTTTCTCATGTGAAAGTTACATTACATTGCCTTGTACTTAGCTAATAGAGATAACATGTATAGAAGTATGATATGAATATGGATAGCTCTAATGATCTAGCTTGATTTCATAACTCGTTAGAACAAGCTCATGAAGGGTTCATCAAAGACATAAGCGTATGAAGGGTTCACCAAAGACATAGCTTATAGCTTAACGGAAGATTGACCTTGTTGCAACCTATTACACCTCCGTTAGTTGGTCTAGCACACTTTCTTATGTCAAAGATACATTACATTGCCTTGAACATAGCTAATAGAGATAACATGTGTAAAAGTATTATATGAACATGGATAGCTCTAATGATCTAGCTTGATTTCATAACTCGTTAGAACAAGCTCATGAAGGGTTCATCAAAGACATAAGCGTATGAAGGGTTCACCAAAGACAGAGCTTATAGCTTAACGGAAGATTGACCTTGTTGCAACCTATTACACCACCGTTAGTTGGTCTAGCACACTTTTTTATGTCAAAGATACATTACATTGCCTTGAACATAGCAAATAGAGATAACATGTGTAAAAGTATTATATGAACATGGATAGTTCTAATGATCTAGCTTGACTTCATAACTCGTTAGAATAAGGTCACGAAGGGTTCATCAAAGACATACGCGTATGAAGGGTTCACCAAAGACACAGCTTATAGCTTAACGGAAGATTGACCTTGTTGCAACCTATTACACCACCGTTAGTTGGCCTAGCACACTTTCTCATGTGAAAGTTACATTACATTGCCTTGTACTTAGCTAATAGAGATAACATGTGTAGAAGTATGATATGAACATGGATAGCTCTAATGATCTAGCTTGATTTCATAACTCATTAGAATAAGCTCATGAAGGGTTTATCAAAGACATAAGCGTATGAAGGGTTCACCAAAGACATAGCTTATAGTTTAACGGAAGATTGACCTTGTTGCAACCTATTACACCTCCGTTAGTTGGTCTAGCACACTTTCTTATGTCAAAGATACATTACATTGCCTTGAACATAGCTAATAGAGATAACATGTGTAAAAGTATTATATGAACATGGATAGCTCTAATCATCTAGCTTGACTTCATAACTCGTTAGAATAAGGTCATGAAGGGTTCATCAAAGACATACGCGTATGAAGGGTTCACCAAAGACACAACTTATAGCTTAACGGAAGATTGACCTTGTTGCAACCTATTACACCACCTTTAGTTGGCCTACCAAACTTTCTCATGTGAAAGTTACATTACATTGCCTAAAACTTAGCTAATAGAGATACCATGTGTAGAAGTATGATATGAACATGGATAGCTCTAATGATCTAGCTTGATTTCATAACTCGTTAGAACAAGCTCATGAAGGGTTCATCAAAGACATAAGCGTATGAAGGGTTCACCAAAGACATAGCTTATAGCTTAACGGAAGATTGACCTTGTTGCAACCTATTACACCTCCGTTAGTTGGTCTAGCACACTTTCTTATGTCAAAGATACATTACATTGCCTTGAACATAGCTAATAGAGATAACAGGTGTAAAAGTATTATATGAACATGGATAGCTCTAATGATCTAGCTTGATTTCATAACTCGTTATAACAAGCTCATGAAGGGTTCATCAAAGACATAAGCGTATGAAGGGTTCACCAAAGACATAACTTATAGCTTAACGGAAGATTGACCTTGTTGCAACCTATTACACCACCGTTAGTTGGTCTAGCACACTTTTTTATGTCAAAGATACATTACATTGCCTTGAACATAGCAAATAGAGATAACATGTGTAAAAGTATTATATGAACATGGATAGCTCTAATGATCTAGCTTGACTTCATAACTCGTTAGAATAAGCTCATGAAGGGTTCATCAAAGACATACGCGTATGAAGGGTTCACCAAAGACACAGCTTATAGCTTAACGGAAGATTGACCTTGTTGCAACCTATTACACCACCGTTAGTTGGCCTAGCACACTTTCTCATGTGAAAGTTACATTACACTGCCTAAAACTTACCTAATAGAGATACCATGTGTAAAAGTATTATATGAACATGGATAGCTCTAATTATCTAGCTTGATTTCATAACTCGTTAGAATAAGCTCATGAAGGGTTCATCAAAGACATAAGCATATGAACGGTTCACCAAAGACATAGCTTATAGCTTAACGGAAGATTGACCTTGTTGCAACCTATTACACCACCGTTAGTTGGTCTAGCACACTTTTTTATGTCAAAGATACATTACATTGCCTTGAACATAGCTAATAGAGATAACATGTGTAAAAGTTATATATGAACATGGATAGCTCTAATGATCTAGCTTGATTTCATAACTCGTTAGAACAAGCTCATGAAGGGTTCATCAAAGACATAAGCGTATGAAGGGTTCACCAAAGACAGAGCTTATAGCTTAACGGAAGATTGACCTTGTTGCAACCTATTACACCACCGTTAGTTGGTCTAGCACACTTTTTTATGTCAAAGATACATTACATTGCCTTGAACATAGCAAATAGAGATAACATGTGTAAAAGTATTATATGAACATGGATAGTTCTAATGATCTAGCTTGACTTCATAACTCGTTAGAATAAGGTCATGAAGGGTTCATCAAAGACATACGCGTATGAAGGGTTCACCAAAGACACAGCTTATAGCTTAACGGAAGATTGACCTTGTTGCAACCTATTACACCACCGTTAGTTGGCCTAGCACACTTTCTCATGTGAAAGTTACATTACATTGCCTTGTACTTAGCTAATAGAGATAACATGTATAGAAGTATGATATGAATATGGATAGCTCTAATGATCTAGCTTGATTTCATAACTCGTTAGAACAAGCTCATGAAGGGTTCATCAAAGACATAAGCGTATGAAGGGTTCACCAAAGACAGAGCTTATAGCTTAACGGAAGATTGACCTTGTTGCAACCTATTACACCACCGTTAGTTGGTCTAGCACACTTTTTTATGTCAAAGATACATTACATTGCCTTGAACATAGCTAATAGAGATAACATGTGTAAAAGTTATATATGAACATGGATAGCTCTAATGATCTAGCTTGATTTCATAACTCGTTAGAACAAGCTCATGAAGGGTTCATCAAAGACATAAGCGTATGAAGGGTTCACCAAAGACAGAGCTTATAGCTTAACGGAAGATTGACCTTGTTGCAACCTATTACACCACCGTTAGTTGGTCTAGCACACTTTTTTATGTCAAAGATACATTACATTGCCTTGAACATAGCAAATAGAGATAACATGTGTAAAAGTATTATATGAACATGGATAGTTCTAATGATCTAGCTTGACTTCATAACTCGTTAGAATAAGGTCATGAAGGGTTCATCAAAGACATACGCGTATGAAGGGTTCACCAAAGACACAGCTTATAGCTTAACGGAAGATTGACCTTGTTGCAACCTATTACACCACCGTTAGTTGGCCTAGCACACTTTCTCATGTGAAAGTTACATTACACTGCCTAAAACTTACCTAATAGAGATACCATGTGTAAAAGTATTATATGAACATGGATAGCTCTAATTATCTAGCTTGATTTCATAACTCGTTAGAATAAGCTCATGAAGGGTTCATCAAAGACATAAGCATATGAACGGTTCACCAAAGACATAGCTTATAGCTTAACGGAAGATTGACCTTGTTGCAACCTATTACACCACCGTTAGTTGGTCTAGCACACTTTTTTATGTCAAAGATACATTACATTGCCTTGAACATAGCTAATAGAGATAACATGTGTAAAAGTTATATATGAACATGGATAGCTCTAATGATCTAGCTTGATTTCATAACTCGTTAGAACAAGCTCATGAAGGGTTCATCAAAGACATAAGCGTATGAAGGGTTCACCAAAGACAGAGCTTATAGCTTAACGGAAGATTGACCTTGTTGCAACCTATTACACCACCGTTAGTTGGTCTAGCACACTTTTTTATGTCAAAGATACATTACATTGCCTTGAACATAGCAAATAGAGATAACATGTGTAAAAGTATTATATGAACATGGATAGCTCTAATGATCTAGCTTGATTTCATAACTCGTTAGAACAAGCTCATGAAGGGTTCATCAAAGACATAAGCGTATGAAGGGTTCACCAAAGACATAGCTTATAGCTTAACGGAAGATTGACCTTGTTGCAACCTATTACACCTCCGTTAGTTGGTCTAGCACACTTTCTTATGTCAAAGATACATTACATTGCCTTGAACATAGCTAATAGAGATAACATGTGTAAAAGTATTATATGAACATGGATAGCTCTAATGATCTAGCTTGATTTCATAACTCGTTAGAACAAGCTCATGAAGGGTTCATCAAAGACATAAGCGTATGAAGGGTTCACCAAAGACAGAGCTTATAGCTTAACGGAAGATTGACCTTGTTGCAACCTATTACACCACCGTTAGTTGGTCTAGCACACTTTTTTATGTCAAAGATACATTACATTGCCTTGAACATAGCAAATAGAGATAACATGTGTAAAAGTATTATATGAACATGGATAGTTCTAATGATCTAGCTTGACTTCATAACTCGTTAGAATAAGGTCACGAAGGGTTCATCAAAGACATACGCGTATGAAGGGTTCACCAAAGACACAGCTTATAGCTTAACGGAAGATTGACCTTGTTGCAACCTATTACACCACCGTTAGTTGGCCTAGCACACTTTCTCATGTGAAAGTTACATTACATTGCCTTGTACTTAGCTAATAGAGATAACATGTGTAGAAGTATGATATGAACATGGATAGCTCTAATGATCTAGCTTGATTTCATAACTCATTAGAATAAGCTCATGAAGGGTTTATCAAAGACATAAGCGTATGAAGGGTTCACCAAAGACATAGCTTATAGTTTAACGGAAGATTGACCTTGTTGCAACCTATTACACCTCCGTTAGTTGGTCTAGCACACTTTCTTATGTCAAAGATACATTACATTGCCTTGAACATAGCTAATAGAGATAACATGTGTAAAAGTATTATATGAACATGGATAGCTCTAATCATCTAGCTTGACTTCATAACTCGTTAGAATAAGGTCATGAAGGGTTCATCAAAGACATACGCGTATGAAGGGTTCACCAAAGACACAACTTATAGCTTAACGGAAGATTGACCTTGTTGCAACCTATTACACCACCTTTAGTTGGCCTACCAAACTTTCTCATGTGAAAGTTACATTACATTGCCTAAAACTTAGCTAATAGAGATACCATGTGTAGAAGTATGATATGAACATGGATAGCTCTAATGATCTAGCTTGATTTCATAACTCGTTAGAACAAGCTCATGAAGGGTTCATCAAAGACATAAGCGTATGAAGGGTTCACCAAAGACATAGCTTATAGCTTAACGGAAGATTGACCTTGTTGCAACCTATTACACCTCCGTTAGTTGGTCTAGCACACTTTCTTATGTCAAAGATACATTACATTGCCTTGAACATAGCTAATAGAGATAACAGGTGTAAAAGTATTATATGAACATGGATAGCTCTAATGATCTAGCTTGATTTCATAACTCGTTATAACAAGCTCATGAAGGGTTCATCAAAGACATAAGCGTATGAAGGGTTCACCAAAGACATAACTTATAGCTTAACGGAAGATTGACCTTGTTGCAACCTATTACACCACCGTTAGTTGGTCTAGCACACTTTTTTATGTCAAAGATACATTACATTGCCTTGAACATAGCAAATAGAGATAACATGTGTAAAAGTATTATATGAACATGGATAGCTCTAATGATCTAGCTTGACTTCATAACTCGTTAGAATAAGCTCATGAAGGGTTCATCAAAGACATACGCGTATGAAGGGTTCACCAAAGACACAGCTTATAGCTTAACGGAAGATTGACCTTGTTGCAACCTATTACACCACCGTTAGTTGGCCTAGCACACTTTCTCATGTGAAAGTTACATTACACTGCCTAAAACTTACCTAATAGAGATACCATGTGTAAAAGTATTATATGAACATGGATAGCTCTAATTATCTAGCTTGATTTCATAACTCGTTAGAATAAGCTCATGAAGGGTTCATCAAAGACATAAGCATATGAACGGTTCACCAAAGACATAGCTTATAGCTTAACGGAAGATTGACCTTGTTGCAACCTATTACACCACCGTTAGTTGGTCTAGCACACTTTTTTATGTCAAAGATACATTACATTGCCTTGAACATAGCTAATAGAGATAACATGTGTAAAAGTTATATATGAACATGGATAGCTCTAATGATCTAGCTTGATTTCATAACTCGTTAGAACAAGCTCATGAAGGGTTCATCAAAGACATAAGCGTATGAAGGGTTCACCAAAGACAGAGCTTATAGCTTAACGGAAGATTGACCTTGTTGCAACCTATTACACCACCGTTAGTTGGTCTAGCACACTTTTTTATGTCAAAGATACATTACATTGCCTTGAACATAGCAAATAGAGATAACATGTGTAAAAGTATTATATGAACATGGATAGTTCTAATGATCTAGCTTGACTTCATAACTCGTTAGAATAAGGTCATGAAGGGTTCATCAAAGACATACGCGTATGAAGGGTTCACCAAAGACACAGCTTATAGCTTAACGGAAGATTGACCTTGTTGCAACCTATTACACCACCGTTAGTTGGCCTAGCACACTTTCTCATGTGAAAGTTACATTACATTGCCTTGTACTTAGCTAATAGAGATAACATGTATAGAAGTATGATATGAATATGGATAGCTCTAATGATCTAGCTTGATTTCATAACTCGTTAGAACAAGCTCATGAAGGGTTCATCAAAGACATAAGCGTATGAAGGGTTCACCAAAGACAGAGCTTATAGCTTAACGGAAGATTGACCTTGTTGCAACCTATTACACCACCGTTAGTTGGTCTAGCACACTTTTTTATGTCAAAGATACATTACATTGCCTTGAACATAGCTAATAGAGATAACATGTGTAAAAGTTATATATGAACATGGATAGCTCTAATGATCTAGCTTGATTTCATAACTCGTTAGAACAAGCTCATGAAGGGTTCATCAAAGACATAAGCGTATGAAGGGTTCACCAAAGACAGAGCTTATAGCTTAACGGAAGATTGACCTTGTTGCAACCTATTACACCACCGTTAGTTGGTCTAGCACACTTTTTTATGTCAAAGATACATTACATTGCCTTGAACATAGCAAATAGAGATAACATGTGTAAAAGTATTATATGAACATGGATAGTTCTAATGATCTAGCTTGACTTCATAACTCGTTAGAATAAGGTCATGAAGGGTTCATCAAAGACATACGCGTATGAAGGGTTCACCAAAGACACAGCTTATAGCTTAACGGAAGATTGACCTTGTTGCAACCTATTACACCACCGTTAGTTGGCCTAGCACACTTTCTCATGTGAAAGTTACATTACACTGCCTAAAACTTACCTAATAGAGATACCATGTGTAAAAGTATTATATGAACATGGATAGCTCTAATTATCTAGCTTGATTTCATAACTCGTTAGAATAAGCTCATGAAGGGTTCATCAAAGACATAAGCATATGAACGGTTCACCAAAGACATAGCTTATAGCTTAACGGAAGATTGACCTTGTTGCAACCTATTACACCACCGTTAGTTGGTCTAGCACACTTTTTTATGTCAAAGATACATTACATTGCCTTGAACATAGCTAATAGAGATAACATGTGTAAAAGTTATATATGAACATGGATAGCTCTAATGATCTAGCTTGATTTCATAACTCGTTAGAACAAGCTCATGAAGGGTTCATCAAAGACATAAGCGTATGAAGGGTTCACCAAAGACAGAGCTTATAGCTTAACGGAAGATTGACCTTGTTGCAACCTATTACACCACCGTTAGTTGGTCTAGCACACTTTTTTATGTCAAAGATACATTACATTGCCTTGAACATAGCAAATAGAGATAACATGTGTAAAAGTATTATATGAACATGGATAGTTCTAATGATCTAGCTTGACTTCATAACTCGTTAGAATAAGGTCACGAAGGGTTCATCAAAGACATACGCGTATGAAGGGTTCACCAAAGACACAGCTTATAGCTTAACGGAAGATTGACCTTGTTGCAACCTATTACACCACCGTTAGTTGGCCTAGCACACTTTCTCATGTGAAAGTTACATTACATTGCCTTGTACTTAGCTAATAGAGATAACATGTGTAGAAGTATGATATGAACATGGATAGCTCTAATGATCTAGCTTGATTTCATAACTCGTTAGAATAAGCTCATGAAGGGTTCATCAAAGACATAAGCGTATGAAGGGTTCACCAAAGACATAGCTTATAGTTTAACGGAAGTTTGACCTTGTTACAACCTATTACACTACCGTTAGTTGGTCTAGCACACTTTCTCATGTCAAAGATACATTACATTGCCTTGAACGTAGCTAATAGAGATAACATGTGTAGAAGTATGATATGAACATGGATAGCTCTAATGATCTAGCTTGATTTCATAACTCATTAGAATAAGCTCATGAAGGGTTCATCAAAGACATAAGCGTATGAAGGGTTCACCAAAGACATAGCTTATAGTTTAACGGAAGATTGACCTTGTTGCAACCTATTACACCTCCGTTAGTTGGTCTAGCACACTTTCTTATGTCAAAGATACATTACATTGCCTTGAACATAGCTAATAGAGATAACATGTGTAAAAGTATTATATGAACATGGATAGCTCTAATCATCTAGCTTGACTTCATAACTCGTTAGAATAAGGTCATGAAGGGTTCATCAAAGACATACGCGTATGAAGGGTTCACCAAAGACACAACTTATAGCTTAACGGAAGATTGACCTTGTTGCAACCTATTACACCACCTTTAGTTGGCCTACCACACTTTCTCATGTGAAAGTTACATTACATTGCCTAAAACTTAGCTAATAGAGATACCATGTGTAGAAGTATGATATGAACATGGATAGCTCTAATGATCTAGCTTGATTTCATAACTCGTTAGAACAAGCTCATGAAGGGTGCATCAAAGACATAAGCGTATGAAGGGTTCACCAAAGACATAACTTATAGCTTAACGGAAGATTGACCTTGTTGCAACCTATTACACCACCGTTAGTTGGTCTAGCACACTTTTTTATGTCAAAGATACATTACATTGCCTTGAACATAGCAAATAGAGATAACATGTGTAAAAGTATTATATGAACATGGATAGCTCTAATGATCTAGCTTGACTTCATAACTCGTTAGAATAAGCTCATGAAGGGTTCATCAAAGACATAAGCGTATGAAGGGTTCACCAAAGACATAGCTTATAGATTAACGGAAGATTGACCTTGTTGCAACCTATTACACCACAGTTAGTTGGCCTAGCACACTTTCTCATGTGAAAGTTACATTACATTGCCTTGTACTTAGCTAATAGAGATACCATGTGTAAAAGTATGATATGAACATGGATAGCTCTAATGATCTAGCTTGACTTCATAACTCGTTAGAATAAGGTCATGAAGGGTGCATCAAAGACATAAGCATATGAAAGGTTCACCAAAGACACAGCTTATAGCTTAACGGAAGATTGACCTTGTTGCAACCTATTACACCACCGTTAGTTGGCCTAGCACACTTTCTCATGTGAAAGTTACATTACATTGCCTTGTACTTAGCTAATAGAGATAACATGTATAGAAGTATGATATGAATATGGATAGCTCTAATGATCTAGCTTGATTTCATAACTCGTTAGAACAAGCTCATGAAGGGTTCATCAAAGACATAAGCGTATGAAGGGTTCACCAAAGACATAGCTTATAGCTTAACGGAAGATTGACCTTGTTGCAACCTATTACACCTCCGTTAGTTGGTCTAGCACACTTTCTTATGTCAAAGATACATTACATTGCCTTGAACATAGCTAATAGAGATAACATGTGTAAAAGTATTATATGAACATGGATAGCTCTAATCATCTAGCTTGACTTCATAACTCGTTAGAATAAGGTCATGAAGGGTTCATCAAAGACATACGCGTATGAAGGGTTCACCAAAGACACAACTTATAGCTTAACGGAAGATTGACCTTGTTGCAACCTATTACACCACCTTTAGTTGGCCTACCACACTTTCTCATGTGAAAGTTACATTACATTGCCTAAAACTTAGCTAATAGAGATACCATGTGTAGAAGTATGATATGAACACGGATATCTCTAATGATCTAGCTTGATTTCATAACTCGTTAGAATAAGCTCATGAAGGGTTCATCAAAGACATAAGCGTATGAAGGGTTCACCAAAGACATAGCTTATAGTTTAACGGAAGTTTGACCTTGTTACAACCTATTACACTACCGTTAGTTGGTCTAGCACACTTTCTCATGTCAAAGATACATTACATTGCCTTGAACGTAGCTAATAGAGATAACATGTGTAGAAGTATGATATGAACATGGATAGCTCTAATGATCTAGCTTGATTTCATAACTCGTTAGAACAAGCTCATGAAGGGTTCATCAAAGACATAAGCGTATGAAGGGTTCACCAAAGACATAGCTTATAGCTTAACGGAAGATTGACCTTGTTGCAACCTATTACACCTCCGTTAGTTGGTATAGCACACTTTCTTATGTCAAAGATACATTACATTGCCTTGAACATAGCTAATAGAGATAACAGGTGTAAAAGTATTATATGAACATGGATAGCTCTAATGATCTAGCTTGATTTCATAACTCGTTATAACAAGCTCATGAAGGGTTCATCAAAGACATAAGCGTATGAAGGGTTCACCAAAGACATAACTTATAGCTTAACGGAAGATTGACCTTGTTGCAACCTATTACACCACCGTTAGTTGGTCTAGCACACTTTTTTATGTCAAAGATACATTACATTGCCTTGAACATAGCAAATAGAGATAACATGTGTAAAAGTATTATATGAACATGGATAGCTCTAATGATCTAGCTTGACTTCATAACTCGTTAGAATAAGGTCATGAAGGGTTCATCAAAGACATACGCGTATGAAGGGTTCACCAAAGACAAAGCTTATAGCTTAACGGAAGATTGACCTTGTTGCAACCTATTACACCACCGTTAGTTGGCCTAGCACACTTTCTCATGTGAAAGTTACATTACATTGCCTTGTACTTAGCTAATAGAGATAACATGTATAGAAGTATGATATGAATATGGATAGCTCTAATGATCTAGCTTGATTTCATAACTCGTTAGAACAAGCTCATGAAGGGTTCATCAAAGACATAAGCGTATGAAGGGTTCACCAAAGACAGAGCTTATAGCTTAACGGAAGATTGACCTTGTTGCAACCTATTACACCACCGTTAGTTGGTCTAGCACACTTTTTTATGTCAAAGATACATTACATTGCCTTGAACATAGCAAATAGAGATAATATGTGTAAAAGTATTATATGAACATGGATAGTTCTAATGATCTAGCTTGACTTCATAACTCGTTAGAATAAGGTCATGAAGGGTTCATCAAAGACATACGCGTATGAAGGGTTCACCAAAGACACAGCTTATAGCTTAACGGAAGATTGACCTTGTTGCAACCTATTACACCACCGTTAGTTGGCCTAGCACACTTTCTCATGTGAAAGTTACATTACATTGCCTTGTACTTAGCTAATAGAGATAACATGTGTAGAAGTATGATATGAACATGGATAGCTCTAATGATCTAGCTTGATTTCATAACTCATTAGAATAAGCTCATGAAGGGTTCATCAAAGACATAAGCGTATGAAGGGTTCACCAAAGACATAGCTTATAGTTTAACGGAAGATTGACCTTGTTGCAACCTATTACACCTCCGTTAGTTGGTCTAGCACACTTTCTTATGTCAAAGATACATTACATTGCCTTGAACATAGCTAATAGAGATAACATGTGTAAAAGTATTATATGAACATGGATAGCTCTAATCATCTAGCTTGACTTCATAACTCGTTAGAATAAGGTCATGAAGGGTTCATCAAAGACATACGCGTATGAAGGGTTCACCAAAGACACAACTTATAGCTTAACGGAAGATTGACCTTGTTGCAACCTATTACACCACCTTTAGTTGGCCTACCACACTTTCTCATGTGAAAGTTACATTACATTGCCTAAAACTTAGCTAATAGAGATACCATGTGTAGAAGTATGATATGAACATGGATAGCTCTAATGATCTAGCTTGATTTCATAACTCGTTAGAACAAGCTCATGAAGGGTTCATCAAAGACATAAGCGTATGAAGGGTTCACCAAAGACATAGCTTATAGCTTAACGGAAGATTGACCTTGTTGCAACCTATTACACCTCCGTTAGTTGGTCTAGCACACTTTCTTATGTCAAAGATACATTACATTGCCTTGAACATAGCTAATAGAGATAACAGGTGTAAAAGTATTATATGAACATGGATAGCTCTAATAATCTAGCTTGATTTCATAACTCGTTATAACAAGCTCATGAAGGGTTCATCAAAGACATAAGCGTATGAAGGGTTCACCAAAGACATAACTTATAGCTTAACGGAAGATTGACCTTGTTGCAACCTATTACACCACCGTTAGTTGGTCTAGCACACTTTTTTATGTCAAAGATACATTACATTGCCTTGAACATAGCAAATAGAGATAACATGTGTAAAAGTATTATATGAACATGGATAGCTCTAATGATCTAGCTTGACTTCATAACTCGTTAGAATAAGCTCATGAAGGGTTCATCAAAGACATAAGCGTATGAAAGGTTCACCAAAGACATAGCTTATAGCTTAACGGAAGATTGACCTTGTTGCAACCTATTACACCACCGTTAGTTGGCCTAGCACACTTTCTCATGTGAAAGTTACATTACATTGCCTTGTACTTAGCTAATAGAGATAACATGTATAGAAGTATGATATGAATATGGATAGCTCTAATGATCTAGCTTGATTTCATAACTCGTTAGAACAAGCTCATGAAGGGTTCATCAAAGACATAAGCGTATGAAGGGTTCACCAAAGACATAGCTTATAGCTTAACGGAAGATTGACCTTGTTGCAACCTATTACACCTCCGTTAGTTGGTCTAGCACACTTTCTTATGTCAAAGATACATTACATTGCCTTGAACATAGCTAATAGAGATAACATGTGTAAAAGTATTATATGAACATGGATAGCTCTAATGATCTAGCTTGATTTCATAACTCGTTAGAACAAGCTCATGAAGGGTTCATCAAAGACATAAGCGTATGAAGGGTTCACCAAAGACAGAGCTTATAGCTTAACGGAAGATTGACCTTGTTGCAACCTATTACACCACCGTTAGTTGGTCTAGCACACTTTTTTATGTCAAAGATACATTACATTGCCTTGAACATAGCAAATAGAGATAACATGTGTAAAAGTATTATATGAACATGGATAGTTCTAATGATCTAGCTTGACTTCATAACTCGTTAGAATAAGGTCATGAAGGGTTCATCAAAGACATACGCGTATGAAGGGTTCACCAAAGACACAGCTTATAGCTTAACGGAAGATTGACCTTGTTGCAACCTATTACACCACCGTTAGTTGGCCTAGCACACTTTCTCATGTGAAAGTTACATTACATTGCCTTGTACTTAGCTAATAGAGATAACATGTGTAGAAGTATGATATGAACATGGATAGCTCTAATGATCTAGCTTGATTTCATAACTCATTAGAATAAGCTCATGAAGGGTTCATCAAAGACATAAGCGTATGAAGGGTTCACCAAAGACATAGCTTATAGTTTAACGGAAGATTGACCTTGTTGCAACCTATTACACCTCCGTTAGTTGGTCTAGCACACTTTCTTATGTCAAAGATACATGACATTGCCTTGAACATAGCTAATAGAGATAACATGTGTAAAAGTATTATATGAACATGGATAGCTCTAATCATCTAGCTTGACTTCATAACTCGTTAGAATAAGGTCATGAAGGGTTCATCAAAGACATACGCGTATGAAGGGTTCACCAAAGACACAACTTATAGCTTAACGGAAGATTGACCTTGTTGCAACCTATTACACCACCTTTAGTTGGCCTACCACACTTTCTCATGTGAAAGTTACATTACATTGCCTAAAACTTAGCTAATAGAGATACCATGTGTAGAAGTATGATATGAACATGGATAGCTCTAATGATCTAGCTTGATTTCATAACTCGTTAGAACAAGCTCATGAAGGGTGCATCAAAGACATAAGCATATGAAAGGTTCACCAAAGACATAGCTTATAGCTTAACGGAAGATAGACCTTGTTGCAACCTATTACACCACCGTTAGTTGGCCTAGCACACTTTCTCATGTGAAAGTTACATTACATTGCCTTAAACTTAGCTAATACACATACAATGTGTAAAAGTATTATATGAACATGGATAGCTCTAATGATCTAGCTTGACTTCATAACTCGTTATAATAAGCTCATGAAGGGTTCATCAAAGACATAAGCGTATGAAGGGTTCACCAAAGACACAGCTTATAGCTTAACGGAAGATTGACCTTGTTGCAACCTATTACACCACCGTTAGTTGGCCTAGCACACTTTCTCATGTAAAAGTTACATTACATTGCCTTGTACTTAGCTAATAGAGATAACATGTGTAGAAGTATGATATGAACATGGATATCTGTAATGATCTAGCTTGATTTCATAACTCGTTAGAATAAGCTCATGAAGGGTTCATCAAAGACATAAGCGTATGAAGGGTTCACCAAAGACATAGCTTATAGTTTAACGGAAGTTTGACCTTGTTACAACCTATTACACTACCGTTAGTTGGTCTAGCACACTTTCTCATGTCAAAGATACATTACATTGCCTTGAACGTAGCTAATAGAGATAACATGTGTAGAAGTATGATATGAACATGGATAGCTCTAATGATCTAGCTTGATTTCATAACTCGTTAGAATAAGCTCATGAAGGGTTCATCAAAGACATAAGCGTATGAAGGGTTCACCAAAGACATAGCTTATAGCTTAACGGAAGATAAACCTTGTTGTAACCTATTACACAACCGTTAGTTGGCCTAGCACACTTTCTCATGTGAAAGTTACATTACATTGCCTTGTACTTAGCTAATAGAGATAACATGTATAGAAGTATGATATGAACATGGATAGCTCTAATGATCTAGCTTGATTTCATAACTCGTTAGAATAAGCTCATGAAGGGTTCATCAAAGACATAAGCGTATGAAGGGTTCACCAAAGACATAGCTTATAGCTTAACGGAAGATTGACCTTGTTGCAACCTATTACACCACCGTTAGTTGGTCTAGCACACTTTCTCATGTCAAAGGTACATTACATTGCCTTGAACATAGCTAATAGAGATAACATGTGTAAAAGTATTATATGAACATGGATAGCTCTAATGATCTAGCTTGACTTCATAACTCGTTAGAATAAACTCATGAAGGGTTCATCAAAGACATAAGCGTATGAAGGGTTCACCAAAGACACAGCTTATAGCTTAACGGAAGATAGACCTTGTTGCAACCTATTACACCACCGTTAGTTGGCCTAGCACACTTTCTCATGTGAAAGTTACATTACATTGCCTTGTACTTAGCTAATAGAGATAACATGTATAGAAGTATGATATGAACATGGATAGCTCTAATGATGAGGACATCGGACCTAACCAATCAACAGCAACCATTCCGGAAGTGCCAATTGGACCAATGACTCGACAAAGGGCTAGAGCACTCAGCTACAAGTTCAGCAATCTCGTGGAACACATTATGAGCTTAGAGAGTGACGAGTTGGAGCTAGAACATGGAGACCATGGAGTTTGCAGCCGAGATCTTACCTTTCCATCTAAGGTGCCTTGGGCACTTCTCTCAACATCTACAACAGCTTCTAGTGTATTCACTATCCACCAAGAGTGAATACACCAAAGTCTTATTTGGGAATTGTGCTCTTTTCCCTTATCTCGGTTTTGTCCCATTGGGTTTTCCGGGAAAGGTTTTAGCGAGGCAATACCCCAAGTGAGCAATCTAGGATCCGTCTCACTAGTTAGACAGCAAATAAGATCCTAGAACACTTAGAAGTTTGTTTCTTTTCTTTGTTAATTTCGATTTCCATATGTTTAAACACCATGTTGTTTCTCTTTGAGTTTTAGACTTCATGTTGTTTTGTCGTTTCTAAAACAACATGTAGTCCTTTGTACTGGTTTGGGAATCTATAAATACCCAAGCCTACAATCAATAAAGAACAACTCTTTTGCTAAAACCCTAATCGACTTTTTGCCTTTGTTTCCACGTGAAACCACTTGAGACAATTCGATCTTCCAGCCTTGAGATTTGTACTCGGTTTGAAGATTACTTCTGGTGTATCACGAGCTCATCCATAGCTCGTGTGGTCCAATTCAATCCGCTGCGTGTTTTCAACTAATTGAGCTTCTCGTTGGGAGAACACAAACACCATCTTTTGAGGATTCTTCCTACTGTGAGACGAGATTACATCATCTGGTATCAGAGCTTAAGGATCCAAAAGAGAAGTGTCTAAACCTATCCTTTTTTTTCTTTTTGTTTTCTATTTTCGATTTATTTGTTTGTTTTTCAAGGGCTGTGTTGCATCAACCACCCTTTTGGTCTTAACGTGTGCGTTGAGTTTTAGAGTTGCAGGTTTTCCTTCTGTGGAAAGGAAGAAACTCGGCCCTAAGGAGGAAGAAGAAGAATTTCGACCACCCAAAACCCTAAGCCTATCTTTTCCTTTTCTTATCTTTTCCTTTTCTGTTATTTCCTTTTAAATTTGCCTTTATCTAATCCTAGGTTTTAGGAACTTGTTAGATAAGATTACAGCATTTAAATTGTGGTTTAAAAACAGAATAAAATCGAATTTGGTTAGGATAGTTACCATTAGATTTGTTGGTTTAATTATATCAATTCCAAAACCAAACCTAGACTAACCGATTTTTCGTTGTTTGTCTTTCTTATTGTGCAAGGTACTAGGTACCATGTCCGAAAGTTCGGGCCCTGTTGATGCTCAAGCAGCAATGCTGCAAATGCTAGCAAGCATCAACACTCAGCTGGCTCGGATGAACGAGCAGATGGAACAAAACCGGACTCGATCACCTCAAAGGAGAACGGACAGAACCGAAAATCCGGAAACTTCACATAGGCGACATGAACATGGGATAGAAAGGTCACCTACACCGCCTTCCGTCCAATTTGAGCAACCACCTAGACAGCCCATGGACGAGGAGTATCACTTTCGTCCACCTCCTCCACCGTTTCAGCCTCAGCAACAGCCAGACGTTAAGCTTACACCACCCACATTTGCTGGACGAGTTGATCCAGAAGCATACCTGGATTGGGAGAGACGAATGGAGCATTTGTTTGAGTATTATCACTACTCGGATCCAAGGAAAGTTGCATTGGCTGCTGCTCAGTTCACGGACCATGCACTCACATGGTGGGATCGTGAAGTAGCTGAGAGGAGACGTCATAGGTATGGGCAAGTGGCTGCATGGGAAGATCTCAAGCACATCATGCGTAGAAGATATGTGCCACCGCATTTCACTCGTGAGCTGCAGAAGAGATTCAGACGTCTAACACAAGGCAGCAAGAGTGTAGAAGAGTATTTCGAAGAATTTGAACACCTTCGAAACCGTTTGGAGCTCGAAGACTCTCCTGAAACATTGATGGTTCAGTTTCTGGATGGTTTGCAAGAGAAGATAGCTCGAAAAGTGGAAAGACAGCCTTACCATGATCTTGGAGAGCTGCTACACTTAGCCATTCAAATTGAGCAGCAGAATAAGCGTAAGACCTCTATCTCAACAAATAGGCTTAGAACTAACTGGAATTCTCAATCTAACCAGGAAGATAGGTCTAGAGGAGTGCAAGCGGATTTAAGGGTCAAAAACAGAATTCAGGAACCAACCAACGCTGCACCAAACAGCTCACGGAATGCACCAAACAACCCACGGACTGCACCAACTCACACGTCACAACCTACACAGTCACGGACCAGAGATATAACGTGTTTTAAATGCAGGGGACGTGGTCACATGTCACGAGAATGCCCGAACCAACGTGTAATGATACTCACACCTTCGGGAGAGTACGAATCTGAGGATGACAAAGAAGAATGTGAGGTACCATTCGATGAGGAAGTAGAGTATCCAGACTCTGGAGAACTTCTAATGATGAGAAGAGTGCTTAGCACTTCAATCAATGTAGATGAGACAGAACAACGAGAAAACATCTTTCACACTCGTTGTACCATCAAAGGAAAGGTATGTTCTCTTATCATCGATGGAGGCTCTTGCACTAACGTTGCTAGTGTCTACATGGTTGAAAAGCTAGGTTTGGAGAAGTACAAGCATGCACAACCATACAAGCTGAGATGGTTGAACAACAAGACGGAGCTGAATGTAACGGAACAAGTCAAAGTGTCATTCAGCATAGGACGATACAGCGACATGGTCACCTGCGACGTGGTTCCTATGCAAGCCGGACACCTTCTGTTGGGACGGCCATGGCAATTCGACAAGGAGACCACCCATAACGGTAGAACTAACTTGTATTCGTTTGTTTATGATAAGCGCAGGATTAGCTTAGCACCACTTTCACCTCAACAAGTGAGGGAGATTCAAGTGAGAATGGCTAAGGAAAAGGGCCAAAACAGCCACCCCAACAGGGAGACATTGTTTATTAAATCAAATCACATTCATAAGTTTATACGTACTAACAAGACTAATGCGATTTTGATGATGTTCAAAGAAGCTTTGAGTGCAGATTGTACAGGTATTAAACTACCTTCTGAAATCGATGCACTACTCCAAACATACGCTGATGTGTTTCCTGAGGAGTTACCACCGGGATTACCCCCAATTCGAGGAATAGAGCACCATATTGATTTTGTACCAGGTGCACAGCTTCCAAACAGGGCCGCCTATAGGGTTAATCCAGAAGAGGCCAAAGAGCTTGAACGGCAAGTAAGAGAGCTCATGGATCAGGGGTATGTACGTGAGAGTCTTAGCCCATGTGTTGTGCCGGTTTTGCTTGTGCCAAAGAAAGATGGCAGCTGGAGAATGTGCGTTGACTGCAGAGCTATCAACAACATTACCATCAAGTACAGGCACCCAATCCCACGACTTGATGACATGTTAGACGAGTTGAGTGGAGCAACAATCTTCTCCAAAATCGATCTGAAAAGTGGATATCATCAAGTGAGGATGCGAGAAGGTGATGAGTGGAAAACGGCTTTCAAAACCAAACAAGGGCTGTACGAGTGGCTGGTAATGCCATTCGGTCTGTCTAATGCACCTAGCACCTTTATGCGTCTAATGAACCATGTTCTTAGACCATACATCAGTAAGTTCGTAGTTGTGTATTTCGATGATATTCTTGTTTATAGTGCATCTTATTCTGACCATGTGACACATCTTGAGCAAGTAATTCAGACACTTCGTAAAGAAGGACTGTATGCGAACCTCAAGAAGTGCACATTCTGCACTAATGAAGTAGTCTTTTTAGGTTTTGTTGTAAGTTCACAGGGACTAAAGGTTGACGAAGAAAAGATCAAAGCCATTAAGGAGTGGCCTGAGCCGAAAAATGCTAGTCAGGTCCGAAGCTTTCATGGCCTTGCGAGCTTCTACAGACGGTTTGTAAAGGATTTCAGTAGCATTGCAAGTCCGCTGACTTCAATACTCAAGAAGAGTCATGCATTTGAATGGGGAGCCGAACAAACCGAGGCATTCCAGCGCCTAAAGGGCAGTCTAGTTGCTGCACCGGTCTTGGCTCTTCCGGACTTCAACAAAACATTTGAAGTAGAATGTGATGCTTCTGGAGTGGGCATAGGAGCTGTGCTAACACAAGGAGGCAAACCAGTTGCTTTCTTCAGTGAGAAATTGAGTGGAGCAGCACTTAACTACCCAACTTATGACAAGGAGCTGTATGCACTAGTTCGGGCCATGGAGACTTGGCAACATTACTTGCTGGCTCGTGAGTGTGTGATTCACACAGACCACCAAACGCTGCAACATCTCAAAGGTCAAACGAAACTAAAAAGAAGGCATGCTAGATGGCTGGAGTTTATTGAGACATTTCCCTACGTCATCAAATACAAGAAGGGAAAGGAGAATGTGGTCGCAGATGCATTGTCACGACGTTACAGCCTCATATCCATCATGCAGTCCAAAGTCTTGGGTTTTGAGCTAATCAAGGAGTCATATGCAGAAGACGAGGACTTCAAGGAACCATTCACAGAGCACGGTAAAGGATTATATAACAAGTTTTATTTGTTTGATGGGTTTCTTTTCAGGGAAAAGCGATTGTGTATCCCGAAAGGGTCCATTCGTGAGCTGCTGGTTCGTGAGGCACATGGAGGCGGCCTCATGGGGCATTTTGGCGTGAACAAGACACTCAGCATGCTCAAAGAGCATTTCTATTGGCCGCATATGAAGAGAGACGTGGAGGCTCACTGTGTTCGATGTTTAACATGCCGGAAGTCAAAATCCAGAGTTCATCCTCACGGGTTATATCTTCCTCTACCTATTCCTACTACTCCTTGGACTGATATATCTATGGACTTTGTGCTAGGATTACCTAAGCAAAACCACAAAGATTCCATCTTCGTCGTTGTAGACAGGTTTTCCAAGATGGCACACTTCATACCTTGTGCCAAGACCAATGATGCCACGCAAACTGCAGCTCTATTCTTCAAAGAGGTTGTGCGACTTCATGGCATCCCAAGAACAATAGTATCAGACCGTGACACCAAGTTCTTGTCACACTTTTGGCGTGCATTGTGGAAGAAACTAGGGACGAAGCTTCTCTTCTCAACTAGTTGTCATCCGCAAACTGATGGACAAACGGAAGTGGTGAATCGCACCTTGTCTACTTTGCTGCGAGCTACAATTGGAAAGAACTTGAAGACATGGTTGGAAAGTTTGCCATTTGTAGAGTTTGCTTACAACAGGGCAGTACATTCAGCAACCAAGCTTTCACCGTTTGAAGTGGTGTATGGATTCAACCCTCTGTCGCCACTTGATCTCACACCACTACCACCTGCTGAAGTCGTGAGTCTAGAAGGAAACACCAAGGCTGAATTCGTTAAGAAGCTGCACCAGAAAGTGAAGGAAAGCATAGAGAAGAGAACAGCCGCTTATGAGAAGCAGCACAACAAGGGTCGCCAATCAGTAGTGTTCAAGAAGGGTGATTGGGTTTGGCTTCATTTCAGACCAGAACGGTTCCCACATAAGAGGAGGAGCAAATTGGCGCCTAGAGGAGATGGTCCATTCAGGGTGTTGAAGAGAATAAACGACAATGCATATCAGCTAGAACTGCCAGGTGAGTTTAATGTATCTTCAACTTTCAATGTGTCTGATTTGGAACGTTTTGATGTAGGGAATGATCCAGTTTTGAGGACAAAACACTTTCAAGAGGGTGGGAATGATGAGGACATCGAACCTAACCAATCAACAGCAACCATTCCGGAAGTGCCAATTGGACCAATGACTCGACAAAGGGCTAGAGCACTCAGCTACAAGTTCAGCAATCTCGTGGAACACATTATGAGCTTAGAGAGTGACGAGTTGGAGCTAGAACATGGAGACCATGGAGTTTGCAGCCGAGATCTTACCTTTCCATCTAAGGTGCCTTGGGCACTTCTCTCAACATCTACAACAGCTTCTAGTGTATTCACTATCCACCAAGAGTGAATACACCAAAGTCTTATTTGGGAATTGTGCTCTTTTCCCTTATCTCGGTTTTGTCCCATTGGGTTTTCCGGGAAAGGTTTTAGCGAGGCAATACCCCAAGTGAGCAATCTAGGATCCGTCTCACTAGTTAGACAGCAAATAAGATCCTAGAACACTTAGAAGTTTGTTTCTTTTCTTTGTTAATTTCGATTTCCATATGTTTAAACACCATGTTGTTTCTCTTTGAGTTTTAGACTTCATGTTGTTTTGTCGTTTCTAAAACAACATGTAGTCCTTTGTACTGGTTTGGGAATCTATAAATACCCAAGCCTACAATCAATAAAGAACAACTCTTTTGCTAAAACTTACACTGCCTAAAACTTACCTAATAGAGATACCATGTGTAAAAGTATTATATGAACATGGATAGCTCTAATGATCTAGCTTGATTTCATAACTCGTTAGAACAAGCTCATGAAGGGTTCATCAAAGACATAAGCGTATGAAGGGTTCACCAAAGACATAGCTTATAGCTTAACGGAAGATTGACCTTGTTGCAACCTATTACACCACCGTTAGTTGGTCTAGCACACTTTCTCATGTCAAAGATACATTACATTGCCTTGAACATAGCTAATAGAGATAACATGTGTAAAAGTATTATATGAACATGGATAGCTCTAATGATCTAGCTTGACTTCATAACTCGTTAGAATAAGCTCATGAAGGGTTCATCAAAGACATAAGCGTATGAAGGGTTCACCAAAGACACAGCTTATAGCTTAACGGAAGATTGACCTTGTTGCAACCTATTACACCACCGTTAGTTGGCCTAGCACACTTTCTCATGTGAAAGTTACATTACATTGCCTTGTACTTAGCTAATAGAGATAACATGTATAGAAGTATGATATGAACATGGATAGCTCTAATGATCTAGCTTGATTTCATAACTCGTTAGAACAAGCTCATGAAGGGTTCATCAAAGACATAAGCGTATGAAGGGTTCACCAAAGACATAGCTTATAGCTTAACGGAAGATTGACCTTGTAGCAACCTATTACACCTCCGTTAGTTGGTCTAGCACACTTTCTTATGTCAAAGATACATTACATTGCCTTGAACATAGCTAATAGAGATAACATGTGTAAAAGTATTATATGAACATGGATAGCTCTAATGATCTAGCTTGACTTCATAACTCGTTAGAATAAGCTCATGAAGGGTTCATCAAAGACATAAGCGTATGAAGGGTTCACCAAAGACATAGCTTATAGCTTAACAGAAGATTGACCTTGTTGCAACCTATTACACCACCGTTACTTGGCCTAGCACACTTTCTCATGTGAAAGTTACATTACATTGCCTTGTACTTAGCTAATAGAGATAACATGTATAGAAGTATGATATGAACATGGATAGCTCTAATGATCTAGCTTGATTTCATAACTCGTTAGAACAAGCTCATGAAGGGTTCATCAAAGACATAAGCGTATGAAGGGTTCACCAAAGACATAGCTTATAGCTTAACGGAAGATTGACCTTGTAGCAACCTATTACACCTCCGTTAGTTGGTCTAGCACACTTTCTTATGTCAAAGATACATTACATTGCCTTGAACATAGCTAATAGAGATAACATGTGTAAAAGTATTATATGAACATGGATAGCTCTAGTGATCTAGCTTGACTTCATAACTCGTTAGAATAAGCTCATGAAGGGTTCATCAAAGACATAAGCGTATGAAGGGTTCACCAAAGACACAGCTTATAGCTTAACGGAAGATTGACCTTGTTGCAACCTATTACACCACCGTTAGTTGGCCTAGCACACTTTCTCATGTGAAAGTTACATTACATTGCCTTGTACTTAGCTAATAGAGATAACATGTATAGAAGTATGATATGAACATGGATAGCTCTAATGATCTAGCTTGATTTCATAACTCGTTAGAACAAGCTCATGAAGGGTTCATCAAAGACATAAGCGTATGAAGGGTTCACCAAAGACATAGCTTATAGCTTAACGGAAGATTGACCTTGTAGCAACCTATTACACCTCCGTTAGTTGGTCTAGCACACTTTCTTATGTCAAAGATACATTACATTGCCTTGAACATAGCTAATAGAGATAACATGTGTAAAAGTATTATATGAACATGGATAGCTCTAATGATCTAGCTTGACTTCATAACTCGTTAGAATAAGCTCATGAAGGGTTCATCAAAGATATAAGCGTATGAAGGGTTCACCAAAGACATAGCTTATAGCTTAACAGAAGATTGACCTTGTTGCAACCTATTACACCACCGTTACTTGGCCTAGCACACTTTCTCATGTGAAAGTTACATTACATTGCCTTGTACTTAGCTAATAGAGATAACATGTATAGAAGTATGATATGAACATGGATAGCTCTAATGATCTAGCTTGATTTCATAACTCGTTAGAACAAGCTCATGAAGGGTTCATCAAAGACATAAGCGTATGAAGGGTTCACCAAAGACATAGCTTATAGCTTAACGGAAGATTGACCTTGTAGCAACCTATTACACCTCCGTTAGTTGGTCTAGCACACTTTCTTATGTCAAAGATACATTACATTGCCTTGAACATAGCTAATAGAGATAACATGTGTAAAAGTATTATATGAACATGGATAGCTCTAGTGATCTAGCTTGACTTCATAACTCGTTAGAATAAGCTCATGAAGGGTTCATCAAAGACATACGCGTATGAAGGGTTCACCAAAGACACAACTTATAGCTTAACGGAAGATTGACCTTGTTGCAACCTATTACACCACCGTTAGTTGGCCTAGCACACTTTCTCATGTGAAAGTTACATTACACTGCCTAAAACTTACCTAATAGATATACCATGTATAAAAGTATTATATGAACATGGATAGCTCTAATGATCTAGCTTGATTACATAACTCGTTAGAACAAGCTCATGAAGGGTTCATCAAAGACATAAGCGTATGAAGGGTTCACCAAAGACATAGCTTATAGCTTAACGGAAGATTGACCTTGTTGCATCCTATTACACCACCGTTAGTTGCTCTAGCCCACTTTCTCATGTCAAAGATACATTACATTGCCTTGAACATAGCTAATAGAGATAACATGTGTAAAAGTATTATATGAACATGGATAGCTCTAATGATCTAGCTTGACTTCATAACTCGTTAGAATAAGCTCATGAAGGGTTCATCAAAGACATAAGCGTATGAAGGGTTCACCAAAGACACAGCTTATAGCTTAACGGAAGATTGACCTTGTTGCAACCTATTACACCACCGTTAGTTGGCCTAGCATACTTTCTCATGTGAAAGTTACATTACATTGCCTTGTACTTAGCTAATAGAGATAACATGTATAGAAGTATGATATGAACATGGATAGCTCTAATGATCTAGCTTGATTTCATAACTCGTTAGAACAAGCTCATGAAGGGTTCATCAAAGACATAAGCGTATGAAGGGTTCACCAAAGACATAGCTTACAGCTTAACGGAAGATTGACCTTGTAGCAACCTATTACACCTCCGTTAGTTGGTCTAGCACACTTTCTTATGTCAAAGATACATTACATTGCCTTGAACATAGCTAATAGAGATAACATGTGTAAAAGTATTATATGAACATGGATAGCTCTAATGATCTAGTTTGACTTCATAATTCGTTAGAATAAGGTCATGAAGGGTTCATCAAAGACATACGCGTATGAAGGGTTCACCAAAGACACAACTTATAGCTTAACGGAAGATAGACCTTGTTGCAACCTATTACACCACCTTTAGTTGGCCTACCACACTTTCTCATGTGAAAGTTACATTACATTGCCTAAAACTTAGCTAATAGAGATACCATGTGTAAAAGTATTATATGAACATGGATAGCTCTAATGATCTAGCTTGATTTCATAACTCGTTAGAATAAGCTCATGAAGGGTGCATCAAAAACATAAGCATATGAAAGGTTCACCAAAGACATAGCTTATAGCTTAACGGAAGATAGACCTTGTTGCAACCTATTACACCACCGTTAGTTGGCCTAGCACACTTTCTCATGTGAAAGTTACATTACATTGCCTTAAACTTAGCTAATAGACATACCATGTGTAAAAGTATTATATGAACATGGATAGCTCTAATGATCTAGCTTGACGTTATAACTCGTTAGAATAAGCTCATGAAGGGTTCATCAAAGACATAAGCGTATGAAGGGTTTACCAAAGACATAGCTTATAGCTTAACGGAAGATTGACCTTGTTGCAACCTATTACACCACCGTTAGTTGGTCTAGCACACTTTCTTATGTCAAAGATACATTACATTGCCTTGAACATAGCAAATAGAGATAACATGTATAGAAGTATGATATGAACATGGATAGCTCTAATGATCTAGCTTGATTTCATAACTCGTTAGAACAAGCTCATGAAAGGTTCATCAAAGACATAAGCGTATGAAGGGTTCACCAAAGACATAGCTTATAGTTTAACGGAAGATTGACCTTGTTGCAACCTATTACACCTCCGTTAGTTGGTCTAGCACACTTTCTTATGTCAAAGATACATTACATTGCCTTGTACATAGCTAATAGAGATAACATGTGTAAAAGTATTATATGAACATGGATAGCTCTAATCATCTAGCTTGACTTCATAACTCGTTAGAATAAGGTCATGAAGGGTTCATCAAAGACATACGCGTATGAAGGGTTCACCAAAGACATAGCTTATAGCTTAACGGAAGATTGACCTTGTTGCAACCTATTACACCACCGTTAGTTGGTCTAGCACACTTTCTCATGTCAAAGATACATTACATTGCCTTGAACATAGCTAATAGAGATAACATGTGTAAAAGTATTATATGAACATGGATAGCTCTAATGATCTAGTTTGACTTCATAATTCGTTAGAATAAGGTCATGAAGGGTTCATCAAAGACATACGCGTATGAAGGGTTCACCAAAGACACAACTTATAGCTTAACGGAAGATTGACCTTGTTGCAACCTATTACACTACCGTTAGTTGGCCTAGCACACTTTCTCATGTGAAAGTTACATTACATTGCCTTGTACTTAGCTAATAGAGATAACATGTATAGAAGTATGATATGAACATGGATAGCTCTAATGATCTAGCTTGATTTCATAACTCGTTAGAACAAGCTCATGAAGGGTTCATCAAAGACATAAGCGTATGAAGGGTTCACCAAAGACATAGCTTATAGTTTAACGGAAGATTGACCTTGTAGCAACCTATTACACCTCCGTTAGTTGGTCTAGCACACTTTCTTATGTCAAAGATACATTACATTGCCTTGAACATAGCTAATAGAGATAACATGTGTAAAAGTATTATATGAACATGGATAGCTCTAATGATCTAGCTTGACTTCATAACTCGTTAGAATAAGCTCATGAAGGGTTCATCAAAGACATAAGCGTATGAAGGGTTCACCAAAGACATAGCTTATAGCTTAACGGAAGATTGACCTTGTTGCAACCTATTACACCACCGTTAGTTGGCCTAGCACACTTTCTCATGTGAAAGTTACATTACATTGCCTTGTACTTAGCTAATAGAGATAACATGTATAGAAGTATGATATGAACATGGATAGCTCTAATGATCTAGCTTGATTTCATAACTCGTTAGAACAAGCTCATGAAGGGTTCATCAAAGACATAAGCGTATGAAGGGTTCACCAAAGACATAGCTTATAGCTTAACGGAAGATTGACCTTGTAGCAACCTATTACACCTCCGTTAGTTGGTCTAGCACACTTTCTTATGTCAAAGATACATTACATTGCCTTGAACATAGCTAATAGAGATAACATGTGTAAAAGTATTATATGAACATGGATAGCTCTAGTGATCTAGCTTGACTTCATAACTCGTTAGAATAAGCTCATGAAGGGTTCATCAAAGACATACGCGTATGAAGGGTTCACCAAAGACACAACTTATAGCTTAACGGAAGATTGACCTTGTTGCAACCTATTACACCACCGTTAGTTGGCCTAGCACACTTTCTCATGTGAAAGTTACATTACACTGCCTAAAACTTACCTAATAGATATACCATGTATAAAAGTATTATATGAACATGGATAGCTCTAATGATCTAGCTTGATTTCATAACTCGTTAGAACAAGCTCATGAAGGGTTCATCAAAGACATAAGCGTATGAAGGGTTCACCAAAGACATAGCTTATAGCTTAACGGAAGATTGACCTTGTTGCAACCTATTACACCACCGTTAGTTGCTCTAGCACACTTTCTCATGTCAAAGATACATTACATTGCCTTGAACATAGCTAATAGAGATAACATGTGTAAAAGTATTATATAAACATGGATAGCTCTAATGATCTAGCTTGACTTCATAACTCGTTAGAATAAGCTCATGAAGGGTTCATCAAAGACATAAGCGTATGAAGGGTTCACCAAAGACACAGCTTATAGCTTAACGGAAGATTGACCTTGTTGCAACCTATTACACCACCGTTAGTTGGCCTAGCATACTTTCTCATGTGAAAGTTACATTACATTGCCTTGTACTTAGCTAATAGAGATAACATGTATAGAAGTATGATATGAACATGGATAGCTCTAATGATCTAGCTTGATTTCATAACTCGTTAGAACAAGCTCATGAAGGGTTCATCAAAGACATAAGCGTATGAAGGGTTCACCAAAGACATAGCTTATAGCTTAACGGAAGATTGACCTTGTAGCAACCTATTACACCTCCGTTAGTTGGTCTAGCACACTTTCTTATGCCAAAGATACATTACATTGCCTTGAACATAGCTAATAGAGATAACATGTGTAAAAGTATTATATGAACATGGATAGCTCTAATGATCTAGCTTGACTTCATAACTCGTTAGAATAAGGTCATGAAGGGTTCATCAAAGACATACGCGTATGAAGGGTTCACCAAAGACACAGCTTATAGCTTAACGGAAGATTGACCTTGTTGCAACCTATTACACCACCGTTAGTTGGCCTAGCACACTTTCTCATGTGAAAGTTACATTACATTGCCTTGTACTTAGCTAATAGAGATAACATGTATAGAAGTATGATATAAACATGGATATCTCTAATGATCTAGCTTGATTTCATAACTCGTTAGAACAAGCTCATGAAGGGTTCATCAAAGACATAAGCGTATGAAGGGTTCACCAAAGACATAGCTTATAGCTTAACGGAAGATTGACCTTGTAGCAACCTATTACACCACCGTTAGTTGGCCTAGCACACTTTCTTATGTCAAAGATACATTACATTGCCTTGAACATAGCTAATAGAGATAACATGTGTAAAAGTATTATATGAACATGGATAGCTCTAATGATCTAGCTTGACTTCATAACTCGTTAGAATAAGGTCATGAAGGGTTCATCAAAGACATACGCGTATGAAGGGTTCACCAAAGACACAGCTTATAGCTTAACGGAAGATTGACCTTGTTGCAACCTATTACACCACCGTTAGTTGGCCTAGCACACTTTCTCATGTGAAAGTTACATTACATTGCCTTGTACTTAGCTAATAGAGATAACATGTATAGAAGTATGATATAAACATGGATATCTCTAATGATCTAGCTTGATTTCATAACTCGTTAGAACAAGCTCATGAAGGGTTCATCAAAGACATAAGCGTATGAAGGGTTCACCAAAGACATAGCTTATAGCTTAACGGAAGATTGACCTTGTTGCAACCTATTACACCACCGTTAGTTGGTCTAGCACACTTTCTCATGTCAAAGATACATTACATTGCCTTGAACATAGCTAATAGAGATAACATGTGTAAAAGTATTATATGAACATGGATAGCTCTAATGATCTAGTTTGACTTCATAATTCGTTAGAATAAGGTCATGAAGGGTTCATCAAAGACATACGCGTATGAAGGGTTCACCAAAGACACAACTTATAGCTTAACGGAAGATAGACCTTGTTGCAACCTATTACACCACCTTTAGTTGGCCTACCACACTTTCTCATGTGAAAGTTACATTACATTGCCTAAAACTTAGCTAATAGAGATACCATGTGTAAAAGTATTATATGAACATGGATAGCTCTAATGATCTAGCTTGATTTCATAACTCGTTAGAATAAGCTCATGAAGGGTGCATCAAAAACATAAGCATATGAAAGGTTCACCAAAGACATAACTTATAGCTTAACGGAAGATAGACCTTGTTGCAACCTATTACACCACCGTTAGTTGGCCTAGCACACTTTCTCATGTGAAAGTTACATTACATTGCCTTAAACTTAGCTAATAGACATACCATGTGTAAAAGTATTATATGAACATGGATAGCTCTAATGATCTAGCTTGACGTTATAACTCGTTAGAATAAGCTCATGAAGGGTTCATCAAAGACATAAGCGTATGAAGGGTTCACCAAAGACATAGCTTATAGCTTAACGGAAGATTGACCTTGTTGCAACCTATTACACCACCGTTAGTTGGTCTAGCACACTTTCTTATGTCAAAGATACATTACATTGCCTTGAACATAGCTAATAGAGATAACATGTATAGAAGTATGATATGAACATGGATAGCTCTAATGATCTAGCTTGATTTCATAACTCGTTAGAACAAGCTCATGAAGGGTTCATCAAAGACATAAGCGTATGAAGGGTTCACCAAAGACATAGCTTATAGTTTAACGGAAGATTGACCTTGTTGCAACCTATTACACCTCCGTTAGTTGGTCTAGCACACTTTCTTATGTCAAAGATACATTACATTGCCTTGTACATAGCTAATAGAGATAACATGTGTAAAAGTATTATATGAACATGGATAGCTCTAATGATCTAGCTTGATTTCATAACTCGTTAGAACAAGCTCATGAAGGGTTCATCAAAGACATAAGCGTATGAAGGGTTCACCAAAGACATAGCTTATAGCTTAACGGAAGATTGACCTTGTAGCAACCTATTACACCTCCGTTAGTTGGTCTAGCACACTTTCTTATGTCAAAGATACATTACATTGCCTTGAACATAGCTAATAGAGATAACATGTGTAAAAGTATTATATGAACATGGATAGCTCTAGTGATCTAGCTTGAATTCATAACTCGTTAGAATAAGCTCATGAAGGGTTCATCAAAGACATACGCGTATGAAGGGTTCACCAAAGACACAACTTATAGCTTAACGGAAGATTGACCTTGTTGCAACCTATTACACCACCGTTAGTTGGCCTAGCACACTTTCTCATGTGAAAGTTACATTACACTGCCTAAAACTTACCTAATAGATATACCATGTATAAAAGTATTATATGAACATGGATAGCTCTAATGATCTAGCTTGATTTCATAACTCGTTAGAACAAGCTCATGAAGGGTTCATCAAAGACATAAGCGTATGAAGGGTCCACCAAAGACATAGCTTATAGCTTAACGGAAGATTGACCTTTTTGCAACCTATTACACCACCGTTAGTTGCTCTAGCACACTTTCTCATGTCAAAGATACATTACATTGCCTTGAACATAGCTAATAGAGATAACATGTGTAAAAGTATTATATGAACATGGATAGCTCTAATGATCTAGCTTGACTTCATAACTCGTTAGAATAAGCTCATGAAGGGTTCATCAAAGACATAAGCGTATGAAGGGTTCACCAAAGACACAGCTTATAGCTTAACGGAAGATTGACCTTGTTGCAACCTATTACACCACCGTTAGTTGGCCTAGCATACTTTCTCATGTGAAAGTTACATTACATTGCCTTGTACTTAGCTAATAGAGATAACATGTATAGAAGTATGATATGAACATGGATAGCTCTAATGATCTAGCTTGATTTCATAACTCGTTAGAACAAGCTCATGAAGGGTTCATCAAAGACATAAGCGTATGAAGGGTTCACCAAAGACATAGCTTATAGCTTAACGGAAGATTGACCTTGTAGCAACCTATTACACCTCCGTTAGTTGGTCTAGCACACTTTCTTATGTCAAAGATACATTACATTGCCTTGAACATAGCTAATAGAGATAACATGTGTAAAAGTATTATATGAACATGGATAGCTCTAGTGATCTAGCTTGACTTCATAACTCGTTAGAATAAGCTCATGAAGGGTTCATCAAAGACATACGCGTATGAAGGGTTCACCAAAGACACAACTTATAGCTTAACGGAAGATTGACCTTGTTGCAACCTATTACACCACCGTTAGTTGGCCTAGCACACTTTCTCATGTGAAAGTTACATTACACTGCCTAAAACTTACCTAATAGATATACCATGTATAAAAGTATTATATGAACATGGATAGCTCTAATGATCTAGCTTGATTTCATAACTCGTTAGAACAAGCTCATGAAGGGTTCATCAAAGACATAAGCGTATGAAGGGTTCACCAAAGACATAGCTTATAGCTTAACGGAAGATTGACCTTGTTGCAACCTATTACACCACCGTTAGTTTCTCTAGCACACTTTCTCATGTCAAAGATACATTACATTGCCTTGAACATAGCTAATAGAGATAACATGTGTAAAAGTATTATATGAACATGGATAGCTCTAATGATCTAGCTTGACTTCATAACTCGTTAGAATAAGCTCATGAAGGGTTCATCAAAGACATAAGCGTATGAAGGGTTCACCAAAGACACAGCTTATAGCTTAACGGAAGATTGACCTTGTTGCAACCTATTACACCACCGTTAGTTGGCCTAGCATACTTTCTCATGTGAAAGTTACATTACATTGCCTTGTACTTAGCTAATAGAGATACCATGTGTAGAAGTATGATATGAACATGGATAGCTCTAATGATCTAGCTTGATTTCATAACTCGTTAGAACAAGCTCATGAAGGGTGCATCAAAGACATAAGCGTATGAAGGGTTCACCAAAGACACAGCTTATAGCTTAACGGAAGATTGACCTTGTTGCAACCTATTACACCACCGTTAGTTGGCCTAGCACACTTTCTCATGTAAAAGTTACATTACATTGCCTTGAACATAGCTAATAGAGATAACATGTGTAAAAGTATTATATGAACATGGATAGCTCTAATGATCTAGCTTGACTTCATAACTCGTTAGAATAAGGTCATGAAGGGTTCATCAAAGACATACGCGTATGAAGGGTTCACCAAAGACATAGCTTATAGCTTAACGGAAGATTGACCTTGTTGCAACCTATTACACCACCGTTAGTTGGTCTAGCACACTTTCTTATGTCAAAGATACATTACATTGCCTTGAACATAGCTAATAGAGATAACATGTATAGAAGTATGATATGAACATGGATAGCTCTAATGATCTAGCTTGATTTCATAACTCGTTAGAACAAGCTCATGAAGGGTTCATCAAAGACATAAGCGTATGAAGGGTTCACCAAAGACATAGCTTATAGCTTAACGGAAGATTGACCTTGTTGCAACCTATTACACCACCGTTAGTTGGTCTAGCACACTTTCTCATGTCAAAGATACATTACATTGCCTTGAACATAGCTAATAGAGATAACATGTGTAAAAGTATTATATGAACATGGATAGCTCTAATGATCTAGTTTGACTTCATAATTCGTTAGAATAAGGTCATGAAGGGTTCATCAAAGACATACGCGTATGAAGGGTTCACCAAAGACACAACTTATAGCTTAACGGAAGATAGACCTTGTTGCAACCTATTACACCACCTTTAGTTGGCCTACCACACTTTCTCATGTGAAAGTTACATTACATTGCCTAAAACTTAGCTAATAGAGATACCATGTGTAAAAGTATTATATGAACATGGATAGCTCTAATGATCTAGCTTGATTTCATAACTCGTTAGAATAAGCTCATGAAGGGTGCATCAAAAACATAAGCATATGAAAGGTTCACCAAAGACATAGCTTATAGCTTAACGGAAGATAGACCTTGTTGCAACCTATTACACCACCGTTAGTTGGCCTAGCACACTTTCTCATGTGAAAGTTACATTACATTGCCTTAAACTTAGCTAATAGACATACCATGTCTAAAAGTATTATATGAACATGGATAGCTCTAATGATCTAGCTTGACGTTATAACTCGTTAGAATAAGCTCATGAAGGGTTCATCAAAGACAAAAGCGTATGAAGGGTTCACCAAAGACATAGCTTATAGCTTAACGGAAGATTGACCTTGTTGCAACCTATTACACCACCGTTAGTTGGTCTAGCACACTTTCTTATGTCAAAGATACATTACATTGCCTTGAACATAGCTAATAGAGATAACATGTATAGAAGTATGATATGAACATGGATAGCTCTAATGATCTAGCTTGATTTCATAACTCGTTAGAACAAGCTCATGAAGGGTTCATCAAAGACATAAGCGTATGAAGGGTTCACCAAAGACATAGCTTATAGTTTAACGGAAGATTGACCTTGTTGCAACCTATTACACCTCCGTTAGTTGGTCTAGCACACTTTCTTATGTCAAAGATACATTACATTGCCTTGTACATAGCTAATAGAGATAACATGTGTAAAAGTATTATATGAACATGGATAGCTCTAATGATCTAGCTTGACTTCATAACTCGTTAGAATAAGCTCATGAAGGGTTCATCAAAGACATAAGCGTATGAAGGGTTCACCAAAGACACAGCTTATAGCTTAACGGAAGATTGACCTTGTTGCAACCTATTACACCACCTTTAGTTGGCCTACCACACTTTCTCATGTGAAAGTTACATTACATTGCCTAAAACTTAGCTAATAGAGATACCATGTGTAAAAGTATTATATGAACATGGATAGCTCTAATGATCTAGCTTGATTTCATAACTCGTTAGAATAAGCTCATGAAGGGTGCATCAAAAACATAAGCATATGAAAGGTTCACCAAAGACATAGCTTATAGCTTAACGGAAGATAGACCTTGTTGCAACCTATTACACCACCGTTAGTTGGCCTAGCACACTTTCTCATGTGAAAGTTACATTACATTGCCTTAAACTTAGCTAATAGACATACCATGTCTAAAAGTATTATATGAACATGGATAGCTCTAATGATCTAGCTTGACGTTATAACTCGTTAGAATAAGCTCATGAAGGGTTCATCAAAGACATAAGCGTATGAAGGGTTCACCAAAGACATAGCTTATAGTTTAACGGAAGATTGACCTTGTTGCAACCTATTACACCACCGTTAGTTGGTCTAGCACACTTTCTTATGTCAAAGATACATTACATTGCCTTGTACATAGCTAATAGAGATAACATGTGTAAAAGTATTATATGAACATGGATAGCTCTAATGATCTAGCTTGACTTCATAACTCGTTAGAATAAGCTCATGAAGGGTTCATCAAAGACATAAGCGTATGAAAGGTTCACCAAAGACACAGCTTATAGCTTAACAGAAGATTGACCTTGTTGCAACCTATTACACCACCTTTAGTTGGCCTACCACACTTTCTCATGTGAAAGTTACATTACATTGCCTAAAACTTAGCTAATAGGGATACCATGTGTAGAAGTATGATATGAACATGGATAGCTCTAATGATCTAGCTTGATTTCATAACTCGTTAGAACAAGCTCATGAAGGGTGCATCAAAGACATAAGCGTATGAAGGGTTCACCAAAGACACAGCTTATAGCTTAACGGAAGATTGACCTTGTTGCAACCTATTACACCACCGTTAGTTGGCCTAGCACACTTTCTCATGTAAAAGTTACATTACATTGCCTTGAACATAGCTAATAGAGATAACATGTGTAAAAGTATTATATGAACATGGATAGCTCTAATGATCTAGCTTGACTTCATAACTCGTTAGAATAAGCTCATGAAGGGTTCATCAAAGACATAAGCGTATGAAGGGTTCACCAAAGACACAGCTTATAGCTTAACGGAAGATTGACCTTGTTGCAACCTATTACACCACCGTTAGTTGGCCTAGCACACTTTCTCATGTGAAAGTAACATTACATTGCCTAAAACTTAGTTAATAGAGATACCATGTGTAGAAGTATGATATGAACATGGATAGCTCTAATGATCTAGCTTGATTTCATAACTCGTTAGAACAAGCTCATGAAGGGTGCATCAAAGACATAAGCGTATGAAGGGTTCACCAAAGACACAGCTTATAGCTTAACGGAAGATTGACCTTGTTGCAACCTATTACACCACCGTTAGTTGGCCTAGCACACTTTCTCATGTAAAAGTTACATTACATTGCCTTGAACATAGCTAATAGAGATAACATGTGTAAAAGTATTATATGAACATGGATAGCTCTAATGATCTAGCTTGACTTCATAACTCGTTAGAATAAGGTCATGAAGGGTTCATCAAAGACATACGCGTATGAAGGGTTCACCAAAGACATAGCTTATAGCTTAACGGAAGATTGACCTTGTTGCAACCTATTACACCACCGTTAGTTGGTCTAGCACACTTTCTTATGTCAAAGATACATTACATTGCCTTGAACATAGCTAATAGAGATAACATGTATAGAAGTATGATATGAACATGGATAGCTCTAATGATCTAGCTTGATTTCATAACTCGTTAGAACAAGCTCATGAAGGGTTCATCAAAGACATAAGCGTATGAAGGGTTCACCAAAGACATAGCTTATAGTTTAACGGAAGATTGACCTTGTTGCAACCTATTACACCTCCGTTAGTTGGTCTAGCACACTTTCTTATGTCAAAGATACATTACATTGCCTTGTACATAGCTAATAGAGATAACATGTGTAAAAGTATTATATGAACATGGATAGCTCTAATGATCTAGCTTGACTTCATAACTCGTTAGAATAAGCTCATGAAGGGTTCATCAAAGACATAAGCGTATGAAGGGTTCACCAAAGACACAGCTTATAGCTTAACGGAAGATTGACCTTGTTGCAACCTATTACACCACCTTTAGTTGGCCTACCACACTTTCTCATGTGAAAGTTACATTACATTGCCTAAAACTTAGCTAATAGGGATACCATGTGTAGAAGTATGATATGAACATGGATAGCTCTAATGATCTAGCTTGATTTCATAACTCGTTAGAACAAGCTCATGAAGGGTGCATCAAAGACATAAGCGTATGAAGGGTTCACCAAAGACACAGCTTATAGCTTAACGGAAGATTGACCTTGTTGCAACCTATTACACCACCGTTAGTTGGCCTAGCACACTTTCTCATGTAAAAGTTACATTACATTGCCTTGAACATAGCTAATAGAGATAACATGTGTAAAAGTATTATATGAACATGGATAGCTCTAATGATCTAGCTTGACTTCATAACTCGTTAGAATAAGGTCATGAAGGGTTCATCAAAGACATACGCGTATGAAGGGTTCACCAAAGACATAGCTTATAGCTTAACGGAAGATTGACCTTGTTGCAACCTATTACACCACCGTTAGTTGGTCTAGCACACTTTCTTATGTCAAAGATACATTACATTGCCTTGAACATAGCTAATAGAGATAACATGTATAGAAGTATGATATGAACATGGATAGCTCTAATGATCTAGCTTGATTTCATAACTCGTTAGAACAAGCTCATGAAGGGTTCATCAAAGACATAAGCGTATGAAGGGTTCACCAAAGACATAGCTTATAGCTTAACGGAAGATTGACCTTGTTGCAACCTATTACACCACCGTTAGTTGGTCTAGCACACTTTCTCATGTCAAAGATACATTACATTGCCTTGAACATAGCTAATAGAGATAACATGTGTAAAAGTATTATATGAACATGGATAGCTCTAATGATCTAGTTTGACTTCATAATTCGTTAGAATAAGGTCATGAAGGGTTCATCAAAGACATACGCGTATGAAGGGTTCACCAAAGACACAACTTATAGCTTAACGGAAGATAGACCTTGTTGCAACCTATTACACCACCTTTAGTTGGCCTACCACACTTTCTCATGTGAAAGTTACATTACATTGCCTAAAACTTAGCTAATAGAGATACCATGTGTAAAAGTATTATATGAACATGGATAGCTCTAATGATCTAGCTTGATTTCATAACTCGTTAGAATAAGCTCATGAAGGGTGCATCAAAAACATAAGCATATGAAAGGTTCACCAAAGACATAGCTTATAGCTTAACGGAAGATAGACCTTGTTGCAACCTATTACACCACCGTTAGTTGGCCTAGCACACTTTCTCATGTGAAAGTTACATTACATTGCCTTAAACTTAGCTAATAGACATACCATGTCTAAAAGTATTATATGAACATGGATAGCTCTAATGATCTAGCTTGACGTTATAACTCGTTAGAATAAGCTCATGAAGGGTTCATCAAAGACATAAGCGTATGAAGGGTTCACCAAAGACATAGCTTATAGTTTAACGGAAGATTGACCTTGTTGCAACCTATTACACCTCCGTTAGTTGGTCTAGCACACTTTCTTATGTCAAAGATACATTACATTGCCTTGTACATAGCTAATAGAGATAACATGTGTAAAAGTATTATATGAACATGGATAGCTCTAATGATCTAGCTTGACTTCATAACTCGTTAGAATAAGCTCATGAAGGGTTCATCAAAGACATAAGCGTATGAAGGGTTCACCAAAGACACAGCTTATAGCTTAACGGAAGATTGACCTTGTTGCAACCTATTACACCACCTTTAGTTGGCCTACCACACTTTCTCATGTGAAAGTTACATTACATTGCCTAAAACTTAGCTAATAGGGATACCATGTGTAGAAGTATGATATGAACATGGATAGCTCTAATGATCTAGCTTGATTTCATAACTCGTTAGAACAAGCTCATGAAGGGTGCATCAAAGACATAAGCGTATGAAGGGTTCACCAAAGACACAGCTTATAGCTTAACGGAAGATTGACCTTGTTGCAACCTATTACACCACCGTTAGTTGGCCTAGCACACTTTCTCATGTAAAAGTTACATTACATTGCCTTGAACATAGCTAATAGAGATAACATGTGTAAAAGTATTATATGAACATGGATAGCTCTAATGATCTAGCTTGACTTCATAACTCGTTAGAATAAGGTCATGAAGGGTTCATCAAAGACATACGCGTATGAAGGGTTCACCAAAGACATAGCTTATAGCTTAACGGAAGATTGACCTTGTTGCAACCTATTACACCACCGTTAGTTGGTCTAGCACACTTTCTTATGTCAAAGATACATTACATTGCCTTGAACATAGCTAATAGAGATAACATGTATAGAAGTATGATATGAACATGGATAGCTCTAATGATCTAGCTTGATTTCATAACTCGTTAGAACAAGCTCATGAAGGGTTCATCAAAGACATAAGCGTATGAAGGGTTCACCAAAGACATAGCTTATAGCTTAACGGAAGATTGACCTTGTTGCAACCTATTACACCACCGTTAGTTGGTCTAGCACACTTTCTCATGTCAAAGATACATTACATTGCCTTGAACATAGCTAATAGAGATAACATGTGTAAAAGTATTATATGAACATGGATAGCTCTAATGATCTAGTTTGACTTCATAATTCGTTAGAATAAGGTCATGAAGGGTTCATCAAAGACATACGCGTATGAAGGGTTCACCAAAGACACAACTTATAGCTTAACGGAAGATAGACCTTGTTGCAACCTATTACACCACCTTTAGTTGGCCTACCACACTTTCTCATGTGAAAGTTACATTACATTGCCTAAAACTTAGCTAATAGAGATACCATGTGTAAAAGTATTATATGAACATGGATAGCTCTAATGATCTAGCTTGATTTCATAACTCGTTAGAATAAGCTCATGAAGGGTGCATCAAAAACATAAGCATATGAAAGGTTCACCAAAGACATAGCTTATAGCTTAACGGAAGATAGACCTTGTTGCAACCTATTACACCACCGTTAGTTGGCCTAGCACACTTTCTCATGTGAAAGTTACATTACATTGCCTTAAACTTAGCTAATAGACATACCATGTCTAAAAGTATTATATGAACATGGATAGCTCTAATGATCTAGCTTGACGTTATAACTCGTTAGAATAAGCTCATGAAGGGTTCATCAAAGACATAAGCGTATGAAGGGTTCACCAAAGACATAGCTTATAGTTTAACGGAAGATTGACCTTGTTGCAACCTATTACACCTCCGTTAGTTGGTCTAGCACACTTTCTTATGTCAAAGATACATTACATTGCCTTGTACATAGCTAATAGAGATAACATGTGTAAAAGTATTATATGAACATGGATAGCTCTAATGATCTAGCTTGACTTCATAACTCGTTAGAATAAGCTCATGAAGGGTTCATCAAAGACATAAGCGTATGAAAGGTTCACCAAAGACACAGCTTATAGCTTAACGGAAGATTGACCTTGTTGCAACCTATTACACCACCTTTAGTTGGCCTACCACACTTTCTCATGTGAAAGTTACATTACATTGCCTAAAACTTAGCTAATAGGGATACCATGTGTAGAAGTATGATATGAACATGGATAGCTCTAATGATCTAGCTTGATTTCATAACTCGTTAGAACAAGCTCATGAAGGGTGCATCAAAGACATAAGCGTATGAAGGGTTCACCAAAGACACAGCTTATAGCTTAACGGAAGATTGACCTTGTTGCAACCTATTACACCACCGTTAGTTGGCCTAGCACACTTTCTCATGTAAAAGTTACATTACATTGCCTTGAACATAGCTAATAGAGATAACATGTGTAAAAGTATTATATGAACATGGATAGCTCTAATGATCTAGCTTGACTTCATAACTCGTTAGAATAAGGTCATGAAGGGTTCATCAAAGACATACGCGTATGAAGGGTTCACCAAAGACATAGCTTATAGCTTAACGGAAGATTGACCTTGTTGCAACCTATTACACCACCGTTAGTTGGTCTAGCACACTTTCTTATGTCAAAGATACATTACATTGCCTTGAACATAGCTAATAGAGATAACATGTATAGAAGTATGATATGAACATGGATAGCTCTAATGATCTAGCTTGATTTCATAACTCGTTAGAACAAGCTCATGAAGGGTTCATCAAAGACATAAGCGTATGAAGGGTTCACCAAAGACATAGCTTATAGCTTAACGGAAGATTGACCTTGTTGCAACCTATTACACCACCGTTAGTTGGTCTAGCACACTTTCTCATGTCAAAGATACATTACATTGCCTTGAACATAGCTAATAGAGATAACATGTGTAAAAGTATTATATGAACATGGATAGCTCTAATGATCTAGTTTGACTTCATAATTCGTTAGAATAAGGTCATGAAGGGTTCATCAAAGACATACGCGTATGAAGGGTTCACCAAAGACACAACTTATAGCTTAACGGAAGATAGACCTTGTTGCAACCTATTACACCACCTTTAGTTGGCCTACCACACTTTCTCATGTGAAAGTTACATTACATTGCCTAAAACTTAGCTAATAGAGATACCATGTGTAAAAGTATTATATGAACATGGATAGCTCTAATGATCTAGCTTGATTTCATAACTCGTTAGAATAAGCTCATGAAGGGTGCATCAAAAACATAAGCATATGAAAGGTTCACCAAAGACATAGCTTATAGCTTAACGGAAGATAGACCTTGTTGCAACCTATTACACCACCGTTAGTTGGCCTAGCACACTTTCTCATGTGAAAGTTACATTACATTGCCTTAAACTTAGCTAATAGACATACCATGTCTAAAAGTATTATATGAACATGGATAGCTCTAATGATCTAGCTTGACGTTATAACTCGTTAGAATAAGCTCATGAAGGGTTCATCAAAGACATAAGCGTATGAAGGGTTCACCAAAGACATAGCTTATAGTTTAACGGAAGATTGACCTTGTTGCAACCTATTACACCTCCGTTAGTTGGTCTAGCACACTTTCTTATGTCAAAGATACATTACATTGCCTTGTACATAGCTAATAGAGATAACATGTGTAAAAGTATTATATGAACATGGATAGCTCTAATGATCTAGCTTGACTTCATAACTCGTTAGAATAAGCTCATGAAGGGTTCATCAAAGACATAAGCGTATGAAAGGTTCACCAAAGACACAGCTTATAGCTTAACAGAAGATTGACCTTGTTGCAACCTATTACACCACCTTTAGTTGGCCTACCACACTTTCTCATGTGAAAGTTACATTACATTGCCTAAAACTTAGCTAATAGGGATACCATGTGTAGAAGTATGATATGAACATGGATAGCTCTAATGATCTAGCTTGATTTCATAACTCGTTAGAACAAGCTCATGAAGGGTGCATCAAAGACATAAGCGTATGAAGGGTTCACCAAAGACACAGCTTATAGCTTAACGGAAGATTGACCTTGTTGCAACCTATTACACCACCGTTAGTTGGCCTAGCACACTTTCTCATGTAAAAGTTACATTACATTGCCTTGAACATAGCTAATAGAGATAACATGTGTAAAAGTATTATATGAACATGGATAGCTCTAATGATCTAGCTTGACTTCATAACTCGTTAGAATAAGCTCATGAAGGGTTCATCAAAGACATAAGCGTATGAAGGGTTCACCAAAGACACAGCTTATAGCTTAACGGAAGATTGACCTTGTTGCAACCTATTACACCACCGTTAGTTGGCCTAGCACACTTTCTCATGTGAAAGTAACATTACATTGCCTAAAACTTAGCTAATAGAGATACCATGTGTAGAAGTATGATATGAACATGGATAGCTCTAATGATCTAGCTTGATTTCATAACTCGTTAGAACAAGCTCATGAAGGGTGCATCAAAGACATAAGCGTATGAAGGGTTCACCAAAGACATAGCTTATAGTTTAACGGAAGATTGACCTTGTTGCAACCTATTACACCTCCGTTAGTTGGTCTAGCACACTTTCTTATGTCAAAGATACATTACATTGCCTTGTACATAGCTAATAGAGATAACATGTGTAAAAGTATTATATGACCATGGATAGCTCTAATCATCTAGCTTGACTTCATAACTCGTTAGAATAAGGTCATGAAGGGTTCATCAAAGACATACGCGTATGAAGGGTTCACCAAAGACACAACTTATAGCTTATCGGAAGATTGACCTTGTTGCAACCTATTACGCCACCTTTAGTTGGCCTACCACACTTTCTCATGTGAAAGTTACATTACATTGCCTAAAACTTAGCTAATAGAGATACCATGTGTAGAAGTATGATATGAACATGGATAGCTCTAATCATCTAGCTTGACTTCATAACTCGTTAGAATAAGGTCATGAAGGGTTCATCAAAGACATACGCGTATGAAGGGTTCACCAAAGACACAACTTATAGCTTAACGGAAGATTGACCTTGTTGCAACCTATTACACCACCTTTAGTTGGCCTACCACACTTTCTCATGTGAAAGTTACATTACATTGCCTAAAACTTAGCTAATAGAGATACCATGTGTAGAAGTATGATATGAACATGGATAGCTCTAATGATCTAGCTTGACTTCATAACTCGTTAGAATAAGCTCATGAAGGGTTCATCAAAGACATAAGCGTATGAAGGGTTCACCAAAGACACAGCTTATAGCTTAACGGAAGATTGACCTTGTTGCAACCTATTACACCACCGTTAGTTGGCCTAGCACACTTTCTCATGTGAAAGTTACATTACATTGCCTTGTACTTAGCTAATAGAGATAACATGTATAGAAGTATGATATGAACATGGATAGCTCTAATGATCTAGCTTGATTTCATAACTCGTTAGAACAAGCTCATGAAGGGTTCATCAAAGACATAAGCGTATGAAGGGTTCACCAAAGACATAGCTTATAGCTTAACGGAAGATTGACCTTGTTGCAACCTATTACACCACCGTTAGTTGGCCTAGCACACTTTCTCATGTGAAAGTAACATTACATTGCCTTGTACTTAGCTAATAGAGATAACATGTATAGAAGTATGATATGAACATGGATAGCTCTAATGATCTAGCTTGATTTCATAACTCGTTAGAACAAGCTCATGAAGGGTTCATCAAAGACATAAGCGTATGAAGGGTTCACCAAAGACATAGCTTATAGCTTAACAGAAGATTGACCTTGTTGCAACCTATTACACCACCGTTAGTTGGCCTAGCACACTTTCTCATGTGAAAGTTACATACATTGCCTAAAACTTAGCTAATAGAGATACCATGTGTAGAAGTATGATATGAACATGGATAGCTCTAATCATCTAGCTTGACTTCATAACTCGTTAGAATAAGGTCATGAAGGGTTCATCAAAGACATACGCGTATGAAGGGTTCACCAAAGACACAACTTATAGCTTAACGGAAGATTGACCTTGTTGCAACCTATTACACCACCTTTAGTTGGCCTACCACACTTTCTCATGTGAAAGTTACATTACATTGCCTAAAACTTAGCTAATAGAGATACCATGTGTAGAAGTATGATATGAACATGGATAGCTCTAATGATCTAGCTTGATTTCATAACTCGTTAGAACAAGCTCATGAAGGGTGCATCAAACACATAAGCGTATGAAGGGTTCACCAAAGACATAGCTTATAGTTTAACGGAAGATTGACCTTGTTGCAACCTATTACACCTCCGTTAGTTGGTCTAGCACACTTTCTTATGTCAAAGATACATTACATTGCCTTGTACATAGCTAATAGAGATAACATGTGTAAAAGTATTTTATGAACATGGATAGCTCTAATCATCTAGCTTGACTTCATAACTCGTTAGAATAAGCTCATGAAGGGTTCATCAAAGACATAAGCGTATGAAGGGTTCACCAAAGACACAGCTTATAGCTTAACGGAAGATTGACCTTGTTGCAACCTATTACACCACCGTTAGTTGGCCTAGCATACTTTCTCATGTGAAAGTTACATTACATTGCCTTGTACTTAGCTAATAGAGATAACATGTATAGAAGTATGATATGAACATGGATAGCTCTAATGATCTAGCTTGATTTCATAACTCGTTAGAACAAGCTCATGAAGGGTTCATCAAAGACATAAGCGTATGAAGGGTTCACCAAAGACATAGCTTATAGTTTAACGGAAGATTGACCTTGTTGCAACCTATTACACCTCCGTTAGTTGGTCTAGCACACTTTCTTATGTCAAAGATACATTACATTGCCTTGTACATAGCTAATAGAGATAACATGTGTAAAAGTATTATATGAACATGGATAGCTCTAATCATCTAGCTTGACTTCATAACTCGTTAGAATAAGGTCATGAAGGGTTCATCAAAGACATACGCGTATGAAGGGTTCACCAAAGACACAACTTATAGCTTAACGGAAGATTGACCTTGTTGCAACCTATTACACCACCTTTAGTTGGCCTACCAAACTTTCTCATGTGAAAGTTACATTACATTGCCTAAAACTTAGCTAATAGAGATACCATGTGTAGAAGTATGATATGAACATGGATAGCTCTAATCATCTAGCTTGACTTCATAACTCGTTAGAATAAGGTCATGAAGGGTTCATCAAAGACATACGCGTATGAAGGGTTCACCAAAGACACAACTTATAGCTTAACGGAAGATTGACCGTGTTGCAACCTATTACACCACCTTTAGTTGGCCTACCACACTTTCTCATGTGAAAGTTACATTACATTGCCTAAAACTTAGCTAATAGAGATACCATGTGTAGAAGTATGATATGAACATGGATAGCTCTAATGATCTAGCTTGATTTCATAACTCGTTAGAACAAGCTCATGAAGGGTGCATCAAAGACATAAGCATATGAAAGGTTCACCAAAGACATAGCTTATAGCTTAACGGAAGATTGACCTTGTTGCAACCTATTACACCACCGTTAGTTGGTCTAGCACACTTTCTCATGTCAAAGATACATTACATTGCCTTGAACATAGCTAATAGAGATAACATGTGTAAAAGTATTATATGAACATGGATAGCTCTAATGATCTAGCTTGACTTCATAACTCGTTAGAATAAGCTCATGAAGGGTTCATCAAAGACATAAGCGTATGAAGGGTTCACCAAAGACACAGCTTATAGCTTAACGGAAGATTGACCTTGTTGCAACCTATTACACCACCGTTAGTTGGCCTAGCACACTTTCTCATGTGAAAGTAACATTACATTGCCTTGTACTTAGCTAATAGAGATAACATGTATAGAAGTATGATATGAACATGGATAGCTCTAATGATCTAGCTTGATTTCATAACTCGTTAGAACAAGCTCATGAAGGGTTCATCAAAGACATAAGCGTATGAAGGGTTCACCAAAGACATAGCTTATAGCTTAACGGAAGATTGACCTTGTAGCAACCTATTACACCTCCGTTAGTTGGTCTAGCACACTTTCTTATGTCAAAGATACATTACATTGCCTTGAACATAGCTAATAGAGATAACATGTGTAAAAGTATTATATGAACATGGATAGCTCTAATGATCTAGCTTGACTTCATAACTCGTTAGAATAAGCTCATGAAGGGTTCATCAAAGACATAAGCGTATGAAGGGTTCACCAAAGACATAGCTTATAGCTTAACGGAAGATTGACCTTGTTGCAACCTATTACACCACCGTTAGTTGGCCTAGCACACTTTCTCATGTCAAAGATACATTACATTGCCTTGAACATAGCTAATAGAGATAACATGTGTAAAAGTATTATATGAACATGGATAGCTCTAATGATCTAGCTTGACTTCATAACTCATTAGAATAAGCTCATGAAGGGTTCATCAAAGACATAAGCGTATGAAGGGTTCACCAAAGACATAGCTTATAGCTTAACGGAAGATTGACCTTGTTGCAACCTATTACACCACCGTTAGTTGGCCTAGCACACTTTCGCATGTAAAAGTTACATTACATTGCCTAAAACTTAGCTAATAGAGATACCATGTGTAGAAGTATGATATGAACATGGATAGCTCTAATGATCTAGCTTGATTTCATAACTCGTTAGAACAAGCTCATGAAGGGTGCATCAAAGACATAAGCATATGAAAGGTTCACCAAAGACATAGCTTATAGCTTAACGGAAGATTGACCTTGTTGCAACCTATTACACCACCGTTAGTTGGTCTAGCACACTTTCTCATGTCAAAGATACATTACATTGCCTTGAACATAGCTAATAGAGATAACATGTGTAAAAGTATTATATGAACATGGATAGCTCTAATGATCTAGCTTGACTTCATAACTCGTTAGAATAAGCTCATGAAGGGTTCATCAAAGACATAAGCGTATGAAGGGTTCACCAAAGACACAGCTTATAGCTTAACGGAAGATTGACCTTGTTGCAACCTATTACACCACCGTTAGTTGGCCTAGCACACTTTCTCATGTGAAAGTAACATTACATTGCCTTGTACTTAGCTAATAGAGATAACATGTATAGAAGTATGATATGAACATGGATAGCTCTAATGATCTAGCTTGATTTCATAACTCGTTAGAACAAGCTCATGAAGGGTTCATCAAAGACATAAGCGTATGAAGGGTTCACCAAAGACATAGCTTATAGCTTAACGGAAGATTGACCTTGTAGCAACCTATTACACCTCCGTTAGTTGGTCTAGCACACTTTCTTATGTCAAAGATACATTACATTGCCTTGAACTTAGCTAATAGAGATAACATGTGTAAAAGTATTATATGAACATGGATAGCTCTAATGATCTAGCTTGACTTCATAACTCGTTAGAATAAGCTCATGAAGGGTTCATCAAAGACATAAGCGTATGAAGGGTTCACCAAAGACATAGCTTATAGCTTAACGGAAGATTGACCTTGTTGCAACCTATTACACCACCGTTAGTTGGCCTAGCACACTTTCTCATGTCAAAGATACATTACATTGCCTTGAACATAGCTAATAGAGATAACATGTGTAAAAGTATTATATGAACATGGATAGCTCTAATGATCTAGCTTGACTTCATAACTCGTTAGAATAAGCTCATGAAGGGTTCATCAAAGACATAAGCGTATGAAGGGTTCACCAAAGACATAGCTTATAGCTTAACGGAAGATTGACCTTGTTGCAACCTATTACACCACTGTTAGTTGGCCTAGCACACTTTCGCATGTAAAAGTTACATTACATTGCCTAAAACTTAGCTAATAGAGATACCATGTGTAAAAGTATTATATGAACATGGATAGCTCTAATGATCTAGCTTGACTTCATAACTCGTTAGAATAAGCTCATGAAGGGTTCATCAAAGACATAAGCGTATGAAGGGTTCACCAAAGACACAGCTTATAGCTTAACGGAAGATTGACCTTGTTGCAACCTATTACACCACCGTTAGTTGGCCTAGCACACTTTATCATGTGAAAGTTACATTACATTGCCTTGTACTTAGCTAATAGAGATAACATGTATAGAAGAATGATATGAACATGGATAGCTCTAATGATCTAGCTTGATTTCATAACTCGTTAGAACAAGCTCATGAAGGGTTCATCAAAGACATAAGCGTATGAAGGGTTCACCAAAGACATAGCTTATAGCTTAACGGAAGATTGACCTTGTAGCAACCTATTACACCTCCGTTAGTTGGTCTAGCACACTTTCTTATGTCAAAGATACATTACATTGCCTTGAACATAGCTAATAGAGATAACATGTGTAAAAGTATTATATGAACATGGATAGCTCTAATGATCTAGCTTGACTTCATAACTCGTTAGAATAAGGTCATGAAGGGTTCATCAAAGACATACGCGTATGAAGGGTTCACCAAAGACACAGCTTATAGCTTAACGGAAGATTGACCTTGTTGCAACCTATTACACCACCGTTAGTTGGCCTAGCACACTTTCTCATGTGAAAGTTACATTACATTGCCTTGTACTTAGCTAATAGAGATAACATGTATAGAAGTATGATATGAACATGGATAGCTCTAATGATCTAGCTTGACGTTATAACTCGTTAGAATAAGCTCATGAAGGGTTCATCAAAGACATAAGCGTATGTAGGGTTCACCAAAGACATAGCTTATAGCTTAACGGAAGATAGACCTTGTTGCAACCTATTACACCACCTTTATTTGGCCTACCACACTTTCTCATGTGAAAGTTACATTACATTGCCAAAACTTAGCTAATAGAGATACCATGTGTAAAAGTATTATATGAACATGGATAGCTCTAATGATCTAGCTTGATTTCATAACTCGTTAGAATAAGCTCATGAAGGGTGCATCAAAAACATAAGCATCTGAAAGGTTCACCAAAGACATAGCTTATAGCTTAACGGAAGATAGACCTTGTTGCAACCTATTACACCACCGTTAGTTGGCCTAGCACACTTTTTCATGTCAAAGATACATTACATTGCCTTGAACATAGCTAATAGAGATAACATGTGTAAAAGTATTATATGAACATGGATAGCTCTAATGATCTAGCTTGACTTCATAACTCATTAGAATAAGCTCATGAAGGGTTCATCAAAGACATAAGCGTATGAAGGGTTCACCAAAGACATAGCTTATAGCTTAACGGAAGATTGACCTTGTTGCAACCTATTACACCACCGTTAGTTGGCCTAGCACACTTTCGCATGTAAAAGTTACATTACATTGCCTAAAACTTAGCTAATAGAGATACCATGTGTAGAAGTATGATATGAACATGGATAGCTCTAATGATCTAGCTTGATTTCATAACTCGTTAGAACAAGCTCATGAAGGGTGCATCAAAGACATAAGCATATGAAAGGTTCACCAAAGACATAGCTTATAGCTTAACGGAAGATTGACCTTGTTGCAACCTATTACACCACCGTTAGTTGGTCTAGCACACTTTCTCATGTCAAAGATACATTACATTGCCTTGAACATAGCTAATAGAGATAACATGTGTAAAAGTATTATATGAACATGGATAGCTCTAATGATCTAGCTTGACTTCATAACTCGTTAGAATAAGCTCATGAAGGGTTCATCAAAGACATAAGCGTATGAAGGGTTCACCAAAGACACAGCTTATAGCTTAACGGAAGATTGACCTTGTTGCAACCTATTACACCACCGTTAGTTGGCCTAGCACACTTTCTCATGTGAAAGTAACATTACATTGCCTTGTACTTAGCTAATAGAGATAACATGTATAGAAGTATGATATGAACATGGATAGCTCTAATGATCTAGCTTGATTTCATAACTCGTTAGAACAAGCTCATGAAGGGTTCATCAAAGACATAAGCGTATGAAGGGTTCACAAAGACATAGCTTATAGCTTAACGGAAGATTTACCTTGTAGCAACCTATTACACCTCCGTTAGTTGGTCTAGCACACTTTCTTATGTCAAAGATACATTACATTGCCTTGAACATAGCTAATAGAGATAACATGTGTAAAAGTATTATATGAACATGGATAGCTCTAATGATCTAGCTTGACTTCATAACTCGTTAGAATAAGCTCATGAAGGGTTCATCAAAGACATAAGCGTATTAAGGGTTCACCAAAGACATAGCTAATAGCTTAACGGAAGATTGACCTTGTTGCAACCTATTACACCACCGTTAGTTGGCCTAGCACACTTTCTCATGTCAAAGATACATTACATTGCCTTGAACATAGCTAATAGAGATAACATGTGTAAAAGTATTATATGAACATGGATAGCTCTAATGATCTAGCTTGACTTCATAACTCATTAGAATAAGCTCATGAAGGGTTCATCAAAGACATAAGCGTATGAAGGGTTCACCAAAGACATAGCTTATAGCTTAACGGAAGATTGACCTTGTTGCAACCTATTACACCACCGTTAGTTGGCCTAGCACACTTTCGCATGTAAAAGTTACATTACATTGCCTAAAACTTAGCTAATAGAGATACCATGTGTAGAAGTATGATATGAACATGGATAGCTCTAATGATCTAGCTTGATTTCATAACTCGTTAGAACAAGCTCATGAAGGGTGCATCAAAGACATAAGCATATGAAAGGTTCACCAAAGACATAGCTTATAGCTTAACGGAAGATTGACCTTGTTGCAACCTATTACACCACCGTTAGTTGGTCTAGCACACTTTCTCATGTCAAAGATACATTACATTGCCTTGAACATAGCTAATAGAGATAACATGTGTAAAAGTATTATATGAACATGGATAGCTCTAATGATCTAGCTTGACTTCATAACTCGTTAGAATAAGCTCATGAAGGGTTCATCAAAGACATAAGCGTATGAAGGGTTCACCAAAGACACAGCTTATAGCTTAACGGAAGATTGACCTTGTTGCAACCTATTACACCACCGTTAGTTGGCCTAGCACACTTTCTCATGTGAAAGTAACATTACATTGCCTTGTACTTAGCTAATAGAGATAACATGTATAGAAGTATGATATGAACATGGATAGCTCTAATGATCTAGCTTGATTTCATAACTCGTTAGAACAAGCTCATGAAGGGTTCATCAAAGACATAAGCGTATGAAGGGTTCACCAAAGACATAGCTTATAGCTTAACGGAAGATTGACCTTGTAGCAACCTATTACACCTCCGTTAGTTGGTCTAGCACACTTTCTTATGTCAAAGATACATTACATTGCCTTGAACATAGCTAATAGAGATAACATGTGTAAAAGTATTATATGAACATGGATAGCTCTAATGATCTAGCTTGACTTCATAACTCGTTAGAATAAGCTCATGAAGGGTTCATCAAAGACATAAGCGTATGAAGGGTTCACCAAAGACATAGCTTATAGCTTAACGGAAGATTGACCTTGTTGCAACCTATTACACCACCGTTAGTTGGCCTAGCACACTTTCTCATGTCAAAGATACATTACATTGCCTTGAACATAGCTAATAGAGATAACATGTGTAAAAGTATTATATGAACATGGATAGCTCTAATGATCTAGCTTGACTTCATAACTCGTTAGAATAAGCTCATGAAGGGTTCATCAAAGACATAAGCGTATGAAGGGTTCACCAAAGACATAGCTTATAGCTTAACGGAAGATTGACCTTGTTGCAACCTATTACACCACTGTTAGTTGGCCTAGCACACTTTCGCATGTAAAAGTTACATTACATTGCCTAAAACTTAGCTAATAGAGATACCATGTGTAAAAGTATTATATGAACATGGATAGCTCTAATGATCTAGCTTGACTTCATAACTCGTTAGAATAAGCTCATGAAGGGTTCATCAAAGACATAAGCGTATGAAGGGTTCACCAAAGACACAGCTTATAGCTTAACGGAAGATTGACCTTGTTGCAACCTATTACACCACCGTTAGTTGGCCTAGCACACTTTATCATGTGAAAGTTACATTACATTGCCTTGTACTTAGCTAATAGAGATAACATGTATAGAAGTATGATATGAACATGGATAGCTCTAATGATCTAGCTTGATTTCATAACTCGTTAGAACAAGCTCATGAAGGGTTCATCAAAGACATAAGCGTATGAAGGGTTCACCAAAGACATAGCTTATAGCTTAACGGAAGATTGACCTTGTAGCAACCTATTACACCTCCGTTAGTTGGTCTAGCACACTTTCTTATGTCAAAGATACATTACATTGCCTTGAACATAGCTAATAGAGATAACATGTGTAAAAGTATTATATGAACATGGATAGCTCTAATGATCTAGCTTGACTTCATAACTCGTTAGAATAAGGTCATGAAGGGTTCATCAAAGACATACGCGTATGAAGGGTTCACCAAAGACACAGCTTATAGCTTAACGGAAGATTGACCTTGTTGCAACCTATTACACCACCGTTAGTTGGCCTAGCACACTTTCTCATGTGAAAGTTACATTACATTGCCTTGTACTTAGCTAATAGAGATAACATGTATAGAAGTATGATATGAACATGGATAGCTCTAATGATCTAGCTTGACGTTATAACTCGTTAGAATAAGCTCATGAAGGGTTCATCAAAGACATAAGCGTATGTAGGGTTCACCAAAGACATAGCTTATAGCTTAACGGAAGATTGACCTTGTTGCAACCTATTACACCTCTGTTAGTTGGTCTAGCACACTTTCTCATGTCAAAGATACATTACATTGCCTTGAACATAGCTAATAGAGATAACATGTGTAAAAGTATTATATGAACATGGATAGCTCTAATGATCTAGTTTGACTTCATAATTCGTTAGAATAAGGTCATGAAGGGTTCATCAAAGACATACGCGTATGAAGGGTTCACCAAAGACACAGCTTATAGCTTAACGGAAGATTGACCTTGTTGCAACCTATTACACCACCTTTATTTGGCCTACCACACTTTCTCATGTGAAAGTTACATTACATTGCCAAAACTTAGCTAATAGAGATACCATGTGTAAAAGTATTATATGAACATGGATAGCTCTAATGATCTAGCTTGATTTCATAACTCGTTAGAATAAGCTCATGAAGGGTGCATCAAAAACATAAGCATCTGAAAGGTTCACCAAAGACATAGCTTATAGCTTAACGGAAGATAGACCTTGTTGCAACCTATTACACCACCGTTAGTTGGCCTAGCACACTTTCTCATGTGAAAGTTACATTACATTGCCTTAAACTTAGCTAATAGACATACCATGTGTAAAAGTATTATATGAACATGGATAGCTCTAATGATCTAGCTTGACGTTATAACTCGTTAGAATAAGCTCATGAAGGGTTCATCAAAGACATAAGCGTATGAAGGGATCACCAAAGACATAGCTTATAGCTTAACGGAAGATTGACCTTGTTGCAACCTATTACACCACCGTTAGTTGGTCTAGCACACTTTCTCATGTCAAAGATACATTACATTGCCTTGAACATAGCTAATAGAGATAACATGTGTAGAAGTATGATATGAACATGGATAGCTCTAATGATCTAGCTTGACTTCATAACTCGTTAGAATAAGCTCATGAAGGGTTCATCAAATACATAAGCGTATGAAGGGTTCACCAAAGACATAGCTTATAGTTTAACGGAAGATTGACCTTATTGCAACCTATTACACCTCTGTTAGTTGGTCTAGCACACTTTCTTATGTCAAAAATACATTACATTGCCTTGAACATAGCTAATAGAGATAACATGTGTAAAAGTATTATATGAACATGGATAGCTCTAATGATCTAGCTTGACTTCATAACTCGTTAGAATAAGGTCATGAAGGGTTCATCAAAGATATACGCGTATGAAGGGTTCACCAAAGACATAGCTTATAGCTTAATGGAAGATTGACCTTGTTGCAACCTATTACACCTCTGTTAGTTGGTCTAGCACACTTTCTTATGTCAAAGATACATTACATTGCCTTGAACATAGCTAATAGAGATAACATGTGTAAAAGTATTATATGAACATGGATAGCTCTAATGATCTAGCTTGACTTCATAACTCGTTAGAATAAGGTCATGAAGGGTTCATCAAAGACATGCGCGTATGAAGGGTTCACCAAAGACACAACTTATAGCTTAACGGAAGATTGACCTTGTTGCAACCTATTACACCACCTTTAGTTGGCCTACAACACTTTCTCATGTGAAAGTTACATTACATTGCCTAAAACTTAGCTAATAGAGATACCATGTGTAGAAGTATTATATGAACATGGATAGCTCTAATGATCTAGCTTGATTTCATAACTCGTTAGAACAAGCTCATGAAGGGTGCATCAAAGACATAAGCATATGAAAGGTTCACCAAAGACATAGCTTATAGCTTAACGGAAGATAGACCTTGTTGCAACCTATTACACCACCATTAGTTGGCCTAGCACACTTTCTCATGTAAAAGTTACATTACATTGCCTTGTACTTAGCTAATAAAGATAACATGTGTAGAAGTATGATATGAACATGGATATCTCTAATGATCTAGCTTGATTTCATAACTCGTTAGAATAAGCTCATGAAGGGTTCATCAAAGACATAAGCGTATGAAGGGTTCACCAAAGACATAGCTTATAGCTTAACGGAAGATTGACCTTGTTGCAACCTATTACACCACCGTTAGTTGGCCTTGCACACTTTCTCATGTGAAAGTTACATTACATTGCCTTAAACTTAGCTAATAGACATACCATGTGTAAAAGTATTATATGAACATGGATAGCTCTAATGATCTAGCTTGACGTTATAACTCGTTAGAATAAGCTCATGAAGGGTTCATCAAAGACATAAGCGTATGAAGGGTTCACCAAAGACATAGCTTATAGCTTAACGGAAGATTGACCTTGTTGCAACCTATTACACCACCGTTAGTTGGCCTAGCACACTTTCTCATGTAAAAGTTACATTACATTGCCTTGTACTTAGCTAATAGAGATAACATGTGTAGAAGTATGATATGAACATGAATATCTCTAATGATCTAGCTTGATTTCATAACTCGTTAGAATAAGCTCATGAAGGGTTCATCAAAGACATAAGCGTATGAAGGGTTCACCAAAGACATAGCTTATAGCTTAACGGAAGATTGACCTTGTTGCAACCTATTACACCACCGTTAGTTGGCCTAGCACACTTTCTCATGTCAAAGATACATTACATTGCCTTGAACATAGCTAATAGAGATAACATGTGTAAAAGTATTATATGAACATGGATAGCTCTAATGATCTAGCTTGACTTCATAACTCGTTAGAATAAGCTCATGAAGGGTTCATCAAAGACATAAGCGTATGAAGGGTTCACCAAAGACATAGCTTATAGCTTAACGGAAGATTGACCTTGTTGCAACCTATTACACCACTGTTAGTTGGCCTAGCACACTTTCGCATGTAAAAGTTACATTACATTGCCTAAAACTTAGCTAATAGAGATACCATGTGTAAAAGTATTATATGAACATGGATAGCTCTAATGATCTAGCTTGACTTCATAACTCGTTAGAATAAGCTCATGAAGGGTTCATCAAAGACATAATCGTATGAAGGGTTCACCAAAGACACAGCTTATAGCTTAACGGAAGATTGACCTTGTTGCAACCTATTACACCACCGTTAGTTGGCCTAGCACACTTTATCATGTGAAAGTTACATTACATTGCCTTGTACTTAGCTAATAGAGATAACATGTATAGAAGTATGATATGAACATGGATAGCTCTAATGATCTAGCTTGATTTCATAACTCGTTAGAACAAGCTCATGAAGGGTTCATCAAAGACATAAGCGTATGAAGGGTTCACCAAAGACATAGCTTATAGCTTAACGGAAGATTGACCTTGTAGCAACCTATTACACCTCCGTTAGTTGGTCTAGCACACTTTCTTATGTCAAAGATACATTACATTGCCTTGAACATAGCTAATAGAGATAACATGTGTAAAAGTATTATATGAACATGGATAGCTCTAATGATCTAGCTTGACTTCATAACTCGTTAGAATAAGGTCATGAAGGGTTCATCAAAGACATACGCGTATGAAGGGTTCACCAAAGACACAGCTTATAGCTTAACGGAAGATTGACCTTGTTGCAACCTATTACACCACCGTTAGTTGGCCTAGCACACTTTCTCATGTGAAAGTTACATTACATTGCCTTGTACTTAGCTAATAGAGATAACATGTATAGAAGTATGATATGAACATGGATAGCTCTAATGATCTAGCTTGACGTTATAACTCGTTAGAATAAGCTCATGAAGGGTTCATCAAAGACATAAGCGTATGTAGGGTTCACCAAAGACATAGCTTATAGCTTAACGGAAGATTGACCTTGTTGCAACCTATTACACCTCTGTTAGTTGGTCTAGCACACTTTCTCATGTCAAAGATACATTACATTGCCTTGAACATAGCTAATAGAGATAACATGTGTAAAAGTATTATATGAACATGGATAGCTCTAATGATCTAGTTTGACTTCATAATTCGTTAGAATAAGGTCATGAAGGGTTCATCAAAGACATACGCGTATGAAGGGTTCACCAAAGACACAACTTATAGCTTAACGGAAGATAGACCTTGTTGCAACCTATTACACCACCTTTATTTGGCCTACCACACTTTCTCATGTGAAAGTTACATTACATTGCCAAAACTTAGCTAATAGAGATACCATGTGTAAAAGTATTATATGAACATGGATAGCTCTAATGATCTAGCTTGATTTCATAACTCGTTAGAATAAGCTCATGAAGGGTGCATCAAAAACATAAGCATCTGAAAGGTTCACCAAAGACATAGCTTATAGCTTAACGGAAGATAGACCTTGTTGCAACCTATTACACCACCGTTAGTTGGCCTAGCACACTTTCTCATGTGAAAGTTACATTACATTGCTTTAAACTTAGCTAATAGACATACCATGTGTAAAAGTATTATATGAACATGGATAGCTCTAATGATCTAGCTTGACGTTATAACTCGTTAGAATAAGCTCATGAAGGGTTCATCAAAGACATAAGCGTATGAAGGGTTCACCAAAGACATAGCTTATAGCTTAACGGAAGATTGACCTTGTTGCAACCTATTACACCACCGTTAGTTGGTCTAGCACACTTTCTCATGTCAAAGATACATTACATTGCCTTGAACATAGCTAATAGAGATAACATGTGTAGAAGTATGATATGAACATGGATAGCTCTAATGATCTAGCTTGACTTCATAACTCGTTAGAATAAGCTCATGAAGGGTTCATCAAATACATAAGCGTATGAAGGGTTCACCAAAGACATAGCTTATAGTTTAACGGAAGATTGACCTTATTGCAACCTATTACACCTCTGTTAGTTGGTCTAGCACACTTTCTTATGTCAAAAATACATTACATTGCCTTGAACATAGCTAATAGAGATAACATGTGTAAAAGTATTATATGAACATGGATAGCTCTAATGATCTAGCTTGACTTCATAACTCGTTAGAATAAGGTCATGAAGGGTTCATCAAAGATATACGCGTATGAAGGGTTCACCAAAGACATAGCTTATAGCTTAATGGAAGATTGACCTTGTTGCAACCTATTACACCTCTGTTAGTTGGTCTAGCACACTTTCTTATGTCAAAGATACATTACATTGCCTTGAACATAGCTAATAGAGATAACATGTGTAAAAGTATTATATGAACATGGATAGCTCTAATGATCTAGCTTGACTTCATAACTCGTTAGAATAAGGTCATGAAGGGTTCATCAAAGACATGCGCGTATGAAGGGTTCACCAAAGACACAACTTATAGCTTAACGGAAGATTGACCTTGTTGCAACCTATTACACCACCTTTAGTTGGCCTACAACACTTTCTCATGTGAAAGTTACATTACATTGCCTAAAACTTAGCTAATAGAGATACCATGTGTAGAAGTATTATATGAACATGGATAGCTCTAATGATCTAGCTTGATTTCATAACTCGTTAGAACAAGCTCATGAAGGGTGCATCAAAGACATAAGCATATGAAAGGTTCACCAAAGACATAGCTTATAGCTTAACGGAAGATAGACCTTGTTGCAACCTATTACACCACCATTAGTTGGCCTAGCACACTTTCTCATGTAAAAGTTACATTACATTGCCTTGTACTTAGCTAATAGAGATAACATGTGTAGAAGTATGATATGAACATGGATATCTCTAATGATCTAGCTTGATTTCATAACTCGTTAGAATAAGCTCATGAAGGGTTCATCAAAGACATAAGTGTATGAAGGGTTCACCAAAGACATAGCTTATAGCTTAACGGAAGATTGACCTTGTTGCAACCTATTACACCACCGTTAGTTGGCCTTGCACACTTTCTCATGTGAAAGTTACATTACATTGCCTTAAACTTAGCTAATAGACATACCATGTGTAAAAGTATTATATGAACATGGATAGCTCTAATGATCTAGCTTGACGTTATAACTCGTTAGAATAAGCTCATGAAGGGTTCATCAAAGACATAAGCGTATGAAGGGTTCACCAAAGACATAGCTTATAGCTTAACGGAAGATTGACCTTGTTGCAACCTATTACACCACCGTTAGTTGGCCTAGCACACTTTCTCATGTAAAAGTTACATTACATTGCCTTGTACTTAGCTAATAGAGATAACATGTGTAGAAGTATGATATGAAATGAATATCTCTAATGATCTAGCTTGATTTCATAACTCGTTAGAATAAGCTCATGAAGGGTTCATCAAAGACATAAGCGTATGAAGGGTTCACCAAAGACATAGCTTATAGCTTAACGGAAGATTGACCTTGTTGCAACCTATTACACCACCGTTAGTTGGTCTAGCACACTTTCTTATGTCAAAGATACATTACATTGCCTTGAACATAGCTAATAGAGATAACATGTATAGAAGTATGATATGAACATGGATAGCTCTAATGATCTAGCTTGATTTCATAACTCGTTAGAACAAGCTCATGAAGGGTGCATCAAAGACATAAGCATATGAAAGGTTCACCAAAGACATAGCTTATAGCTTAACGGAAGATAGACCTTGTTGCAACCTATTACACCACCGTTAGTTGGCCTAGCACACTTTCCCATGTGAAAGTTACATTACATTGCCTTAAACTTAGCTAATAGACATACCATGTGATGCGGCCATCTACACCACACCAAGCCGGATCGCGGACAGCCGATCCGTTCCATTCATACCAAATGAGATCATGACAAGGGTCAAGGCTCAAAAACTTAAAGGGAAGATCCAGACTTTCATCCACAAGCTACGGGAACAAGAAGAAGAAGTGGATCGCAGCAGCCACCCCGCGACCGAGCTAGAACCCGCGACCATACAATACGCGTTGGCCCACACCTCGGACTTAACACACTTAAGGTCTCGGACATGCAGCCTTGGGGACAAGGTCTTGTGTGTTCTCACAATCCATCCGTGAGAACACAACCAAAAAGACCTTGGATTATTAGAGTACTCTTTCCCTACCCCTAGTTCACCGTGTTGGGATCTAGGGAAGGGTTTTAACGAGGCTTGAACATCTAAGGCATCACATCTCTTATCCCACTTAAGACTCACTTGGAAACATTGGAGTGACAAGTATGATCTTAAGGAGATGTGATTCTATCTAGGAAAACACTCTACCATTTTTCCTTTGTTTATTTTCGGTCTTTGTTGTTAGTTTTACTTTGTGACCATTGGGAGCTTTGTTGACCAAAGGGTTGACTAGGGCAATCCCTTGGGTTTTCTTGTAGTCTATTTAAAGGCAAACACTCTTTTATTCAAGGGTAACCACTTAAGAAAAGAATTGAAACAAGGCCACAAGCCTTCCTTCTTTCCTCTCTATTGAGTTTTCCTCTAGATTGGACCCTCCTTGAAGCTAGATTGAGTGTGTCTCTCTTCTTCTCGGCCGAGGCTGTATCAAGGGTTTACCACCCCCTTGTGGTTCGCTTCATCACTCCTCCATCTATCTCATATTCGCACGCTCAAAGCTATCACCAACACCATCGGATTTCAAGAGATTGAACCACATCTCTCTTGAATCCTCCTTCTGCCATCACCGTCATCTTCTACACGGATCCAAGGGCTCAAGCTCGGACCTCGGATCATATCATTTTGGTATCAGAGCCAAAACATCCTAAAGGTTGCATCTTTCCTCACTAAAGCTTCCACCTTTCTCTCATTGTCGGATTTTTGCTTGTTCTTGATAAAACTTGAACCTTTGCGCTTGTTTGAGTGTTGAATCTAGCTAGGGTGTTTAGCTTTGCTTGCTGAGGTTGTTTACACTTGATTTAAGGTTAATAGGTCTAGAAAATTTGAGTTTCCAGCTGGTTCAAATCGTTTGTTTGCTGATTTCTAAAGACTCAATATTTCCTTCTAAAACTTGCTCCGTTAAAGCCATTTGCTAGCTTAGGCCAATTTGTGAACTTGAGATGTGTTTGCTGTTATTGTTATTCATGTTAGCTAGGTTGTTTCCTCTGGTTTTTAGCAGCTTAAACCGCCATTGTTGAAGCTCTCTCCAAAGAGAGGGCCTTTGTGCAATTTTGTAAAAAAGTGGTGTGGACCACTTTGTACTAGTTTGTCTTCTTGTGAGTGCTGGCAAAACCAAGTGGTCCTGCCTTGGTGGAGCCCAAAATTTGAATTGTTACTGCAGTAACTCCCTCTTGCTTGTGGTTAAATCCTTAGGCCCCTAAAATTTATCCGCACCCTATCATTTTAATCCCGCGGAAGCTTATTATCCATAATTTGTACGGACCGCACTAAGATTGTTTTGAACTTTCTTTCTTTGCAAGGTACGTGTGATGGCCGAACCACCAGACCTCTCAGCCCTCCTCACGGGCATTCAAGCCCAACTCCAACAGCTTGGAGAACGCCTAGGCCGAGTCGAACAGCCGCGACCACAAGCACCTCCACCAAACGTTGATCCGGGCGTTGAGGGGCTATCCGAGGAAGATTACTTCCAGCCTCCTCCTTTTAGGAGATCAAGGCCAAGAGAAGGTCGAAATCATGATGAAAGAGGACAACAAGGCCAGCCCCGAGCTCTCTCACCTCACTTGCGGATCACACCACCAACCTTCGCGGGTAAAGTGGATCCGGAAGCTTACCTTGATTGGGAGCGTAGGATGGATCACATCTTTGAAGTCTACCGCTATGAAGAGCCAAGAAAGGTGTCCTACGCAGCCGCACAACTCACTGATCACGCCCTAACCTGGTGGGATAGAGATGCGGCCAAGAGAAGAAGGAATGGCGATGTTCCGGTCCAATCGTGGGAGATCATGAAGTTCATGATGAAGGCTAGATATGTACCTCCCCTTTACCACCGAGAGCTCCAAAGGAAGTTTAGAAAACTTGTGCAAGGCAGTAAGAGCGTAGAGGAGTACTATGAGGAGTTTGAACACTTACGGAACCGTCTCAACTTGGAAGACACGGAAGAGACTCTCATGGCTCAATTCCTTGACGGTCTTCAAGATCGGATCGCACATAAGGTGGAGATGCACACCTACAGCGACTTCAACGAGCTCCTCCACCTAGCTATTCAGGTTGAGGGTCACCTCAAGAAGAAGTCCCGGACCAGACCACTCACCAATTCTCCATGGAAGGCTCAAGCCTCCGGTTCAAACCCGAACCCTCCTAAGTACCAAGATAGGGGTAAAGGAGTGGCCAATGAAACTCGGGTTCCTTTTAAGCCCCGAGAGCCTACTACTGAGCCTAGAGCTGACCCAAGAGGAGCCTCCACGATCCAAAAGACTCGAGACATCATGTGCTACAAGTGTAGAGGCCGCGGACACTACGCTAGAGAGTGTCCCAATCCGAGAGCCATGATCATCACTTCCACCGGTGAATATGAGTCTCAAGACGAGATGGAACATCAAGATGAGGAAGTTGATGCCGAGGAAGAGATTGAGTATCCGGATGTAGGTGACATCTTAGTCACCATGAGGGCTTTAAGTGCAACGCAAGGACCGGATGAGACCGCTCAACGTGAGAACATCTTTCATACAAGATGTACGGTAAGAGGAAAGGTTTGCTCTCTTATCATTGATGGTGGCTCTTGCACTAATGTGGCTAGCTCATACATGGTAGAAAAATTACAGCTAGACACCACTAAACATCCGCATCCATATAAACTTAGGTGGCTAAATGATAAAACTGAATTAAAAATTAATGAACAAGTCAAGATATCCTTTAGTATTGGAAAGTATTGTGATGAAGTGTTGTGTGATGTTGTTCCTATGCAAGCTACTCATATTTTGTTAGGTCGGCCATGGCAATTTGATAGGGAAGTTGTGCATGATGGTAGAACTAATAGGTACTCATTGATGCATGATAAAAGACGGATTAGTTTAGCACCTTTGTTGCCTTCTCAAGTCCGTGAAATGCAATTGAAGTTGTCTAAGGAGAAGTGTAGTTCTAAGCCTAATTTCCTCATTACTTCTAGTAATATTAGGAAAGCAATTCATGATCCTACTTGTCACGTGGTATTAATGGTCCACAAAGAACTTTTGAGTGTAGGTGAATCCGAGATCACATTGCCAAAGGAAGTGCAACAAGTCCTTGATCGATTTAAGGAAGTGTTTCCGGAAGAGCTACCGCCGGGGCTGCCTCCTCAAAGGGGTATTGAACACCAAATAGACTTCATTCCCGGGGCACAACTACCTAATCGACCAGCCTATAGGGTCAATCCAAACGAAGCCAAGGAGCTCGAGAAACAAGTCCGAGACTTGATGGATAAGGGATATGTGCGGGAAAGCTTGAGCCCTTGTGCCGTTCCGGTCTTGTTGGTACCTAAGAAAGATGGTACATACCGAATGTGTGTGGATTGCCGAGCCATCAACAACATCACTATCAAATATAGGCATCCCATACCGCGGCTAGACGACATGTTGGACGAGCTAAGTGGAGCGACCCTCTTCTCCAAAATTGATCTCAAGAGTGGATACCACCAAGTACGCATGAAAGAAGGAGATGAGTGGAAGACCGCTTTCAAAACCAAGCATGGCCTATACGAATGGCTTGTGATGCCTTTCGGCCTCACCAATGCACCGAGTACCTTCATGAGGCTCATGAACCATATCCTTCGGCCATATATAAGTAAATTCGTAGTAGTTTACTTTGATGATATATTGATCTATAGTACTTGCTTGGTTGATCATGTGGAACATTTAGGACTAGTCTTAGAAGCGCTTAGGTTGGAAGGTCTATATGCGAATCTTAAGAAGTGTACGTTTTGTGCTAGTGAGCTTGTTTTTCTTGGCTTTGTGGTTAGCTCACAGGGACTTCGAGTGGACTTAGAAAAGATTGAAGCCATTAGGGGCTGGCCTAGACCCACTAACATCAGCCAAGTTCGGAGCTTCCACGGCTTAGCAAGTTTCTACCGCCGGTTTGTTAAAGATTTCAGCACATTGGCCGCACCTTTGACATCGGTGATCAAGAAGAGTGTTGGCTTTGAGTGGGGAGAAGCTCAAGAGAGGTCATTCTTAGACCTCAAGTACCGTCTCACACATGCTCCCATACTCGTCTTGCCAGATTTCAACAAGACTTTTGAAGTGGAATGTGATGCCTCCGGTGTAGGTATTGGTGCTGTTTTGACTCAAGGAGGCAAGCCGGTTGCATACTTTAGTGAGAAGCTAAGTGGGGCTTCTCTCAACTACCCCACTTATGACAAGGAACTCTATGCCTTGGTGCGGGCAATGCAAACATGGCAGCACTACCTCTTGTCCAAAGAATGTGTCATCCATACCGATCACGAGACACTACAACATCTAAGGGGTCAAACCACTTTGAAGAAACGCCATGCTAAGTGGCTGGAGTTCATAGAGACCTTCCCTTATGTCATCAAGTACAAGAAAGGCAAAGAAAACGTGGTGGCCGATGCACTTTCTAGGAGACATACGCTTATCACCACCATGGAATCGAAGATGCTTGGGTTTGAGTCACTTAAGAGTTTATATGAAGAAGACCCAGACTTGAAGGATGCGTTTACAGGACATGGAGCCAATTCTTACACTAAGTTTTAAATCCATGATGGCTTCCTATTCAAGGACAAGCGGCTATGCATCCCCCAAAGCTCAATAAGGGAGTTGTTGGTCAAAGAGGCTCACGGTGGAGGATTAATGGGACACTTTGGTGTTGAGAAGACGTTAAGTGTGTTGAAGGAACATTTTTATTGGCCAAGGATGAAAAAGATGGTGGTAACTCATTGTGATCGATGCGTGGCTTGCAAAAGGGCCAAGTCTAAGGTCCACCCGCACGGGTTATACCTTCCATTGCCGATTCCTACATTACCTTGGGTGGACATCTCTATGGACTTCGTTTTGGGGCTGCCTAAGGTACATCATAAGGACTCAATCTTTGTGGTGGTTGATAGGTTTTCCAAGATGGCTCACTTCATCCCATGCGCCAAGACTAATGACGCATCACAAACCGCCACTCTATTCTTCAAGGAAGTGGTGCGGCTTCATGGCATTCCTAGAACCATCGTCTTCGACCGGGACACAAAATTCTTATCACACTTTTGGAGAACCTTGTGGAAGAAACTAGGGACTAAATTGATGTTCTCTACCACATGTCATCCTCAAACGGACGGCCAAACCGAAGTAGTCAACCGCACACTTGGAGCTCTTCTCCGATCTACGATTGGCAGCAACTTGAACAATTGGGTTGAGTGTCTTCCCCTTGTGGAGTTCGCATATAACTCGGCTAGACACTCGACAACTAGGCTATCACCTTTTGAAGTGGTGTATGGACGTAACCCGGACACTCCTTTGAGCCTTACACCATTGCCACCAGCCGAGCAAATGGACGTTGAAGGGTCCACCAAAGCCGAGACCATGAAGAAGCTCTTCGAGAAGGTGTTCGATAATATAGAGAAGCGGAATGAACAAGTCATGGCCCGGGTCAATAAAAGGAGGAAGCAAGTCTTGTTCCAGCCAGGAGATTGGGTGTGGTTGCACATGAGACCCGAGAGATTTCCCACCAAAAGGAAACACAAGCTCGACTATCGCGGAGACGGACCATTCAAAGTGGTCGAGAAAATCAATGACAACGCCTACCGCCTCGAACTTCCGGGTGAGTTTAATGTCTCTACCACATTTAATGTTACTGACTTGACTCCTTTTGATGTAGGAGATGTTAAACCTTTGGAGACCAAAGATCTTGAAGAGGGAGGGAATGATGCGGCTATCTACACCACACCAAGCCGGATCGCGGACAGCCGATCCGTTCCATTCATACCAAATGAGATCATGACAAGGGGCAAGGCTCAAAAACTTAAAGGGAAGATCCAGACTTTCATCCACAAGCTACGGGAACAAGAAGAAGAAGTGGATCGCAGCAGCCACCCCGCGACCGAGCTAGAACCCGCAACCATACAATACGCGTTGGCCCACACCTCGGACTTAACACACTTAAGGTCTCGGACATGCAGCCTTGGGGACAAGGTCTTGTGTGTTCTCACAATCCATCCGTGAGAACACAACCAAAAAGACCTTGGATTATTAGAGTACTCTTTCCCTACCCCTAGTTCACCGTGTTGGGATCTAGGGAAGGGTTTTAACGAGGCTTGAACATCTAAGGCATCACATCTCTTATCCCACTTAAGACTCACTTGGAAACATTGGAGTGACAAGTATGATCTTAAGGAGATGTGATTCTATCTAGGAAAACACTCTACCATTTTTCCTTTGTTTATTTTCGGTCTTTGTTGTTAGTTTTACTTTGTGACCATTGGGAGCTTTGTTGACCAAAGGGTTGACTAGGGCAATCCCTTGGGTTTTCTTGTAGCCTATTTAAAGGCAAACACTCTTTTATTCAAGGGTAACCACTTAAGAAAAGAATTGAAACAAGGCCACAAGCCTTCCTTCTTTCCTCTCTATTGAGTTTTCCTCTAGATTGGACCCTCCTTGAAGCTAGATTGAGTGTGTCTCTCTTCTTCTCGGCCGAGGCTGTATCAAGGGTTTACCACCCCCTTGTGGTTCGCTTCATCACTCCTCCATCTATCTCATATTCGCACGCTCAAAGCTATCACCAACACCATCGGATTTCAAGAGATTGAACCACATCTCTCTTGAATCCTCCTTCCGCCATCACCGTCATCTTCTACACGGATCCAAGGGCTCAAGCTCGGACCTCGGATCATATCACCATGTGTAAAAGTATTATATGAACATGGATAGCTTTAATGATCTAGCTTGACGTTATAACTCGTTAGAATAAGCTCATGAAGGGTTCAACAAAGACATAAGCGTATGAAGGGTTCACCAAAGACATAGCTTATAGCTTAACGGAAGATTGGCCTTGTTGCAACCTATTACACCACCGTTAGTTGGCCTAGCACACTTTCTCATGTAAAAGTTACATTACATTGCCTTGTACTTAGCTAATAGAGATAACATGTGTAGAAGTATAATATGAACATGGATATCTCTAATGATCTAGCTTGATTTCATAACTCGTTAGAATAAGCTCATGAAGGGTTCATCAAAGACATAAGCGTATGAAGGGTTCACCAAAGACATAGCTTATAGCTTAACGGAAGATTGACCTTGTTGCAACCTATTACACCACCGTTAGTTGGCCTTGCACACTTTCTCATGTGAAAGTTACATTACATTGCCTTAAACTTAGCTAATAGACATACCATGTGTAAAAGTATTATATGAACATGGATAGCTCTAATGATCTAGCTTGATTTCATAACTCGTTAGAACAAGCTCATGAAGGGTTCATCAAAGACATAAGCGTATGAAGGGTTCACCAAAGACATAGCTTATAGTTTAACGGAAGATTGACCTTGTTGCAACCTATTACACCTCCGTTAGTTGGTCTAGCACACTTTTTTATGTCAAAGATACATTACATTGCCTTGTACATAGCTAATAGAGATAACATGTGTAAAAGTATTATATGAACATGGATAGCTCTAATGATCTATCTTGACTTCATAACTCGTTAGAATAAGGTCATGAAGGGTTCATCAAAGACATACGCGTATGAAGGGTTCACCAAAGACACAACTTATAGCTTAACGGAAAATTGACCTTGTTGCAACCTATTACACCACCTTTTGTTGGCCTACCACACTTTCTCATGTGAAAGTTACATTACATTGCCTAAAACTTAGCTAATAGAGATACCATGTGTAGAAGTATGATATGAACATGGATAGCTCTAATGATCTAGCTTGATTTCATAACTCGTTAGAACAAGCTCATGAAGGGTGCATCAAAGACATAAGCATATGAAAGGTTCACCAAAGACATAGCTTATAGCTTAACGGAAGATAGACCTTGTTGCAACCTATTACACCACCGTTAGTTGGCCTAGCACACTTTCTCATGTAAAATTTACATTACATTGCCTTGTACTTAGCTAATAGAGATAACATGTGTAGAAGTATGATATGAACATGGTTATCTCTAATGATCTAGCTTGATTTCATAACTCGTTAGAATAAGCTCATGAAGGGTTCATCAAAGACATAAGCGTATGAAGGGTTCACCAAAGACATAGCTTATAGCTTAACGGAAGATTGACCTTGTTGCAACCTATTACACCACCGTTAGTTGGTCTAGCACACTTTCTTATGTCAAAGATACAATACATTGCCTTGAACATAGCTAATAGAGATAACATGTATAGAAGTATGATATGAACATGGATAGCTCTAATGATCTAGCTTGATTTCATAACTCGTTAGAACAAGCTCATGAAGGGTTCATCAAAGACATAAGCGTATGAAGGGTTCACCAAAGACATAGCTTATAGTTTAACGGAAGATTGACCTTGTTGCAACCTATTACACCTCAGTTAGTTGGTCTAGCACACTTTCTTATGTCAAAGATACATTACATTGCCTTGTACATAGCTAATAGAGATAACATGTGTAAAAGTATTATATGAACATGGATAGCTCTAATCATCTAGCTTGACTTCATAACTCGTTAGAATAAGGTCATGAAGGGTTCATCAAAGACATACGCGTATGAAGGGTTCACCAAAGACACAACTTATAGCTTAACGGAAGATTGACCTTGTTGCAACCTATTACACCACCTTTAGTTGGCCTACCACACTTTCTCATGTGAAAGTTACATTACATTGCCTAAAACTTAGCTAATAGAGATACCATGTGCAGAAGTATGATATGAACATGGATAGCTCTAATGATCTAGCTTGATTTCATAACTCGTTAGAACAAGCTCATGAAGGGTTCATCAAAGACATAAGCGTATGAAGGGTTCACCAAAGATATAGCTAATAGCTTAACGGAAGATTGACCTTGTTGCAACCTATTACACCACCGTTAGTTGGCCTTGCACACTTTCTCATGTGAAAGTTACATTACATTGCCTTAAACTTAGCTAATAGACATACCATGTGTAAAAGTATTATATGAACATGGATAGCTCTAATCATCTAGCTTGACTTCATAACTCGTTAGAATAAGGTCATGAAGGGTTCATCAAAGACATACGCGTATGAAGGGTTCACCAAAGACACAACTTATAGCTTAACGGAAGATTGACCTTGTTGCAACCTATTACACCACCTTTAGTTGGCCTACCACACTTTCTCATGTGAAAGTTACATTACATTGCCTAAAACTTAGCTAATAGAGATACCATGTGTAGAAGTATGATATGAACATGGATAGCTCTAATGATCTAGCTTGATTTCATAACTCGTTAGAACAAGCTCATGAAGGGTGCATCAAAGACATAAGCATATGAAAGGTTCACCAAAGACATAGCTTATAGCTTAACGAAAGATAGACCTTGTTGCAACCTATTACACCACCGTTAGTTGGCCTAGCACACTTTCTCATGTAAAAGTTACATTACATTGCCTTGTACTTAGCTAATAGAGATAACATGTGTAGAAGTATGATATGAACATGGATATCTCTAATGATCTAGCTTGATTTCATAACTCGTTAGAATAAGCTCATGAAGGGTTCATCAAAGACATAAGCGTATGAAGGGTTCACCAAAGACATAGCTTATAGCTTAACGGAAGATTGACCTTGTTGCAACCTATTACACCACCGTTAGTTGGTCTAGCACACTTTCTTATGTCAAAGATACATTACATTGCCTTGAACATAGCTAATAGAGATAACATGTATAGAAGTATGATATGAACATGGATAGCTCTAATGATCTAGCTTGATTTCATAACTCGTTAGAACAAGCTCATGAAGGGTTCATCAAAGACATAAGCGTATGAAGGGTTCACCAAAGACATAGCTTATAGTTTAACGGAAGATTGACCTTGTTGCAACCTATTACACCTCCGTTAGTTGGTCTAGCACACTTTCTTATGTCAAAGATACATTACATTGCCTTGTACATAGCTAATAGAGATAACATGTGTAAAAGTATTATATGAACATGGATAGCTCTAATCATCTAGCTTGACTTCATAACTCGTTAGAATAAGGTCATGAAGGGTTCATCAAAGACATACGCGTATGAAGGGTTCACCAAAGACACAACTTATAGCTTAACGGAAGATTGACCTTGTTGCAACCTATTACACCACCTTTAGTTGGCCTACCACACTTTCTCATGTGAAAGTTACATTACATTGCCTAAAACTTAGCTAATAGAGATACCATGTGCAGAAGTATGATATGAACATGGATAGCTCTAATGATCTAGCTTGATTTCATAACTCGTTAGAACAAGCTCATGAAGGGTTCATCAAAGACATAAGCGTATGAAGGGTTCACCAAAGACATAGCTAATAGCTTAACGGAAGATTGACCTTGTTGCAACCTATTACACCACCGTTAGTTGGCCTTGCACACTTTCTCATGTGAAAGTTACATTACATTGCCTTAAACTTAGCTAATAGACATACCATGTGTAAAAGTATTATATGAACATGGATAGCTCTAATGATCTAGCTTGACGTTATAACTCGTTAGAATAAGCTCATGAAGGGTTCATCAAAGACATAAGCGTATGAAGGGTTCACCAAAGACATAGCTTATAGCTTAACGGAAGATTGACCTTGTTGCAACCTATTACACCACCGTTAGTTGGCCTAGCACACTTTCTCATGTGAAAGTTACATTACATTGCCTTGTACTTAGCTAATAGAGATACCATGTGTAAAAGTATTATATGAACATGGATAGCTCTAATGATCTAGCTTGATTTCATAACTCATTAGAATAAGCTCATGAGGGGTTCATCAAAGACATAAGCGTATGAAGGGTTCATCAAAGTCATAGGTTATAGCTTAACGGAAGTTTGACCTTGTTACAACCTATTACACTACCGTTAGTTGGTCTAGCACACTTTCTCATGTCAAAGATACATTACATTGCCTTGAACATAGCTAATAGAGATAACATGTGTAAAAGTATTATATGAACATGGATAGCTCTAATGATCTAGTTTGACTTCATAATTCGTTAGAATAAGGTCATGAAGGGTTCATCAAAGACATACGCGTCTGAAGGGTTCACCAAAGACACAACTTATAGCTTAACGGAAGATTGACCTTATTGCAACCTATTACACCACCTTTAGTTGGCCTACCACACTTTCTCATGTGAAAGTTACATTACATTGCCTAAAACTTAGCTAATAGAGATACCATGTGTAAAAGTATTATATGAACATGGATAGCTCTAATGATCTAGCTTGATTTCATAACTCGTTAGAATAAGCTCATGAAGGGTGCATCAAAGACATAAGCATATGAAAGGTTCACCAAAGACATAGCTTATAGCTTAACGGAAGATAGACCTTGTTGCAACCTATTACACCACCGTTAGTTGGCCTTGCACACTTTCTCATGTGAAAGTTACATTACATTGCCTTAAACTTAGCTAATAGATATACCATGTGTAAAAGTATTATATGAACATGGATAGCTCTAATGATCTAGCTTGACGTTATAACTCGTTAGAATAAGCTCATGAAGGGTTCATCAAAGACATAAGCGTATGAAGGGTTCACCAAAGACATAGCTTATAGCTTAACGGAAGATTGACCTTGTTGCAACCTATTACACCACCGTTAGTTGGCCTAGCACACTTTCTCATGTGAAAGTTACATTACATTGCCTTGTACTTAGCTAATAGAGATACCATGTGTAAAAGTATTATATGAACATGGATAGCTCTAATGATCTAGCTTGATTTCATAACTCATTAGAATAAGCTCATGAGGGGTTCATCAAAGACATAAGCGTATGAAGGGTTCATCAAAGTCATAGGCTATAGCTTAACGGAAGTTTGACCTTGTTACAACCTATTACACTATCGTTAGTTGGTCTAGCACACTTTCTCATGTCAAAGATACATTACATTGCCTTGAACATAGCTAATAGAGATAACATGTGTAAAAGTATGATATGAACATGGATAGCTCTAATGATCTAGCTTGATTTCATAACTCGTAAGAATAAGCTCATGAAGGGTTCATCAAAGACAAAAGCGTATGAAGGGTTCACCAAAGACATAGCTTATAGCTTAACAGAAGATAAACCTTGTTGTAACCTATTACACCACCGTTAGTTGGCCTAGTACATTTTCTCATGTGAAAGTTACATTACATTGCCTTGTACTTAGCTAATAGAGATACCATGTGTAAAAGTATTATATGAACATGGATAGCTCTAATGATCTAGCTTGATTTCATAACTCATTAGAATAAGCTCATGAAGGGTTCATCAAAGACATAAGCGTATGAAGAGTTTACCAAAGACATGGCTTATAGCTTAACGGAAGATTGACCTTGTTGCAACCTATTACACCACCGTTAGTTGGTCTAGCACACTTTCTCATGTCAAAGATACATTACATTGCCTTGAACATAGCTAATAGAGATAACATGTGTAAAAGTATTATATGAACATGGATAGCTCTAATGATCTAGCTTGACTTCATAACTCGTTAGAATAAGCTCATGAAGGGTTCATCAAAGACATAAGCGTATGAAGGGTTCACCAAAGACATAGCTTATAGCTTAACGGAAGATTGACCTTGTTGCAACCTATTGCACCACCGTTAGTTGGCCTTGCACACTTTCTCATGTGAAAGTTACATTACATTGCCTTAAACTTAGCTAATAGACATACCATGTGTAAAAGTATTATATGAACATGGATAGCTCTAATGATCTAGCTTGACGTTATAACTCGTTAGAATAAGCTCATGAAGGGTTCATCAAAGACATAAGCGTATGAAGGGTTCACCAAAGACATAGCTTATAGCTTAACGGAAGATTGACCTTGTTGCAACCTATTACACCACCGTTAGTTGGCCTAGCACACTTTCTCATGTAAAAGTTACATTACATTGCCTTGTACTTAGCTAATAGAGATAACATGTGTAGAAGTATGATATGAACATGGATATCTCTAATGATCTAGCTTGATTTCATAACTCGTTAGAATAAGCTCATGAAGGGTTCATCAAAGACATAAGCGTATGAAGGGTTCACCAAAGACATAGCTTATAGCTTAACGGAAGATAGACCTTGTTGCAACCTATTACACCACCGTTAGTTGGTCTAGCACACTTTCTTATGTCAGAGATACATTACATTGCCTTGAACTTAGCTAATAGAGATACCATGTGTAAAAGTATTATATGAACATGGATAGCTCTAATGATCTAGCTTGATTTCATAACTCGTTAGAATAAGCTCATGAAGGGTGCATCAAAGACATAAGCATATGAAAGGTTCACCAAAGACATAGCTTATAGCTTAACGGAAGATAGACCTTGTTGCAACCTATTACACCACCGTTAGTTGGCCTAGCACACTTTCTCATGTGAAAGTTACATTACATTGCCTTAAACTTAGCTAATAGACATACCATGTGTAAAAGTATTATATGAACATGGATAGCTCTAATGATCTAGCTTGACGTTATAACTCGTTAGAATAAGCTCATGAAGGGTTCAACAAAGACATAAGCGTATGAAGGGTTCACCAAAGACATAGCTTATAGCTTAACGGAAGATTGGCCTTGTTGCAACCTATTACACCACCGTTAGTTGGCCTAGCACACTTTCTCATGTAAAAGTTACATTACATTGCCTTGTACTTAGCTAATAGAGATAACATGTGTAGAAGTATGATATGAACATGGATATCTCTAATGATCTAGCTTGATTTCATAACTCGTTAGAATAAGCTCATGAAGGGTTCATCAAAGACATAAGCGTATGAAGGGTTCACCAAAGACATAGCTTATAGCTTAACGGAAGATTGACCTTGTTGCAACCTATTACACCACCGTTAGTTGGCCTTGCACACTTTCTCATGTGAAAGTTACATTACATTGCCTTAAACTTAGCTAATAGACATACCATGTGTAAAAGTATTATATGAACATGGATAGCTCTAATGATCTAGCTTGACGTTATAACTCGTTAGAATAAGCTCATGAAGGGTTCATCAAAGACATAAGCGTATGAAGGGTTCACCAAAGACATAGCTTATAGCTTAGCGGAAGATTGACCTTGTTGCAACCTATTACACCACCGTTAGTTGGCCTAGCACACTTTCTCATGTGAAAGTTACATTACATTGCCTTGTACTTAGCGAATAGAGATACCATGTGTAAAAGTATTATATGAACATGGATAGCTCTAATGATCTAGCTTGATTTCATAACTCATTAGAATAAGCTCATGAGGGGTTCATCAAAGACATAAGCGTATGAAGGGTTCATTAAAGTCATAGGTTATAGCTTAACGGAAGATTGACCTTGTTGCAACCTATTACACCACCGTTAGTTGGTCTAGCACACTTTCTTATGTCAAAGATACATTACATTGCCTTGAACATAGCTAATAGAGATAACATGTATAGAAGTATGATATGAACATGGATAGCTCTAATGATCTAGCTTGATTTCATAACTCGTTAGAACAAGCTCATGAAGGGTTCATCAAAGACATAAGCGTATGAAGGGTTCACCAAAGACATAGCTTATAGTTTAACGGAAGATTGACCTTGTTGCAACCTATTACACCTCCGTTAGTTGGTCTAGCACACTTTCTTATGTCAAAGATACATTACATTGCCTTGAACATAGCTAATAGAGATAACATGTGTAAAAGTATTATATGAACATGGATAGCTCTAATGATCTAGCTTGACTTCATAACTCGTTAGAATAAGCTCATGAAGGGTTCATCAAAGACATAAGCGTATGAAGGGTTCACCAAAGACATAGCTTATAGCTTAACGGAAGATTGACCTTGTTGCAACCTATTACACCACCGTTAGTTGGCCTTGCACACTTTCTCATGTGAAAGTTACATTACATTGCCTTAAACTTAGCTAATAGACATACCATGTGTAAAAGTATTATATGAACATGGATAGCTCTAATGATCTAGCTTGACGTTATAACTCGTTAGAATAAGCTCATGAAGGGTTCATCAAAGACATAAGCGTATGAAGGGTTCACCAAAGACATAGCTTATAGCTTAACGGAAGATTGACCTTGTTGCAACCTATTACACCACCGTTAGTTGGCCTAGCACACTTTCTCATGTAAAAGTTACATTACATTGCCTTGTACTTAGCTAATAGAGATAACATGTGTAGAAGTATGATATGAACATGGATATCTCTAATGATCTAGCTTGATTTCATAACTCGTTAGAATAAGCTCATGAAGGGTTCATCAAAGACATAAGCGTATGAAGGGTTCACCAAAGACATAGCTTATAGCTTAACGGAAGATAGACCTTGTTGCAACCTATTACACCACCGTTAGTTGGTCTAGCACACTTTCTTATGTCAAAGATACATTACATTGCCTTGAACATAGCTAATAGAGATAACATGTGTAAAAGTATTATATGAACATGGATAGCTCTAATGATCTAGCTTGACTTCATAACTCGTTAGAATAAGGTCATGAAGGGTTCACCAAAGACACAACTTATAGCTTAACGGAAGATTGACCTTGTTGCAACCTATTACACCACCGTTAGTTGGCCTAGCACACTTTCTCATGTAAAAGTTACATTACACTGCCTAAAACTTACCTAATAGAGATACCATGTGTAAAAGTATTATATGAACATTGGTAGCTCTAATGATCTACCTTGATTTCATAACTCGTTAGAATAAGCTCATGAAGGGTTCATCAAAGACATAAGCGTATGAAGGGTTCACCAAAGACATAGCTTATAGCTTAACGGAAGATTGACCTTGTTGCAACCTATTACACCACCGTTAGTTGGTCTAGCACACTTTCTTATGTCAAAGATACATTACATTGCCTTGAACATAGCTAATAGAGATAACATGTGTAGAAGTATGATATGAACATGGATATCTCTAATGATCTAGCTTGATTTCATAACTCATTAGAATAAGCTCATGAAGGGTTCATCAAAGACATAAGCGTATGAAGAGTTTACCAAAGACATGGCTTATAGCTTAACGGAAGATTGACCTTGTTGCAACCTATTACACCACCGTTAGTTGGTCTAGCACACTTTCTCATGTCAAAGATACATTACATTGCCTTGAACATAGCTAATAGAGATAACATGTGTAAAAGTATTATATGAACATGGATAGCTCTAATCATCTAGCTTGACTTCATAACTCGTTAGAATAAGCTCATGAAGGGTTCATCAAAGACATAAGCGTATGAAGGGTTCACCAAAGACATAGCTTATAGCTTAACGGAAGATTGACCTTGTTGCAACCTATTACACCACCGTTAGTTGGCCTAGTACACTTTCTCATGTAAAAGTTACATTACATTGCCTTAAACTTAGCTAATAGACATACCATGTGTAAAAGTATTATATGAACATGGATAGCTCTAATGATCTAGCTTGACGTTATAACTCGTTAGAATAAGCTCATGAAGGGTTCATCAAAGACATAAGCGTATGAAGGGTTCACCAAAGACATAGCTTATAGCTTAACGGAAGATTGACCTTGTTGCAACCTATTACACCACCGTTAGTTGGCCTAGCACACTTTCTCATGTAAAAGTTACATTACATTGCCTTGTACTTAGCTAATAGAGATAACATGTGTAGAAGTATGATATGAACATGGATATCTCTAATGATCTAGCTTGATTTCATAACTCGTTAGAATAAGCTCATGAAGGGTTCATCAAAGACATAAGCGTATGAAGGGTTCACCAAAGACATAGCTTATAGCTTAACAGAAGATAGACCTTGTTGCAACCTATTACACCACCGTTAGGTCGTCTAGCACACTTTCTTATGTCAAAGATACATTACATTGCCTTGAACATAGCTAATAGAGATAACATGTGTAAAAGTATTATATGAACATGGATAGCTCTAATGATCTAGCTTGACTTCATAACTCGTTAGAATAAGGTCATGAAGGGTTCACCAAAGACACAACTTATAGCTTAACGGAAGATTGACCTTGTTGCAACCTATTACACCACCGTTAGTTGGCCTAGCACACTTTCTCATGTAAAAGTTACATTACACTGCCTAAAACTTACCTAATAGAGATACCATGTGTAAAAGTATTATATGAACATTGGTAGCTCTAATGATCTACCTTGATTTCATAACTCGTTAGAATAAGCTCATGAAGGGTTCATCAAAGACATAAGCGTATGAAGGGTTCACCAAAGACATAGCTTATAGCTTAACGGAAGATTGACCTTGTTGCAACCTATTACACCACCGTTAGTTGGTCTAGCACACTTTCTTATGTCAAAGATACATTACATTGCCTTGAACATAGCTAATAGAGATAACATGTATAGAAGTATGATATGAACATGGATAGCTCTAATGATCTAGCTTGATTTCATAACTCGTTAGAACAAGCTCATGAAGGGTTCATCAAAGACATAAGCGTATGAAGAGTTTACCAAAGACATGGCTTATAGCTTAACGGAAGATTGACCTTGTTGCAACCTATTACACCACCGTTAGTTGGTCTAGCACACTTTCTCATGTCAAAGATACATTACATTGCCTTGAACATAGCTAATAGAGATAACATGTGTAAAAGTATTATATGAACATGGATAGCTCTAATCATCTAGCTTGACTTCATAACTCGTTAGAATAAGCTCATGAAGGGTTCATCAAAGACATAAGCGTATGAAGGGTTCACCAAAGACATAGCTTATAGCTTAACGGAAGATTGACCTTGTTGCAACCTATTACACCACCGTTAGTTGGCCTAGCACACTTTCTCATGTAAAAGTTACATTACATTGCCTTAAACTTAGCTAATAGACATACCATGTGTAAAAGTATTATATGAACATGGATAGCTCTAATGATCTAGCTTGACGTTATAACTCGTTAGAATAAGCTCATGAAGGGTTCATCAAAGACATAAGCGTATGAAGGGTTCACCAAAGACATAGCTTATAGCTTAACGGAAGATTGACCTTGTTGCAACCTATTACACCACCGTTAGTTGGCCTAGCACACTTTCTCATGTAAAAGTTACATTACATTGCCTTGTACTTAGCTAATAGAGATAACATGTGTAGAAGTATGATATGAACATGGATATCTCTAATGATCTAGCTTGATTTCATAACTCGTTAGAATAAGCTCATGAAGGGTTCATCAAAGACATAAGCGTATGAAGGGTTCACCAAAGACATAGCTTATAGCTTAACGGAAGATAGACCTTGTTGCAACCTATTACACCACCGTTAGTTGGTCTAGCACACTTTCTTATGTCAAAGATACATTACATTGCCTTGAACATAGCTAATAGAGATAACATGTGTAAAAGTATTATATGAACATGGATAGCTCTAATGATCTAGCTTGACTTCATAACTCGTTAGAATAAGGTCATGAAGGGTTCACCAAAGACACAACTTATAGCTTAACGGAAGATTGACCTTGTTGCAACCTATTACACCACCGTTAGTTGGCCTAGCACACTTTCTCATGTAAAAGTTACATTACACTGCCTAAAACTTACCTAATAGAGATACCATGTGTAAAAGTATTATATGAACATTGGTAGCTCTAATGATCTACCTTGATTTCATAACTCGTTAGAATAAGCTCATGAAGGGTTCATCAAAGACATAAGCGTATGAAGGGTTCACCAAAGACATAGCTTATAGCTTAACGGAAGATTGACCTTGTTGCAACCTATTACACCACCGTTAGTTGGTCTAGCACACTTTCTTATGTCAAAGATACATTACATTGCCTTGAACATAGCTAATAGAGATAACATGTATAGAAGTATGATATGAACATGGATAGCTCTAATGATCTAGCTTGATTTCATAACTCGTTAGAACAAGCTCATGAAGGGTTCATCAAAGACATAAGCGTATGAAGGGTTCACCAAAGACATAGCTTATAGTTTAACGGAAGATTGACCTTGTTGCAACCTATTACACCTCCGTTAGTTGGTCTAGCACACTTTCTTATGTCAAAGATACATTACATTGCCTTGTACATAGCTAATAGAGATAACATGTGTAAAAGTATTATATGAACATGGATAGCTCTAATCATCTAGCTTGACTTCATAACTCGTTAGAATAAGGTCATGAAGGGTTCATCAAAGACATACGCGTCTGAAGGGTTCACCAAAGACACAACTTATAGCTTAACGGAAGATTGACCTTGTTGCAACCTATTACACCACCGTTAGTTGGTCTAGCACACTTTCTCATGTCAAAGATACATTACATTGCCTTGAACATAGCTAATAGAGATAACATGTGTAACAGTATTATATGAACATGGATAGCTCTAATCATCTAGCTTGACTTCATAACTCGTTAGAATAAGCTCATGAAGGGTTCATCAAAGACATAAGCGTATGAAGGGTTCACCAAAGACATAGCTTATAGCTTAACGGAAGATTGACCTTGTTGCAACCTATTACACCACCGTTAGTTGGCCTTGCACACTTTCTCATGTGAAAGTTACATTACATTGCCTTAAACTTAGCTAATAGACATACCATGTGTAAAAGTATTATATGAACATGGATAGCTCTAATGATCTAGCTTGACGTTATAACTCGTTAGAATAAGCTCATGAAGGGTTCATCAAAGACATAAGCGTATGAATGGTTCACCAAAGACATAGCTTATAGCTTAACGGAAGATTGACCTTGTTGCAACCTATTACACCACCGTTAGTTGGCCTAGCACACTTTCTCATGTAAAAGTTACATTACATTGCCTTGAACATAGCTAATAGAGATACCATGTGTAAAAGTATTATATGAACATGGATAGCTCTAATGATCTAGCTTGACTTCATAACTCATTAGAATAAGCTCATGAAGGGTTCATCAAAGACATAAGCGTATGAAGGGTTCACCAAAGACATAGCTTATAGCTTAACGGAAGATAGACCTTGTTGCAACCTATTACACCACCGTTAGTTGGTCTAGCACACTTTCTTATGTCAAAGATACATTACATTGCCTTGAACATAGCTAATAGAGATAACATGTGTAAAAGTATTATATGAACATGGATAGCTCTAATGATCTAGCTTGACTTCATAACTCGTTAGAATAAGGTCATGAAGGGTTCACCAAAGACACAACTTATAGCTTAACGGAAGATTGACCTTGTTGCAACCTATTACACCACCGTTAGTTGGCCTAGCACACTTTCTCATGTAAAAGTTACATTACACTGCCTAAAACTTACCTAATAGAGATACCATGTGTAAAAGTATTATATGAACATTGGTAGCTCTAATGATCTACCTTGATTTCATAACTCGTTAGAATAAGCTCATGAAGGGTTCATCAAAGACATAAGCGTATGAAGGGTTCACCAAAGACATAGCTTATAGCTTAACGGAAGATTGACCTTGTTGCAACCTATTACACCACCGTTAGTTGGCCTAGCACACTTTCACATGTGAAAGTTACATTACATTGCCTTGTACTTAGCTAATAGAGATACCATGTGTAAAAGTATTATATGAACATGGATAGCTCTAATGATCTAGCTTGATTTCATAACTCATTAGAATAAGCTCATGAAGGGTTCATCAAAGACATAAGCGTATGAAGAGTTTACCAAAGACATGGCTTATAGCTTAACGGAAGATTGACCTTGTTGCAACCTATTACACCACCGTTAGTTGGTCTAGCACACTTTCTCATGTCAAAGATACATTACATTGCCTTGAACATAGCTAATAGAGATAACATGTGTAAAAGTATTATATGGACATGGATAGCTCTAATCATCTAGCTTGACTTCATAACTCGTTAGAATAAGCTCATGAAGGGTTCATCAAAGACATAAGCGTATGAAGGGTTCACCAAAGACATAGCTTATAGCTTAACGGAAGATTGACCTTGTTGCAACCTATTACACCACCGTTAGTTGGCCTTGCACACTTTCTCATGTGAAAGTTACATTACATTGCCTTAAACTTAGCTAATAGACATACCATGTGTAAAAGTATTATATGAACATGGATAGCTCTAATGATCTAGCTTGACGTTATAACTCGTTAGAATAAGCTCATGAAGGGTTCATCAAAGACATAAGCGTATGAAGGGTTCACCAAAGACATAGCTTATAGCTTAACGGAAGATTGACCTTGTTGCAACCTATTACACCACCGTTAGTTGGCCTAGCACACTTTCTCATGTAAAAGTTACATTACATTGCCTTGTACTTAGCTAATAGAGATAACATGTGTAGAAGTATGATATGAACATGGATATCTCTAATGATCTAGCTTGATTTCATAACTCGTTAGAATAAGCTCATGAAGGATTCATCAAAGACATAAGCGTATGAAGGGTTCACCAAAGACATAGCTTATAGCTTAACGGAAGATAGACCTTGTTGCAACCTATTACACCACCGTTAGTTGGTCTAGCACACTTTCTTATGTCAAAGATACATTACATTGCCTTGAACATAGCTAATAGAGATAACATGTGTAAAAGTATTATATGAACATGGATAGCTCTAATGATCTAGCTTGACTTCATAACTCGTTAGAATAAGGTCATGAAGGGTTCACCAAAGACACAACTTATAGCTTAACGGAAGATTGACCTTGTTGCAACCTATTACACCACCGTTAGTTGGCCTAGCACACTTTCTCATGTAAAAGTTACATTACACTGCCTAAAACTTACCTAATAGAGATACCATGTGTAAAAGTATTATATGAACATTGGTAGCTCTAATGATCTACCTTGATTTCATAACTCGTTAGAATAAGCTCATGAAGGGTTCATCAAAGACATAAGCGTATGAAGGGTTCACCAAAGACATAGCTTATAGCTTAACGGAAGATTGACCTTGTTGCAACCTATTACACCACCGTTAGTTGGCCTAGCACACTTTCACATGTGAAAGTTACATTACATTGCCTTGTACTTAGCTAATAGAGATACCATGTGTAAAAGTATTATATGAACATGGATAGCTCTAATGATCTAGCTTGATTTCATAACTCATTAGAATAAGCTCATGAAGGGTTCATCAAAGACATAAGCGTATGAAGGGTTCACCAAAGACATAGCTTATAGTTTAACGGAAGATTGACCTTGTTGCAACCTATTACACCTCCGTTAGTTGGTCTAGCACACTTTCTTATGTCAAAGATACATTACATTGCCTTGTACATAGCTAATAGAGATAACATGTGTAAAAGTATTATATGAACATGGATAGCTCTAATCATCTAGCTTGACTTCATAACTCGTTAGAATAAGGTCATGAAGGGTTCACCAAAGACACAACTTATAGCTTAACGGAAGATTGACCTTGTTGCAACCTATTACACCACCGTTAGTTGGCCTAGCACACTTTCTCATGTAAAAGTTACATTACACTGCCTAAAACTTACCTAATAGAGATACCATGTGTAAAAGTATTATATGAACATTGGTAGCTCTAATGATCTACCTTGATTTCATAACTCGTTAGAATAAGCTCATGAAGGGTTCATCAAAGACATAAGCGTATGAAGGGTTCACCAAAGACATAGCTTATAGCTTAACGGAAGATTGACCTTGTTGCAACCTATTACACCACCGTTAGTTGGCCTAGCACACTTTCACATGTAAAAGTTACATTACACTGCCTAAAACTTACCTAATAGAGATACCATTTGTAAAAGTATTATATGAACATTGGTAGCTCTAATGATCTACCTTGATTTCATAACTCGTTAGAATAAGCTCATGAAGGGTTCATCAAAGACATAAGCGTATGAAGGGTTCACCAAAGACATAGTTTATAGCTTAACGGAAGATTGACCTTGTTGCAACCTATTACACCACCGTTAGTTGGTCTAGCACACTTTCTTATGTCAAAGATACATTACATTGCCTTGAACATAGCTAATAGAGATAACATGTATAGAAGTATGATATGAACATGGATAGCTCTAATGATCTAGCTTGATTTCATAACTCGTTAGAACAAGCTCATGAAGGGTTCATCAAAGACATAAGCGTATGAAGGGTTCACCAAAGACATAGCTTATAGTTTAACGGAAGATTGACCTTGTTGCAACCTATTACACCTCCGTTAGTTGGTCTAGCACACTTTCTTATGTCAAAGATACATTACATTGCCTTGTACATAGCTAATAGAGATAACATGTGTAAAAGTATTATATGAACATGGATAGCTCTAATCATCTAGCTTGACTTCATAACTCGTTAGAATAAGGTCATGAAGGGTTCATCAAAGACATACGCGTCTGAAGGGTTCACCAAAGACACAACTTATAGCTTAACGGAAGATTGACCTTGTTGCAACCTATTACACCACCTTTAGTTGGCCTACCACACTTTCTCATGTGAAAGTTACATTACATTGCCTAAAACTTAGCTAATAGAGATACCATGTGCAGAAGTATGATATGAACATGGATAGCTCTAATGATCTAGCTTGATTTCATAACTCGTTAGAACAAGCTTATGAAGGGTTCATCAAAGACATAAGCGTATGAAGGGTTCACCAAAGACATAGCTAATAGCTTAACGGAAGATTGACCTTGTTGCAACCTATTACACCACCGTTAGTTGGCCTTGCACAGTTTCTCATGTGAAAGTTACATTACATTGCCTTAAACTTAGCTAATAGACATACCATGTGTAAAAGTATTATATGAACATGGATAGCTCTAATGATCTAGCTTGACGTTATAACTCGTTAGAATAAGCTCATGAAGGGTTCATCAAAGACATAAGCGTATGAAGGGTTCACCAAAGACATAGCTTATAGCTTAACGGAAGATTGACCTTGTTGCAACCTATTACACCACCGTTAGTTGGCCTAGCACACTTTCTCATGTGAAAGTTACATTACATTGCCTTGTACTTAGCTAATAGAGATACCATGTGTAAAAGTATTATATGAACATGGATAGCTCTAATGATCTAGCTTGATGTCATAACTCATTAGAATAAGCTCATGAGGGGTTCATCAAAGACATAAGCGTATGAAGGGTTCATCAAAGTCATAGGCTATAGCTTAACGGAAGTTTGACCTTGTTACAACCTATTACACTACCGTTAGTTGGTCTAGCACACTTTCTCATGTCAAAGATACATTACATTGCCTTGAACATAGCTAATAGAGATAACATGTGTAAAAGTATTATATGAACATGGATAGCTCTAATGATCTAGTTTGACTTCATAATTCGTTAGAATAAGGTCATGAAGGGTTCATCAAAGACATACGCGTCTGAAGGGTTCACCAAAGACACAACTTATAGCTTAACGGAAGATTGACCTTGTTGCAACCTATTACACCACCTTTAGTTGGCCTACCACACTTTCTCATGTGAAAGTTACATTACATTGCCTAAAATTTAGCTAATAGAGATACCATGTGTAAAAGTATTATATGAACATGGATAGCTCTAATGATCTAGCTTGATTTCATAACTCGTTAGAATAAGCTCATGAAGGGTGCATCAAAGACATAAGCATATGAAAGGTTCACCAAAGACATAGCTTATAGCTTAACGGAAGATAGACCTTGTTGCAACCTATTACACCACCGTTAGTTGGCCTAGCACACTTTCTCATGTGAAAGTTACATTACATTGCCTTAAACTTAGCTAATAGACATACCATGTGTAAAAGAATTATATGAACATGGATAGCTCTAATGATCTAGCTTGACGTTATAACTCGTTAGAATAAGCTCATGAAGGGTTCAACAAAGACATAAGCGTATGAAGGGTTCACCAAAGACATAGCTTATAGCTTAACGGAAGATTGGCCTTGTTGCAACCTATTACACCACCGTTAGTTGGCCTAGCACACTTTCTCATGTAAAAGTTACATTACATTGCCTTGTACTTAGCTAATAGAGATAACATGTGTAGAAGTATGATATGAACATGGATATCTCTAATGATCTAGCTCTATTTCATAACTCGTTAGAATAAGCTCATGAAGGGTTCATCAAAGACATAAGCGTATGAAGGGTTCACCAAAGACATAGCTTATAGCTTAACGGAAGATTGACCTTGTTGCAACCTATTACACCACCGTTAGTTGGCCTTGCACACTTTCTCATGTGAAAGTTACATTACATTGCCTTAAACTTAGCTAATAGACATACCATGTGTAAAAGTATTATATGAACATGGATAGCTCTAATGATCTAGCTTGACGTTATAACTCGTTAGAATAAGCTCATGAAGGGTTCATCAAAGACATAAGCGTATGAAGGGTTCACCAAAGACATAGCTTATAGCTTAACGGAAGATTGACCTTGTTGCAACCTATTACACCACCGTTAGTTGGCCTAGCACACTTTCTCATGTGAAAGTTACATTACATTGCCTTGTACTTAGCTAATAGAGATACCATGTGTAAAAGTATTATATGAACATGGATAGCTCTAATGATCTAGCTTGATTTCATAACTCATTAGAATAAGCTCATGAGGGGTTCATCAAAGACATAAGCGTATGAAGGGTTCATCAAAGTCATAGGTTATAGCTTAACGGAAGTTTGACCTTGTTACAACCTATTACACTACCGTTAGTTGGTCTAGCACACTTTCTCATGTCAAAGATACATTACATTGCCTTGAACATAGCTAATAGAGATAACATGTGTAAAAGTATTATATGAACATGGATAGCTCTAATGATCTAGTTTGACTTCATAATTCGTTAGAATAAGGTCATGAAGGGTTCATCAAAGACATACACGTATGAAGGGTTCACCAAAGACACAACTTATAGCTTAACGGAAGATTGACCTTGTTGCAACCTATTACACCACCTTTAGTTGGCCTACCACACTTTCTCATGTGAAAGTTACATTACATTGCCTAAAACTTAGCTAATAGAGATACCATGTGTAAAAGTATTATATGAACATGGATAGCTCTAATGATCTAGCTTGATTTCATAACTCGTTAGAATAAGCTCATGAAGGGTGCATCAAAGACATAAGCATATGAAAGGTTCACAAAAGACATAGCTTATAGCTTAACGGAAGATAGACCTTGTTGCAACCTATTACACCACCGTTAGTTGGCCTAGCACACTTTCTCATGTGAAAGTTACATTACATTGCCTTGTACTTAGCTAATAGAGATACCATGTGTAAAAGTATTATATGAACATGGATAGCTCTAATGATCTAGCTTGATTTCATAACTCATTAGAATAAGCTCATGAGGGGTTCATCAAAGACATAAGCGTATGAAGGGTTCATCAAAGTCATAGGCTATAGCTTAACGGAAGTTTGACCTTGTTACAACCTATTACACTATCGTTAGTTGGTCTAGCACACTTTCTCATGTCAAAGATACATTACATTGCCTTGAACGTAGCTAATAGAGATAAATGTGTAGAAGTATGATATGAACATGGATAGCTCTAATGATCTAGCTTGATTTCATAACTCGTTAGAATAAGCTGATGAAGGGTTCATCAAAGACAAAAGCGTATGAAGGGTTCACCAAAGACATAGCTTATAGCTTAACGGAAGATTGGCCTTGTTGCAACCTATTACACCACCGTTAGTTGGCCTAGCACACTTTCTCATGTAAAAGTTACATTACATTGCCTTGTACTTATTTAATAGAGATAACATGTGTAGAAGTATGATATGAACATGGATATCTCTAATGATCTAGCTTGATTTCATAACTCGTTAGAATAAGCTCATGAAGGGTTCATCAAAGACATAAGCGTATGAAGGGTTCACCAAAGACATAGCTTATAGCTTAACGGAAGATTGACCTTGTTGCAAACTATTACACCACCGTTAGTTGGCCTTGCACACTTTCTCATGTGAAAGTTACATTACATTGCCTTAAACTTAGCTAATAGACATACCATGTGTAAAAGTATTATATGAACATGGATAGCTCTAATGATCTAGCTTGACGTTATAACTCGTTAGAATAAGCTCATGAAGGGTTCATCAAAGACATAAGCGTATGAAGGGTTCACCAAAGACATAGCTTATAGCTTAACGGAAGATTGACCTTGTTGCAACCTATTACACCACCGTTAGTTGGCCTAGCACACTTTCTCATGTGAAAGTTACATTACATTGCCTTGTACTTAGCTAATAGAGATACCATGTGTAAAAGTATTATATGAACATGGATAGCTCTAATGATCTAGCTTGATTTCATAACTCATTAGAATAAGCTCATGAGGGGTTCATCAAAGACATAAGCGTATGAAGGGTTCATCAAAGTCATAGGTTATAGCTTAACGGAAGTTTGACCTTGTTACAACCTATTACACTACCGTTAGTTGGTCTAGCACACTTTCTCATGTCAAAGATACATTACATTGCCTTGAACATAGCTAATAGAGATAACATGTGTAAAAGTATTATATGAACATGGATAGCTCTAATGATCTAGTTTGACTTCATAATTCGTTAGAATAAGGTCATGAAGGGTTCATCAAAGACATACACGTATGAAGGGTTCACCAAAGACACAACTTATAGCTTAACGGAAGATTGACCTTGTTGCAACCTATTACACCACCTTTAGTTGGCCTACCACACTTTCTCATGTGAAAGTTACATTACATTGCCTAAAACTTAGCTAATAGAGATACCATGTGTAAAAGTATTATATGAACATGGATAGCTCTAATGATCTAGCTTGATTTCATAACTCATTAGAATAAGCTCATGAAGGGTGCATCAAAGACATAAGCATATGAAAGGTTCACCAAAGACATAGCTTATAGCTTAACGGAAGATAGACCTTGTTGCAACCTATTACACCACCGTTAGTTGGCCTAGCACACTTTCTCATGTGAAAGTTACATTACATTGCCTTGTACTTAGCTAATAGAGATACCATGTGTAAAAGTATTATATGAACATGGATAGCTCTAATTATCTAGCTTGATTTCATAACTCATTAGAATAAGCTCATGAGGGGTTCATCAAAGACATAAGCGTATGAAGGGTTCATCAAAGTCATAGGCTATAGCTTAACGGAAGTTTGACCTTGTTACAACCTATTACACTATCGTTCGTTGGTCTAGCACACTTTCTCATGTCAAAGATACATTACATTGCCTTGAACGTAGCTAATAGAGATAAATGTGTAGAAGTATGATATGAACATGGATAGCTCTAATGATCTAGCTTGATTTCATAACTCGTAAGAATAAGCTCATGAAGGGTTCATCAAAGACAAAAGCGTATGAAGGGTTCACCAAAGACATAGCTTATAGCTTAACAGAAGATAAACCTTGTTGTAACCTATTACACCACCGTTAGTTGGCCTAGCACACTTTCTCATGTGAAAGTTACATTACATTGCCTTGTACTTAGCTAATAGAGATACCATGTGTAAAAGTATTATATGAACATGGATAGCTCTAATGATCTAGCTTGATTTCATAACTCATTAGAATAAGCTCATGAAGGGTTCATCAAAGACATAAGCGTATGAAGAGTTTACCAAAGACATGGCTTATAGCTTAACGGAAGATTGACCTTGTTGCAACCTATTACACCACCGTTAGTTGGTCTAGCACACTTTCTCATGTCAAAGATACATTACATTGCCTTGAACATAGCTAATAGAGATAACATGTGTAAAAGTATTATATGAACATGGATAGCTCTAATGATCTAGCTTGACTTCATAACTCGTTAGAATAAGCTCATGAAGGGTTCATCAAAGACATAAGCGTATGAAGGGTTCACCAAAGACATAGCTTATAGCTTAACGGAAGATTGACCTTGTTGCAACCTATTGCACCACCGTTAGTTGGCCTTGCACACTTTCTCATGTGAAAGTTACATTACATTGCCTTAAACTTAGCTAATAGACATACCATGTGTAAAAGTATTATATGAACATGGATAGCTCTAATGATCTAGCTTGACGTTATAACTCGTTAGAATAAGCTCATGAAGGGTTCATCAAAGACATAAGCGTATGAAGGGTTCACCAAAGACATAGCTTATAGCTTAACGGAAGATTGACCTTGTTGCAACCTATTACACCACCGTTAGTTGGCCTAGCACACTTTCTCATGTAAAAGTTACATTACATTGCCTTGTACTTAGCTAATAGAGATAACATGTGTAGAAGTATGATATGAACATGGATATCTCTAATGATCTAGCTTGATTTCATAACTCGTTAGAATAAGCTCATGAAGGGTTCATCAAAGACATAAGCGTATGAAGGGTTCACCAAAGACATAGCTTATAGCTTAACGGAAGATAGACCTTGTTGCAACCTATTACACCACCGTTAGTTGGTCTAGCACACTTTCTTATGTCAGAGATACATTACATTGCCTTGAACATAGCTAATAGAGATAACATGTGTAAAAGTATTATATGAACATGGATAGCTGTAATGATCTAGCTTGACTTCATAACTCGTTAGAATAAGGTCATGAAGGGTTCACCAAAGACACAACTTATAGCTTAACGGAAGATTGACCTTGTTGCAACCTATTACACCACCGTTAGTTGGCCTAGCACACTTTCTCATGTAAAAGTTACATTACACTGCCTAAAACTTACCTAATAGAGATACCATGTGTAAAAGTATTATATGAACATAGATAGCTCTAATTATCTAGCTTGATTTCATAACTCGTTAGAATAAGCTCATGAAGGGTTCATCAAAGACATAAGCATATGAACGGTTCACCAAAGACATAGCTTATATCTTAACGGAAGATTGACCTTGTTGCAACCTATTACACCACCGTTAGTTGGTCTAGCACACTTTCTCATGTCAAAGATACATTACATTGCCTTGAACATAGCTAATAGAGATAACATGTGTAAAAGTATTATATGAACATGGATAGCTCTAATGATCTAGTTTGACTTCATAATTCGTTAGAATAAGGTCATGAAGGGTTCATCAAAGACATACGCGTATGAAGGGTTCACCAAAGACACAACTTATAGCTTAACGGAAGATTGACCTTGTTGCAACCTATTACACCACCTTTAGTTGGCCTACCACACTTTCTCATGTGAAGGTTACATTACATTGCCTAAAACTTAGCTAATAGAGATACCATGTGTAGAAGTATGATATGAACATGGATAGCTCTAATGATCTAGCTTGATTTCATAACTCGTTAGAACAAGCGCATGAAGGGTGCATGAAAGACATAAGCATATGAAAGGTTCACCAAAGACATAGCTTATAGCTTAACGGAAGATAGACCTTGTTGCAACCTATTACACCACCGTTAGTTGGCCTAGCACACTTTCTCATGTGAAAGTTACAATACATTGTCTTAAACTTAGCTAATAGACATACCATGTGTAAAAGTATTATATGAACATGGATAGCTCTAATGATCTAGCTTGAAGTTATAACTCGTTAGAATAAGCTCATGAAGGGTTCAACAAAGACATAAGCGTATGAAGGGTTCACCAAAGACATAGCTTATAGCTTAACGGAAGATTGACCTTGTTGCAACCTATTACACCACCGTTAGTTGGCCTAGCAAACTTTCTCATGTGAAAGTTACATTACATTGCCTTAAACTTACCTAATAGACATACCATGTGTAAAAATATTATATGAACATGGATAGCTCTAATGATCTAGCTTGAAGTTATAACTCGTTAGAATAAACTCATGAAGGGTTCAACAAAGACATAAGCGTATGAAGGGTTCACCAAAGACATAGCTTATAGCTTAACGGAAGATTGACCTTGTTGCAACCTATTACACCACCGTTAGTTGGCCTAGCACACTTTCTCATGTAAAAGTTACATTACATTGCCTTGTACTTAGCTAATAGAGATAACATGTGTAGAAGTATGATATGAACATGGATATCTCTAATGATCTAGCTTGATTTCATAACTCGTTAGAATAAGCTCATGAAGGGTTCATCAAAGACATAAGCGTATGAAGGGTTCACCAAAGACATAGCTTATAGCTTAACGGAAGATTGACCTTGTTGCAACCTATTACACCACCGTTAGTTGGCCTTGCACACTTTCTCATGTGAAAGTTACATTACATTGCCTTAAACTTAGCTAATAGACATACCATGTGTAAAAGTATTATATGAACATGGATAGCTCTAATGATCTAGCTTGACGTTATAACTCGTTAGAATAAGCTCATGAAGGGTTCATCAAAGACATAAGCGTATGAAGGGTTCACCAAAGACATAGCTTATAGCTTAACGGAAGATTGACCTTGTTGCAACCTATTACACCACCGTTAGTTGGCCTAGCACACTTTCTCATGTGAAAGTTACATTACATTGCCTTGTACTTAGCTAATAGAGATACCATGTGTAAAAGTATTATATGAACATGGATAGCTCTAATGATCTAGCTTGATTTCATAACTCATTAGAATAAGCTCATGAGGGGTTCATCAAAGACATAAGCGTATGAAGGGTTCATCAAAGTCATAGGTTATAGCTTAACGGAAGTTTGACCTTGTTACAACCTATTACACTACCGTTAGTTGGTCTAGCACACTTTCTCATGTCAAAGATACATTACATTGCCTTGAACATAGCTAATAGAGATAACATGTGTAAAAGTATTATATGAACATGGATAGCTCTAATGATCTAGTTTGACTTCATAATTCGTTAGAATAAGGTCATGAAGGGTTCATCAAAGACATACGCGTCTGAAGGGTTCACCAAAGACACAACTTATAGCTTAACTGAAGATTGACCTTGTTGCAACCTATTACACCACCTTTAGTTGGCCTAGCACACTTTCTCATGTGAAAGTTACATTACATTGCCTAAAACTTAGCTAATAGAGATACCATGTGTAAAAGTATTATATGAACATGGATAGCTCTAATGATCTAGCTTGATTTCATAACTCGTTAGAATAAGCTCATGAAGGGTGCATCAAAGACATAAGCATATGAAAAGTTCACCAAAGACATAGCTTATAGCTTAACGGAAGATAGACCTTGTTGCAACCTATTACACCACCGTTAGTTGGTCTAGCATACTTTCTCATGTGAAAGTTACATTACATTGCCTTAAACTTAGCTAATAGACATACCATGTGTAAAAGTATTATATGAACATGGATAGCTCTAACGATCTAGCTTGATGTTATAACTCGTTAGAATAAGCTCATGAAGGGTTCATTAAAGACATAAGCGTATGAAGGGTTCACCAAAGACATAGCTTATAGCTTAACGGAAGATTGACCTTGTTGCAACCTATTACACCACCGTTAGTTGGTCTAGCACACTTTCTCATGTCAAAGATACATTACATTGCCTTGAACATAGCTAATAGAGATAACATGTGTAAAAGTATTATATGAACATGGATAGCTCTAATGATCTAGCTTGACTTCATAACTCGTTAGAATAAGGTCATGAAGGGTTCATCAAAGACATACGCGTATGAAGGGTTCACCAAAGACACAGCTTATAGCTTAACGGAAGATTGACCTTGTTGCAACCTATTACACCACCTTTAGTTGGCCTAGCACACTTTCTCATGTGAAAGTTACATTACATTGCCTTGTACTTAGCTAATAGAGATAACATGTGTAGAAGTATGATATGAACATGGATATCTCTAATGATCTAGCTTGATTTCATAACTCGTTAGAATAAGCTCATGAAGGGTTCATCAAAGACATAAGCGTATGAAGGGTTCACCAAAGACATAGCTTATAGCTTAACGGAAGATTGACCTTGTTGCAACCTATTACACCACCGTTAGTTGGCCTTGCACACTTTCTCATGTGAAAGTTACATTACATTGCCTTAAACTTAGCTAATAGACATACCATGTGTAAAAGTATTATATGAACATGGATAGCTCTAATGATCTAGCTTGACGTTATAACTCGTTAGAATAAGCTCATGAAGGGTTCATCAAAGACATAAGCGTATGAAGGGTTCACCAAAGACATAGCTTATAGCTTAACGGAAGATTGACCTTGTTGCAACCTATTACACCACCGTTAGTTGGCCTAGCACACTTTCTCATGTGAAAGTTACATTACATTGCCTTGTACTTAGCTAATAGAGATACCATGTGTAAAAGTATTATATGAACATGGATAGCTCTAATGATCTAGCTTGATTTCATAACTCATTAGAATAAGCTCATGAGGGGTTCATCAAAGACATAAGCGTATGAAGGGTTCATCAAAGTCATAGGTTATAGCTTAACGGAAGTTTGACCTTGTTACAACCTATTACACTACTGTTAGTTGGTCTAGCACACTTTCTCATGTCAAAGATACATTACATTGCCTTGAACATAGCTAATAGAGATAACATGTGTAAAAGTATTATATGAACATGGATAGCTCTAATGATCTAGTTTGACTTCATAATTCGTTAGAATAAGGTCATGAAGGGTTCATCAAAGACATACGCGTCTGAAGGGTTCACCAAAGACACAACTTATAGCTTAACGGAAGATTGACCTTGTTGCAACCTATTACACCACCTTTAGTTGGCCTACCACACTTTCTCATGTGAAAGTTACATTACATTGCCTAAAACTTAGCTAATAGAGATACCATGTGTAAAAGTATTATATGAACATGGATAGCTCTAATGATCTAGCTTGATTTCATAACTCATTAGAATAAGCTCATGAAGGGTTCATCAAAGACATAAGCGTATGAAGGGTTCACCAAAGACATAGCTTATAGCTTAACGGAAGATTGACCTTGTTGCAACATATTACACCACCTTTAGTTGGCCTAGCACACTTTCTCATGTGAAAGTTACATTACATTGCCTAAAACTTAGCTAATAGAGATACCATGTGTAAAAGTATTATATGAACATGGATAGCTCTAATGATCTAGCTTGATTTCATAACTCGTTAGAATAAGCTCATGAAGGGTGCATCAAAGACATAAGCATATGAAAAGTTCACCAAAGACATAGCTTATAGCTTAACGGAAGATAGACCTTGTTGCAACCTATTACACCACCGTTAGTTGGTCTAGCATACTTTCTCATGTGAAAGTTACATTACATTGCCTTAAACTTAGCTAATAGACATACCATGTGTAAAAGTATTATATGAACATGGATAGCTCTAACGATCTAGCTTGATGTTATAACTCGTTAGAATAAGCTCATGAAGGGTTCATTAAAGACATAAGCGTATGAAGGGTTCACCAAAGACATAGCTTATAGCTTAACGGAAGATTGACCTTGTTGCAACCTATTACACCACCGTTAGTTGGTCTAGCACACTTTCTCATGTCAAAGATACATTACATTGCCTTGAACATAGCTAATAGAGATAACATGTGTAAAAGTATTATATGAACATGGATAGCTCTAATGATCTAGCTTGACTTCATAACTCGTTAGAATAAGGTCATGAAGGGTTCATCAAAGACATACGCGTATGAAGGGTTCACCAAAGACACAGCTTATAGCTTAACGGAAGATTGACCTTGTTGCAACCTATTACACCACCTTTAGTTGGCCTAGCACACTTTCTCATGTGAAAGTTACATTACATTGCCTTGTACTTAGCTAATAGAGATAACATGTGTAGAAGTATGATATGAACATGGATATCTCTAATGATCTAGCTTGATTTCATAACTCGTTAGAATAAGCTCATGAAGGGTTCATCAAAGACATAAGCGTATGAAGGGTTCACCAAAGACATAGCTTATAGCTTAACGGAAGATTGACCTTGTTGCAACCTATTACACCACCGTTAGTTGGCCTTGCACACTTTCTCATGTGAAAGTTACATTACATTGCCTTAAACTTAGCTAATAGACATACCATGTGTAAAAGTATTATATGAACATGGATAGCTCTAATGATCTAGCTTGACGTTATAACTCGTTAGAATAAGCTCATGAAGGGTTCATCAAAGACATAAGCGTATGAAGGGTTCACCAAAGACATAGCTTATAGCTTAACGGAAGATTGACCTTGTTGCAACCTATTACACCACCGTTAGTTGGCCTAGCACACTTTCTCATGTGAAAGTTACATTACATTGCCTTGTACTTAGCTAATAGAGATACCATGTGTAAAAGTATTATATGAACATGGATAGCTCTAATGATCTAGCTTGATTTCATAACTCATTAGAATAAGCTCATGAGGGGTTCATCAAAGACATAAGCGTATGAAGGGTTCATCAAAGTCATAGGTTATAGCTTAACGGAAGTTTGACCTTGTTACAACCTATTACACTACTGTTAGTTGGTCTAGCACACTTTCTCATGTCAAAGATACATTACATTGCCTTGAACATAGCTAATAGAGATAACATGTGTAAAAGTATTATATGAACATGGATAGCTCTAATGATCTAGCTTGATTTCATAACTCGTTAGAATAAGCTCATGAAGGGTTCATCAAAGACATAAGCGTATGAAGGGTTCACCAAAGACATAGCTTATAGCTTAACGGAAGATTGACCTTGTTGCAACATATTACACCACCGTTAGTTGGCCTAGCACACTTTCTCATGTGAAAGTTACATTACATTGCCTTGTACTTAGCTAATAGAGATAACATGTGTAAAAATATTATATGAACATGGATAGCTCTAATAATCTAGCTTGATTTCATAACTCGTTAGAATAAGCTCATGAAGGGTTCATCAAAGACATATGCGTATGAAGAGTTCACCAAAGACATAGCTTATAGCTTAACGGAAGATTGACCTTGTTGCAACCTATTACACCACCTTTAGTTGGCCTAGCACACTTTCTCATGTGAAAGTTACATTACATTGCCTAAAACTTAGCTAATAGAGATACCATGTGTAAAAGTATTAAATGAACATGGATAGCTCTAATGATCTAGCTTGATTTCATAACTCGTTAGAATAAGCTCATGAAGGGTGCATCAAAGACATAAGCATATGAAAAGTTCACCAAAGACATAGCTTATAGCTTAACGGAAGATAGACCTTGTTGCAACCTATTACACCACCGTTAGTTGGTCTAGCATACTTTCTCATGTGAAAGTTACATTACATTGCCTTAAACTTAGCTAATAGACATACCATGTGTAAAAGTATTATATGAACATGGATAGCTCTAACGATCTAGCTTGATGTTATAACTCGTTAGAATAAGCTCATGAAGGGTTCATTAAAGACATAAGCGTATGAAGGGTTCACCAAAGACATAGCTTATAGCTTAACAGAAGATAAACCTTGTTGTAACCTATTACACCACCGTTAGTTGGCCTAGCACACTTTCTCATGTGAAAGTTACATTACATTGCCTTGTACTTAGCTAATAGAGATACCATGTGTAAAAGTATTATATGAACATGGATAGCTCTAATGATCTAGCTTGATTTCATAACTCGTTAGAATAAGCTCATGAAGGGTTCATCAAAGACATAAGCGTATGAAGAGTTTACCAAAGACATGGCTTATAGCTTAACGGAAGATTGACCTTGTTGCAACCTATTACACCACCGTTAGTTGGTCTAGCACACTTTCTCATGTGAAAGTTACATTACATTGCCTTGTACTTAGCTAATAGAGATAACATGTGTAGAAGTATGATATGAACATGGATATCTCTAATGATCTAGCTTGATTTCATAACTCGTTAGAATAAGCTCATGAAGGGTTCATCAAAGACATAAGCGTATGAAGGGTTCACCAAAGACATAGCTTATAGCTTAACGGAAGATTGACCTTGTTGCAACCTATTACACCACCGTTAGTTGGCCTTGCACACTTTCTCATGTGAAAGTTACATTACATTGCCTTAAACTTAGCTAATAGACATACCATGTGTAAAAGTATTATATGAACATGGATAGCTCTAATGATCTAGCTTGACGTTATAACTCGTTAGAATAAGCTCATGAAGGGTTCATCAAAGACATAAGCGTATGAAGGGTTCACCAAAGACATAGCTTATAGCTTAACGGAAGATTGACCTTGTTGCAACCTATTACACCACCGTTAGTTGGCCTAGCACACTTTCTCATGTGAAAGTTACATTACATTGCCTTGTACTTAGCTAATAGAGATACCATGTGTAAAAGTATTATATGAACATGGATAGCTCTAATGATCTAGCTTGATTTCATAACTCATTAGAATAAGCTCATGAGGGGTTCATCAAAGACATAAGCGTATGAAGGGTTCATCAAAGTCATAGGTTATAGCTTAACGGAAGTTTGACCTTGTTACAACCTATTACACTACTGTTAGTTGGTCTAGCACACTTTCTCATGTCAAAGATACATTACATTGCCTTGAACATAGCTAATAGAGATAACATGTGTAAAAGTATTATATGAACATGGATAGCTCTAATGATCTAGTTTGACTTCATAATTCGTTAGAATAAGGTCATGAAGGGTTCATCAAAGACATACGCGTCTGAAGGGTTCACCAAAGACACAACTTATAGCTTAACGGAAGATTGACCTTGTTGCAACCTATTACACCACCTTTAGTTGGCCTACCACACTTTCTCATGTGAAAGTTACATTACATTGCCTAAAACTTAGCTAATAGAGATACCATGTGTAAAAGTATTATATGAACATGGATAGCTCTAATGATCTAGCTTGATTTCATAACTCGTTAGAATAAGCTCATGAAGGGTGCATCAAAGACATAAGCATATGAAAGGTTCACCAAAGACATAGCTTATAGCTTAACGGAAGATAGACCTTGTTGCAACCTATTACACCACCGTTAGTTGGCCTAGCATACTTTCTCATGTGAAAGTTACATTACATTGCCTTAAACTTAGCTAATAGACATACCATGTGTAAAAGTATTATATGAATATGGATAGCTCTAACGATCTAGCTTGATGTTATAACTCGTTAGAATAAGCTCATGAAGGGTTCATTAAAGACATAAGCGTATGAAGGGTTCACCAAAGACATAGCTTATAGCTTAACGGAAGATTGACCTTGTTGCAACCTATTACACCACCGTTAGTTGGTCTAGCACACTTTCTCATGTCAAAGATACATTACATTGCCTTGAACATAGCTAATAGAGATAACATGTGTAAAAGTATTATATGAACATGGATAGCTCTAATGATCTAGCTTGACTTCATAACTCGTTAGAATAAGGTCATGAAGGGTTCATCAAAGACATACGCGTATGAAGGGTTCACCAAAGACACAGCTTATAGCTTAACGGAAGATTGACCTTGTTGCAACCTATTACACCACCTTTAGTTGGCCTAGCACACTTTCTCATGTGAAAGTTACATTACATTGCCTTGTACTTAGCTAATAGAGATAACATGTGTAGAAGTATGATATGAACATGGATATCTCTAATGATCTAGCTTGATTTCATAACTCGTTAGAATAAGCTCATGAAGGGTTCATCAAAGACATAAGCGTATGAAGGGTTCACCAAAGACATAGCTTATAGCTTAACGGAAGATTGACCTTGTTGCAACCTATTACACCACCGTTAGTTGGCCTTGCACACTTTCACATGTGAAAGTTACATTACATTGCCTTAAACTTAGCTAATAGACATACCATGTGTAAAAGTATTATATGAACATGGATAGCTCTAATGATCTAGCTTGACGTTATAACTCGTTAGAATAAGCTCATGAAGGGTTCATCAAAGACATAAGCGTATGAAGGGTTCACCAAAGACATAGCTTATAGCTTAACGGAAGATTGACCTTGTTGCAACCTATTACACCACCGTTAGTTGGCCTAGCACACTTTCTCATGTGAAAGTTACATTACATTGCCTTGTACTTAGCTAATAGAGATACCATGTGTAAAAGTATTATATGAACATGGATAGCTCTAATGATCTAGCTTGATTTCATAACTCATTAGAATAAGCTCATGAGGGGTTCATCAAAGACATAAGCGTATGAAGGGTTCATCAAAGTCATAGGTTATAGCTTAACGGAAGTTTTACCTTGTTACAACCTATTACACTACCGTTAGTTGGTCTAGCACACTTTCTCATGTCAAAGATACATTACATTGCCTTGAACATAGCTAATAGAGATAACATGTGTAAAAGTATTATATGAACATGGATAGCTCTAATGATCTAGTTTGACTTCATAATTCTTTAGAATAAGGTCATGAAGGGTTCATCAAAGACATACGCGTCTGAAGGGTTCACCAAAGACACAACTTATAGCTTAACGGAAGATTGACCTTGTTGCAACCTATTACACCACCTTTAGTTGGCCTACCACACTTTCTCATGTGAAAGTTACATTACATTGCCTAAAACTTAGCTAATAGAGATACCATGTGTAAAAGTATTATATGAACATGGATAGCTCTAATGATCTAGCTTGATTTCATAACTCGTTAGAATAAGCTCATGAAGGGTGCATCAAAGACATAAGCATATGAAAGGTTCACCAAAGACATAGCTTATAGCTTAACGGAAGATAGACCTTGTTGCAACCTATTACACCACCGTTAGTTGGCCTAGCACACTTTCTCATGTGAAAGTTACATTACATTGCCTTAAACTTAGCTAATAGACATACCATGTGTAAAAGTATTATATGAACATGGATAGCTCTAATGATCTAGCTTGACGTTATAACTCGTTAGAATAAGCTCATGAAGGGTTCATTAAAGACATAAGCGTATGAAGGGTTCACCAAAGACATAGCTTATAGCTTAACGGAAGATTGACCTTGTTGCAACCTATTACACCACCGTTAGTTGGTCTAGCACACTTTCTCATGTCAAAGATACATTACATTGCCTTGAACATAGCTAATAGAGATAACATGTGTAAAAGTATTATATGAACATGGATAGCTCTAATGATCTAGCTTGACTTCATAACTCGTTAGAATAAGCTCATGAAGGGTTCATCAAAGACATACGCGTATGAAGGGTTCACCAAAGACACAGCTTATAGCTTAACGAAGATTGACCTTGTTGCAACCTATTACACCACCTTTAGTTGGCCTAGCACACTTTCTCATGTGAAAGTTACATTACATTGCCTTGTACTTAGCTAATAGAGATAACATGTATAGAAGTATGATATGAACATGGATAGCTCTAATGATCTAGCTTGATTTCATAACTCGTTAGAACAAGCTCATGAAGGGTTCATCAAAGACATAAGCGTATGAAGGGTTCACCAAAGACATAGCTTATAGCTTAACGGAAGATTGACCTTGTTGCAACCTATTACACCACCGTTAGTTGGTCTAGCACACTTTCTCATGTCAAAGATACATTACATTGCCTTGAACATAGCTAATAGAGATAACATGTGTAAAAGTATTATATGAACATGGATAGCTCTAATGATGAGGACATCGGACCTAACCAATCAACAGCAACCATTCCGGAAGTGCCAATTGGACCAATGAATCGACAAAGGGCTAGAGCACTCAGCTACAAGTTCAGCAATCTCGTGGAACACATTATGAGCTTAGAGAGTGACGAGTTGGAGCTAGAACATGGAGACCATGGAGTTTGCAGCCGAGATCTTACCTTTCCATCTAAGGTGCCTTGGGCACTTCTCTCAACATCTACAACAGCTTCTAGTGTATTCACTATCCACCAAGAGTGAATACACCAAAGTCTTATTTGGGAATTGTGCTCTTTTCCCTTATCTCGGTTTTGTCCCATTGGGTTTTCCGGGAAAGGTTTTAGCGAGGCAATACCCCAAGTGAGCAATCTAGGATCCGTCTCACTAGTTAGACAGCAAATAAGATCCTAGAACACTTAGAAGTTTGTTTCTTTTCTTTGTTAATTTCGATTTCCATATGTTTAAACACCATGTTGTTTCTCTTTGAGTTTTAGACTTCATGTTGTTTTGTCGTTTCTAAAACAACATGTAGTCCTTTGTACTGGTTTGGGAATCTATAAATACCCAAGCCTACAATCAATAAAGAACAACTCTTTTGCTAAAACCCTAATCGACTTTTTGCCTTTGTTTTCACGTGAAACCACTTGAGACAATTCGATCTTCCAGCCTTGAGATTTGTACTCGGTTTGAAGATTACTTCTGGTGTATCACGAGCTCATCCATAGCTCGTGTGGTCCAATTCAATCCGCTGCGTGTTTTCAACTAATTGAGCTTCTCGTTGGGAGAACACAAACACCATCTTTTGAGGATTCTTCCTACTGTGAGACGAGATTACATCATCTGGTATCAGAGCTTAAGGATCCAAAAGAGAAGTGTCTAAACCTATCCTTTTTTTTCTTTTTGTTTTCTATTTTCGATTTATTTGTTTGTTTTTCAAGGGCTGTGTTGCATCAACCACCCTTTTGGTCTTAACGTGTGCGTTGAGTTTTAGAGTTGCAGGTTTTCCTTCTGTGGAAAGTAAGAAACTCGGCCCTAAGGAGGAAGAAGAAGAATTTCGACCACCCAAAACCCTAAGCCTATCTTTTCCTTTTCTTATCTTTTCCTTTTCTGTTATTTCCTTTTAAATTTGCCTTTATCTAATCCTAGGTTTTAGGAACTTGTTAGATAAGATTACAACATTTAAATTGTGGTTTAAAAACAGAATAAAATCGAATTTGGTTAGGATAGTTACCATTAGATTTGTTGGTTTAATTATATCAATTCCAAAACCAAACCCAGACTAACCGATTTTTCGTTGTTTGTCTTTCTTATTGTGCAAGGTATTAGGTACCATGTCCGAAAGTTCGGGCCCTGTTGATGCTCAAGCAGCAATGCTGCAAATGCTAGCAAGCATCAACACTCAGCTGGCTCGGATGAACGAGCAGATGGAACAAAACCGGACTCGATCACCTCAAAGGAGAACGGACAGAACCGAAAATCCGGAAACTTCACATAGGCGACATGAACATGGGATAGAAAGGTCACCTACACCGCCTTCCGTCCAATTTGAGCAACCACCTAGACAGCCCATGGACGAGGAGTATCACTTTCGTCCACCTCCTCCACCGTTTCAGCCTCAACAACAGCCAGACGTTAAGCTTACACCACCCACATTTGCTGGACGAGTTGATCCAGAAACATACCTGGATTGGGAGAGACGAATGGAGCATTTGTTTGAGTATTATCACTACTCGGATCCAAGGAAAGTTGCATTGGCTGCTGCTCAGTTCACGGACCATGCACTCACATGGTGGGATCGTGAAGTAGCTGAGAGGAGACGTCATAGGTATGGGCAAGTGGCTGCATGGGAAGATCTCAAGCACATCATGCGTAGAAGATATGTGCCACCGCATTTCACTTGTGAGCTGCAGAAGAGATTCAGACGTCTAACACAAGGCAGCAAGAGTGTAGAAGAGTATTTCGAAGAATTTGAACACCTTCGAAACCGTTTGGAGCTCGAAGACTCTCCTGAAACATTGATGGTTCAGTTTCTGGATGGTTTGCAAGAGAAGATAGCTCGAAAAGTGGAAAGACAGCCTTACCATGATCTTGGAGAGCTGCTACACTTAGCCATTCAAATTGAGCAGCAGAATAAGCGTAAGACCTCTATCTCAACAAATAGGCTTAGAACTAACTGGAATTCTCAATCTAAGCAGGAAGATAGGTCTAGAGGAGTGCAAGCGGATTTAAGGGTCAAAAACAGAATTCAGGAACCAACCAACGCTGCACCAAACAGCTCACGGAATGCACCAAACAACCCACGGACTGCACCAACTCACACGTCACAACCTACACAGTCACGGACCAGAGATATAACGTGTTTTAAATGCAGGGGACGTGGTCACATGTCACGAGAATGCCCGAACCAACGTGTAATGATACTCACACCTTCGGGAGAGTACGAATCTGAGGATGACAAAGAAGAATGTGAGGTACCATTCGATGAGGAAGTAGAGTATCCAGACTCTGGAGAACTTCTAATGATGAGAAGAGTGCTTAGCACTTCAATCAATGTAGATGAGACAGAACAACGAGAAAACATCTTTCACACGCGTTGTACCATCAAAGGAAAGGTATGTTCTCTTATCATCGATGGAGGCTCTTGCACTAACGTTGCTAGTGTCTACATGGTTGAAAAGCTAGGTTTGGAGAAGTACAAGCATGCACAACCATACAAGCTGAGATGGTTGAACAACAAGACGGAGCTGAATGTAACGGAACAAGTCAAAGTGTCATTCAGCATAGGACGATACAGCGACATGGTCACCTGCGACGTGGTCCCTATGCAAGCCGGACACCTTCTGTTGGGACGGCCATGGCAATTCGACAAGGAGACCACCCATAACGGTAGAACTAACTTGTATTCGTTTGTTCATGATAAGCGCAGGATTAGCTTAGCACCACTTTCACCTCAGCAAGTGAGGGAGATTCAAGTGAGAATGGCTAAGGAAAAGGGCCAAAATAGCCACCCCAACAGGGAGACATTGTTTATTAAATCAAATCACATTCATAAGTTTATACGTACTAACAAGACTAATGCGATTTTGATGATGTTCAAAGAAGCTTTGAGTGCAGATTGTACAGGTATTAAACTACCTTCTGAAATCGATGCACTACTCCAAACATACGCTGATGTGTTTCCTGAGGAGTTACCACCGGGATTACCCCCAATTCGAGGAATAGAGCACCATATTGATTTTGTACCAGGTGCACAGCTTCCAAACAGGGCCGCCTATAGGGTTAATCCAGAAGAGGCCAAAGAGCTTGAACGGCAAGTAAGAGAGCTCATGGATCAGGGGTATGTACGTGAGAGTCTTAGCCCATGTGCTGTGCCGGTTTTGCTTGTGCCAAAGAAAGATGGCAGCTGGAGAATGTGCGTTGACTGCAGAGCTATCAACAACATTACCATCAAGTACAGGCACCCAATCCCACGACTTGATGACATGTTAGACGAGTTGAGTGGAGCAACAATCTTCTCCAAAATCGATCTGAAAAGTGGATATCATCAAGTGAGGATGCGAGAAGGTGATGAGTGGAAAACGGCTTTCAAAACCAAACAAGGGCTGTACGAGTGGCTGGTAATGCCATTCGGTCTGTCTAATGCACCTAGCACCTTTATGCGTCTAATGAACCATGTTCTTAGACCATACATCAGTAAGTTCGTAGTTGTGTATTTCGATGATATTCTTGTTTATAGTGCATCTTATTCTGACCATGTGACACATCTTGAGCAAGTAATTCGGACACTTCGTACAGAAGGACTGTATGCGAACCTCAAGAAGTGCACATTCTGCACTAATGAAGTAGTCTTTTTAGGTTTTGTTGTAAGTTCACAGGGACTAAAGGTTGACGAAGAAAAGATCAAAGCCATTAAGGAGTGGCCTGAGCCGAAAAATGCTAGTCAGGTCCGAAGCTTTCATGGCCTTGCGAGCTTCTACAGACGGTTTGTAAAGGATTTCAGTAGCATTGCAAGTCCGCTGACTTCAATACTCAAGAAGAGTCATGCATTTGAATGGGGAGCCGAACAAACCGAGGCATTCCAGCGCCTAAAGGGCAGTCTAGTTGCTGCACCGGTCTTGGCTCTTCCGGACTTCAACAAAACATTTGAAGTAGAATGTGATGCTTCTGGAGTGGGCATAGGAGCTGTGCTAACACAAGGAGGCAAACCAGTTGCTTTCTTCAGTGAGAAATTGAGTGAAGCAGCACTTAACTACCCAACTTATGACAAGGAGCTGTATGCACTAGTTCGGGCCATGGAGACTTGGCAACATTACTTGCTGGCTCGTGAGTGTGTGATTCACACAGACCACCAAACGCTGCAACATCTCAAAGGTCAAACGAAACTAAAAAGAAGGCATGCTAGATGGCTGGAGTTTATTGAGACATTTCCCTACGTCATCAAATACAAGAAGGGAAAGGAGAATGTGGTCGCAGATGCATTGTCACGACGTTACAGCCTCATATCCATCATGCAGTCCAAAGTCTTGGGTTTTGAGCTAATCAAGGAGTCATATGCAGAAGACGAGGACTTCAAGGAACCATTCACAGAGCACGGTAAAGGATTATATAACAAGTTTTATTTGTTTGATGGGTTTCTTTTCAGGGAAAAGCGATTGTGTATCCCGAAAGGGTCCATTCGTGAGCTGCTGGTTCGTGAGGCACATGGAGGCGGCCTCATGGGGCATTTTGGCGTGAACAAGACACTCAGCATGCTCAAAGAGCATTTCTATTGGCCGCATATGAAGAGAGACGTGGAGGCTCACTGTGTTCGATGTTTAACATGCCGGAAGTCAAAATCCAGAGTTCATCCTCACGGGTTATATCTTCCTCTACCTATTCCTACTACTCCTTGGACTGATATATCTATGGACTTTGTGCTAGGATTACCTAAGCAAAACCACAAAGATTCCATCTTCGTCGTTGTAGACAGGTTTTCCAAGATGGCACACTTCATACCTTGTGCCAAGACCAATGATGCCACGCAAACTGCAGCTCTATTCTTCAAAGAGGTTGTGCGACTTCATGGCATCCCAAGAACAATAGTATCAGACCGTGACACCAAGTTCTTGTCACACTTTTGGCGTGCATTGTGGAAGAAACTAGGGACGAAGCTTCTCTTCTCAACTAGTTGTCATCCGCAAACTGATGGACAAACGGAAGTGGTGAATCGCACCTTGTCTACTTTGCTGCGAGCTACAATTGGAAAGAACTTGAAGACATGGTTGGAAAGTTTGCCATTTGTAGAGTTTGCTTACAACAGGGCAGTACATTCAGCAACCAAGCTTTCACCGTTTGAAGTGGTGTATGGATTCAACCCTCTGTCGCCACTTGATCTCACACCACTACCACCTGCTGAAGTCGTGAGTCTAGAAGGAAACACCAAGGCTGAATTCGTTAAGAAGCTGCACCAGAAAGTGAAGGAAAGCATAGAGAAGAGGACAGCCGCTTATGAGAAGCAGCACAACAAGGGTCGCCAATCAGTAGTGTTCAAGAAGGGTGATTGGGTTTGGCTTCATTTCAGACCAGAACGGTTCCCACATAAGAGGAGGAGCAAATTGGCGCCTAGAGGAGATCCAATGTCTGATTTGGAACGTTTTGATGCAGGGAATGATCCAGTTTTGAGGACAAAACACTTTCAAGAGGGTGGGAATGATGAGGACATCGGACCTAACCAATCAACAACAACCATTCCGGAAGTGCCAATTGGACCAATGACTCGACAAAGGGCTAGAGCACTCAGCTACAAGTTCAGCAATCTCGTGGAACACATTATGAGCTTAGAGAGTGACGAGTTGGAGCTAGAACATGGAGACCATGGAGTTTGCAGCCGAGATCTTACCTTTCCATCTAAGGTGCCTTGGGCACTTCTCTCAACATCTACAACAGCTTCTAGTGTATTCACTATCCACCAAGAGTGAATACACCAAAGTCTTATTTGGGAATTGTGCTCTTTTCCCTTATCTCGGTTTTGTCCCATTGGGTTTTCCGGGAAAGGTTTTAGCGAGGCAATACCCCAAGTGAGCAATCTAGGATCCGTCTCACTAGTTAGACAGCAAATAAGATCCTAGAACACTTAGAAGTTTGTTTCTTTTCTTTGTTAATTTCGATTTCCATATGTTTAAACACCATGTTGTTTCTCTTTGAGTTTTAGACTTCATGTTGTTTTGTCGTTTCTAAAACAACATGTAGTCCTTTGTACTGGTTTGGGAATCTATAAATACCCAAGCCTACAATCAATAAAGAACAACTCTTTTGCTAAAACCCTAATCGACTTTTTGCCTTTGTTTTCACGTGAAACCACTTGAGACAATTCGATCTTCCAGCCTTGAGATTTGTACTCGGTTTGAAGATTACTTCTGGTGTATCACGAGCTCATCCATAGCTCATGTGGTCCAATTCAATCCGCTGCGTGTTTTCAACTAATTGAGCTTCTCGTTGGGAGAACACAAACACCATCTTTTGAGGATTCTTCCTACTGTGAGACGAGATTACATCATCTAATGATCTAGCTTGACTTCATAACTCGTTAGAATAAGCTCATGAAGGGTTCATCAAAGACATAAGCGTATGAAGGGTTCACCAAAGACACAGCTTATAGCTTAACGGAAGATTGACCTTGTTGCAACCTATTACACCACCGTTAGTTGGCCTAGCACACTTTCTCATGTGAAAGTTACATTACATTGCCTTGTACTTAGCTAATAGAGATAACATGTATAGAAGTATGATATGAACATAGATAGCTCTAATGATCTAGCTTGATTTCATAACTCGTTAGAACAAGCTCATGAAGGGTTCATCAAAGACATAAGCGTATGAAGGGTTCACCAAAGACATAAATTATAGCTTAATGGAAGATTGACCTTGTAGCAACCTATTACACCTCCGTTAGTTGGTCTAGCACACTTTCTTATGTCAAAGATACATTACATTGCCTTGAACATAGCTAATAGAGATAACATGTGTAAAAGTATTATATGAACATGGATAGCTCTAATGATCTAGCTTGACTTCATAACTCGTTAGAATAAGCTCATGAAGGGTTCATCAAAAACATAAGCGTATGAAGGGTTCACCAAAGACATAGCTTATAGCTTAACGGAAGATAAACCTTGTTGCAACTTATTACACCACCGTTAGTTGGCCTAGCACACTTTCTCATGTGAAAGTTACATTACACTGCCTAAAACTTACCTAATAGAGATACCATGTGTAAAAGTATTATATGAACATGGATAGCTCTAATTATCTAGCTTGATTTCATAACTCGTTAGAATAAGCTCATGAAGGGTTCATCAAAGACATAAGCATATGAACGGTTCACCAAAGACATAGCTTATAGCTTAACGGAAGATTGACCTTGTTGCAACCTATTACACCACCTTTAGTTGGCCTACCACACTTTCTCATGTGAAAGTTACATTACATTGCCTAAAACTTAGCTAATAGAGATACCATGTGTAGAAGTATGATATGAACATGGATAGCTCTAATGATCTAGCTTGATTTCATAACTCGTTAGAACAAGCTCATGAAGGGTGCATCAAAGACATAAGCATATGAAAGGTTCACCAAAGACATAGCTTATAGCTTAACGGAAGATAGACCTTGTTGCAACCTATTACACCACCGTTAGTTGGCCTAGCACACTTTCTCATGTGAAAGTTACATTACATTGCCTTAAACTTAGCTAATAGAGATACCATGTGTAGAAGTATGATATGAACATGGATAGCTCTAATGATCTAGCTTGATTTCATAACTCGTTAGAACAAGCTCATGAAGGGTGCATCAAAGACATAAGCATATGAAAGGTTCACCAAAGACATAGCTTATAGCTTAACGGAAGATAGACCTTGTTGCAACCTATTACACCACCGTTAGTTGGCCTAGCACACTTTCTCATGTGAAAGTTACATTACATTGCCTTAAACTTAGCTAATAGACATACCATGTGTAAAAGTATTATATGAACATGGATAGCTCTAATGATCTAGCTTGACGTTATAACTCGTTAGAATAAGCTCATGAAGGGTTCAACAAAGACATAAGCGTATGAAGGGTTTACCAAAGACATAGCTTATAGCTTAACGGAAGATTGACCTTGTTGCAACCTATTTCACCACCGTTAGTTGGCCTAGCACACTTTCTCATGTAAAAGTTACATTACATTGCCTTGTACTTAGCTAATAGAGATAACATGTGTAGAAGTATGATATGAACATGGATATCTCTAATGATCTAGCTTGATTTCATAACTCGTTAGAATAAGCTCATGAAGGGTTCATCAAAGACATAAGCGTATGAAGGGTTCACCAAAGACATAGCTTATAGCTTAACGGAAGATTGACCTTGTTGCAACCTATTACACCACCGTTAGTTGGCCTTGCACACTTTCTCATGTGAAAGTTACCTTACATTGCCTTAAACTTAGCTAATAGACATACCATGTGTAAAAGTATTATATGAACATGGATAGCTCTAATGATCTAGCTTGACATTATAACTCGTTAGAATAAGCTCATGAAGGGTTCATCAAAGACATAAGCGTATGAAGGGTTCACCAAAGACACAGCTTATAGCTTAACGGAAGATTGACCTTGTTGCAACCTATTACACCACTGTTAGTTGGCCTAGCACACTTTCTCATGTGAAAGTTACATTACATTGCCTTGTACTTAGCTAATAGAGATACCATGTGTAAAAGTATTATATGAACATGGATAGCTCTAATGATCTAGCTTGATTTCATAACTCATTAGAATAAGCTCATGAGGGGTTCATCAAAGACATAAGCGTATGAAGGGTTCATCAAAGTCATAGGTTATAGCTTAACGGAAGTTTGACCTTGTTACAACCTATTACACTACCGTTAGTTGGTCTAGCACACTTTCTCATGTCAAAGATACATTACATTGCCTTGAACGTAGCTAATAGAGATAAATGTGTAGAAGTATGATATGAACATGGATAGCTCTAATGATCTAGCTTGATTTCATAACTCGTTAGAATAAGCTCATGAAGGGTTCATCAAAGACATAAGCGTATGAAGGGTTCACCAAAGACATAGCTTATAGCTTAACGGAAGATAAACCTTGTTGTAACCTATTACACCACCGTTAGTTGGCCTAGCACACTTTCTCATGTGAAAGTTACATTACATTGTCTTGTACTTAGCTAATAGAGATAACATGTGTAAAAATATTATATGAACATGGATAGCTCTAATGATCTAGCTTGATTTCATAACTCGTTAGAATAAGCTCATGAAGGGTTCATCAAAGACATAAGCGTATGAAGGGTTCACCAAAGACATAGCTTATAGCTTAACGGAAGGTTGACCTTGTTGCAACCTATTACACCACCGTTAGTTGGCCTAGCACACTTTCTCATGTGAAAGTTACATTACATTGTCTTGTACTTAGCTAATAGAGATAACATGTATAGAAGTATGATATGAACATGGATAGCTCTAATGATCTAGCTTGATTTCATAACTCGTTAGAATAAGCTCATGAAGGGTTCGTCAAAGACATAAGCGTATGAAGGGTTCACCAAAGACATAGCTTATAGCTTAACGGAAGATAGACCTTGTTGCAACCTATTACACCACCGTTAGTTGGCCTAGCACACTTTCTCATGTAAAAGATACATTACATTGCCTTGTACTTAGCTAATAGAGATACCATGTGTAAAAGTATTATATGAACATGGATAGCTCTAATGATCTAGCTTGATTTCATAACTCATTAGAATAAGCTCATGAGGGGTTCATCAAAGACATAAGCGTATGAAGGGTTCATCAAAGTCATAGGTTATAGCTTAACGGAAGTTTGACCTTGTTACAACCTATTACACTACCGTTAGTTGGTCTAGCACAGTTTCTCATGTCAAAGATACATTACATTGCCTTGAACGTAGCTAATAGAGATAACATGTGTAGAAGTATGATATGAACATGGATAGCTCTAATGATCTAGCTTGATTTCATAACTCGTTAGAATAAGCTCATGAAGGGTTCATCAAAGACATAATCGTATGAAGGGTTCACCAAAGACATAGCTTATAGCTTAACGGAAGATAAACCTTGTTGCAACATATTACACCACCTTTAGTTGGCCTAGCACACTTTCTCATGTGAAAGTTACATTACATTGCCTTGTACTTAGCTAATAGAGATAACATGTGTAAAAATATTATATGAACATGGATAGCTCTAATGATCTAGCTTGATTTCATAACTCGTTAGAATAAGCTCATGAAGGGTTCATCAAAGACATAAGCGTATGAAGGGTTCACCAAAGACATAGCTTATAGCTTAACGGAAGGTTGACCTTGTTGCAACCTATTACACCACCGTTAGTTGGCCTAGCACACTTTCTCATGTGAAAGTTACATTACATTGTCTTGTACTTAGCTAATAGAGATAACATGTATAGAAGTATGATATGAACATGGATAGCTCTAATGATCTAGCTTGATTTCATAACTCGTTAGAATAAGCTCATGAAGGGTTCGTCAAAGACATAAGCGTATGAAGGGTTCACCAAAGACATAGCTTATAGCTTAACGGAAGATAGACATTGTTGCAACCTATTACACCACCGTTAGTTGGCCTAGCACACTTTCTCATGTGAAAGTTACATTACATTGCCTTAAACTTAGCTAATAGACATACCATGTGTAAAAGTATTATATGAACATGGATAGCTCTAATGATCTAGCTTGACGTTATAACTCGTTAGAATAAGCTCATGAAGGGTTCATCAAAGACATAAGCGTATGAAGGGTTCACCAAAGACACAGCTTATAGCTTAACGGAAGATTGACCTTGTTGCAACCTATTACACCACCGTTAGTTGGCCTAGCACACTTTCTCATGTGAAAGTTACATTACATTGCCTTGTACTTAGCTAATAGAGATAACATGTATAGAAGTATGATATGAACATAGATAGCTCTAATGATCTAGCTTGATTTCATAACTCGTTAGAACAAGCTCATGAAGGGTTCATCAAAGACATAAGCGTATGAAGGGTTCACCAAAGACATAGCTTATAGCTTAACGGAAGATTGACCTTGTAGCAACCTATTACACCTCCGTTAGTTGGTCTAGCACACTTTCTTATGTCAAAGATACATTACATTGCCTTGAACATAGCTAATAGAGATAACATTTGTAAAAGTATTATATGAACATGGATAGCTCTAATGATCTAGCTTGACTTCATAACTCGTTAGAATAAGGTCATGAAGGGTTCATCAAAGACATACGCGTATGAAGGGTTCACCAAAGACATAGCTTATAGCTTAACGGAAGATTGACCTTGTTGCAACCTATTACACCACCGTTAGTTGGCCTAGCACACTTTCTCATGTGAAAGTTACATTACACTGCCTAAAACTTACCTAATAGAGATACCATGTGTAAAAGTATTATATGAACATGGATAGCTCTAATTATCTAGCTTGATTTCATAACTCGTTAGAATAAGCTCATGAAGGGTTCATCAAAGACATAAGCATATGAACGGTTCACCAAAGACATAGCTTATAGCTTAACGGAAGATTGACCTTGTTGCAACCTATTACACCACCTTTAGTTGGCCTACCACACTTTCTCATGTGAAAGTTACATTACATTGCCTAAAACTTAGCTAATAGAGATACCATGTGTAGAAGTATGATATGAACATGGATAGCTCTAATGATCTAGCTTGATTTCATAACTCGTTAGAACAAGCTCATGAAGGGTGCATCAAAGACATAAGCATATGAAAGGTTCACCAAAGACATAGCTTATAGCTTAACGGAAGATTGACCTTGTTGCAACCTATTACACCACCGTTAGTTGGCCTAGCACACTTTCTCATGTGAAAGTTACATTACATTGCCTTAAACTTAGCTAATAGACATACCATGTGTAAAAGTATTATATGAACATGGATAGCTCTAATGATCTAGCTTGACGTTATAACTCGTTAGAATAAGCTCATGAAGGGTTCAACAAAGACATAAGCGTATGAAGGGTTTACCAAAGACATAGCTTATAGCTTAACGGAAGATTGACCTTTTTGCAACCTATTTCACCACCGTTAGTTGGCCTAGCACACTTTCTCATGTAAAAGTTACATTACATTGCCTTGTACTTAGCTAATAGAGATAACATGTGTAGAAGTATGATATGAACATGGATATCTCTAATGATCTAGCTTGATTTCATAACTCGTTAGAATAAGCTCATGAAGGGTTCATCAAAGACATAAGCGTATGAAGGGTTCACCAAAGACATAGCTTATAGCTTAACGGAAGATTGACCTTGTTGCAACCTATTACACCACCGTTAGTTGGCCTTGCACACTTTCTCATGTGAAAGTTACATTACATTGCCTTAAACTTAGCTAATAGACATACCATGTGTAAAAGTATTATATGAACATGGATAGCTCTAATGATCTAGCTTGACGTTATAACTCATTAGAATAAGCTCATGAAGGGTTCATCAAAGACATAAGCGTATGAAGGGTTCACCAAAGACACAGCTTATAGCTTAACGGAAGATTGACCTTGTTGCAACCTATTACACCACCGTTAGTTGGCCTAGCACACTTTCTCATGTGAAAGTTACATTACATTGCCTTGTACTTAGCTAATAGAGATACCATGTGTAAAAGTATTATATGAACATGGATAGCTCTAATGATCTAGCTTGATTTCATAACTCATTAGAATAAGCTCATGAGGGGTTCATCAAAGACATAAGCGTATGAAGGGTTCATCAAAGTCATAGGTTATAGCTTAACGGAAGTTTGACCTTGTTACAACCTATTACACTACCGTTAGTTGGTTTAGCACACTTTCTCATGTCAAAGATACATTACATTGCCTTGAACGTAGCTAATAGAGATAAATGTGTAGAAGTATGATATGAACATGGATAGCTCTAATGATCTAGCTTGATTTAATAACTCGTTAGAATAAGCTCATGAAGGGTTCATCAAAGACATAAGCGTATGAAGGGTTCACCAAAGACATAGCTTATAGCTTAACGGAAGATAAACCTTGTTGTAACCTATTACACCACCGTTAGTTGGCCTAGCACACTTTCTCATGTGAAAGTTACATTATATTGTCTTGTACTTAGCTAATAGAGATAACATGTGTAAAAATATTATATGAACATGGATAGCTCTAATGATCTAGCTTGATTTCATAACTCATTAGAATAAGCTCATGAAGGGTTCATCAAAGACATAAGCGTATGAAGGGTTCACCAAAGACATAGCTTATAGCTTAACGGAAGGTTGACCTTGTTGCAACCTATTACACCACCGTTAGTTGGCCTAGCACACTTTCTCATGTGAAAGTTACATTACATTGCCTTGTACTTAGCTAATAGAGATACCATGTGTAAAAGTATTATATGAACATGGATAGCTCTAATGATCTAGCTTGATTTCATAACTCATTAGAATAAGCTCATGAGGGGTTCATCAAAGACATAAGCGTATGAAGGGTTCATCAAAGTCATAGTTATAGTTTAACGGAAGTTTGACCTTGTTACAACCTATTACACTACCGTTAGTTGGTCTAGCACACTTTCTCATGTCAAAGATACATTACATTGCCTTGAACGTAGCTAATAGAGATAAATGTGTAGAAGTATGATATGAACATGGATAGCTCTAATGATCTAGCTTGATTTAATAACTCGTTAGAATAAGCTCATGAAGGGTTCATCAAAGACATAAGCGTATGAAGGGTTCACCAAAGACATAGCTTATAGCTTAACGGAAGATAAACCTTGTTGTAACCTATTACACCACCGTTAGTTGGCCTAGCACACTTTCTCATGTGAAAGTTACATTACATTGTCTTGTACTTAGCTAATAGAGATAACATGTGTAAAAATATTATATGAACATGGATAGCTCTAATGATCTAGCTTGATTTCATAACTCGTTAGAATAAGCTCATGAAGGGTTCATCAAAGACATAAGCGTATGAAGGGTTCACCAAAGACATAGCTTATAGCTTAACGGAAGGTTGACCTTGTTGCAACCTATTACACCACCGTTAGTTGGCCTAGCACACTTTCTCATGTGAAAGTTACATTACATTGTCTTGTACTTAGCTAATAGAGATAACATGTATAGAAGTATGATATGAACATGGATAGCTCTAATGATCTAGCTTGATTTCATAACTCGTTAGAATAAGCTCATGAAGGGTTCGTCAAAGACATAAGCGTATGAAGGGTTCACCAAAGACATAGCTTATAGCTTAACGGAAGATAGACCTTGTTGCAACCTATTACACCACCGTTAGTTGGCCTAGCACACTTTCTCATGTAAAAGATACATTACATTGCCTTGTACTTAGCTAATAGAGATACCATGTGTAAAAGTATTATATGAACATGGATAGCTCTAATGATCTAGCTTGATTTCATAACTCATTAGAATAAGCTCATGAGGGGTTCATCAAAGACATAAGCGTATGAAGGGTTCATCAAAGTCATAGGTTATAGCTTAACGGAAGTTTGACCTTGTTACAACCTATTACACTACCGTTAGTTGGTCTAGCACAGTTTCTCATGTCAAAGATACATTACATTGCCTTGAACGTAGCTAATAGAGATAACATGTGTAGAAGTATGATATGAACATGGATAGCTCTAATGATCTAGCTTGATTTCATAACTCGTTAGAATAAGCTCATGAAGGGTTCATCAAAGACATAATCGTATGAAGGGTTCACCAAAGACATAGCTTATAGCTTAACGGAAGATAAACCTTGTTGCAACATATTACACCACCTTTAGTTGGCCTAGCACACTTTCTCATGTGAAAGTTACATTACATTGCCTTGTACTTAGCTAATAGAGATAACATGTGTAAAAATATTATATGAACATGGATAGCTCTAATGATCTAGCTTGATTTCATAACTCGTTAGAATAAGCTCATGAAGGGTTCATCAAAGACATAAGCGTATGAAGGGTTCACCAAAGACATAGCTTATAGCTTAACGGAAGGTTGACCTTGTTGCAACCTATTACACCACCGTTAGTTGGCCTAGCACACTTTCTCATGTGAAAGTTACATTACATTGTCTTGTACTTAGCTAATAGAGATAACATGTATAGAAGTATGATATGAACATGGATAGCTCTAATGATCTAGCTTGATTTCATAACTCGTTAGAATAAGCTCATGAAGGGTTCGTCAAAGACATAAGCGTATGAAGGGTTCACCAAAGACATAGCTTATAGCTTAACGGAAGATAGACCTTGTTGCAACCTATTACACCACCGTTAGTTGGCCTAGCACACTTTCTCATGTGAAAGTTACATTACATTGCCTTAAACTTAGCTAATAGACATACCATGTGTAAAAGTATTATATGAACATGGATAGCTCTAATGATCTAGCTTGACGTTATAACTCGTTAGAATAAGCTCATGAAGGGTTCATCAAAGACATAAGCGTATGAAGGGTTCACCAAAGACACAGCTTATAGCTTAACGGAAGATTGACCTTGTTGCAACCTATTACACCACCGTTAGTTGGCCTAGCACACTTTCTCATGTGAAAGTTACATTACATTGTCTTGTACTTAGCTAATAGAGATAACATGTATAGAAGTATGATATGAACATGGATAGCTCTAATGATCTAGCTTGATTTCATAACTCGTTAGAATAAGCTCATGAAGGGTTCGTCAAAGACATAAGCATATGAAGGGTTCACCAAAGACATAGCTTATAGCTTAACGGAAGATAGACCTTGTTGCAACCTATTACACCACCGTTAGTTGGCCTAGCACACTTTCTCATGTAAAAGATACATTACATTGCCTTGTACTTAGCTAATAGAGATACCATGTGTAAAAGTATTATATGAACATGGATAGCTCTAATGATCTAGCTTGATTTCATAACTCATTAGAATAAGCTCATGAGGGGTTCATCAAAGACATAAGCGTATGAAGGGTTCATCAAAGTCATAGGTTATAGCTTAACGGAAGTTTGACCTTGTTACAACCTATTACACTACCGTTAGTTGGTCTAGCACAGTTTCTCATGTCAAAGATACATTACATTGCCTTGAACGTAGCTAATAGAGATAACATGTGTAGAAGTATGATATGAACATGGATAGCTCTAATGATCTAGCTTGATTTCATAACTCGTTAGAATAACCTCATGAAGGGTTCATCAAAGACATAATCGTATGAAGGGTTCACCAAAGACATAGCTTATAGCTTAACGGAAGATAAACCTTGTTGCAACATATTACACCACCTTTAGTTGGCCTAGCACACTTTCTCATGTGAAAGTTACATTACATTGCCTTGTACTTAGCTAATAGAGATAACATGTGTAAAAATATTATATGAACATGGATAGCTCTAATGATCTAGCTTGATTTCATAACTCGTTAGAATAAGCTCATGAAGGGTTCATCAAAGACATAAGCGTATGAAGGGTTCACCAAAGACATAGCTTATAGCTTAACGGAAGGTTGACCTTGTTGCAACCTATTACACCACCGTTAGTTGGCCTAGCACACTTTCTCATGTGAAAGTTACATTACATTGTCTTGTACTTAGCTAATAGAGATAACATGTATAGAAGTATGATATGAACATGGATAGCTCTAATGATCTAGCTTGATTTCATAACTCGTTAGAATAAGCTCATGAAGGGTTCGTCAAAGACATAAGCGTATGAAGGGTTCACCAAAGACATAGCTTATAGCTTAACGGAAGATAGACCTTGTTGCAACCTATTACACCACCGTTACTTGGCCTAGCACACTTTCTCATGTGAAAGTTACATTACATTGCCTTAAACTTAGCTAATAGACATACCATGTGTAAAAGTATTATATGAACATGGATAGCTCTAATGATCTAGCTTGACGTTATAACTCGTTAGAATAAGCTCATGAAGGGTTCATCAAAGACATAAGCGTATGAAGGGTTCACCAAAGACACAGCTTATAGCTTAACGGAAGATTGACCTTGTTGCAACCTATTACACCACCGTTAGTTGGCCTAGCACACTTTCTCATGTGAAAGTTACATTACATTGTCTTGTACTTAGCTAATAGAGATAACATGTATAGAAGTATGATATGAACATGGATAGCTCTAATGATCTAGCTTGATTTCATAACTCGTTAGAATAAGCTCATGAAGGGTTCGTCAAAGACATAAGCGTATGAAGGGTTCACCAAAGACATAGCTTATAGCTTAACGGAAGATAGACCTTGTTGCAACCTATTACACCACCGTTAGTTGGCCTAGCACACTTTCTCATGTAAAAGATACATTACATTGCCTTGTACTTAGCTAATAGAGATACCATGTGTAAAAGTATTATATGAACATGGATAGCTCTAATGATCTAGCTTGATTTCATAACTCATTAGAATAAGCTCATGAGGGGTTCATCAAAGACATAAGCGTATGAAGGGTTCATCAAAGTCATAGGTTATAGCTTAACGGAAGTTTGACCTTGTTACAACCTATTACACTACCGTTAGTTGGTCTAGCACAGTTTCTCATGTCAAAGATACATTACATTGCCTTGAACGTAGCTAATAGAGATAACATGTGTAGAAGTATGATATGAACATGGATAGCTCTAATGATCTAGCTTGATTTCATAACTCGTTAGAATAAGCTCATGAAGGGTTCATCAAAGACATAATCGTATGAAGGGTTCACCAAAGACATAGCTTATAGCTTAACGGAAGATAAACCTTGTTGCAACATATTACACCACCTTTAGTTGGCCTAGCACACTTTCTCATGTGAAAGTTACATTACATTGCCTTGTACTTAGCTAATAGAGATTAGATGTGTAAAAATATTATATGAACATGGATAGCTCTAATGATCTAGCTTGATTTCATAACTCGTTAGAATAAGCTCATGAAGGGTTCATCAAAGACATAAGCGTATGAAGGGTTCACCAAAGACATAGCTTATAGCTTAACGGAAGGTTGACCTTGTTGCAACCTATTACACCACCGTTAGTTGGCCTAGCACACTTTCTCATGTGAAAGTTACATTACATTGTCTTGTACTTAGCTAATAGAGATAACATGTATAGAAGTATGATATGAACATGGATAGCTCTAATGATCTAGCTTGATTTCATAACTCGTTAGAATAAGCTCATGAAGGGTTCGTCAAAGACATAAGCGTATGAAGGGTTCACCAAAGACATAGCTTATAGCTTAACGGAAGATAGACCTTGTTGCAACCTATTACACCACCGTTAGTTGGCCTAGCACACTTTCTCATGTGAAAGTTACATTACATTGCCTTAAACTTAGCTAATAGACATACCATGTGTAAAAGTATTATATGAACATGGATAGCTCTAATGATCTAGCTTGACGTTATAACTCGTTAGAATAAGCTCATGAAGGGTTCATCAAAGACATAAGCGTATGAAGGGTTCACCAAAGACACAGCTTATAGCTTAACGGAAGATTGACCTTGTTGCAACCTATTACACCACCGTTAGTTGGCCTAGCACACTTTCTCATGTGAAAGTTACATTACATTGCCTTGTACTTAGCTAATAGAGATAACATGTATAGAAGTATGATATGAACATAGATAGCTCTAATGATCTAGCTTGATTTCATAACTCGTTAGAACAAGCTCATGAAGGGTTCATCAAAGACATAAGCGTATGAAGGGTTCACCAAAGACATAGCTTATAGCTTAACGGAAGATTGACCTTGTAGCAACCTATTACACCTCCGTTAGTTGGTCTAGCACACTTTCTTATGTCAAAGATACATTACATTGCCTTGAACATAGCTAATAGAGATAACATGTGTAAAAGTATTATATGAACATGGATAGCTCTAATGATCTAGCTTGACTTCATAACTCGTTAGAATAAGGTCATGAAGGGTTCATCAAAGACATACGCGTATGAAGGGTTCACCAAAGACACAACTTATAGCTTAACGGAAGATTGACCTTGTTGCAACCTATTACACCACCGTTAGTTGGCCTAGCACACTTTCTCATGTGAAAGTTACATTACACTGCCTAAAACTTACCTAATAGAGATACCATGTGTAAAATGTTAGATTTGGTAACAAAACATGAGCAGAATAAGAGAATGCTTAGAGAGAAGAATAGAGAGAGAAAACTCATTTTTCTATATTCATTTGTTTTTACAGTCTGAATACAATATATAGAAGAAGAGAGATTTGAATCATGTGTCTAGGTTCAAGGAACCAGCCCAATGTGGTCCCAACGGTCCTATGTGGTCCCAACGGTCCTATGTGGTCCAAAAGCTGAATCTGCTTTATTGTACAATAAGGACACAGCTCAGCTGATCCTTATCTTTATTCCAACGGCTAGAAGCAGCTCCACATGGGCTTTATGGACCATAAACAAGACTCCTCTTCCTCCTTATTCAGCCCAAAGGCATTCGGCCTTTCTACTGATACTACAGACCGAATGCTTACACCGAAGACAGACTATGCACGACTTCTTCTCAATGGATGGATAAGTCACTAGGCCTCTTGGATAGGGAATGTGTGGCCTAGTGATGACTCAAGACTAATACTCCCCCTCAAGCTAAGCCGCAAGGAACAGAGGCTTAGCTTGGAAAACCAGAAGCCTACACCTCATTAAAAACCTTGATAAGGAAAAACCACGTGGGACAAAACCTTACAGAGGGAAAAAGAGTATGCAGACCCGCTGGTTTAGAGGACATGAAGTCAAGGGCGGTCTAAGCTCACAAGTCCAAGCTTGCCATAGATGTGGTTGCAAACTTTGGTACTTGCGGCTTTAGTGAATATATCCGCCAGTTGATCTCCACTTGGTGTGAAACATGGAAGAACTACTCCTTCCTCCATACGCTCTCGGACTTTGTGACAGTCTACTTCTACATGCTTGGTTCTCTCATGAAAGACCGGATTGGATGCTATATGAATTGCAGCTTGGTTGTCACAATGCATAGTAATCGGCTCTGTTGTGTCTCGCCCTAGATCTTTGAGTAGAGCCTTCAGCCACACAAGCTCATCCGTAAGCCTTCTCATAGCCCTATACTCCGCTTCAGCACTAGAACATGCCACAACCTTCTGCTTCTTGGTCTTCCACGTGACTAGATTACCTCCCACAAAAGTGCAATAACCCGTGGTTGACTTCCGATCATTTCTATCCCCAGCCCAATCAGCATCACAATACCCAGCTACATCTGAGCTTTCATTCCTTCCCATCCAAATGCCTTGACCCGTACTCCCCCTTAGGTATTTAAGGATCCGCTCCACCATACTCCAATGATATTTGGTTGGAGCTTGCATGTGTTGGCTAACCTGATTCACAGCAAAGCACAAGTCTGGTCTAGAAATGGTTAAATAGATTAGCTGACCCACTAATCGACGGTACTTGGATATATCTTCAAACGGCTCATCATCCTTCTCCCCCTTTCGATTGACCTTATACCCATCCTCAAGGGGCGTCTTGGCTGGTCTACATGTCTCCATACCTGTCTCATGAAGAAGATCAAGAGTGTATTTCCTTTGAGATAGAAATAGGCCTTCCGAAGAGCGGCATATCTCTATTCCTAGGAAATACTTTAATTCTCCAAGATCTTTGATATCAAAAACCGAATGAAGATAGGATTTAGTGGCAGCAATACCTTCCTTATCATCGCCGGAGACGATAAGGTCATCTACATAAATAAGCACTACCACAATCCCATTTGAGGTTGTGAGCGTGAATAATGTATGGTCAGCCTCGGACTTGCGGAAGCCTTTGTCACGGAGTGTATGGCTTAGCTTGTGGTACCAAGCTCTTGGAGATTGCTTCAAACCATAAATGGCTTTCCTCAGCCGCAATACTTTCCCGGGAGTGACCTTGGATTCTAGACCGGGCGGTGGTGTCATGTAAACCTCCTCCTCAAGCTCGCCTTGAAGGAAGGCATTCTTGACATCCATCTGCCATAAATCCCAAGATAAGTTAGTAGCGAGGGAAAGAATTACTCTTACCGTGTGAAGTTTGGCAACCGGAGCAAAGGTATCCCTGTAGTCAACACCATAAGTCTGTGTGAATCCACGAGCAACTAGACGAGCTTTGTATCGTTCAATATCCCCATTGCTCTTGTACTTAATTGTGAAAACCCATTTGGAAGTGACTGCCTTCTTGCCTAGAGGTAGATCAGCCTCATCCCAAGTTTGGTTCTTTTCCATAGCCCCTACTTCAGCCTCCACGGCATCCAGCCAATGTTGGATTTGTTTTGCTTCATCATAGCTTTGGGGTACCTGATCCAACTCAAGACGACCAAGGAAAGCGTGAAATTCAGATGGTAGAAGGTCAATGGAAAATACCGTAGTGAGAGGATGAGCCACAGCTTGGGCATTGTAATAGACCCTTGTATTCCGCCAATTAGAGGGGTCTTTACGGATGCGAGTGCTGCGACGGAGTGGTTGGACTGGTTGGTCTGGAGGTGGGATGGGAACCGCAACCGGCTCGGGAGCACAAGGCAAGCCCGACGTAGGGGCTGCAGTTGAGTCCGACGGACCACGCGGGACAGGAACTGGATCATGTTCTTGAGTGCGGGTCGGGGTGAGAGGAGGGCGCTCCGAAGTGCTAGGAATGTCCGGAGGGATACTCGGGTCGGTGGTATGTCCCAACTGAGTGTCACGAGTGTCGGGAGTGTTGTGGACTGGTTCGGGAATATTGGACGAGTCCGAGGAGTTGTTGGATACGTCCGAAGAAATGCCGGAAGTGTCCGGACCAGTGGAAACGCCTAACTGCCGTAGAAGGAACTCAAGGCTTGCTGCTCTATCCATAGCTTGGTCCGATAAATCCTTTAACTCATCCCAGTTCTTCTCCCCATGGAACCCGCAATCTTCAATGAACTTAACATCCCGAGATACATGTACACGTCTTGTTTCCGGGTCAAAGCACTTGTAGCCCTTTTGAGTGGAAGAGTAACCTATGAACATACACTTCTTGCTCTTGGGTTCAAGCTTATTCCTTAGCTCTCCGGGCACTAAAACAAAACACACACAACCAAACACCCGTAAGTGATCTAAGGGAGGTTCAGTTTTGTTTAATACCTTGTATGGAGAAGTATCGCTTAGAACTTTGGTTGGGGTTCTATTGATCAAATAGCATGCTGTCATGACTGCATCTCCCCAAAAACGCTTTGGCACATTCATGTGAAACATGATGGACCGAGAGACCTCCATTAGATGGCGATTTTTCCTTTCAGCAACACCATTTTGTTGTGGGTTGTAAGGACAGCTCGTTTGGTGTATAATTCCTTGTTTTGTCAAGTGTTCTTGGAAGGCTTTGCTCATATATTCTCCACCATTATCTGTTCTAAGTACCTTCAATTTTGAATTAAATTGATTAGATATGTAAGCTTCAAAATTTTTAAATGCATCAAACACTCTATCTTTTGATGGCATTAAGGTTATCCAAGTGTATTTTGATTTTTCATCTATGAAAGTGACAAAGTATCTATGATTATCCCTAGATGCACAAGGAGATGTCCACACATCAGAATGCACAAGATCAAAGCAACTTTCATAAATAGTAGAAGATAATGGATAAACCGCTTTGCAATGTTTGCCAAGTATGCAAGCTTCACAATCAACCTTGTCAAAAGATAAATTAGGTAACATCAGTTTTAAGGCACGAAAATGAGGGTGGCCAACTCTAGCATGCCAAACTGAACTACTTGAACTAGCAACCGAATTAGCTACACTACTGCCACAAAAAGATAGAAACTTTGGGTCTTTAAGGATGTAAAGTCCATTTTCCACTCTTCCTTGTCCGATTATCCTTCCCGTCTTAATATCCTGAAACTTCACATCATTAGGACCAAAGATAACATTGCAATATAAATCCATAACAGCCTTTCTAACAGAGAGTAAATTAGAGGTGAATTCGGGCATATAGAAAGCTCTAGACTTTTTGTTAAACAAGCCTAATTTTCCTACTCCTCTAACCGATATCCTATTGCCATTAGCTATCACAACACTTCCTAAAGCCGGTTCTATGTTGCTAATCAAGCTCTTATCACTAATCATATGATGAGAAGCTCCAGAATCAACAATAATCGGTTTAAATAGCTCATGAGAATAGAAACAGATACCAGACTCCTTTAGTGATTTGAGGGAGTTGATTAGTGCTTCAAGGTCTGACTTTTTGATCACATCGCCATGAAACGAAGAGGCTGCAGCTGCAGTTAAGCTCTCTTGATCCCTAGATGAAGAAGCAGCAGACGGGTTTGAAATAGATTCTACCGCAGCCTCATGGGATAGATTGGCTCTAGAGTCTTTGAACTTGGCGGGTTTGAGATGAGGATGGAGCAACCAGCACTTCTCTTTCACATGCCCCTTCTTCTTGCAATGATCACAAATCAGCTTCTTTCTATCCTCCATTCGACCATGGGCTTTGTTTGCAGTTACTAGGTCCAAACTCCTCTTTCCATCAAACAGCTCAATGGACCCTTGCTCCTTCTGGATTTGAGCACACACCTCCTCAAGACTTGGTAAAGTACTTGTGCTAGCAGCAGACCTCAAGATATGCTTCACGAGATCCTTGTAACCCGGGTTTAGATTCATCATCAAGCCGAACACTTTATCTTCTTCATTTCTCTGCCGGATCACCTTTGGGTCCATGGTCATTGGCCTTAGCATGTCTAACTCAGCCCACAATGACCTAAACTTACCAAAGTACTCAGTGAACTCCATTTCCTCTTGAAGAAGATTAGACAGAGCTTTCTTTACCTCAAAAACCCGAGTAATGTTAGATAGGTTGCCATAGACCTTTTTCAAGGTGTCCCACAATTCTTTTGCCGTTTCACAGTAGGAATAAGCTTCTAGGATCTGCGGATCAAGGGAGTTTTGGATGATCGACTTCACAGCTTGGTCTACTTGAAACCATTCATCATCTTCATCAAGAAGTTCATCGTCTTCTTCTTCACTAGACTGCTCTTCTTTTTGAGGTCTTTCTTTCACCACATGGCTCCAAAACCCCTTTCTAGTGCAGATAGTAGTCTTCACAGTTCTAGCCCAAAGAAGGTAGTTCACACCTTTGAGAGTTATTGGGACTGAAGGGAACTTTGATACATCCATTGTATCTTGACAAAGTTTGAAACTTTTATTTGCCGACTTGACAAGCTTGAAACTTTGAGGTTTCTTGAGAAAGTTTCAGCCTTTCTTAGAAGAAACTTGAGAGAAAGGGAGGCCTTTAACACACCAACACACGGCAGAGGCCTGCTTGAGAGAAATCTTACTGAAAGTTTGAGGCTTTTCTTCAGCAGATTCAAACCGAGAAACGCTTTAATCAAAGTTGACAGAATGGAAGCGATTTGAGAGAGTAACGAACCAGAGAATTAGAGAATGAGGACTGAAGAATAAACAGAGAATGATCCAAAGATCAATGCTCTGATACCATGTTAGATTTGGTAACAAAACATGAGCAGAATAAGAGAATGCTTAGAGAGAAGAATAGAGAGAGAAAACTCATTTTTCTATATTCATTTGTTTTTACAGTCTGAATACAATATATAGAAGAAGAGAGATTTGAATCATGTGTCTAGGTTCAAGGAACCAGCCCAATGTGGTCCCAACGGTCCTATGTGGTCCCAACGGTCCTATGTGGTCCAAAAGCTGAATCTGCTTTATTGTACAATAAGGACACAGCTCAGCTGATCCTTATCTTTATTCCAACGGCTAGAAGCAGCTCCACATGGGCTTTATGGACCATAAACAAGACTCCTCTTCCTCCTTATTCAGCCCAAAGGCATTCGGCCTTTCTACTGATACTACAGACCGAATGCTTACACCGAAGACAGACTATGCACGACTTCTTCTCAATGGATGGATAAGTCACTAGGCCTCTTGGATAGGGAATGTGTGGCCTAGTGATGACTCAAGACTAATATAAAAGTATTATATGAACATGGATAGCTCTAATTATCTAGCTTGATTTCATAACTCGTTAGAATAAGCTCATGAAGGGTTCATCAAAGACATAAGCATATGAACGGTTCACCAAAGACATAGCTTATAGCTTAACGGAAGATTGACCTTGTTGCAACCTATTACACCACCTTTAGTTGGCCTACCACACTTTCTCATGTGAAAGTTACATTACATTGCCTAAAACTTAGCTAATAGAGATACCATGTGTAGAAGTATGATATGAACATGGATAGCTCTAATGATCTAGCTTTATTTCATAACTCGTTAGAACAAGCTCATGAAGGGTGCATCAAAGACATAAGCATATGAAAGGTTCACCAAACACATATCTTATAGCTTAACAGAAGATAGACCTTGTTGCAACCTATTACACCACCGTTAGTTGGCCTAGCACACTTTCTCATGTGAAAGTTACATTACATTGCCTTAAACTTAGCTAATAGACATACCATGTGTAAAAGTATTATATGAACATGGATAGCTCTAATGATCTAGCTTGACGTTATAACTCGTTAGAATAAGCTCATGAAGGGTTCAACAAAGACATAAGCGTATGAAGGGTTCACCAAAGACATAGCTTATAGCTTAACGGAAGATTGACCTTGTTGCAACCTATTTCACCACCGTTAGTTGGCCTAGCACACTTTCTCATGTAAAAGATACATTACATTGCCTTGTACTTAGCTAATAGAGATACCATGTGTAAAAGTATTATATGAACATGGATAGCTCTAATGATCTAGCTTGATTTCATAACTCATTAGAATAAGCTCATGAGGGGTTCATCAAAGACATAAGCGTATGAAGGGTTCATCAAAGTCATAGGTTATAGCTTAACGGAAGTTTGACCTTGTTACAACCTATTACACTACCGTTAGTTGGTCTAGCACAGTTTCTCATGTCAAAGATACATTACATTGCCTTGAACGTAGCTAATAGAGATAACATGTGTAGAAGTATGATATGAACATGGATAGCTCTAATGATCTAGCTTGATTTCATAACTCGTTAGAATAAGCTCATGAAGGGTTCATCAAAGACATAAGCGTATGAAGGGTTCACCAAAGACATAGCTTATAGCTTAACGGAAGATAAACCTTGTTGTAACCTATTACACAACCGTTAGTTGGCCTAGCACACTTTCTCATGTGAAAGTTACATTACATTGCCTTGTACTTAGCTAATAGAGATACCATGTGTAAAAGTATTATATGAACATGGATAGCTCTAATGATCTAACTTGATTTCATAACTCATTAGAATAAGCTCATGAAGGGTTTATCGAAGACATACGCGTATGAAGGGTTCACCAAAGACACAGCTTATAGCTTAACGGAAGATTGACCTTGTTGCAACCTATTACACCACCGTTAGTTGGCCTAGCACACTTTCTCATGTGAAAGTTACATTACATTGCCTTGTACTTAGCCAATAGAGATACCATGTGTAAAAGTATTATATGAACATGGATAGCTCTAATGATCTAGCTTGATTTCATAACTCATTAGAATAAGCTCATGAGGGGTTCATCAAAGACATAAGCGTATGAAGGGTTCATCAAAGTCATAGGTTATAGCTTAACGGAAGATTGACCTTGTTGCAACCTATTACACCACCGTTAGTTGGTCTAGCACACTTTCTCATGTCAAAGATACATTACATTGCCTTGAACATAGCTAATAGACATACCATGTGTAAAAGTATTATATGAACATGGATAGCTCTAATGATCTAGCTTGACGTTATAACTCGTTAGAATAAGCTCATGAAGGGTTCAACAAAGACATAAGCGTATGAAGGGTTCACCAAAGACATAGCTTATAGCTTAACGGAAGATTGACCTTGTTGTAACCTATTTCACCACCGTTAGTTGGCCTAGCACACTTTCTCATGTAAAAGATACATTACATTGCCTTGTACTTAGCTAATAGAGATACCATGTGTAAAAGTATTATATGAACATGGATAGCTCTAATGATCTAGCTTGATTTCATAACTCATTAGAATAAGCTCATGAGGGGTTCATCAAAGACATAAGCGTATGAAGGGTTCATCAAAGTCATAGGTTATAGCTTAACGGAAGTTTGACCTTGTTACAACCTATTACACTACCGTTAGTTGGTCTAACACAGTTTCTCATGTCAAAGATACATTACATTGCCTTGAACGTAGCTAATAGAGATAACATGTGTAGAAGTATGATATGAACATGGATAGCTCTAATGATCTAGCTTGATTTCATAACTCGTTAGAATAAGCTCATGAAGGGTTCATCAAAGACATAAGCGTATGAAGGGTTCACCAAAGACATAGCTTATAGCTTAACGGAAGATAAACCTTGTTGTAACCTATTACACCACCGTTAGTTGGCCTAGCACACTTTCTCATGTGAAAGTTACATTACATTGCCTTGTACTTAGCTAATAGAGATACCATGTGTAAAAGTATTATATGAACATGGATAGCTCTAATGATCTAGCTTGATTTCATAAATCATTAGAATAAGCTCATGAAGGGTTCATCAAAGACATAAGCGTATGAAGGGTTTACCAAAGACATGGCTTATAGCTTAACGGAAGATTGACCTTGTTGCAACCTATTACACCACCGTTAGTTGGCCTAGCACACTTTCTCATGTGAAAGTTACATTACGTTGCCTTGTACTTAGCTAATAGAGATACCATGTGTAAAAGTATTATATGAACATGGATAGCTCTAATGATCTAGCTTGATTTCATAACTCATTAGAATTAGCTCATGAGGGGTTCATCAAAGACATAAGCGTATGAAGGGTTCATCAAAGTCATAGGTTATAGCTTAACGGAAGTTTGACCTTGTTACAACCTATTACACTACCGTTAGTTGGTCTAGCACACTTTCTCATGTCAAAGATACATTACATTGCCTTGAACATAGCTAATAGAGATAACATGTATAAAAGTATTATATGAACATGGATAGCTCTAATGATCTAGTTTGACTTCATAACTCGTTAGAATAAGCTCATGAAGGGTTCGTCAAAGACATAAGCGTATGAAGGGTTCACCAAAGACATAGCTTATAGCTTAACGGAAGATAGACCTTGTTGCAACCTATTACACCACCGTTAGTTGGCCTAGCACACTTTCTCATGTGAAAGTTACATTACATTGCCTAAAACTTACCTAATAGAGATACCATGTGTAAAAGTATTATATGAACATGGATAGCTCTAATTATCTAGCTTGATTTCATAACTCGTTAGAATAAGCTCATGAAGGGTTCATCAAAGACATAAGCGTATGAAGGGTTCACCAAAGACATAGCTTATAGCTTAACGGAAGATTGACCTTGTTGCAACCTATTACACTACCGTTAATTGGCCTAGCACACTTTCTCATGTGAAAGTTACATTACATTGACTTGTACTTAGCTGATAGAGATACCATGTGTAAAAGTATTATATGAACATGGATAGCTCTAATGATCTAGCTTGATTTCATAACTCATTAGAATAAGCTCATGAAGGGTTCATCAAAGACATAAGCGTATGAAGGGTTTACCAAAGACATGGCTGATAGCTTAACGGAAGATTGACCTTGTTGCAACCTATTACACCACCGTTAGTTGGTCTAGCACACTTTCTCATGTCAAAGATACATTACATTGCCTTGAACATAGCTAATAGAGATAACATGTGTAAAAGTATTATATGAACATGGATAGCTCTAATGATCTAGCTTGACTTCATAACTCGTTAGAATAAGCTCATGAAGGGTTCATCAAAGACATAAGCGTATGAAGGGTTCATCAAAGTCATAGGTTATAGCTTAACGGAAGATTGACCTTGTTGCAACCTATTACACCACCGTTAGTTGGTCTAGCACACTTTCTCATGTCAAAGATACATTACATTGCCTTGAACATAGCTAATAGACATACCATGTGTAAAAGTATTATATGAACATGGATAGCTCTAATGATCTAGCTTGACGTTATAACTCGTTAGAATAAGCTCATGAAGGGTTCAACAAAGACATAAGCGTATGAAGGGTTCACCAAAGACATAGCTTATAGCTTAACGGAAGATTGACCTTGTTGTAACCTATTTCACCACCGTTAGTTGGCCTAGCACACTTTCTCATGTAAAAGATACATTACATTGCCTTGTACTTAGCTAATAGAGATACCATGTGTAAAAGTATTATATGAACATGGATAGCTCTAATGATCTAGCTTGATTTCATAACTCATTAGAATAAGCTCATGAGGGGTTCATCAAAGACATAAGCGTATGAAGGGTTCATCAAAGTCATAGGTTATAGCTTAACGGAAGTTTGACCTTGTTACAACCTATTACACTACCGTTAGTTGGTCTAACACAGTTTCTCATGTCAAAGATACATTACATTGCCTTGAACGTAGCTAATAGAGATAACATGTGTAGAAGTATGATATGAACATGGATAGCTCTAATGATCTAGCTTGATTTCATAACTCGTTAGAATAAGCTCATGAAGGGTTCATCAAAGACATAAGCGTATGAAGGGTTCACCAAAGACATAGCTTATAGCTTAACGGAAGATAAACCTTGTTGTAACCTATTACACCACCGTTAGTTGGCCTAGCACACTTTCTCATGTGAAAGTTACATTACATTGCCTTGTACTTAGCTAATAGAGATACCATGTGTAAAAGTATTATATGAACATGGATAGCTCTAATGATCTAACTTGATTTCATAAATCATTAGAATAAGCTCATGAAGGGTTCATCAAAGACATAAGCGTATGAAGGGTTTACCAAAGACATGGCTTATAGCTTAACGGAAGATTGACCTTGTTGCAACCTATTACACCACCGTTAGTTGGCCTAGCACACTTTCTCATGTGAAAGTTACATTACGTTGCCTTGTACTTAGCTAATAGAGATACCATGTGTAAAAGTATTATATGAACATGGATAGCTCTAATGATCTAGCTTGATTTCATAACTCATTAGAATAAGCTCATGAGGGGTTCATCAAAGACATAAGCGTATGAAGGGTTCATCAAAGTCATAGGTTATAGCTTAACGGAAGTTTGACCTTGTTACAACCTATTACACTACCGTTAGTTGGTCTAGCACACTTTCTCATGTCAAAGATACATTACATTGCCTTGAACATAGCTAATAGAGATAACATGTATAAAAGTATTATATGAACATGGATAGCTCTAATGATCTAGTTTGACTTCATAACTCGTTAGAATAAGCTCATGAAGGGTTCGTCAAAGACATAAGCGTATGAAGGGTTCACCAAAGACATAGCTTATAGCTTAACGGAAGATAGACCTTGTTGCAACCTATTACACCACCGTTAGTTGGCCTAGCACACTTTCTCATGTGAAAGTTACATTACATTGCCTAAAACTTACCTAATAGAGATACCATGTGTAAAAGTATTATATGAACATGGATAGCTCTAATTATCTAGCTTGATTTCATAACTCGTTAGAATAAGCTCATGAAGGGTTCATCAAAGACATAAGCGTATGAAGGGTTCACCAAAGACATAGCTTATAGCTTAACGGAAGATTGACCTTGTTGCAACCTATTACACTACCGTTAATTGGCCTAGCACACTTTCTCATGTGAAAGTTACATTACATTGACTTGTACTTAGCTGATAGAGATACCATGTGTAAAAGTATTATATGAACATGGATAGCTCTAATGATCTAGCTTGATTTCATAACTCGTTAGAATAAGGTCATGAAGGGTTCATCAAAGACATACGCGTATGAAGGGTTCACCAAAGACACAGCTTATAGCTTAACGGAAGATTGACCTTGTTGCAACCTATTACACCACCGTTAGTTGGTCTAGCACACTTTCTCATGTCAAAGATACATTACATTGCCTTGAACATAGCTAATAGAGATAACATGTGTAAAAGTATTATATGAACATGGATAGCTCTAATGATCTAGCTTGACTTCATAACTCGTTAGAATAAGGTCATGAAGGGTTCATCAAAGACATACGCGTATGAAGGGTTCACCAAAGACACAACTTATAGCTTAACGGAAGATTGACCTTGTTGCAACCTATTACACCACCTTTAGTTGGCCTACCACACTTTCTCATGTGAAAGTTACATAACATTGCCTAAAACTTAGCTAATAGAGATACCATGTGTAAAAGTATTATATGAACATGGATAGCTCTAATGATCTAGCTTGATTTCATAACTCGTTAGAACAAGCTCATGAAGGGTGCATCAAAGACATAAGCATATGAAAGGTTCACCAAAGACATAGGTTATAGCTTAACGGAAGATAGACCTTGTTGCAACCTATTACACCACCGTTAGTTGGCCTAGCACACTTTCTCATGTGAAAGTTACATTACATTGCCTTAAACTTAGCTAATAGACATACCATGTGTAAAAGTATTATATGAACATGGATAGCTCTAATGATCTAGCCTGACGTTATAACTCGTTAGAATAAGCTCATGAAGGGTTCATCAAAGACATAAGCGTATGAAGGGTCTACCAAAGACATAGCTTATAGCTTAACGGAAGATTGACCTTGTTGTAACCTATTACACCACCGTTAGTTGGCCTAGCACACTTTCTCATGTGAAAGTTACATTACATTGCCTTGTACTTAGCTAATAGAGATAACATGTGTAGAAGTATGATATGAACATGGATAGCTCTAATGATCTAGCTTGATTTCATAACTCGTTAGAATAAGCTCATGAAGGGTTCATCAAAGACATAAGCTTATGAAGGGTTCACCAAAGACATAGCTTATAGCTTAACGGAAGATTGACCTTGTTGCAACCTATTACACCACCTTTAGTTGGCCTACCACACTTTCTCATGTGAAAGTTACATTACATTGCCTTGTACTTAGCTAATAGAGATAACATGTGTAGAAGTATGATATGAACATGGATAGCTCTAATTATCTAGCTTGATTTCATAACTCGTTAGAATAAGCTCATGAAGGATTCACCAAAGACATAGCTTATAGCTTAACGGAAAATTGACCTTGTTGCAACCTATTACACCACCGTTAGTTAGCCCAGCACACTTTCTCATGTGAAAGTTACATTACATTGCCTTGTCCTTAGCTAATAGAGATGCCATGTGTAAAAGTATTATATGGACATGGATAGCTCTAATGATCTAGCTTGATTTCATAACTCGTTAGAATAAGCTCATGAAGGGTTCATCAAAGACATAAGCTTATGAAGGGTTCACCAAAGACATAGCTTATAGCTTAACGGAAGATTGACCTTGTTGCAACCTATTACACCACCTTTAGTTGGCCTACCACACTTTCTCATGTGAAAGTTACATTACATTGCCTTGTACTTAGCTAATAGAGATAACATGTGTAGAAGTATGATATGAACATGGATAGCTCTAATTATCTAGCTTGATTTCATAACTCGTTAGAATAAGCTCATGAAGGATTCACCAAAGACATAGCTTATAGCTTAACGGAAAATTGACCTTGTTGCAACCTATTACACCACCGTTAGTTAGCCCAGCACACTTTCTCATGTGAAAGTTACATTACATTGCCTTGTCCTTAGCTAATAGAGATGCCATGTGTAAAAGTATTATATGGACATGGATAGCTCTAATGATCTAGCTTGATTTCATAACTCATTAGAATAAGCTCATGAAGGGTTCATCAAAGACATAAGCGTATGAAGGGTTCACCAAAGACATAGCTTATAGCTTAAAGGAAGATTGACCTTGTTGCAACCTATTACACCACCGTTAGTTGGTATAGCACACTATCTTATGTCAAAGATACATTACATTGCCTTGAACATAGTAAAGAGAGATAACATGTGTAAAAGTATTATATGAACATGGATAGCTCTAATGATCTAGCTTGACTTCATAACTTGTTAGAATAAGGTCATGAAGGGTTCATCAAAGACATACGCGTATGAAGGGTTCACCAAAGACACAGCTTATAGCTTAACGGAAGATTGACCTTGTTGCAACCTATTACACCACCGTTAGTTGGCCTAGCACACTTTCTCATGTGAAAGTTACATTACATTGCCTTGTACTTAGCTAATAGAGATAACATGTATAGAAGTATAATATGAACATGGATAGCTCTAATGATCTAGCTTGACTTCATAACTCGTTAGAATAAGCTCATGAAGGGTTCATCAAAGACATAAGCGTATGAAGGGTTCACCAAAGACATAGCTTATAGCTTAACGGAAGATTGACCTTGTTGCAACCTATTACACCACCGTTAGTTGGTCTAGCACACTTTCTCATGTCAAAGATACATTACATTGCCTTGAACATAGCTAATAGAGATAACATGTGTAAAAGTATTATATGAACATGGATAGCTCTAATGATCTAGATTGACTTCATAACTCGTTAGAATAAGGTCATGAAGGGTTCATCAAAGACATACGCGTATGAAGGGTTCAACAAAGACACAGCTTGTAGCTTAATGGAAGATTGACCTTGTTGCAACCTATTACACCACCTTTAGTTGGCCTACCACACTTTCTCATGTGAAAGTTACTTTACATTGCCTAAAACTTAGCTAATAGAGATACCATGTGTAAAAGTATTATATGAACATGGATAGCTCTAATGATCTACCTTGATTTCATAACTCGTTAGAATAAGCTCATAAAGGGTTCATCAAAGACATAAGCGTATGAACAGTTCACCAAAGACATAGCTTATAGCTTATCGGAAGATTGACCTTGTTGAAACCTATTACACCACCGTTAGTTGGCCTAGCACACTTTCTTCATTTGAAAGTTACATTACATTGTCTTGTACTTAGCTAATAGAGATAACATGTGTAGAAGTATGATATGAACATGGATAGCTCTAATGATCTAGCTTGATTTCATAACTCGTTAGAACAAGCTCATGAAGGGTTCATCAAATACATAAGCGTATGAAAGGTTCACCAAAGACATAACTTATAGCTTAACGGAAGATAGACCTTGTTGCAACTTATTACACAACCGTTAGTTGGCCTAGCACACTTTCTCATGTGAAAGTTACATTACATTGCCTTAAACTTAGCTAATAGACATACCATGTGTAAAAGTATTATAGGAACATGGATAGCTCTAATGATCTAGCTTGACGTTATAACTCGTTAGAATAAGTTCATGAAGGGTTCATCAAAGACATAAGCGTATGAAAGATTCACTAAAGACATAGCTTATAGCTTAACGGAATATTGACCTTGTTGCAACCTATTACACCACCGTTAGTTGGCCTAGCACACTTTCTCATGTGAAAGTTACATTACATTGCCTTGTACTTAGCTAATAGAGATACCATGTGTAAAAGTATTATATGAACATGGATAGCTCTAATGATCTAGCTTGATTTCATAACTCATTAGAATAAGCTCATGAAGGATTCATCAAAGACATAAGCATATGAAGGGTTCACCAAAGACATAGCTTATAGCTTAACGGAAGATTGACCTTGTTGCAACCTATTACACCACCGTTAGTTGGTCTAGCACACTTTCTCATGTCAAAGATACATTACATTGCCTTGAACATAGCTAATAGAGATAACATGTGTAAAAGTATTATATGAACATGGATAGCTCTAATGATCTATCTTGACTTCATAACTCGTTAGAATAAGGTCATGAAGGGTTCATCAAAGACATACGCGTATGAAGGGTTCACCAAAGACACAGCTTATAGCTTAACGGAAGATTGACCTTGTTGCAACCTATTACACCACCGTTAGTTGGTCTAGCACACTTTCTCATGTCAAAGATACATTACATTGCCTTGAACATAGCTAATAGAGATAACATGTGTAAAAGTATTATATGAACATGGATAGCTCTAATGATCTAGCTTGACTTCATAACTCGTTAGAATAAGGTCATGAAGGGTTCATCAAAGACATACGCGTATGAAGGGTTCACCAAAGACACAACTTATAGCTTAACAGAAGATTGACCTTGTTGCAACCTATTACACCACCGTTAGTTGGTCTAGCACACTTTCTCATGTCAAAGATACATTACATTGCCTTGAACATAGCTAATAGAGATAACATGTGTAAAAGTATTATATGAACATGGATAGCTCTAATGATCTAGCTTGACTTCATAACTCGTTAGAATAAGGTCATGAAGGGTTCATCAAAGACATACGCGTATGAAGGGTTCACCAAAGACACAACTTATAGCTTAACGGAAGATTGACCTTGTTGCAACCTATTACACCACCGTTAGTTGGTCTAGCACACTTTCTCATGTCAAAGATACATTACATTGCCTTGAACATAGCTAATAGAGATAACATGTGTAAAAGTATTATATGAACATGGATAGCTCTAATGATCTAGATTGACTTCATAACTCGTTAGAATAAGGTCATGAAGGGTTCATCAAAGACATACGCGTATGAAGGGTTCAACAAAGACACAGCTTGTAGCTTAATGGAAGATTGACCTTGTTGCAACCTATTACACCACCTTTAGTTGGCCTAGCACACTTTCTCATGTGAAAGTTACATTACATTGCCTTAAACTTAGCTAATAGACATACCATGTGTAAAAGTATTATAGGAACATGGATAGCTCTAATGATCTAGCTTGACGTTATAACTCGTTAGAATAAGTTCATGAAGGGTTCATCAAAGACATAAGCGTATGAAAGATTCACCAAAGACATAGCTTATAGCTTAACGGAATATTGACCTTGTTGCAACCTATTACACCACCGTTAGTTGGCCTAGCACACTTTCTCATGTGAAAGTTACATTACATTGCCTTGTACTTAGCTAATAGAGATACCATGTGTAAAAGTATTATATGAACATGGATAGCTCTAATGATCTTGCTTGATTTCATAACTCATTAGAATAAGCTCATGAAGGATTCATCAAAGACATAAGCGTATGAAGGGTTCACCAAAGACATAGCTTATAGCTTAACGGAAGATTGACCTTGTTGCAACCTATTACACCACCGTTAGTTGGTCTAGCACACTTTCTCATGTCAAAGATACATTACATTGCCTTGAACATAGCTAATAGAGATAACATGTGTAAAAGTATTATATGAACATGGATAGCTCTAATGATCTATCTTGACTTCATAACTCGTTAGAATAAGGTCATGAAGGGTTCATCAAAGACATACGCGTATGAAGGGTTCACCAAAGACACAGCTTATAGCTTAACGGAAGATTGACCTTGTTGCAACCTATTACACCACCGTTAGTTGGTCTAGCACACTTTCTCATGTCAAAGATACATTACATTGCCTTGAACATAGCTAATAGAGATAACATGTGTAAAAGTATTATATGAACATGGATAGCTCTAATGATCTAGCTTGACTTCATAACTCGTTAGAATAAGGTCATGAAGGGTTCATCAAAGACATACGCGTATGAAGGGTTCACCAAAGACACAACTTATAGCTTAACGGAAGATTGACCTTGTTGCAACCTATTACACCACCTTTAGTTGGCCTACCACACTTTCTCATGTGAAAGTTACATAACATTGCCTAAAACTTAGCTAATAGAGATACCATGTGTAAAAGTATTATATGAACATGGATAGCTCTAATGATCTAGCTTGATTTCATAACTCGTTAGAACAAGCTCATGAAGGGTGCATCAAAGACATAAGCATATGAAAGGTTCACCAAAGACATAGGTTATAGCTTAACGGAAGATAGACCTTGTTGCAACCTATTACACCACCGTTAGTTGGCCTAGCACACTTTCTCATGTGAAAGTTACATTACATTGCCTTAAACTTAGCTAATAGACATACCATGTGTAAAAGTATTATATGAACATGGATAGCTCTAATGATCTAGCCTGACATTATAACTCGTTAGAATAAGCTCATGAAGGGTTCATCAAAGACATAAGCGTATGAAGGGTCTACCAAAGACATAGCTTATAGCTTAACGGAAGATTGACCTTGTTGCAACCTATTACACCACCGTTAGTTGGCCTAGCACACTTTCTCATGTGAAAGTTACATTACATTGCCTTGTACTTAGCTAATAGAGATAACATGTGTAGAAGTATGATATGAACATGGATAGCTCTAATGATCTAGCTTGATTTCATAACTCGTTAGAATAAGCTCATGAAGGGTTCATCAAAGACATAAGCTTATGAAGGGTTCACCAAAGACATAGCTTATAGCTTAACGGAAGATTGACCTTGTTGCAACCTATTATACCACCTTTAGTTGGCCTACCACACTTTCTCATGTGAAAGTTACATTACATTGCCTTGTACTTAGCTAATAGAGATAACATGTGTAGAAGTATGATATGAACATGGATAGCTCTAATTATCTAGCTTGATTTCATAACTCGTTAGAATAAGCTCATGAAGGATTCACCAAAGACATAGCTTATAGCTTAACGGAAAATTGACCTTGTTGCAACCTATTACACCACCGTTAGTTAGCCCAGCACACTTTCTCATGTGAAAGTTACATTACATTGCCTTGTCCTTAGCTAATAGAGATGCCATGTGTAAAAGTATTATATGGACATGGATAGCTCTAATGATCTAGCTTGATTTCATAACTCATTAGAATAAGCTCATGAAGGGTTCATCAAAGACATAAGCGTATGAAGGGTTCACCAAAGACATAGCTTATAGCTTAAAGGAAGATTGACCTTGTTGCAACCTATTACACCACCGTTAGTTGGTCTAGCACACTTTCTTATGTCAAAGATACATTACATTGCCTTGAACATAGTAAAGAGAGATAACATGTGTAAAAGTATTATATGAACATGGATAGCTCTAATGATCTAGCTTGACTTCATAACTTGTTAGAATAAGGTCATGAAGGGTTCATCAAAGACATACGCGTATGAAGGGTTCACCAAAGACACAGCTTATAGCTTAACGGAAGATTGACCTTGTTGCAACCTATTACACCACCGTTAGTTGGCCTAGCACACTTTCTCATGTGAAAGTTACATTACATTGCCTTGTACTTAGCTAATAGAGATAACATGTATAGAAGTATAATATGAACATGGATAGCTCTAATGATCTAGCTTGACTTCATAACTCGTTAGAATAAGCTCATGAAGGGTTCATCAAAGACATAAGCGTATGAAGGGTTCACCAAAGACATAGCTTATAGCTTAACGGAAGATTGACCTTGTTGCAACCTATTACACCACCGTTAGTTGGTCTAGCACACTTTCTCATGTCAAAGATACATTACATTGCCTTGAACATAGCTAATAGAGATAACATGTGTAAAAGTATTATATGAACATGGATAGCTCTAATGATCTAGATTGACTTCATAACTCGTTAGAATAAGGTCATGAAGGGTTCATCAAAGACATACGCGTATGAAGGGTTCAACAAAGACACAGCTTGTAGCTTAATGGAAGATTGACCTTGTTGCAACCTATTACACCACCTTTAGTTGGCCTACCACACTTTCTCATGTGAAAGTTACTTTACATTGCCTAAAACTTAGCTAATAGAGATACCATGTGTAAAAGTATTATATGAACATGGATAGCTCTAATGATCTACCTTGATTTCATAACTCGTTAGAATAAGCTCATAAAGGGTTCATCAAAGACATAAGCGTATGAACAGTTCACCAAAGACATAGCTTATAGCTTATCGGAAGATTGACCTTGTTGAAACCTATTACACCACCGTTAGTTGGCCTAGCACACTTTCTTCATTTGAAAGTTACATTACATTGTCTTGTACTTAGCTAATAGAGATAACATGTGTAGAAGTATGATATGAACATGGATAGCTCTAATGATCTAGCTTGATTTCATAACTCGTTAGAACAAGCTCATGAAGGGTTCATCAAAGACATAAGCGTATGAAAGGTTCACCAAAGACATAACTTATAGCTTAACGGAAGATAGACCTTGTTGCAACCTATTACACCACCGTTAGTTGGCCTAGCACACTTTCTCATGTGAAAGTTACATTACATTGCCTTAAACTTAGCTAATAGACATACCATGTGTAAAAGTATTATAGGAACATGGATAGCTCTAATGATCTAGCTTGACGTTATAACTCGTTAGAATAAGTTCATGAAGGGTTCATCAAAGACATAAGCGTATGAAAGATTCACCAAAGACATAGCTTATAGCTTAACGGAAGATTGACCTTGTTGCAACCTATTACACCACCGTTAGTTGGCCTGGCACACTTTCTCATGTAAAGTTACATTACATTGCCTTGTACTTAGCTAATAGAGATACCATGTGTAAAAGTATTATATGAACATGGATAGCTCTAATGATCTAGCTTGATTTCATAACTCATTAGAATAAGCTCATGAAGGATTCATCAAAGACATAAGCGTATGAAGGGTTCACCGAAGACATAGCTTATAGCTTAACGGAAGATTGACCTTGTTGCAACCTATTACACCACCGTTAGTTGGTCTAGCACACTTTCTCATGTCAAAGATACATTACATTGCCTTGAACATAGCTAATAGAGATAACATGTGTAAAAGTATTATATGAACATGGATAGCTCTAATGATCTATCTTGACTTCATAACTCGTTAGAATAAGGTCATGAAGGGTTCATCAAAGACATACGCGTATGAAGGGTTCACCAAAGACACAGCTTATAGCTTAACGGAAGATTGACCTTGTTGCAACCTATTACACCACCGTTAGTTGGTCTAGCACACTTTCTCATGTCAAAGATACATTACATTGCCTTGAACATAGCTAATAGAGATAACATGTGTAAAAGTATTATATGAACATGGATAGCTCTAATGATCTAGCTTGACTTCATAACTCGTTAGAATAAGGTCATGAAGGGTTCATCAAAGACATACGCGTATGAAGGGTTCACCAAAGACACAACTTATAGCTTAATGGAAGATTGACCTTGTTGCAACCTATTACACCACCTTTAGTTGGCCTACCACACTTTCTCATGTGAAAGTTACATAACATTGCCTAAAACTTAGCTAATAGAGATACCATGTGTAAAAGTATTATATGAACATGGATAGCTCTAATGATCTAGCTTGATTTCATAACTCGTTAGAACAAGCTCATGAAGGGTGCATCAAAGACATAAGCATATGAAGGGTTCACCAAAGACACAATTTATAGCTTAACGGAAGATTGACCTTGTTGCAACCTATTACACCACCGTTAGTTGGCCTGGCACACTTTCTCATGTAAAGTTACATTACATTGCCTTGTACTTAGCTAATAGAGATACCATGTGTAAAAGTATTATATGAACATGGATAGCTCTAATGATCTAGCTTGATTTCATAACTCATTAGAATAAGCTCATGAAGGATTCATCAAAGACATAAGCGTATGAAGGGTTCACCGAAGACATAGCTTATAGCTTAACGGAAGATTGACCTTGTTGCAACCTATTACACCACCGTTAGTTGGTCTAGCACACTTTCTCATGTCAAAGATACATTACATTGCCTTGAACTTAGCTAATAGAGATACCATGTGTAAAAGTATTATATGAACATGGATAGCTCTAATGATCTAGCTTGATTTCATAACTCATTAGAATAAGCTCATGAAGGATTCATCAAAGACATAAGCGTATGAAGGGTTCACCGAAGACATAGCTTATAGCTTAACGGAAGATTGACCTTGTTGCAACCTATTACACCACCGTTAGTTGGTCTAGCACACTTTCTCATGTCAAAGATACATTACATTGCCTTGAACATAGCTAATAGAGATAACATGTGTAAAAGTATTATATGAACATGGATAGCTCTAATGATCTATCTTGACTTCATAACTCGTTAGAATAAGGTCATGAAGGGTTCATCAAAGACATACGCGTATGAAGGGTTCACCAAAGACACAGCTTATAGCTTAACGGAAGATTGACCTTGTTGCAACCTATTACACCACCGTTAGTTGGTCTAGCACACTTTCTCATGTCAAAGATACATTACATTGCCTTGAACATAGCTAATAGAGATAACATGTGTAAAAGTATTATATGAACATGGATAGCTCTAATGATCTAGCTTGACTTCATAACTCGTTAGAATAAGGTCATGAAGGGTTCATCAAAGACATACGCGTATGAAGGGTTCACCAAAGACACAACTTATAGCTTAATGGAAGATTGACCTTGTTGCAACCTATTACACCACCTTTAGTTGGCCTACCACACTTTCTCATGTGAAAGTTACATAACATTGCCTAAAACTTAGCTAATAGAGATACCATGTGTAAAAGTATTATATGAACATGGATAGCTCTAATGATCTAGCTTGATTTCATAACTCGTTAGAACAAGCTCATGAAGGGTGCATCAAAGACATAAGCATATGAAGGGTTCACCAAAGACACAACTTATAGCTTAACGGAAGATTGACCTTGTTGCAACCTATTACACCACCGTTAGTTGGCCTGGCACACTTTCTCATGTAAAGTTACATTACATTGCCTTGTACTTAGCTAATAGAGATACCATGTGTAAAAGTATTATATGAACATGGATAGCTCTAATGATCTAGCTTGATTTCATAACTCATTAGAATAAGCTCATGAAGGATTCATCAAAGACATAAGCGTATGAAGGGTTCACCGAAGACATAGCTTATAGCTTAACGGAAGATTGACCTTGTTGCAACCTATTACACCACCGTTAGTTGGTCTAGCACACTTTCTCATGTCAAAGATACATTACATTGCCTTGAACTTAGCTAATAGAGATACCATGTGTAAAAGTATTATATGAACATGGATAGCTCTAATGATCTAGCTTGATTTCATAACTCATTAGAATAAGCTCATGAAGGATTCATCAAAGACATAAGCGTATGAAGGGTTCACCGAAGACATAGCTTATAGCTTAATGGAAGATTGACCTTGTTGCAACCTATTACACCACCGTTAGTTGGTCTAGCACACTTTCTCATGTCAAAGATACATTACATTGCCTTGAACATAGCTAATAGAGATAACATGTGTAAAAGTATAATATGAACATGGATAGCTGTAATGATCTAGCTTGACTTCATAACTCATTAGAATAAGCTCATGAAGGGTTCATCAAAGACATAAGCGTATGAAGGGTTCACCAAAGACATAGCTTATAGCTTAACGGAAGATTGACCTTGTTGCAACCTATTACACCACCGTTAGTTGGTCTAGCACACTTTCTCATGTCAAAGATACATTACATTGCCTTGAACATAGCTAATAGAGATAACATGTGTAAAAGTATTATATGAACATGGATAGCTCTAATGATCTATCTTGACTTCATAACTCGTTAGAATAAGGTCATGAAGGGTTCATCAAAGACATACGCGTATGAAGGGTTCACCAAAGACACAGCTTATAGCTTAACGGAAGATTGACCTTGTTGCAACCTATTACACCACCGTTAGTTGGTCTAGCACACTTTCTCATGTCAAAGATACATTACATTGCCTTGAACATAGCTAATAGAGATAACATGTGTAAAAGTATTATATGAACATGGATAGCTCTAATGATCTAGCTTGACTTCATAACTCGTTAGAATAAGGTCATGAAGGGTTCATCAAAGACATACGCGTATGAAGGGTTCACCAAAGACACAACTTATAGCTTAACGGAAGATTGACCTTGTTGCAACCTATTACACCACCTTTAGTTGGCCTACCACACTTTCTCATGTGAAAGTTACATAACATTGCCTAAAACTTAGCTAATAGAGATACCATGTGTAAAAGTATTATATGAACATGGATAGCTCTAATGATCTAGCTTGATTTCATAACTCGTTAGAACAAGCTCATGAAGGGTGCATCAAAGACATAAGCATATGAAAGGTTCACCAAAGACATAGGTTATAGCTTAACGGAAGATAGACCTTGTTGCAACCTATTACACCACCGTTAGTTGGCCTAGCACACTTTCTCATGTGAAAGTTACATTACATTGCCTTAAACTTAGCTAATAGACATACCATGTGTAAAAGTATTATATGAACATGGATAGCTCTAATGATCTAGCCTGACATTATAACTCGTTAGAATAAGCTCATGAAGGGTTCATCAAAGACATAAGCGTATGAAGGGTCTACCAAAGACATAGCTTATAGCTTAACGGAAGATTGACCTTGTTGCAACCTATTACACCACCGTTAGTTGGCCTAGCACACTTTCTCATGTGAAAGTTACATTACATTGCCTTGTACTTAGCTAATAGAGATAACATGTGTAGAAGTATGATATGAACATGGATAGCTCTAATGATCTAGCTTGATTTCATAACTCGTTAGAATAAGCTCATGAAGGGTTCATCAAAGACATAAGCTTATGAAGGGTTCACCAAAGACATAGCTTATAGCTTAACGGAAGATTGACCTTGTTGCAACCTATTATACCACCTTTAGTTGGCCTACCACACTTTCTCATGTGAAAGTTACATTACATTGCCTTGTACTTAGCTAATAGAGATAACATGTGTAGAAGTATGATATGAACATGGATAGCTCTAATTATCTAGCTTGATTTCATAACTCGTTAGAATAAGCTCATGAAGGATTCACCAAAGACATAGCTTATAGCTTAACGGAAAATTGACCTTGTTGCAACCTATTACACCACCGTTAGTTAGCCCAGCACACTTTCTCATGTGAAAGTTACATTACATTGCCTTGTCCTTAGCTAATAGAGATGCCATGTGTAAAAGTATTATATGGACATGGATAGCTCTAATGATCTAGCTTGATTTCATAACTCATTAGAATAAGCTCATGAAGGGTTCATCAAAGACATAAGCGTATGAAGGGTTCACCAAAGACATAGCTTATAGCTTAAAGGAAGATTGACCTTGTTGCAACCTATTACACCACCGTTAGTTGGTCTAGCACACTTTCTTATGTCAAAGATACATTACATTGCCTTGAACATAGTAAAGAGAGATAACATGTGTAAAAGTATTATATGAACATGGATAGCTCTAATGATCTAGCTTGACTTCATAACTTGTTAGAATAAGGTCATGAAGGGTTCATCAAAGACATACGCGTATGAAGGGTTCACCAAAGACACAGCTTATAGCTTAGCGGAAGATTGACCTTGTTGCAACCTATTACACCACCGTTAGTTGGCCTAGAACACTTTCTCATGTGAAAGTTACATTACATTGCCTTGTACTTAGCTAATAGAGATAACATGTATAGAAGTATAATATGAACATGGATAGCTCTAATGATCTAGCTTGACTTCATAACTCGTTAGAATAAGCTCATGAAGGGTTCATCAAAGACATAAGCGTATGAAGGGTTCATTAAAGACATAGCTTATAGCTTAACGGAAGATTGACCTTGTTGCAACCTATTACACCACCGTTAGTTGGTCTAGCACACTTTCTCATGTCAAAGATACATTACATTGCCTTGGACATAGCTAATAGAGATAACATGTGTAAAAGTATTATATGAACATGGATAGCTCTAATGATCTAGATTGACTTCATAACTCGTTAGAATAAGGTCATGAAGGGTTCATCAAAGACATACGCGTATGAAGGGTTCAACAAAGACACAGCTTGTAGCTTAATGGAAGATTGACCTTGTTGCAACCTATTACACCACCTTTAGTTGGCCTACCACACTTTCTCATGTGAAAGTTACTTTACATTGCCTAAAACTTAGCTAATAGAGATACCATGTGTAAAAGTATTATATGAACATGGATAGCTCTAATGATCTACCTTGATTTCATAACTCGTTAGAATAAGCTCATAAAGGGTTCATCAAAGACATAAGCGTATGAACAGTTCACCAAAGACATAGCTTATAGCTTATCGGAAGATTGACCTTGTTGAAACCTATTACACCACCGTTAGTTGGCCTAGCACACTTTCTTCATTTGAAAGTTACATTACATTGTCTTGTACTTAGCTAATAGAGATAACATGTGTAGAAGTATGATATGAACATGGATAGCTCTAATGATCTAGCTTGATTTCATAACTCGTTAGAACAAGCTCATGAAGGGTTCATCAAAGACATAAGCGTATGAAAGGTTCACCAAAGACATAACTTATAGCTTAACGGAAGATAGACCTTGTTGCAACCTATTACACCACCGTTAGTTGGCCTAGCACACTTTCTCATGTGAAAGTTACATTACATTGCCTTAAACTTAGCTAATAGACATACCATGTGTAAAAGTATTATAGGAACATGGATAGCTCTAATGATCTAGCTTGACGTTATAACTCGTTAGAATAAGTTCATGAAGGGTTCATCAAAGACATAAGCGTATGAAAGATTCACCAAAGACATAGCTTATAGCTTAACGGAAGATTGACCTTGTTGCAACCTATTACACCACCGTTAGTTGGCCTGGCACACTTTCTCATGTAAAGTTACATTACATTGCCTTGTACTTAGCTAATAGAGATACCATGTGTAAAAGTATTATATGAACATGGATAGCTCTAATGATCTAGCTTGATTTCATAACTCATTAGAATAAGCTCATGAAGGATTCATCAAAGACATAAGCGTATGAAGGGTTCACCGAAGACATAGCTTATAGCTTAACGGAAGATTGACCTTGTTGCAACCTATTACACCACCGTTAGTTGGTCTAGCACACTTTCTCATGTCAAAGATACATTACATTGCCTTGAACATAGCTAATAGAGATAACATGTGTAAAAGTATTATATGAACATGGATAGCTCTAATGATCTATCTTGACTTCATAACTCGTTAGAATAAGGTCATGAAGGGTTCATCAAAGACATACGCGTATGAAGGGTTCACCAAAGACACAGCTTATAGCTTAACGGAAGATTGACCTTGTTGCAACCTATTACACCACCGTTAGTTGGTCTAGCACACTTTCTCATGTCAAAGATACATTACATTGCCTTGAACATAGCTAATAGAGATAACATGTGTAAAAGTATTATATGAACATGGATAGCTCTAATGATCTAGCTTGACTTCATAACTCGTTAGAATAAGGTCATGAAGGGTTCATCAAAGACATACGCGTATGAAGGGTTCACCAAAGACACAACTTATAGCTTAATGGAAGATTGACCTTGTTGCAACCTATTACACCACCTTTAGTTGGCCTACCACACTTTCTCATGTGAAAGTTACATAACATTGCCTAAAACTTAGCTAATAGAGATACCATGTGTAAAAGTATTATATGAACATGGATAGCTCTAATGATCTAGCTTGATTTCATAACTCGTTAGAACAAGCTCATGAAGGGTGCATCAAAGACATAAGCATATGAAGGGTTCACCAAAGACACAATTTATAGCTTAACGGAAGATTGACCTTGTTGCAACCTATTACACCACCGTTAGTTGGCCTGGCACACTTTCTCATGTAAAGTTACATTACATTGCCTTGTACTTAGCTAATAGAGATACCATGTGTAAAAGTATTATATGAACATGGATAGCTCTAATGATCTAGCTTGATTTCATAACTCATTAGAATAAGCTCATGAAGGATTCATCAAAGACATAAGCGTATGAAGGGTTCACCGAAGACATAGCTTATAGCTTAACGGAAGATTGACATTGTTGCAACCTATTACACCACCGTTAGTTGGTCTAGCACACTTTCTCATGTCAAAGATACATTACATTGCCTTGAACTTAGCTAATAGAGATACCATGTGTAAAAGTATTATATGAACATGGATAGCTCTAATGATCTAGCTTGATTTCATAACTCATTAGAATAAGCTCATGAAGGATTCATCAAAGACATAAGCGTATGAAGGGTTCACCGAAGACATAGCTTATAGCTTAACGGAAGATTGACCTTGTTGCAACCTATTACACCACCGTTAGTTGGTCTAGCACACTTTCTCATGTCAAAGATACATTACATTGCCTTGAACATAGCTAATAGAGATAACATGTGTAAAAGTATTATATGAACATGGATAGCTCTAATGATCTATCTTGACTTCATAACTCGTTAGAATAAGGTCATGAAGGGTTCATCAAAGACATACGCGTATGAAGGGTTCACCAAAGACACAGCTTATAGCTTAACGGAAGATTGACCTTGTTGCAACCTATTACACCACCGTTAGTTGGTCTAGCACACTTTCTCATGTCAAAGATACATTACATTGCCTTGAACATAGCTAATAGAGATAACATGTGTAAAAGTATTATATGAACATGGATAGCTCTAATGATCTAGCTTGACTTCATAACTCGTTAGAATAAGGTCATGAAGGGTTCATCAAAGACATACGCGTATGAAGGGTTCACCAAAGACACAACTTATAGCTTAATGGAAGATTGACCTTGTTGCAACCTATTACACCACCTTTAGTTGGCCTACCACACTTTCTCATGTGAAAGTTACATAACATTGCCTAAAACTTAGCTAATAGAGATACCATGTGTAAAAGTATTATATGAACATGGATAGCTCTAATGATCTAGCTTGATTTCATAACTCGTTAGAACAAGCTCATGAAGGGTGCATCAAAGACATAAGCATATGAAGGGTTCACCAAAGACACAACTTATAGCTTAACGGAAGATTGACCTTGTTGCAACCTATTACACCACCGTTAGTTGGCCTGGCACACTTTCTCATGTAAAGTTACATTACATTGCCTTGTACTTAGCTAATAGAGATACCATGTGTAAAAGTATTATATGAACATGGATAGCTCTAATGATCTAGCTTGATTTCATAACTCATTAGAATAAGCTCATGAAGGATTCATCAAAGACATAAGCGTATAAAGGGTTCACCGAAGACATAGCTTATAGCTTAACGGAAGATTGACCTTGTTGCAACCTATTACACCACCGTTAGTTGGTCTAGCACACTTTCTCATGTCAAAGATACATTACATTGCCTTGAACTTAGCTAATAGAGATACCATGTGTAAAAGTATTATATGAACATGGATAGCTCTAATGATCTAGCTTGATTTCATAACTCATTAGAATAAGCTCATGAAGGATTCATCAAAGACATAAGCGTATGAAGGGTTCACCGAAGACATAGCTTATAGCTTAACGGAAGATTGACCTTGTTGCAACCTATTACACCACCGTTAGTTGGCCTGGCACACTTTCTCATGTAAAGTTACATTACATTGCCTTGTACTTAGCTAATAGAGATACCATGTGTAAAAGTATTATATGAACATGGATAGCTCTAATGATCTAGCTTGATTTCATAACTCATTAGAATAAGCTCATGAAGGATTCATCAAAGACATAAGCGTATGAAGGGTTCACCGAAGACATAGCTTATAGCTTAACGGAAGATTGACCTTGTTGCAACCTATTACACCACCGTTAGTTGGTCTAGCACACTTTCTCATGTCAAAGATACATTACATTGCCTTGAACTTAGCTAATAGAGATACCATGTGTAAAAGTATTATATGAACATGGATAGCTCTAATGATCTAGCTTGATTTCATAACTCATTAGAATAAGATCATGAAGGATTCATCAAAGACATAAGCGTATGAAGGGTTCACCGAAGACATAGCTTATAGCTTAACGGAAGATTGACCTTGTTGCAACCTATTACACCACCGTTAGTTGGTCTAGCACACTTTCTCATGTCAAAGATACATTACATTGCCTTGAACATAGCTAATAGAGATAACATGTGTAAAAGTATTATATGAACATGGATAGCTCTAATGATCTATCTTGACTTCATAACTCGTTAGAATAAGGTCATGAAGGGTTCATCAAAGACATACGCGTATGAAGGGTTCACCAAAGACACAGCTTATAGCTTAACGGAAGATTGACCTTGTTGCAACCTATTACACCACCGTTAGTTGGTCTAGCACACTTTCTCATGTCAAAGATACATTACATTGCCTTGAACATAGCTAATAGAGATAACATGTGTAAAAGTATTATATGAACATGGATAGCTCTAATGATCTAGCTTGACTTCATAACTCGTTAGAATAAGGTCATGAAGGGTTCATCAAAGACATACGCGTATGAAGGGTTCACCAAAGACACAACTTATAGCTTAATGGAAGATTGACCTTGTTGCAACCTATTACACCACCTTTAGTTGGCCTACCACACTTTCTCATGTGAAAGTTACATAACATTGCCTAAAACTTAGCTAATAGAGATACCATGTGTAAAAGTATTATATGAACATGGATAGCTCTAATGATCTAGCTTGATTTCATAACTCGTTAGAACAAGCTCATGAAGGGTGCATCAAAGACATAAGCATATGAAGGGTTCACCAAAGACACAACTTATAGCTTAACGGAAGATTGACCTTGTTGCAACCTATTACACCACCGTTAGTTGGCCTGGCACACTTTCTCATGTAAAGTTACATTACATTGCCTTGTACTTAGCTAATAGAGATACCATGTGTAAAAGTATTATATGAACATGGATAGCTCTAATGATCTAGCTTGATTTCATAACTCATTAGAATAAGCTCATGAAGGATTCATCAAAGACATAAGCGTATGAAGGGTTCACCGAAGACATAGCTTATAGCTTAACGGAAGATTGACCTTGTTGCAACCTATTACACCACCGTTAGTTGGTCTAGCACACTTTCTCATGTCAAAGATACATTACATTGCCTTGAACTTAGCTAATAGAGATACCATGTGTAAAAGTATTATATGAACATGGATAGCTCTAATGATCTAGCTTGATTTCATAACTCATTAGAATAAGCTCATGAAGGATTCATCAAAGACATAAGCGTATGAAGGGTTCACCGAAGACATAGCTTATAGCTTAACGGAAGATTGACCTTGTTGCAACCTATTACACCACCGTTAGTTGGTCTAGCACACTTTCTCATGTCAAAGATACATTACATTGCCTTGAACATAGCTAATAGAGATAACATGTGTAAAAGTATAATATGAACATGGATAGCTCTAATGATCTAGCTTGACTTCATAACTCGTTAGAATAAGCTCATGAAGGGTTCATCAAAGACATAAGCGTATGAAGGGTTCACCAAAGACATAGCTTATAGCTTAACGGAAGATTGACCTTTTTGCAACCTATTACACCACCGTTAGTTGGTCTAGCACACTTTCTCATGTCAAAGATACATTACATTGCCTTGAACATAGCTAATAGAGATAACATGTGTAAAAGTATTATATGAACATGGATAGCTCTAATGATCTATCTTGACTTCATAACTCGTTAGAATAAGGTCATGAAGGGTTCATCAAAGACATACGCGTATGAAGGGTTCACCAAAGACACAGCTTATAGCTTAACGGAAGATTGACCTTGTTGCAACCTATTACACCACCGTTAGTTGGTCTAGCACACTTTCTCATGTCAAAGATACATTACATTGCCTTGAACATAGCTAATAGAGATAACATGTGTAAAAGTATTATATGAACATGGATAGCTCTAATGATCTAGCTTGACTTCATAACTCGTTAGAATAAGGTCATGAAGGGTTCATCAAAGACATACGCGTATGAAGGGTTCACCAAAGACACAACTTATACCTTAATGGAAGATTGACCTTGTTGCAACCTATTACACCACCTTTAGTTGGCCTACCACACTTTCTCATGTGAAAGTTACATAACATTGCCTAAAACTTAGCTAATAGAGATACCATGTGTAAAAGTATTATATGAACATGGATAGCTCTAATGATCTAGCTTGATTTCATAACTCGTTAGAACAAGCTCATGAAGGGTGCATCAAAGACATAAGCATATGAAGGGTTCACCAAAGACACAACTTATAGCTTAACGGAAGATTGACCTTGTTGCAACCTATTACACCACCGTTTGATACAATCTAGGTCACGAACCGAATGCTGCCTCTCAAAGATGAGTGTTCGTGATCTTCCAATGAGATGCTCAATTGGTTGAAGCACAGCGGATTGAGTTGGACCACACGAGCTATGAATGGACTCGTGATACACCAAAGGGATCCTAGAAGCCGAGTACAAGTTCTCTAGGCTTGCAGAATCGAAGATTGTATTCAAACTTAGACAAGTTGTGAATTGAATATGCTAGGCACGTTTTTATTTGTAAAAGAAGATGTATTCATTAAGCTTCTGGTCTTGGGTATTTATAGATTCCCAAAACCCTAAAAGAGAACTACATGATGTTTTAGAAAGGACAAAACAACAAGTAGTTCAAATAACAGAAAAAAAACAACATGAAGTCTAAACAAAAATTAGAAAATAAGAAAGCAAACTTCTAAGTGTTTCTAAGACCTTATTTGTTGCCTAACTAGTGAGGCTGGTCCTAGATTGCTCATTTGGGGTATTGCCTCGCTAAAACCTCTTTCGGAAAACCCAATGGGATAAAACCGAAAGTAGGGAAAAGAGCACAATTCCCAAACAAGTCTTTAGTGTATTCACTCTGGGTAGATAGTGAACACACTAGAAGCTGCTGTAGATGCTTTGAGAAGTGCCCAAGGCACCTTAGATGATAGGAGAAGGTCTCGGCTGCAAGCTCCAAGCTCTCCATGCTCCAACTCCAAATCGTCACCTTCCAAGTCCATGATGTAGTCCACGAGGTTGCTGAACTTGTAACTGAGTGCTCTAGCCCTTTGTCGAGTCATTGGTCCACTAGGCACTTCGGGAATGGCTGTTGTTGGTTGACTAGGTCCGATGTCCTCATCATTCCCACCCTCTTGAAAGCGTTTTGTCCTCAAAACTGGATCATTATCTGCATCAAAACGTTCCAAGTCAGCAACATTGAATGTAGTAGACACATTAAACTCACCTGGCAGCTCCAACTGGTAAGCATTATCGTTGATCCTTTTTAGAACCCGGAATGGACCATCGCCCCTAGGTGCTAGCTTGCTTCTCCGGCGGTTTGGAAACCGTTCTGGTCTGAAGTGTAGCCAAACCCAATCTCCTCGTTTGAATACTACAGATTTCCGGCCCTTGTTATGTTGCTTCTCATAAGCGGCTGTCCTCTTCTCTATGTTCTCTTTCACCTTCTGATGTAGTTTCTTGACAAACTCTGCCTTAGAATCACCCTCTAAGCTCACGATTTCTGCAGGTGGTATTGGTGTGAGATCAAGTGGAGACAATGGGTTGAACCCATACACCACTTCAAATGGTGTGAGCTTGGTGGCTGAATGGACTGCTCTATTGTAGGCGAACTCAACGAATGGTAAACATTCCAGCCATGTCTTCAAGTTCTTCCCAATTGTAGCCCGCAGCAAAGTAGACAAGGTGCGATTCACCACTTCCGTTTGTCCATCAGTCTGCGGATGACAACTAGTTGAAAAGAGAAGCTTCGTCCCTAGTTTCCTCCACAATGCACGCCAAAAATGAGACAGGAATTTAGTGTCACGGTCTGAAACTATCGTCCTTGGAATCCCATGAAGGCGTACAACTTCCTTGAAGAACAATGCAGCAGTCTGCGTTGCATCATTTGTTTTTGCACAAGGTATGAAATGCGCCATCTTTGAAAACCTGTCTACAACAACAAAAATGGAATCTTTGTGGTTTTGCTTAGGTAATCCTAGCACAAAGTCCATAGATATGTCAGTCCAAGGAGTAGTAGGAATAGGTAAAGGAAGGTATAACCCGTGAGGATGAACTCTGGATTTTGACTTCCGGCATGTCAAACAGCGAATACAATGTGCTTCCACGTCCTTCTTCATGTGCGGCCAGTAAAAATGCTCCTTAAGCGTGCTCAGCGTCTTATCTACCCCAAAATGCCCCATGAGACCGCCTCCATGCGCCTCACGAACCAGCAGCTCACGAATGGATCCTTTCGGAATACACAATCGTTTTTCCCTGAAAAGAAAACCATCAAACAAATAAAACTTGTTATATAATCCTTTACCGTGTTCTGCAAATGGCTCCTTCAAATCATCATCATCTGCATATAACTCCTTGATTAGCTCAAAACCCAAGACTTTAGATTGCATGATGGAGATGAGACTGTAACGTCGTGACAATGCATCTGCGACCACATTCTCCTTTCCCTTCTTGTATTTGATGACGTAGGGAAACATTTCTATGAACTCCAGCCATCTAGCATGCCTCCTCTTTAGCTTAGTCTGACCCTTTAGATGCTGCAACGTTTGATGATCTGTGTGAATAACACATTCCCTTGCCAAAAGGTAGTGTTGCCACGTCTCCATTGCTCGGACTAGTGCATACAACTCCTTATCATACGTTGGGTAGTTCAATGCTGCTCCGCTTAATTTCTCACTGAAAAACGCTACTGGCTTGCCCCCTTGTGATAGCACAGCCCCAATACCAATGCCTGATGCATCGCATTCGACTTCAAAAGTCTTCTCAAAGTTTGGTAAAACCAAAACTGGTGCTGCTGTGAGGCTATCCTTTAAACGTGTGAAGGCTGCCTCCTGCTCCTCTCCCCATTCAAACCTGGCGGTCTTCTTTAGAATCGAAGTCAATGGACTTGCAATTGTGCTGAAATCCCTCACAAACCGTCTATAGAAGCTTGCCAATCCATGAAAGCTGCGGACTTGGCTGACATTTGTAGGGTCGGCCACTCTTGAATTGCTTTGATCTTGTCATTATCAACCTTTAATCCCTGTGAACTTACAACAAAACTGATGTATGGTCTAAGAACATGGTTCATTAGACGCATAAATGTACTTGGTGCATTCGACAATCCAAACGGCATTACCAGCCATTCATAGAGTCCCTGCTTGGTTTTGAATGCTGTCTTCCATTCATCACCTTCTCGCAGCCTAACTTGGTGATACCCGCTTTTTAAATCGATTTTGGAGAAGATTGTTGCTCCACTGAGTTCGTCCAACATGTCATCAAGTCGTGGGATTGGGTGCCTGTACTTGATGGTAATGTTGTTGATAGCTCTGCAGTCAACGCACATTCTCCAGCTGCCATCTTTCTTTGGTACAAGCAAAACCGGCACAGCACATGGACTAAGGCTCTCACGCACATATCCTTGAGCCATAAGCTCTCTAACTTGTCGTTCAAGCTCCTTAGCTTCCTCCGGGTTTACTCTATATGCGGCTCTGTTTGGTAGCTGTGCACCTGGTACAAAGTCAATATGGTGCTCTATTCCACGGATTGGAGGTAATCCTGGTGGTAGCTCATCTGGAAACACATCTCCATATGTTTTGAGTAGACTCTCAATTTCAGAAGGAAGCTTAATCTCTATATATTCTGCACTCAGAACATCCTTAAAAACCATAAGAATCACATTAGTCTTGTTAGTACTAATAAACTTATGAATGTGATTCGGTTTAATGAGTAGAGTCTCCCTGTTGTCGTGGCTGTTTTGGCCCTTTTCGTTGGCCATTTTAACTTGCATTTCCCTCACTTGTTGAGGTGAGAGTGGTGCCAAGCTAATCTTGCGTTTATCATGAACAAACGAGTAATGGTTAGTTCTACCATTATGAGTAGACTCCTTGTCGAACTGCCATGGACGACCCAGCAGAAGATGTCCGGCTTGCATAGGGACTACGTCGCAGGTGACTGTGTCGTTGTACCGTCCTATACTGAATGACACCCTTACTTGCTCCGTTACACTCAACTCCGTTTTGTTGTTCAGCCATCTCAGCTTATATGGCTGTGCATGCTTATACTTCTCCAAACCTAGCTTTTCAACCATATAGACACTAGCAACGTTAGTGCAAGAACCTCCATCTATTATCAAATTGCATACCTTGCCCTTAATGGTACAGCGTGTATGGAATATGTTCTCCCGTTGCTCTGTTTCGTCTAAGTTGATTGAAGTGCTAAGCACTCTCCTCATCATAAGCATTTCTCCTGAATCTGGATACTCCACTTCCTCATCATTTTGAAGCTCAGATTCGTCCCCTTCATCTTCAGACTCAAAATCGCCTGATGGAGTCAAAATCATAACCCTCTGGTTTGGACATTCACGTGACATATGACCTCTTCCCCTGCACTTAAAACAAGTTATATCCCTTGTCCGTGGCTGGTTAGTAGGCTGGGACGTGTTTGGTGTTGCCCGTGAACTGGCTGGGGCGTTTTTAGGCACTTCATTGGTTCTGTTTTTGAACCGTGAATCTGCTTGCACTCCTTTAGGCCTATCTTCCTGCTTAGATTGAGAATTCCAGTTAGTTCTAAGCTTATTTGTTGAGATAGAAGCCTTACGCTTATTTTGTTGTTCAATTTGGATTGCTAAATGCAGCAGCTCTCCAAGGTCATGATATGGCTGTCTTTCGACTTTTCGAGCTATTTTTTCCTGTAAACCGTCCAAGAACTGAGCCATAAGTGTTTCTGGTGAGTCCTCACTGTCCAATCTGTTTCGAAGGTGCTCAAACTCCTCATAATATTCCTCAACACTTCGGTTTCCTTGGGTTAAACGTCTAAAACGTTTTTGGAGTTCACGAGTGAAGTGTGGAGGCACATATCGTCTCCTCATGACATGTTTGAGGTCCTCCCAAGCTGCTATTTGGCCATATCTGTTTCTCCTTCGTTCAGCAACTTCTCTGTCCCACCATGTGAGTGCATGGTCTGTAAATTGTGCTGCAGCCAATGCAACCTTCCTCGGATCCGAGTAACGATAATACTCGAATATATGCTCCATCCGTCTCTCCCAGTCTAGATAGGCTTCTGGATCAACTCGTCCGGCAAAGGTGGGAGGCGTAAGTTTCACATCTGGATGTTGTTGAAGCTGTGGAGGAGGTGGTGGTGGACGGTGATGATACTCCTCGTCCATTGGGTGCCTAGGCGGCTGCTCATGATGGTTTGATGGTGGTGTAGGCGACCTATCTAGCCCTCCATCATTTTGTCTTTGTGAAGACTCAGGCATGTCCGCACGCCTTTGTGGTGAACGAGATCGAACTTGTTCCATCTTTTCGTTCATCCTTGCAAGTTGAGTGCTGATATTGGCCAGCATCTGCAACATTGCAGCAGAAGTATCCGCACGGTCTGAACCGTCGGACATGGTACCTTGCACACCAAGCAAAGCAAACGAAAGATTGGTTAGTTTAATTGATTCTATAAATCAAACCAAAAATTCACTAAACCGAAAATTTTAATTAATCTAACCTATACTAATTAAGAAAATTCGAATTTTAAAACTATCTAAACAAATTCCTAATTAAAAATGGAAAATAAAACAGATTCTATCCTAACAGATCTTATCCTAACAGATTTTATCCTATCCAAACAGAATTTAAAAGAGATAAGGATAAGAATGGCTTAGGATTGTTTTTGGATAAGATTTTCGAAATCTCTTCTTCTTCCTCTTCCCTAAGGCCACGTTTTTCTTTCCTCAATGCACACGTGAATGATACCTGCAACCTAAGACTCAACACACACGTTAGAAACAAAAGGGTGGTTGATACAACACAACCCTTGACACAAAAATTAAACAAGAAATAGAAAATTCTAAACTCTAAGATATGAAAAACGAAATTTGAAAAGCAAAAGGGTAGGTTTATACACTTTCCTTGATAGGAACTTCAGCTCTGATACCAGATGATACAATCTAGGTCACGAACCGAATGCTGCCTCTCAAAGATGAGTGTTTGTGATCTTCCAATGAGATGCTCAATTGGTTGAAGCACAGCGGATTGAGTTGGACCACATGAGCTATGAATGGACTCGTGATACACCAAAGGGTTCCTAGAAGCCGAGTACAAGTTCTCTAGGCTTGCAGAATCGAAGATTGTATTCAAACTTAGACAAGTTGTGAATTGAATATGCTAGGCACGTTTTTATTTGTAAAAGAAGATGTATTCATTAAGCTTCTGGTCTTGGGTATTTATAGATTCCCAAAACCCTAAAAGAGAACTACATGATGTTTTAGAAAGGACAAAACAACAAGTAGTTCAAATAACAGAAAAAAAAACAACATGAAGTCTAAACAAAAATTAGAAAATAAGAAAGCAAACTTCTAAGTGTTTCTAAGACCTTATTTGTTGCCTAACTAGTGAGGCTGGTCCTAGATTGCTCATTTGGGGTATTGCCTCGCTAAAACCTCTTTCGGAAAACCCAATGGGATAAAACCGAAAGTAGGGAAAAGAGCACAATTCCCAAACAAGTCTTTAGTGTATTCACTCTGGGTAGATAGTGAACACACTAGAAGCTGCTGTAGATGCTTTGAGAAGTGCCCAAGGCACCTTAGATGATAGGAGAAGGTCTCGGCTGCAAGCTCCAAGCTCTCCATGCTCCAACTCCAAATCGTCACCTTCCAAGTCCATGATGTAGTCCACGAGGTTGCTGAACTTGTAACTGAGTGCTCTAGCCCTTTGTCGAGTCATTGGTCCACTAGGCACTTGTAAATGGCTGTTGTTGGTTGACTAGGTCCGATGTCCTCATCACCGTTAGTTGGCCTGGCACACTTTCTCATGTAAAGTTACATTACATTGCCTTGTACTTAGCTAATAGAGATACCATGTGTAAAAGTATTATATGAACATGGATAGCTCTAATGATCTAGCTTGATTTCATAACTCATTAGAATAAGCTCATGAAGGATTCATCAAAGACATAAGCGTATGAAGGGTTCACCGAAGACATAGCTTATAGCTTAACGGAAGATTGACCTTGTTGCAACCTATTACACCACCGTTAGTTGGTCTAGCACACTTTCTCATGTCAAAGATACATTACATTGCCTTGAACTTAGCTAATAGAGATACCATGTGTAAAAGTATTATATGAACATGGATAGCTCTAATGATCTAGCTTGATTTCATAACTCATTAGAATAAGCTCATGAAGGATTCATCAAAGACATAAGCGTATGAAGGGTTCACCGAAGACATAGCTTATAGCTTAACGGAAGATTGACCTTGTTGCAACCTATTACACCACCGTTAGTTGGTCTAGCACACTTTCTCATGTCAAAGATACATTACATTGCCTTGAACATAGCTAATAGAGATAACATGTGTAAAAGTATTATATGAACATGGATAGCTCTAATGATCTATCTTGACTTCATAACTCGTTAGAATAAGGTCATGAAGGGTTCATCAAAGACATACGCGTATGAAGGGTTCACCAAAGACACAGCTTATAGCTTAACGGAAGATTGACCTTGTTGCAACCTATTACACCACCGTTAGTTGGTCTAGCACACTTTCTCATGTCAAAGATACATTACATTGCCTTGAACATAGCTAATAGAGATAACATGTGTAAAAGTATTATATGAACATGGATAGCTCTAATGATCTAGCTTGATTTCATAACTCATTAGAATAAGCTCATGAAGGGTTCATCAAAGACATAAGCGTATGAAGGGTTCACCAAAGACATAGCTTATAGCTTAAAGGAAGATTGACCTTGTTGCAACCTATTACACCACCGTTAGTTGGTCTAGCACACTTTCTTATGTCAAAGATACATTACATTGCCTTGAACATAGTAAAGAGAGATAACATGTGTAAAAGTATTATATGAACATGGATAGCTCTAATGATCTAGCTTGACTTCATAACTTGTTAGAATAAGGTCATGAAGGGTTCATCAAAGACATACGCGTATGAAGGGTTCACCAAAGACACAGCTTATAGCTTAACGGAAGATTGACCTTGTTGCAACCTATTACACCACCGTTAGTTGGCCTAGCACACTTTCTCATGTGAAAGTTACATTACATTGCCTTGTACTTAGCTAATAGAGATAACATGTATAGAAGTATAATATGAACATGGATAGCTCTAATGATCTAGCTTGACTTCATAACTCGTTAGAATAAGCTCATGAAGGGTTCATCAAAGACATAAGCGTATGAAGGGTTCACCAAAGACATAGCTTATAGCTTAACGGAAGATTGACCTTGTTGCATCCTATTACACCACCGTTAGTTGGTCTAGCACACTTTCTCATGTCAAAGATACATTACATTGCCTTGAACATAGCTAATAGAGATAACATGTGTAAAAGTATTATATGAACATGGATAGCTCTAATGATCTAGATTGACTTTATAACTCGTTAGAATAAGGTCATGAAGGGTTCATCAAAGACATACGCGTATGAAGGGTTCAACAAAGACACAGCTTGTAGCTTAATGGAAGATTGACCTTGTTGCAACCTATTACACCACCTTTAGTTGGCCTACCACACTTTCTCATGTGAAAGTTACTTTACATTGCCTAAAACTTAGCTAATAGAGATACCATGTGTAAAAGTATTATATGAACATGGATAGCTCTAATGATCTACCTTGATTTCATAACTCGTTAGAATAAGCTCATAAAGGGTTCATCAAAGACATAAGCGTATGAACAGGTCACCAAAGACATAGCTTATAGCTTATCGGAAGATTGACCTTGTTGAAACCTATTACACCACCGTTAGTTGGCCTAGCACACTTTCTTCATTTGAAAGTTACATTACATTGTCTTGTACTTAGCTAATAGAGATAACATGTGTAGAAGTATGATATGAACATGGATAGCTCTAATGATCTAGCTTGATTTCATAACTCATTAGAACAAGCTCATGAAGGGTTCATCAAAGACATAAGCGTATGAAAGGTTCACCAAAGACATAACTTATAGCTTAACGGAAGATAGACCTTGTTGCAACCTATTACACCACCGTTAGTTGGCCTAGCACACTTTCTCATGTGAAAGTTACATTACATTGCCTTAAACTTAGCTAATAGACATACCATGTGTAAAAGTATTATAGGAACATGGATAGCTCTAATGATCTAGCTTGACGTTATAACTCGTTAGAATAAGTTCATGAAGGGTTCATCAAAGACATAAGCGTATGAAAGATTCACCAAAGACATAGCTTATAGCTTAACGGAAGATTGACCTTGTTGCAACCTATTACACCACCGTTAGTTGGCCTGGCACACTTTCTCATGTAAAGTTACATTACATTGCCTTGTACTTAGCTAATAGAGATACCATGTGTAAAAGTATTATATGAACATGGATAGCTCTAATGATCTAGCTTGATTTCATAACTCATTAGAATAAGCTCATGAAGGATTCATCAAAGACATAAGCGTATGAAGGGTTCACCGAAGACATAGCTTATAGCTTAACGGAAGATTGACCTTGTTGCAACCTATTACACCACCGTTAGTTGGTCTAGCACACTTTCTCATGTCAAAGATACATTACATTGCCTTGAACATAGCTAATAGAGATAACATGTGTAAAAGTATTATATGAACATGGATAGCTCTAATGATCTAGATTGACTTCATAACTCGTTAGAATAAGGTCATGAAGGGTTCATCAAAGACATAAGCGTATGAAGGGTTCACCAAAGACATAGCTTATAGCTTAAAGGAAGATTGACCTTGTTGCAACCTATTACACTACCGTTAGTTGGTCTAGCACACTTTCTTATGTCAAAGATACATTACATTGCCTTGAACATAGTAAAGAGAGATAACATGTGTAAAAGTATTATATGAACATGGATAGCTCTAATGATCTAGCTTGACTTCATAACTTGTTAGAATAAGGTCATGAAGGGTTCATCAAAGACATACGCGTATGAAGGGTTCACCAAAGACACAACTTATAGCTTAATGGAAGATTGACCTTGTTGCAACCTATTACACCACCTTTAGTTGGCCTACCACACTTTCTCATGTGAAAGTTACATAACATTGCCTAAAACTTAGCTAATAGAGATACCATGTGTAAAAGTATTATATGAACATGGATAGCTCTAATGATCTAGCTTGATTTCATAACTCGTTAGAACAAGCTCATGAAGGGTGCATCAAAGACATAAGCATATGAAGGGTTCACCAAAGACACAACTTATAGCTTAACGGAAGATTGACCTTGTTGCAACCTATTACACCACCGTTAGTTGGCCTGGCACACTTTCTCATGTAAAGTTACATTACATTGCCTTGTACTTAGCTAATAGAGATACCATGTGTAAAAGTATTATATGAACATGGATAGCTCTAATGATCTAGCTTGATTTCATAACTCATTAGAATAAGCTCATGAAGGATTCATCAAAGACATAAGCGTATGAAGGGTTCACCGAAGACATAGCTTATAGCTTAACGGAAGATTGACCTTGTTGCAACCTATTACACCACCGTTAGTTGGTCTAGCACACTTTCTCATGTCAAAGATACATTACATTGCCTTGAACTTAGCTAATAGAGATACCATGTGTAAAAGTATTATATGAACATGGATAGCTCTAATGATCTAGCTTGATTTCATAACTCATTAGAATAAGCTCATGAAGGATTCATCAAAGACATAAGCGTATGAAGGGTTCACCGAAGACATAGCTTATAGCTTAACGGAAGATTTACCTTGTTGCAACCTATTACACCACCGTTAGTTGGTCTAGCACACTTTCTCATGTCAAAGATACATTACATTGCCTTGAACATAGCTAATAGAGATAACATGTGTAAAAGTATTATATGAACATGGATAACTCTAATGATCTAGCTTGACTTCATAACTCGTTAGAATAAGGTCATGAAGGGTTCATCAAAGACATACGCGTATGAAGGGTTCACCAAAGACACAACTTATAGCTTAATGGAAGATTGACCTTGTTGCAACCTATTACACCACCTTTAGTTGGCCTACCACACTTTCTCATGTGAAAGTTACATAACATTGCCTAAAACTTAGCTAATAGAGATACCATGTGTAAAAGTATTATATGAACATGGATAGCTCTAATGATCTAGCTTGATTTCATAACTCGTTAGAACAAGCTCATGAAGGGTGCATCAAAGACATAAGCATATGAAGGGTTCACCAAAGACACAACTTATAGCTTAACGGAAGATTGACCTTGTTGCAACCTATTACACCACCGTTAGTTGGCCTGGCACACTTTCTCATGTAAAGTTACATTACATTGCCTTGTACTTAGCTAATAGAGATACCATGTGTAAAAGTATTATATGAACATGGATAGCTCTAATGATCTAGCTTGATTTCATAACTCATTAGAATAAGCTCATGAAGGATTCATCAAAGACATAAGCGTATGAAGGGTTCACCGAAGATATAGCTTATAGCTTAACGGAAGATTGACCTTGTTGCAACCTATTACACCACCGTTAGTTGGTCTAGCACACTTTCTCATGTCAAAGATACATTACATTGCCTTGAACTTAGCTAATAGAGATACCATGTGTAAAAGTATTATATGAACATGGATAGCTCTAATGATCTAGCTTGATTTCATAACTCGTTAGAACAAGCTCATGAAGGGTGCATCAAAGACATAAGCATATGAAAGGTTCACCAAAGACATAGGTTATAGCTTAACGGAAGATAGACCTTGTTGCAACCTATTACACCACCGTTAGTTGGTCTAGCACACTTTCTCATGTCAAAGATACATTACATTGCCTTGAACATAGCTAATAGAGATAACATGTGTAAAAGTATTATATTAACATGGATAGCTCTAATGATCTATCTTGACTTCATAACTCGTTAGAATAAGGTCAAGAAGGGTTCATCAAAGACATACGCGTACGAAGGGTTCACCAAAGACACAGCTTATAGCTTAACGGAAGATTGACCTTGTTGCAACCTATTACACCACCGTTAGTTGGTCTAGCACACTTTCTCATGTCAAAGATACATTACATTGCCTTGAACATAGCTAATAGAGATAACATGTGTAAAAGTATTATATGAACATGGATAACTCTAATGATCTAGCTTGACTTCATAACTCGTTAGAATAAGGTCATGAAGGGTTCATCAAAGACATACGCGTATGAAGGGTTCACCAAAGACACAACTTATAGCTTAATGGAAGATTGACCTTGTTGCAACCTATTACACCACCTTTAGTTGGCCTACCACACTTTCTCATGTGAAAGTTACATAACATTGCCTAAAACTTAGCTAATAGAGATACCATGTGTAAAAGTATTATATGAACATGGATAGCTCTAATGATCTAGCTTGATTTCATAACTCGTTAGAACAAGCTCATGAAGGGTGCATCAAAGACATAAGCATATGAAAGGTTCACCAAAGACATAGGTTATAGCTTAACGGAAGATAGACCTTGTTGCAACCTATTACACCACCGTTAGTTGGCCTAGCACACTTTCTCATGTGAAAGTTACATTACATTGCCTTAAACTTAGCTAATAGACATACCATGTATAAAAGTATTATATGAACATGGATAGCTCTAATGATCTAGCCTGACGTTATAACTCGTTAGAATAAGCTCATGAAGGGTTCATCAAAGACATAAGCGTATGAAAGGTCCACCAAAGACATAGCTTATAGCTTAACGGAAGATTGACCTTGTTGCAACCTATTACACCACCGTTAGTTGGCCTAGCATACTTTCTCATGTGAAAGTTACATTACATTGCCTTGTACTTAGCTAATAGAGATAACATGTGTAGAAGTATGATATGAACATGGATAGCTCTAATGGTCTAGCTTGATTTCATAACTCGTTAGAATAAGCTCATGAAGGGTTCATCAAAGACATAAGCTTATGAAGGGTTCACCAAAGACATAGCTTATAGCTTAACGGAAGATTGACCTTGTTGCAACCTATTACACCACCTTTAGTTGGCCTACCACACTTTCTCATGTGAAAGTTACATTACATTGCCTTGTACTTAGCTAATAGAGATAACATGTGTAGAAGTATGATATGAACATGGATAGCTCTAATTATCTAGCTTGATTTCATAACTCGTTAGAATAAGCTCATGAAGGATTCACCAAAGACATAGCTTATAGCTTAACGGAAGATTGACCTTGTTGTAACCTATTACACCACCGTTAGTTAGCCCAGCACACTTTCTCATGTGAAAGTTACATTACATTGCCTTGTCCTTAGCTAATAGAGATGCCATGTGTAAAAGTATTATACGGACATGGATAGCTCTAATGATCTAGCTTGATTTCATAACTCATTAGAATAAGCTCATGAAGGGTTCATCAAAGACATAAGCGTATGAAGGGTTCACCAAAGACATAGCTTATAGCTTAAAGGAAGATTGACCTTGTTGCAACCTATTACACTACCGTTAGTTGGTCTAGCACACTTTCTTATGTCAAAGATACATTACATTGCCTTGAACATAGTAAAGAGAGATAACATGTGTAAAAGTATTATATGAACATGGATAGCTCTAATGATCTAGCTTGACTTCATAACTTGTTAGAATAAGGTCATGAAGGGTTCATCAAAGACATACGCGTATGAAGGGTTCACCAAAGACACAACTTATAGCTTAACGGAAGGTTGACCTTGTTGCAACCTATTACACCACCGTTAGTTGGCCTAGCACACTTTCTCATGTGAAAGTTACATTACATTGCCTTGTACTTAGCTAATAGAGATAACATGTATAGAAGTATAATATGAACATGGATAGCTCTAATGATCTAGCTTGACTTCATAACTCGTTAGAATAAGCTCATGAAGGGTTCATCAAAGACATAAGCGTATGAAGGGTTCACCAAAGACATAGCTTATAGCTTAACGGAAGATTGACCTTGTTGCAACCTATTACACCACCGTTAGTTGGTCTAGCACACTTTCTCATGTGAAAGTTACATTACATTGCCTTGTACTTAGCTAATAGAGATACCATGTGTAAAAGTATTATATGAACATGGATAGCTCTAATGATCTAGCTTGACGTTATAACTCGTTAGAATAAGCTCATGAAGGGTTCATCAAAGACATAAGCGTATGAAGGGTTCACCAAAGACATAGCTTATAGCTTAACGGAAGATTGACCTTGTTGCAACCTATTACACCACCTTTAGTTGGCCTACCACACTTTCTCATGTGAAAGTTACTTTACATTGCCTAAAACTTAGCTAATAGAGATACCATGTGTAAAAGTATTATATGAACATGGATAGCTCTAATGATCTACCTTGATTTCATAACTCGTTAGAATAAGCTTATAAAGGGTTCATCAAAGACATAAGCGTATGAACAGTTCACCAAAGACATAGCTTATAGCTTATCGGAAGATTGACCTTGTTGAAACCTATTACACCACCATTAGTTGGCCTAGCACACTTTCTTCATTTGAAAGTTACATTACATTGTCTTGTACTTAGCTAATAGAGATAACATGTGTAGAAGTATGATATGAACATGGATAGCTCTAATGATCTAGCTTGATTTCATAACTCGTTAGAACAAGCTTATGAAGGGTTCATCAAAGACATAAGCGTATGAAAGGTTCACCAAAGACATAACTTATAGCTTAACGGAAGATAGACCTTGTTGCAACCTATTACACCACCGTTAGTTGGCCTAGCACACTTTGTTATGTGAAAGTTACATTACATTGCCTTAAACTTAGCTAATAGACATACCATGTGTAAAAGTATTATAGGAACATGGATAGCTCTAATGATCTAGCTTGACGTTATAACTCGTTAGAATAAGTTCATGAAGGGTTCATCAAAGACATAAGCGTATGAAAGATTCACCAAAGACATAGCTTATAGCTTAACGGAAGATTGACCTTGTTGCAACCTATTACACCACCGTTAGTTGGCCTAGCACACTTTCTCATGTCAAAGTTACATTACATTGCCATGTACTTAGCTAATAGAGATACCATGTGTAAAAGTATTATATGAACATGGATAGCTCTAATGATCTAGCTTGATTTCATAACTCATTAGAATAAGCTCATGAAGGATTCATCAAAGACATAAGCGTATGAAGGGTTCAACAAAGACATAGCTTATAGCTTAACGGAAGATTGACCTTGTTGCAACCTATTACACCACCGTTAGTTGGTCTAGCACACTTTCTCATGTCAAAGATACATTACATTGCCTTTAACATAGCTAATAGAGATAACATGTGTAAAAGTATTATATGAACATGGATAGCTCTAATGATCTAGCTTGACTTCATAACTCGTTAGAATAAGGTCATGAAGGGTTCATCAAAGACATACGCGTATGAAGGGTTCACCAAAGACACAGCTTATAGCTTAACGGAAGATTGACCTTGTTGCAACTTATTACACCACCGTTAGTTGGCCTAGCAGCCTTTCTCATGTGAAAGTTACATTACATTGCCTTGTACTTAGCTAATAGAGATAACATGTGTAGAAGTATGATATGAACATGGATAGCTCTAATTATCTAGCTTGATTTCATAACTCGTTAGAATAAGCTCATGAAGGATTCACCAAAGACATAGCTTATAGCTTAACGGAAGATTGACCTTGTTGCAACCTATTACACCACCGTTAGTTAGCCCAGCACACTTTCACATATGAAAGTTACATTACATTGCCTTGTCCTTAGCTAATAGAGATGCCATGTGTAAAAGTATTATATGGACATGGATAGCTCTAATGATCTAGCTTGATTTCATAACTCATTAGAATAAGCTCATGAAGGGTTCATCAAAGACATAAGCGTATGAAGGGTTCACCAAAGACATAGCTTATAGCTTAAAGGAAGATTGACCTTGTTGCAACCTATTACATAACCGTTAGTTGGTCTAGCACACTTTCTTATGTCAAAGATACATTACATTGCCTTGAACATAGTAAAGAGAGATAACATGTGTAAAAGTATTATATGAACATGGATAGCTCTAATGATCTAGCTTGACTTCATAACTTGTTAGAATAAGGTCATGAAGGGTTCATCAAAGACATACGCGTATGAAGGGTTCACCAAAGACACAGCTTATAGCTTAATGGAAGATTGACCTTGTTGCAACCTATTACACCACCGTTAGTTGGCCTAGCACACTTTCTCATGTGAAAGTTACATTACATTGCCTTGTACTTAGCTAATAGAGATAACATGTATAGAAGTATAATATGAACATGGATAGCTCTAATGATCTAGCTTGACTTCATAACTCGTTAGAATAAGCTCATGAAGGGTTCATCAAAGACATAAGCGTATGAAGGGTTCACCAAAGACATAGCTTATAGCTTAACGGAAGATTGACCTTGTTGCAACCTATTACACCACCGTTAGTTGGTCTAGCACACTTTCTCATGTCAAAGATACATTACATTGCCTTGAACATAGCTAATAGAGATAACATGTGTAAAAGTATTATATGAACATGGATAGCTCTAATGATCTAGATTGACTTTATAACTCGTTAGAATAAGGTCATGAAGGGTTCATCAAAGACATACGCGTATGAAGGGTTCACCAAAGACACAGCTTATAGCTTAATGGAAGATTGACCTTGTTGCAACCTATTACACAACCTTTAGTTGGCCTACCACACTTTCTCATGTGAAAGTTACTTTACATTGCCTAAAACTTAGCTAATAGAGATAACATGTATAGAAGTATAATATGAACATGGATAGCTCTAATGATCTAGCTTGACTTCATAACTCGTTAGAATAAGCTCATGAAGGGTTCATCAAAGACATAAGCGTATGAAGGGTTCACCAAAGACATAGCTTATAGCTTAACGGAAGATTGACCTTGTTGCAACCTATTACACCACCGTTAGTTGGTCTAGCACACTTTCTCATGTCAAAGATACATTACATTGCCTTGAACATAGCTAATAGAGATAACATGTGTAAAAGTATTATATGAACATGGATAGCTCTAATGATCTAGATTGACTTTATAACTCGTTAGAATAAGGTCATGAAGGGTTCATCAAAGACATACGCGTATGAAGGGTTCACCAAAGACACAGCTTATAGCTTAATGGAAGATTGACCTTGTTGCAACCTATTACACAACCTTTAGTTGGCCTACCACAATTTCTCATGTGAAAGTTACTTTACATTGCCTAAAACTTAGCTAATAGAGATAACATGTATAGAAGTATAATATGAACATGGATAGCTCTAATGATCTAGCTTGACTTCATAACTCGTTAGAATAAGCTCATGAAGGGTTCATCAAAGACATAAGCGTATGAAGGGTTCACCAAAGACATAGCTTATAGCTTAACGGAAGATTGACCTTGTTGCAACCTATTACACCACCGTTAGTTGGTCTAGCACACTTTCTCATGTCAAAGATACATTACATTGCCTTGAACATAGCTAATAGAGATAACATGTGTAAAAGTATTATATGAACATGGATAGCTCTAATGATCTAGATTGACTTTATAACTCGTTAGAATAAGGTCATGAAGGGTTCATCAAAGACATACGCGTATGAAGGGTTCACCAAAGACACAGCTTATAGCTTAATGGAAGATTGACCTTGTTGCAACCTATTACACAACCTTTAGTTGGCCTACCACACTTTCTCATGTGAAAGTTACTTTACATTGCCTAAAACTTAGCTAATAGAGATACCATGTGTAAAAGTATTATATGAACATGGATAGCTCTAATGATCTACCTTGATTTCATAACTCGTTAGAATAAGCTCATAAAGGGTTCATCAAAGACATAAGCGTATAAACAGTTCACCAAAGACATAGCTTATAGCTTATCGGAAGATTGACCTTGTTGAAACCTATTACACCACCGTTAGTTGGCCTAGCACACTTTCTTCATTTGAAAGTTACATTACATTGTCTTGTACTTAGCTAATAGAGATAACATGTGTAGAAGTATGATATGAACATGGATAGCTCTAATGATCTAGCTTGATTTCATAACTCGTTAGAACAAGCTCATGAAGGGTTCATCAAAGACATAAGCGTATGAAAGGTTCACCAAAGACATAACTTATAGCTTAACGGAAGATAGACCTTGTTGCAACCTATTACACCACCGTTAGTTGGCCTAGCACACTTTCTTATGTGAAAGTTACATTACATTGCCTTAAACTTAGCTAATAGACATACCATGTGTAAAAGTATTATAGGAACATGGATAGCTCTAATGATCTAGCTTGACGTTATAACTCGTTAGAATAAGTTCATGAAGGGTTCATCAAAGACATAAGCGTATGAACAGTTCACCAAAGACATAGCTTATAGCTTATCGGAAGATTGACCTTGTTGAAACCTATTACACCACCGTTAGTTGGCCTAGCACACTTTCTTCATTTGAAAGTTACATTACATTGTCTTGTACTTAGCTAATAGAGATAACATGTGTAGAAGTATGATATGAACATGGATAGCTCTAATGATCTAGCTTGACTTCATAACTCGTTAGAATAAGCTCATGAAGGGTTCATCAAAGACATAAGCGTATGAAGGGTTCACCAAAGACATAGCTTATAGCTTAACGGAAGATTGACCTTGTTGCAACCTATTACACCACCTTTAGTTGGCCTACCACACTTTCTCATGTGAAAGTTACATTACATTGCCTTGTACTTAGCTAATAGAGATACCATGTGTAAAAGTATTATATGAACATGGATAGCTCTAATGATCTAGCTTGACTTCATAACTCGTTAGAATAAGGTCATGAAGGGTTCATCAAAGACATAAGCGTATGAAGGGTTCACCAAAGACATAGCTTATAGCTTAACGGAAGATTGACCTTGTTGCAACCTATTACACCACCGTTAGTTGGCCTAGCACACTTTCTCATGTGAAAGTTACATTACATTGCCTTGTACTTAGCTAATAGAGATAACATGTATAGAAGTATGATATGAACATGGATAGCTCTAATGATCTAGCTTGATTTCATAACTCGTTAGAATAAGCTCATGATGGGTTCATCAAAGACATAAGCGTATGAAGGGTTCACCAAAGACATAGCTTATAGCTTAACGGAAGATTGACCTTGTTGCAACCTATTACACCACCTTTAGTTGGCCTGCCACACTTTCTCATGTGAAAGTTACATTACATTGCCTTAAACTTAGCTAATAGACATACCATGTGTAAAAGTATTATATGAACATGGATAGGTCTAATGATCTAGCTTGACGTTATAACTCGTTAGAATAAGCTCATGAAGGGTTCATCAAAGACATAAGCGTATGAAGGGTTCACCAAAGACATAGCTTATAGCTTAACGGAAGATTGACCTTGTTGCAACCTATTACACCACCGTTAGTTGGCCTAGCACACTTTCTCATGTGAAAGTTACATTACATTGCCTTGTACTTAGCTAATAGAGATAACATGTGTAGAACTATAATATGAACATGGATAGCTCTAATGATCTAGCTTGATTTCATAACTCGTTAGAATAAGCTCATGAAGGGTTCATCAAAGACATAAGCTTATGAAGGGTTCACCAAAGACATAGCTTATAGCTTAACGGAAGATTGACCTTGTTGCAACCTATTACACCACCGTTAGTTGGTCTAGCACATTTTCTCATGTGAAAGTTACATTACATTGCCTTAAACTTAGCTAACAGACATACCATGTGTAGAAGTATAATATGAACATGGATAGCTCTAATGATCTAGCTTGATTTCATAACTCATTAGAATAAGCTCATGAAGGGTTCATCAAAGACATAAGCTTATGAAGGGTTCACCAAAGACATAGCTTATAGCTTAACGGAAGATTGACCTTGTTGCAACCTATTACACCACCGTTAGTTGGCCCAGCACACTTTCTCATGTGAAAGTTACATTACATTGCCTTGTCCTTATCTAATAGAGATGCCATGTGTAAAAGTATTATATGGACATGGATAGCTCTAATGATCTAGCTTGATTTCATAACTCATTAGAATAAGCTCATGAAGGGTTCATCAAAGACATAAGCGTATGAAGGGTTCACCAAAGACATAGCTTATAGCTTAACGGAAGATTGACCTTGTTGCAACCTATTACATCACCGTTAGTTGGTCTAGCACACTTTCTTATGTCAAAGATACATTACATTGCCTTGAACATAGTAAAGAGAGATAACATGTGTAAAAGTATTATATGAACATGGATAGCTCTAATGATCTAGCTTGACTTAATAACTCGTTAGAATAAGGTCATGAAGGGTTCATCAAAGACATACGCGTATGAAGGGTTCACCAAAGACACAGCTTATAGCTTAACGGAAGATTGACCTTGTTGCAACCTATTACACCACCGTTAGTTGGCCTAGCACACTTTCTCATGTGAAAGTTACATTACATTGCCTTGTACTTAGCTAATAGAGATAACATGTATAGAAGTATAATATGAACATGGATAGCTCTAATGATCTAGCTTGATTTCATAACTCGTTAGAATAAGCTCATGAAGGGTTCATCAAAGACATAAGTGTATGAAGGGTTCACCAAAGACATAGCTTATAGCTTAACGAAAGATTGACCTTGTTGCAACCTATTACACCACCGTTAGTTGGTCTAGCACACTTTCTCATGTCAAAGATACATTACATTGCCTTGAACATAGCTAATAGAGATAACATGTGTAAAAGTATTATATGAACATGGATAGCTCTAATTATCTAGTTTGACTTCATAACTCGTTTGAATAAGGTCATGAAGGGTTCATCAAAGACATACGCGTATAAAGGGTTCACCAAAGACACAGCTTATAGCTTAACGGAAGATTGACCTTGTTGCAACCTATTACACCACCTTTAGTAGGCCTACCACACTTTCTCATGTGAAAGTTACATTACATTGCCTAAAACTTAGCTAATAGAGATACCATGTGTAAAAGTATTATATGAACATGGATAGCTCTAATGATCTAGCTTGATTTCATAACTCGTTAGAACAAGCTCATGAAGGGTGCATCAAAGACATAAGCATATGAAAGGTTCACCAAAGACATAGCTTATAGCTTAACGGAAGATAGACCTTGTTGCAACCTATTACACCACCGTTAGTTGGCCTAGCACACTTTCTCATGAGAAAGTTACATTACATTGCCTTAAACTTAGCTAATAGACATACCATGTGTAAAAGTATTATATGAACATGGATAGCTCTAATGATCTAGCTTGACGTTATAACTCGTTAGAATAAGCTCATGAAGGGTTCATCAAAGACATAAGCGTATGAAGGGTTCACCAAAGACATAGCTTATAGCTTAACGGAAGATTGACCTTGTTGCAACCTATTACACCACCGTTAGTTGGCCTAGCACACTTTCTCATGTGAAAGTTACATTACATTGCCTTGTACTTAGCTAATAGAGATAATATGTGTAGAAGTATAATATGAACATGGATAGCTCTAATTATCTAGCTTGATTTCATAACTCGTTAGAATAAGCTCATGAAGGGTTCATCAAAGACATAAGCGTATGAACGGTTCACCAAAGACATAGTTTATAGCTTAACGGAAGATTGACCTTGTTGCAACCTATTACACCACCGTTAGTTGGCCTAGCACACTTTCTCATGTGAAAGTTACATTACATTGCCTTGTACTTAGCTAATAGAGATACCATGTGTAAAAGTACGATATGAACATGGATAGCTCTAATGATCTAGCTTGATTTCATAACTCATTAGAATAAGCTCATGAAGGGTTCATCAAAGACATAAGCGTATGAAGGGTTCACCAAAGACATAGCTTATAGCTTAACGGAAGATTGACCTTGTTGCAACCTATTACACCACCGTTAGTTGGTCTAGCACACTTTCTTATGTCAAAGATACATTACATTGCCTTGAACATAGCAAAGAGAGATAACATGTGTAAAAGTATTATATGAACATGGATAGCTCTAATGATCTAGCTTGACTTCATAACTCGTTAGAATAAGGTCATGAAGGGTTCATCAAAGACATAAGCATATGAAGGGTTCACCAAAGACACAGCTTATAGCTTAACGGAAGATTGACCTTGTTGCAACCTATTACACCACCGTTAGTTGGCCTAGTACCCTTTCTCATGTGAAAGTTACATTACATTGCCTTGTACTTAGCTAATAGAAATAACATGTGTAGAAGTATGATATGAACATGGATAGCTCTAATGATCTAGCTTGATTTCATAACTCGTTAGAATAAGCTCATGAAGGGTTCTTCAAAGACATAAGCGTATGAAGGGTTCACCAATGACATAGCTTATAGCTTAACGGAAGATTGACTTTGTTGCAACCTATTACACCACCGTTAGTTGGTCTAGCACACTTTCTCATGTGAAAGTTACATTAGATTGCCTTAAACTTAGCTAATAGACATACCATGTGTAAAAGTATTATATGAACATAGATAGCTCTAATGATCTAGCTTGACGTTATAACTCGTTAGAATATGCTCATGAAGGGTTCATCAAAGACATAAGCGTATGAAGGGTTCACCAAAGACATAGCTTATAGCTTAACGGAAGATTGACCTTGTTGCAACCTATTACACCACCGTTAGTTGGCCTAGCACACTTTCTCATGTGAAAGTTACATTACATTGCCTTGTACTTAGCTAATAGAGATAACATGTGTAGAAGTATGATATGAACATGGATAGCTCTAATGATCTAGCTTGATTTCATAACTCGTTAGAATAAGCTCATGAAGGGTTCATCAAAGACATAAGCTTATGAAGGGTTCACCAAAGACATAGCTTATAGCTTAACGGAAGATTGACCTTGTTGCAACCTATTACACCACCTTTAGTTGGCCTACCACACTTTCTCATGTGAAAGTTACATTACATTGCCTAAAACTTAGCTAATAGAGATACCATGTGTAAAAGTATTATATGAACATGGATAGCTCTAATGATCTAGCTTGATTTCATAACTCGTTAGAACAAGCTCATGAAGGGTGCATCAAAGACATAAGCATATGAAAGGTTCACCAAAGACATAGCTTATAGCTTAACGGAAGATAGACCTTGTTGCAACCTATTACACCACCGTTAGTTGGCCTAGCACACTTTCTCATGAGAAAGTTACATTACATTGCCTTAAACTTAGCTAATAGACATACCATGTGTAAAAGTATTATATGAACATGGATAGCTCTAATGATCTAGCTTGACGTTATAACTCGTTAGAATAAGCTCATGAAGGGTTCATCAAAGACATAAGCGTATGAAGGGTTCACCAAAGACATAGCTTATAGCTTAACGGAAGATTGACCTTGTTGCAACCTATTACACCACCGTTAGTTGGCCTAGCACACTTTCTCATGTGAAAGTTACATTACATTGCCTTGTACTTAGCTAATAGAGATAACATGTGTAGAAGTATAATATGAACATGGATAGCTCTAATTATCTAGCTTGATTTCATAACTCGTTAGAATAAGCTCATGAAGGGTTCATCAAAGACATAAGCGTATGAACGGTTCACCAAAGACATAGTTTATAGCTTAACGGAAGATTGACCTTGTTGCAACCTATTACACCACCGTTAGTTGGCCTAGCACACTTTCTCATGTGAAAGTTACATTACATTGCCTTGTACTTAGCTAATAGAGATACCATGTGTAAAAGTACGATATGAACATGGATAGCTCTAATGATCTAGCTTGATTTCATAACTCATTAGAATAAGCTCATGAAGGGTTCATCAAAGACATAAGCGTATGAAGGGTTCACCAAAGACATAGCTTATAGCTTAACGGAAGATTGACCTTGTTGCAACCTATTACACCACCGTTAGTTGGTCTAGCACACTTTCTTATGTCAAAGATACATTACATTGCCTTCAACATAGCAAAGAGAGATAACATGTGTAAAAGTATTATATGAACATGGATAGCTCTAATGATCTAGCTTGACTTCATAACTCGTTAGAATAAGGTCATGAAGGGTTCATCAAAGACAGAAGCGTATGAAGGGTTCACCAAAGACACAGCTTATAGCTTAACGGAAGATTGACCTTGTTGCAACCTATTACACCACCGTTAGTTGGCCTAGTACCCTTTCTCATGTGAAAGTTACATTACATTGCCTTGTACTTAGCTAATAGAAATAACATGTGTAGAAGTATGATATGAACATGGATAGCTCTAATGATCTAGCTTGATTTCATAACTCGTTAGAATAAGCTCATGAAGGGTTCTTCAAAGACATAAGCGTATGAAGGGTTCACCAATGACATAGCTTATAGCTTAACGGAAGATTGACTTTGTTGCAACCTATTACACCACCGTTAGTTGGTCTAGCACACTTTCTCATGTGAAAGTTACATTAGATTGCCTTAAACTTAGCTAATAGACATACCATGTGTAAAAGTATTATATGAACATAGATAGCTCTAATGATCTAGCTTGACGTTATAACTCGTTAGAATATGCTCATGAAGGGTTCATCAAAGACATAAGCGTATGAAGGGTTCACCAAAGACATAGCTTATAGCTTAACGGAAGATTGACCTTGTTGCAACCTATTACACCACCGTTAGTTGGCCTAGCACACTTTCTCATGTGAAAGTTACATTACATTGCCTTGTACTTAGCTAATAGAGATAACATGTGTAGAAGTATGATATGAACATGGATAGCTCTAATGATCTAGCTTGATTTCATAACTCGTTAGAATAAGCTCATGAAGGGTTCATCAAAGACATATGCTTATGAAGGGTTCACCAAAGACATAGCTTATAGCTTAACGGAAGATTGACCTTGTTGCAACCTATTACACCACCTTTAGTTGGCCTACCACACTTTCTCATGTGAAAGTTACATTACATTGCCTAAAACTTAGCTAATATAGATACCATGTATAAAAGTATTATATGAACATGGATAGCTCTAATGATCTAGCTTGATTTCATAACTCGTTAGAACAAGCTCATGAAGGGTGCATCAAAGACATAAGCATATGAAAGGTTCACCAAAGACATAGCTTATAGCTTAACGGAAGATAGACCTTGTTGCAACCTATTACACCACCGTTAGTTGGCCTAGCACACTTTCTCATGAGAAAGTTACATTACATTGCCTTAAACTTAGCTAATAGACATACCATGTGTAAAAGTATTATATGAACATGGATAGCTCTAATGATCTAGCTTGACGTTATAACTCGTTAGAATAAGCTCATGAAGGGTTCATCAAAGACATAAGCGTATGAAGGGTTCACCAAAGACACAGCTTATAGCTTAACGGAAGATTGACCTTGTTGCATCCTATTACACCACCGTTAGTTGGCCTAGTACCCTTTCTCATGTGAAAGTTACATTACATTGCCTTGTACTTAGCTAATAGAGATAACATGTGTTGAAGTATGATATGAACATGGATAGCTCTAATGATCTAGCTTGATTTCATAACTCATTAGAATAAGCTCATGAAGGGTTCATCAAAGACATAAGCGTATGAAGGGTTCACCAAAGACATAGCTTATAGCTTAACGGAAGATTGACCTAGTTGCAACCTATTACACCACCGTTAGTTGGTCTAGCACACTTTCTCATGTCAAAGATACATTACATTGCCTTGAACATAGCTAATAGAGATAACATGTGTAAAAGTATTATATGAACATGGATAGCTCTAATGATCTAGCTTGACTTCATAACTCGTTAGAATAAGGTCATGAAGGGTTCATCAAAGACATACGTGTATGAAGGGTTCACCAAAGACACAGCTTATAGCTTAACGGAAGATTGACCTTGTTGCAACCTATTACACCACCTTTAGTTGGCCTACCACACTTTCTCATGTGAAAGTTACTTTACATTGCCTAAAACTTAGCTAATAGAGATACCATGTGTAAAAGTATTATATGAACATAGATAGCTCTAATGATCTAGCTTGACGTTATAACTCGTTAGAATATGCTCATGAAGGGTTCATCAAAGACATAAGCGTATGAAGGGTTCACCAAAGACATAGCTTATAGCTTAACGGAAGATTGACCTTGTTGCAACCTATTACACCACCGTTAGTTGGCCTAGCACACTTTCTCATGTGAAAGTTACATTACATTGCCTTGTACTTAGCTAATAGAGATAACATGTGTAGAAGTATGATATGAACATGGATAGCTCTAATGATCTAGCTTGATTTCATAACTCGTTAGAATAAGCTCATGAAGGGTTCATCAAAGACATATGCTTATGAAGGGTTCACCAAAGACATAGCTTATAGCTTAACGGAAGATTGACCTTGTTGCAACCTATTACACCACCTTTAGTTGGCCTACCACACTTTCTCATGTGAAAGTTACATTACATTGCCTAAAACTTAGCTAATATAGATACCATGTATAAAAGTATTATATGAACATGGATAGCTCTAATGATCTAGCTTGATTTCATAACTCGTTAGAACAAGCTCATGAAGGGTGCATCAAAGACATAAGCATATGAAAGGTTCACCAAAGACATAGCTTATAGCTTAACGGAAGATAGACCTTGTTGCAACCTATTACACCACCGTTAGTTGGCCTAGCACACTTTCTCATGAGAAAGTTACATTACATTGCCTTAAACTTAGCTAATAGACATACCATGTGTAAAAGTATTATATGAACATGGATAGCTCTAATGATCTAGCTTGACGTTATAACTCGTTAGAATAAGCTCATGAAGGGTTCATCAAAGACATAAGCGTATGAAGGGTTCACCAAAGACATAGCTTATAGCTTAACGGAAGATTGACCTTGTTGCAACCTATTACACCACCGTTAGTTGGCCTAGCACACTTTCTCATGTGAAAGTTACATTACATTGCCTTGTACTTAGCTAATAGAGATAATATGTGTAGAAGTATAATATGAACATGGATAGCTCTAATTATCTAGCTTGATTTCATAACTCGTTAGAATAAGCTCATGAAGGGTTCATCAAAGACATAAGCGTATGAACGGTTCACCAAAGACATAGTTTATAGCTTAACGGAAGATTGACCTTGTTGCAACCTATTACACCACCGTTAGTTGGCCTAGCACACTTTCTCATGTGAAAGTTACATTACATTGCCTTGTACTTAGCTAATAGAGATACCATGTGTAAAAGTACGATATGAACATGGATAGCTCTAATGATCTAGCTTGATTTCATAACTCATTAGAATAAGCTCATGAAGGGTTCATCAAAGACATAAGCGTATGAAGGGTTCACCAAAGACATAGCTTATAGCTTAACGGAAGATTGACCTTGTTGCAACCTATTACACCACCGTTAGTTGGTCTAGCACACTTTCTTATGTCAAAGATACATTACATTGCCTTGAACATAGCAAAGAGAGATAACATGTGTAAAAGTATTATATGAACATGGATAGCTCTAATGATCTAGCTTGACTTCATAACTCGTTAGAATAAGGTCATGAAGGGTTCATCAAAGACATAAGCATATGAAGGGTTCACCAAAGACACAGCTTATAGCTTAACGGAAGATTGACCTTGTTGCAACCTATTACACCACCGTTAGTTGGCCTAGTACCCTTTCTCATGTGAAAGTTACATTACATTGCCTTGTACTTAGCTAATAGAAATAACATGTGTAGAAGTATGATATGAACATGGATAGCTCTAATGATCTAGCTTGATTTCATAACTCGTTAGAATAAGCTCATGAAGGGTTCTTCAAAGACATAAGCGTATGAAGGGTTCACCAATGACATAGCTTATAGCTTAACGGAAGATTGACTTTGTTGCAACCTATTACACCACCGTTAGTTGGTCTAGCACACTTTCTCATGTGAAAGTTACATTAGATTGCCTTAAACTTAGCTAATAGACATACCATGTGTAAAAGTATTATATGAACATAGATAGCTCTAATGATCTAGCTTGACGTTATAACTCGTTAGAATATGCTCATGAAGGGTTCATCAAAGACATAAGCGTATGAAGGGTTCACCAAAGACATAGCTTATAGCTTAACGGAAGATTGACCTTGTTGCAACCTATTACACCACCGTTAGTTGGCCTAGCACACTTTCTCATGTGAAAGTTACATTACATTGCCTTGTACTTAGCTAATAGAGATAACATGTGTAGAAGTATGATATGAACATGGATAGCTCTAATGATCTAGCTTGATTTCATAACTCGTTAGAATAAGCTCATGAAGGGTTCATCAAAGACATAAGCTTATGAAGGGTTCACCAAAGACATAGCTTATAGCTTAACGGAAGATTGACCTTGTTGCAACCTATTACACCACCTTTAGTTGGCCTACCACACTTTCTCATGTGAAAGTTACATTACATTGCCTAAAACTTAGCTAATAGAGATACCATGTGTAAAAGTATTATATGAACATGGATAGCTCTAATGATCTAGCTTGATTTCATAACTCGTTAGAACAAGCTCATGAAGGGTGCATCAAAGACATAAGCATATGAAAGGTTCACCAAAGACATAGCTTATAGCTTAACGGAAGATAGACCTTGTTGCAACCTATTACACCACCGTTAGTTGGCCTAGCACACTTTCTCATGAGAAAGTTACATTACATTGCCTTAAACTTAGCTAATAGACATACCATGTGTAAAAGTATTATATGAACATGGATAGCTCTAATGATCTAGCTTGACGTTATAACTCGTTAGAATAAGCTCATGAAGGGTTCATCAAAGACATAAGCGTATGAAGGGTTCACCAAAGACATAGCTTATAGCTTAACGGAAGATTGACCTTGTTGCAACCTATTACACCACCGTTAGTTGGCCTAGCACACTTTCTCATGTGAAAGTTACATTACATTGCCTTGTACTTAGCTAATAGAGATAACATGTGTAGAAGTATAATATGAACATGGATAGCTCTAATTATCTAGCTTGATTTCATAACTCGTTAGAATAAGCTCATGAAGGGTTCATCAAAGACATAAGCGTATGAACGGTTCACCAAAGACATAGTTTATAGCTTAACGGAAGATTGACCTTGTTGCAACCTATTACACCACCGTTAGTTGGCCTAGCACACTTTCTCATGTGAAAGTTACATTACATTGCCTTGTACTTAGCTAATAGAGATACCATGTGTAAAAGTACGATATGAACATGGATAGCTCTAATGATCTAGCTTGATTTCATAACTCATTAGAATAAGCTCATGAAGGGTTCATCAAAGACATAAGCGTATGAAGGGTTCACCAAAGACATAGCTTATAGCTTAACGGAAGATTGACCTTGTTGCAACCTATTACACCACCGTTAGTTGGTCTAGCACACTTTCTTATGTCAAAGATACATTACATTGCCTTCAACATAGCAAAGAGAGATAACATGTGTAAAAGTATTATATGAACATGGATAGCTCTAATGATCTAGCTTGACTTCATAACTCGTTAGAATAAGGTCATGAAGGGTTCATCAAAGACAGAAGCGTATGAAGGGTTCACCAAAGACACAGCTTATAGCTTAACGGAAGATTGACCTTGTTGCAACCTATTACACCACCGTTAGTTGGCCTAGTACCCTTTCTCATGTGAAAGTTACATTACATTGCCTTGTACTTAGCTAATAGAAATAACATGTGTAGAAGTATGATATGAACATGGATAGCTCTAATGATCTAGCTTGATTTCATAACTCGTTAGAATAAGCTCATGAAGGGTTCTTCAAAGACATAAGCGTATGAAGGGTTCACCAATGACATAGCTTATAGCTTAACGGAAGATTGACTTTGTTGCAACCTATTACACCACCGTTAGTTGGTCTAGCACACTTTCTCATGTGAAAGTTACATTAGATTGCCTTAAACTTAGCTAATAGACATACCATGTGTAAAAGTATTATATGAACATAGATAGCTCTAATGATCTAGCTTGACGTTATAACTCGTTAGAATATGCTCATGAAGGGTTCATCAAAGACATAAGCGTATGAAGGGTTCACCAAAGACATAGCTTATAGCTTAACGGAAGATTGACCTTGTTGCAACCTATTACACCACCGTTAGTTGGCCTAGCACACTTTCTCATGTGAAAGTTACATTACATTGCCTTGTACTTAGCTAATAGAGATAACATGTGTAGAAGTATGATATGAACATGGATAGCTCTAATGATCTAGCTTGATTTCATAACTCGTTAGAATAAGCTCATGAAGGGTTCATCAAAGACATATGCTTATGAAGGGTTCACCAAAGACATAGCTTATAGCTTAACGGAAGATTGACCTTGTTGCAACCTATTACACCACCTTTAGTTGGCCTACCACACTTTCTCATGTGAAAGTTACATTACATTGCCTAAAACTTAGCTAATATAGATACCATGTATAAAAGTATTATATGAACATGGATAGCTCTAATGATCTAGCTTGATTTCATAACTCGTTAGAACAAGCTCATGAAGGGTGCATCAAAGACATAAGCATATGAAAGGTTCACCAAAGACATAGCTTATAGCTTAACGGAAGATAGACCTTGTTGCAACCTATTACACCACCGTTAGTTGGCCTAGCACACTTTCTCATGAGAAAGTTACATTACATTGCCTTAAACTTAGCTAATAGACATACCATGTGTAAAAGTATTATATGAACATGGATAGCTCTAATGATCTAGCTTGACGTTATAACTCGTTAGAATAAGCTCATGAAGGGTTCATCAAAGACATAAGCGTATGAAGGGTTCACCAAAGACACAGCTTATAGCTTAACGGAAGATTGACCTTGTTGCATCCTATTACACCACCGTTAGTTGGCCTAGTACCCTTTCTCATGTGAAAGTTACATTACATTGCCTTGTACTTAGCTAATAGAGATAACATGTGTTGAAGTATGATATGAACATGGATAGCTCTAATGATCTAGCTTGATTTCATAACTCATTAGAATAAGCTCATGAAGGGTTCATCAAAGACATAAGCGTATGAAGGGTTCACCAAAGACATAGCTTATAGCTTAACGGAAGATTGACCTAGTTGCAACCTATTACACCACCGTTAGTTGGTCTAGCACACTTTCTCATGTCAAAGATACATTACATTGCCTTGAACATAGCTAATAGAGATAACATGTGTAAAAGTATTATATGAACATGGATAGCTCTAATGATCTAGCTTGACTTCATAACTCGTTAGAATAAGGTCATGAAGGGTTCATCAAAGACATACGTGTATGAAGGGTTCACCAAAGACACAGCTTATAGCTTAACGGAAGATTGACCTTGTTGCAACCTATTACACCACCTTTAGTTGGCCTACCACACTTTCTCATGTGAAAGTTACTTTACATTGCCTAAAACTTAGCTAATAGAGATACCATGTGTAAAAGTATTATATGAACATGGATAGCTCTAATGATCTACCTTGATTTCATAACTCGTTAAAATAAGCTCATGAAGGGTTCATCAAATATATAAGCGTATGAACTTTTCACCAAAGACATAGCTTATAGCTTAACGGAAGATTGACCTTGTTGAAACCTATTACACCACCGTTAGTTGGCCTAGCACACTTTCTTCATTTGAAAGTTACATTACATTGCCTTCTACTTAGCTAATAGAGATAGCATGTGTAAAAGTATGATATGAACATGGATAGCTCTAATGATCTAGCTTGATTTCATAACTCGTTAGAATAAGCTCAGGAAGGGTTCATCAAAGACATAAGCGTATGAAGGGTTCACCAAAGACATAACTTATAGCTTAACGGAAGATAGACCTTGTTGCAACCTATTACACCACCGTTAGTTGGCCTAGCACACTTTCTCATGTGAAAGTTACATTACATTGCCTAAAACTTAGCTAATAGAGATACCATGTGTAAAAGTATTATATGAACATGGATAGCTCTAATGATCTAGCTTGATTTCATAACTCGTTAGAACAAGCTCATGAAGGGTGCATCAAAGACATAAGCATATGAAAGGTTCACCAAAGACATAGCTTATAGTTTAACGGAAGATAGACCTTGTTACAACCTATTACACCACCGTTAGTTGGCCTAGCACACTTTCTCATGAGAAAGTTACATTACATTGCCTTAAACTTAGCTAATAGACATACCATGTGTAAAAGTATTATATGAACATGGATAGCTCTAATGATCTAGCTTGACGTTATAACTCGTTAGAATAAGCTCATGAAGGGTTCATCAAAGACATAAGCGTATGAAGGGTTCACCAAAGACATAGCTTATAGCTTAACGGAAGATTGACCTTGTTGAAACCTATTACACCACCGTTAGTTGGCCTAGCACACTTTCTCATGTGAAAGTTACATTACATTTCCTTGTACTTAGCTAATAGAGATAACATGTGTAGAAGTATAATATGAACATGGATAGCTCTAATTATCTAGCTTGATTTCATAACTCGTTAGAATAAGCTCATGAAGGGTTCATCAAAGACATAAGCGTATGAACGGTTCACCAAAGACATAGTTTATAGCTTAACGGAAGATTGACCTTGTTGCAACCTATTACACCACCGTTAGTTGGCCTAGCACACTTTCTCATGTGAAAGTTACATTACATTGCCTTGTACTTAGCTAATAGAGATACCATGTGTAAAAGTACGATATGAACATGGATAGCTCTAATGATCTAGCTTGATTTCATAACTCATTAGAATAAGCTCATGAAGGGTTCATCAAAGACATAAGCGTATGAAGGGTTCACCAAAGACATAGCTTATAGCTTAACGGAAGATTGACCTTGTTGCAACCTATTACACCACCGTTAGTTGGTCTAGCACACTTTCTTATGTCAAAGATACATTACATTGCCTTGAACATAGCAAAGAGAGATAACATGTGTAAAAGTATTATATGAACAGGGATAGCTCTAATGATCTAGCTTGACTTCATAACTCGTTAGAATAAGGTCATGAAGGGTTCATCAAAGACATAAGCGTATGAAGGGTTCACCAAAGACACAGCTTATAGCTTAACGGAAGATTGACCTTGTTGCAACCTATTACACCACCGTTAGTTGGCCTAGCACCCTTTCTCATGTGAAAGTTACATTACATTGCCTTGTACTTAGCTAATAGAGATAACATGTGTAGAAGTATGATATGAACATGGATAGCTCTAATGATCTAGCTTGATTTCATAACTCATTAGAATAAGCTCATGAAGGGTTCATCAAAGACATAAGCGTATGAAGGGTTCACCAAAGACATAGCTTATAGCTTAACGGAAGATTGACCTAGTTGCAACCTATTACACCACCGTTAGTTGGTCTAGCACACTTTCTCATGTCAAAGATACATTACATTGCCTTGAACATAGCTAATAGAGATAACATGTGTAAAAGTATTATATGAACATGGATAGCTCTAATGATCTAGCTTGACTTCATAACTCGTTAGAATAAGGTCATGAAGGGTTCATCAAAGACATACGTGTATGAAGGGTTCACCAAAGACACAGCTTATAGCTTAACGGAAGATTGACCTTGTTGCAACCTATTACACCACCTTTAGTTGGCTTACCACACTTTCTCATGTGAAAGTTACTTTACATTGCCTAAAACTTAGCTAATAGAGATACCATGTGTAAAAGTATTATATGAACATGGATAGCTCTAATGATCTACCTTGATTTCATAACTCATTAGAATAAGCTCATGAAGGGTTCATCAAAGATATAAGCGTATGAACAGTTCACCAAAGACATAGCTTATAGCTTAACGGAAGATTGACCTTGTTGAAACCTATTACACCACCGTTAGTTGGCCTAGCACACTTTCTTCATTTGAAAGTTACATTACATTGCCTTCTACTTAGCTAATAGAGATAGCATGTGTAGAAGTATGATATGAACATGGATAGCTCTAATGATCTAGCTTGATTTCATAACTCGTTAGAATAAGCTCATGAAGGGTTCATCAAAGACATAAGCGTATGAACGATTCACCAAAGACATAACTTATAGCTTAACGGAAGATAGACCTTGTTGCAACCTATTACACCACCGTTAGTTGGCCTAGCACACTTTCTCATGTGAAAGTTACATTACATTTCCTTAAACTTAGCTAATAGACATACCATGTGTAAAAGTATTATAGGAACAAGGATAGCTCTAATGATCTAGCTTGACGTTATAACTCGTTAGAATAAGCTCATGAAGGGTTCATCAAAGACATAAGCGTATGAAAGATTCACCAAACACATAGCTTATAGCTTAACGGAAGATTGACCTTGTTGAAACCTATTACACCACCGTTAGTTAGCCTAGCACACTTTCTCATGTGAAAGTTATATTACATTGCCTTGTACTTAGCTAATAAAGATAACATGTGTAGAAGTATGATATGAACATGGATAGCTCTAATGATCTAGCTTGATTTCATAACTCGTTAGAATAAGCTCATGAAGGGTTCATCAAAGACATAAGCGTATGAAAGGTTCACCAAAGACATAGCTTATAGATTAACAGAAGATTGACCTTGTTGCAACTTATTACACCATCGTTAGTTGGCCTACCACACTTTCTCATGTGAAAGTTACATTACATTGCCTTGTACTTAGCTAATAGAGATACCATGTGTAGAAGTATTATATGAACATGGATAGCTCTAATGATCTAGCTTGATTTCATAACTCGTTAGAATAAGCTCATGAAGGGTTCATCAAAGACATAAGCTTATGAAGGGTTCACCAAAGACATAGCTTATAGCTTAACGGAAGATTGACCTTGTTGCCACCTATTACACCACCGTTAGTTGGTCTAGCACACTTTCTCATGTGAAAGTTACATTACATTGCCTTAAACTTAGCTAATAGACATACCATGTGTAAAAGTATTATATGAACATAGATAGCTCTAATGATCTAGCTTGACGTTATAACTCGTTAGAATAAGCTCATGAAGGGTTTATCAAAGACATAAGCGTATGAAGGGTTCACCAAAGACATAGCTTATAGCTTAACGGAAGATTGACCTTGTTGCAACCTATTACACCACCGTTAGTTGGCCTAGCACACTTTCTCATGTGAAAGTTACATTACATTGCCTTGTACTTAGCTAATAGAGATAACATGTGTAGAAGTATGATATGAACATGGATAGCTCTAATGATCTAGCTTGATTTCATAACTCGTTAGAATAAGCTCATGAAGGGTTCATCAAAGACATATGCTTATGAAGGGTTCACCAAAGACATAGCTTATAGCTTAACGGAAGATTGACCTTGTTGCAACCTATTACACCACCTTTAGTTGGCCTACCACACTTTCTCATGTGAAAGTTACATTACATTGCCTAAAACTTAGCTAATAGAGATACCATGTATAAAAGTATTATATGAACATGGATAGCTCTAATGATCTAGCTTGATTTCATAACTCGTTAGAACAAGCTCATGAAGGGTGCATCAAAGACATAAGCATATGAAAGGTTCACCAAAGACATAACTTATAGCTTAACGGAAGATTGACCTTGTTGCAACCTATTACACCACCGTTAGTTGGCCTAGCACCCTTTCTCATGTGAAAGTTACATTACATTGCCTTGTACTTAGCTAATAGAGATAACATGTGTAAAAATATTATATGAACATGGATAGCTCTAATGATCTAGCTTGATTTCATAACTCATTAGAATAAGCTCATGAAGGGTTCATCAAAGACATAAGCGTATGAAGGGTTCACCAAAGACATAGCTTATAGCTTAACGGAAGATTGACCTTGTTGCAACCTATTACACCACCGTTAGTTGGTCTAGCACACTTTCTTATGTCAAAGATACATTACATTGCCTTGAACATAGCAAAGAGAGATAACATGTGTAAAAGTATTATATGAACATGGATAGCTCTAATGATCTAGCTTGACTTCATAACTCGTTAGAATAAGGTCATGAAGGGTTCATCAAAGACATAAGCATATGAAGGGTTCACCAAAGACACAGCTTATAGCTTAACGGAAGATTGACCTTGTTGCCACCTATTACACCACCGTTAGTTGGTCTAGCACACTTTCTCATGTGAAAGTTACATTACATTGCCTTAAACTTAGCTAATAGACATACCATGTGTAAAAGTATTATATGAACATAGATAGCTCTAATGATCTAGCTTGACGTTATAACTCGTTAGAATAAGCTCATGAAGGGTTCATCAAAGACATAAGCGTATGAAGGGTTCACCAAAGACATAGCTTATAGCTTAACGGAAGATTGACCTTGTTGCAACCTATTACACCACCGTTAGTTGGCCTAGCACACTTTCTCATGTCAAAGATACATTACATTGCCTTGAACATAGCTAATAGAGATAAGATGTGTAAAAGTATTATATGAACATGGATAGCTCTAATGATCTAGCTTGATTTCATAACTCGTTAGAATAAGCTCATGAAGGGTTCATCAAAGACATAAGCGTATGAATGGTTCACCAAAGACATAGCTTATGGCTTAACGGAAGATTGACCTTGTTGCAACCTATTACACCACCGTTAGTTGGCCTAGCACACTTTCTCATGTGAAAGTTACATTACATTGCCTTGTACTTAGCTAATAGAGATACCATGTGTAAAAGTATTATATGAACATGGATAGCTCTAATGATCAAGCTTGATTTCATAACTCATTAGAATAAGCTCATGAAGGGTTCATTAAAGACATAAGCGTATGAAGGGTTCACCAAACACATGGCTTATAGCTTAACGGAAGATTGACCTTGTTGCAACCTATTACACCACCGTTAGTTGGTCTTGCACATTTTCTCATGTCAAAGATACATTACATTGCCTTGAACATAACTAATAGAGATAACATGTGTAAAAGTATTATATTAACATGGATAGCTCTAATGATCTAGCTTGACTTCATAACTCGTTAGAATAAGGTCATGAAGGGTTCATCAAAGAAATACGCGTATGAAGGGTTCACCAAAGACATAGCTTATACCTTAATGGAAGATTGACCTTGTTGCAACATATTACACCACCTTTAGTTGGCCTAGCACACTTTCTCATGTGAAAGTTACATTACATTGCCTTGTACTTAGCTAATAGAGATAACATGTGTAAAAATATTATATGAACATGGATAGCTCTAATGATCTAGCTTGATTTCATAACTCGTTAGAATAAGCTCATGAAGGGTTCATCAAAGACATAAGCGTATGAACGGTTCACCAAAGACATAGCTTATAGCTTAACGGAAGATTGACCTTGTTGCAACCTATTACACCACCGTTAGTTGGCCTAGCACACTTTCTCATGTGAAAGTTACATTACATTGCCTTGTACTTAGCTAATAGAGATAACATGTGTAGAAGTATGATATGAACATGGATAGCTCTAATGATCTAGCTTGATTTCATAACTCGTTAGAATAAGCTCATGAAGGGTTCATCAAAGACATAAGCTTATGAAGGGTTCACCAAAGACATAGCTTATAGCTTAACGGAAGATTGACCTTGTTGCCACCTATTACACCACCGTTAGTTGGTCTAGCACACTTTCTCATGTGAAAGTTACATTACATTGCCTTAAACTTAGCTAATAGACATACCATGTGTAAAAGTATTATATGAACATAGATAGCTCTAATGATCTAGCTTGACGTTATAACTCGTTAGAATAAGCTCATGAAGGGTTCATCAAAGACATAAGCGTATGAAGGGTTCACCAAAGACATAGCTTATAGCTTAACGGAAGATTGACCTTGTTGCAACCTATTACACCACCGTTAGTTGGCCTAGCACACTTTCTCATGTGAAAGTTACATTACATTGCCTTGTACTTAGCTAATAGAGATAACATGTGTAGAAGTATGATATGAACATGGATAGCTCTAATGATCTAGCTTGATTTCATAACTCGTTAGAATAAGCTCATGAAGGCTTCATCAAAGACATATGCTTATGAAGGGTTCACCAAAGACATAGCTTATAGCTTAACGGAAGATTGACCTTGTTGCAACCTATTACACCACCTTTAGTTGGCCTACCACACTTTCTCATGTGAAAGTTACATTACATTGCCTAAAACTTAGCTAATAGAGATACCATGTATAAAAGTATTATATGAACATGGATAGCTCTAATGATCTAGCTTGATTTCATAACTCGTTAGAACAAGCTCATGAAGGGTGCATCAAAGACATAAGCATATGAAAGGTTCACCAAAGATATAACTTATAGCTTAACGGAAGATTGACCTTGTTGCAACCTATTACACCACCGTTAGTTGGCCTAGCACCCTTTCTCATGTGAAAGTTACATTACATTGCCTTGTACTTAGCTAATAGAGATAACATGTGTAAAAATATTATATGAACATGGATAGCTCTAATGATCTAGCTTGATTTCATAACTCATTAGAATAAGCTCATGAAGGGTTCATCAAAGACATAAGCGTATGAAGGGTTCACCAAAGACATAGCTTATAGCTTAACGGAAGATTGACCTTGTTGCAACCTATTACACCACCGTTAGTTGGTCTAGCACACTTTCTTATGTCAAAGATACATTACATTGCCTTGAACATAGCAAAGAGAGATAACATGTGTAAAAGTATTATATGAACATGGATAGCTCTAATGATCTAGCTTGACTTCATAACTCGTTAGAATAAGGTCATGAAGGGTTCATCAAAGACATAAGCATATGAAGGGTTCACCAACGACACAGCTTATAGCTTAACGGAAGATTGACCTTGTTGCCACCTATTACACCACCGTTAGTTGGTCTAGCACACTTTCTCATGTGAAAGTTACATTACATTGCCTTAAACTTAGCTAATAGACATACCATGTGTAAAAGTATTATATGAACATAGATAGCTCTAATGATCTAGCTTGACGTTATAACTCGTTAGAATAAGCTCATGAAGGGTTCATCAAAGACATAAGCGTATGAAGGGTTCACCAAAGACATAGCTTATAGCTTAACGGAAGATTGACCTTGTTGCAACCTATTACACCACCGTTAGTTGGCCTAGCACACTTTCTCATGTCAAAGATACATTACATTGCCTTGAACATAGCTAATAGAGATAAGATGTGTAAAAGTATTATATGAACATGGATAGCTCTAATGATCTAGCTTGATTTCATAACTCGTTAGAATAAGCTCATGAAGGGTTCATCAAAGACATAAGCGTATGAATGGTTCACCAAAGACATAGCTTATAGCTTAACGGAAGATTGACCTTGTTGCAACCTATTACACCACCGTTAGTTGGCCTAGCACACTTTCTCATGTGAAAGTTACATTACATTGCCTTGTACTTAGCTAATAGAGATACCATGTGTAAAAGTATTATATGAACATGGATAGCTCTAATGATCAAGCTTGATTTCATAACTCATTAGAATAAGCTCATGAAGGGTTCATCAAAGACATAAGCGTATGAAGGGTTCACCAAACACATGGCTTATAGCTTAACGGAAGATTGACCTTGTTGCAACCTATTACACCACCGTTAGTTGGTCTTGCACACTTTCTCATGTCAAAGATACATTACATTGCCTTGAACATAACTAATAGAGATAACATGTGTAAAAGTATTATATTAACATGGATAGCTCTAATGATCTAGCTTGACTTCATAACTCGTTAGAATAAGGTCATGAAGGGTTCATCAAAGACATACGCGTATGAAGGGTTCACCAAAGACATAGCTTATACCTTAATGGAAGATTGACCTTGTTGCAACATATTACACCACCTTTAGTTGGCCTAGCACACTTTCTCATGTGAAAGTTACATTACATTGCCTTGTACTTAGCTAATAGAGATAACATGTGTAAAAATATTATATGAACATGGATAGCTCTAATGATCTAGCTTGATTTCATAACTCGTTAGAATAAGCTCATGAAGGGTTCATCAAAGACATAAGCGTATGAACGGTTCACCAAAGACATAGCTTATAGCTTAACGGAAGATTGACCTTGTTGCAACCTATTACACCACCGTTAGTTGGCCTAGCACAATTTCTCATGTGAAAGTTACATTACATTGCCTTGTACTTAGCTAATAGAGATAACATGTGTAGAAGTATGATATGAACATGGATAGCTCTAATGATCTAGCTTGATTTCATAACTCGTTAGAATAAGCTCATGAAGGGTTCATCAAAGACATAAGCTTATGAAGGGTTCACCAAAGACATAGCTTATAGCTTAACGGAAGATTGTCCTTGTTGCAACCTATTACACCACCGTTAGTTGGTCTAGCACACTTTCTCATGTGAAAGTTACATTACATTGCCTTAAACTTAGTTAATAGACATACCATGTGTAAAAGTATTATATGAACATAGATAGCTCTAATGATCTAGCTTGACGTTATAACTCGTTAGAATAAGCTCATGAAGGGTTCATCAAAGACATAAGCTTATGAAGGGTTCACCAAAGACATAGCTTATAGCTTAACGGAAGATTGACCTTGTTGCCACCTATTACACCACCGTTAGTTGGTCTAGCACACTTTCTCATGTCAAAGATACATTACATTGCCTTGAACATAGCTAATAGAGATAACATGTGTAAAAGTATTATATGAACATGGATAGCTCTAATGATCTAGCTTGACTTCATAACTCGTTATAATAAGGTCATGAAGGGTTCATCAAAGACATACGTGTATGAAGGGTTCACCAAAGACACAGCTTATAGCTTAACGGAAGATTGACCTTGTTGCAACCTATTACACCACCTTTAGTTGGCCTACCACACTTTCTCATGTGAAAGTTACTTTACATTGCCTAAAACTTAGCTAATAGAGATACCATGTGTAAAAGTATTATATGAACATGGATAGCTCTAATGATCTACCTTGATTTCATAACTCGTTAGAATAAGCTCATGAAGGGTTCATCAAAGATATAAGCGTATGAACAGTTCACCAAAGACATAGCTTATAGCTTAACGGAAGATTGACCTTGTTGAAACCTATTACACCACCGTTAGTTGGCCTAGCACACTTTCTTCATTTGAAAGTTACATTACATTGCCTTCTACTTAGCTAATAGAGATAGCATGTGTAGAAGTATGATATGAACATGGATAGCTCTAATGATCTAGCTTGATTTCATAACTCGTTAGAATAAGCTCATGAAGGGTTCATCAAAGACATAAGCGTATGAACGGTTCACCAAAGACATAACTTATAGCTTAACGGAAGATAGACCTTGTTGCAACCTATTACACCACCGTTAGTTGGCCTAGCACACTTTCTCATGTGAAAGTTACATTACATTGCCTTAAACTTAGCTAATAGACATACCATGTGTAAAAGTATTATAGGAACATGGATAGCTCTAATGATCTAGCTTGACGTTATAACTCGTTAGAATAAGCTCATGAAGGGTTCATCAAAGACATAAGCGTATGAAAGATTCACCAAACACATAGCTTATAGCTTAACGGAAGATTGACCTTGTTGAAACCTATTACACCACCGTTAGTTAGCCTAGCACACTTTCTCATGTGAAAGTTATATTACATTGCCTTGTACTTAGCTAATAGAGATAACATGTGTAGAAGTATGATATGAACATGGATAGCTCTAATGATCTAGCTTGATTTCATAACTCGTTAGAATAAGCTCATGAAGGGTTCATCAAAGACATAAGCGTATGAATAGTTCACCAAAGACATAGCTTATAGCTTAATGGAAGATTGACCTTGTTGCAACCTATTACACCACCGTTAGTTGGCCTTGCACACTTTCTCATGTGAAAGTTATATTACATTGCCTTGTACTTAGCTAATAGAGATAACATGTGTAGAAGTATGATATGAACATGGATAGCTCTAATGATCTAGCTTGATTTCATAACTCGTTAGAATAAGCTCATGAAGGGTTCATCAAAGACATAAGCGTATGAATGGTTCACCAAAGACATAGCTTATAGCTTAACGGAAGATTGACCTTGTTGCAACCTATTACACCACCGTTAGTTGGCCTAGCACACTTTCTCATGTGAAAGTTACATTACATTGCCTTGTACTTAGCTAATAGAGATACCATGTGTAAAAGTATTATATGAACATGGATAGCTCTAATGATCAAGCTTGATTTCATAACTCATTAGAATAAGCTCATGAAGGGTTCATCAAACACATAAGCGTATGAAGGGTTCACCAAAGACATGGCTTATAGCTTAAGGGAAGATTGACCTTGTTGCAACCTATTACACCACCGTTAGTTGGTCTTGCACACTTTCTCATGTCAAAGATACATTACATTGCCTTGAACATAACTAATAAAGATAACATGTGTAAAAATATTATATTAACATGGATAGCTCTAATGATCTAGCTTGACTTCATAACTCGTTAGAATAAGGTCATGAAGGGTTCATCAAAGACATACGCGTATGAAGGGTTCACCAAAGACATAGCTTATAGCTTAACGGAAGATTGACCTTGTTGCAACATATTACACCACCTTTAGTTGGCCTAGCACACTTTCTCATGTGAAAGTTACATTACATTGCCTTGTACTTAGCTAATAGAGATAACATGTGTAAAAATATTATATGAACATGGATAGCTCTAATGATCTAGCTTGATTTTATAACTCGTTAGAATAAGCTCATGAAGGGTTCATCAAAGACATAAGCGTATGAACGGTTCATCAAAGACATAGCTTATAGCTTAACGGAAGATTGACCTTGTTGCAACCTATTACACCACCGTTAGTTGGCCTAGCACACTTTCTCATGTGAAAGTTACATTACATTGCCTTGTACTTAGCTAATAGAGATAACATGTGTAGAAGTATGATATGAACATGGATAGCTCTAATGATCTAGTTTGATTTCATAACTCGTTAGAATAAGCTCATGAAGGGTTCATCAAAGACATAAGCTTATGAAGGGTTCACCAAAGACATAGCTTATAGCTTAACGGAAGATTGACCTTGTTGCAACCTATTACACCACCGTTAGTTGGCCTAGCACACTTTCTCATGTGAAAGTTACATTACATTGCCTTGTACTTAGCTAATAGAGATAACATGTGTAGAAGTATGATATGAACATGGATAGCTCTCATGATCTAGCTTGATTTCATAACTCGTTAGAATAAGGTCATGAAGGGTTCATCAAAGACATAAGCTTATGAAGGGTTCACCAAAGACATAGCTTATAGCTTAACGGAAGATTGACCTTGTTGCAACCTATTACACCACCTTTAGTTGGCCTACCACACTTTCTCATGTGAAAGTTACATTACATTGCCTAAAACTTAGCTAATAGAGATACCATGTGTAAAAGTATTATATGAACATGGATAGCTCTAATGATCTAGCTTGATTTCATAACTCGTTAGAACAAGCTCATGAAGGGTGCATCAAAGACATAAGCATATGAAAGGTTCACCAAAGACATAGCTTATAGCTTAACGGAAGATAGACCTTGTTGCAACCTATTACACCACCGTTAGTTGGCCTAGCACACTTTCTCATGAGAAAGTTACATTACATTGCCTTAAACTTAGCTAATAGACATACCATGTGTAAAAGTATTATATGAACATGGATAGCTCTAATGATCTAGCTTGACGTTATAACTCGTTAGAATAAGCTCATGAAGGGTTCATCAAAGACATAAGCGTATGAAGGGTTCACCAAAGACATAGCTTATAGCTTAACGGAAGATTGACCTTGTTGCAACCTATTACACCACCGTTAGTTGGCCTTGCACACTTTCTCATGTGAAAGTTACATTACATTGCCTTGTACTTAGCTAATAGAGATAACATGTGTAGAAGTATGATATGAACATGGATAGCTCTAATGATCTAGCTTGATTTCATAACTCGTTAGAATAAGCTCATGAAGGGTTCATCAAAGACACAAAGCGTATGAACGGTTCACCAAAGACATAGTTTATAGCTTAACGGAAGATTGACCTTGTTGCAACCTATTACACCACCGTTAGTTGGCCTAGCACACTTTCTCATGTGAAAGTTACATTACATTGCCTTGTACTTAGCTAATAGAGATACCATGTGTAAAAGTATGATATGAACATGGATAGCTCTAATGATCTAGCTTGATTTCATAACTCATTAGAATAAGCTCATGAAGGGTTCATCAAAGACATAAGCGTATGAATGGTTCACCAAAGAAATAGCTTATAGCTTAACGGAAGATTGACCTTGTTGCAACCTATTACACCACCGTTAGTTGGCCTAGCACACTTTCTTATGTCAAAGATACATTACATTGCCTTGAACATAGCAAAGAGAGATAACATGTGTAAAAGTATTATATGAACATGGATAGCTCTAATGATCTAGCTTGACTTCATAACTCGTTAGAATAAGGTCATGAAGGGTTCATCAAAGACATACGCGTATGAAGGGTTCACCAAAGACACAGCTTATAGCTTAACGGAAGATTGACCTTGTTGCAACCTATTACACAACCGTTAGTTGGCCTAGCACCCTTTCTCATGTGAAAGTTACATTACATTGCCTTGTACTTAGCTAATAGAGATAACATGTGTAGATGTATGATATGAACATGGATAGCTCTAATGATCTAGCTTGATTTCATAACTCATTAGAATAAGCTCATGAAGGGTTCATCAAAGACATAAGCGTATGAAGGGTTCACCAAAGACATAGCTTATAGCTTAACGGAAGATTGACCTTGTTGCAACCTATTACACCACCGTTAGTTGGCCTAGCACACTTTCTCATGTGAAAGTTACATTACATTGCCTTGTACTTAGCTAATAGAGATAACATGTGTAGAAGTATGATATGAACATGGATAGCTCTAATGATCTAGCTTGATTTCATAACTCGTTAGAATAAGCTCATGAAGGGTTCATCAAAGACATAAGCTTATGAAGGGTTCACCAAAGACATAGCTTATAGCTTAACGGAAGATTGACCTTGTTGCAACCTATTACACCACCTTTAGTTGGCCTACCACACTTTCTCATGTGAAAGTTACATTACATTGCCTAAAACTTAGCTAATAGAGATACCATGTGTAAAAGTATGATATGAACATGGATAGCTCTAATGATCTAGCTTGATTTCATAACTCATTAGAATAAGCTCATGAAGGGTTCATCAAAGACATAAGCGTATGAATGGTTCACCAAAGACACAGCTTATAGCTTAACGGAAGATTGACCTTGTTGCAACCTATTACACCACCGTTAGTTGGCCTAGCACCCTTTCTCATGTGAAAGTTACATTACATTGCCTTGTACTTAGCTAATAGAGATAACATGTGTAGAAGTATGATATGAACATGGATAGCTCTAATGATCTAGCTTGATTTCATAACTCATTAGAATAAGCTCATGAAGGGTTCATCAAAGACATAAGCGTATGAAGGGTTCACCAAAGACACAGTTTATAGCTTAAGGGAAGATTGACCTTGTTGCAACCTATTACACCACCGTTAGTTGGTCTTGCACACTTTCTCATGTCAAAGATACATTACATTGCCTTGAACATAACTAATAAAGATAACATGTGTAAAAATATTATATTAACATGGATAGCTCTAATGATCTAGCTTGACTTCATAACTCGTTAGAATAAGGTCATGAAGGGTTCATCAAAGACATACGCGTATGAAGGGTTCACCAAAGACATAGCTTATAGCTTAACGGAAGATTGACCTTGTTGCAACATATTACACCACCTTTAGTTGGCCTAGCACACTTTCTCATGTGAAAGTTACATTACATTGCCTTGTACTTAGCTAATAGAGATAACATGTGTAAAAATATTATATGAACATGGATAGCTCTAATGATCTAGCTTGATTTTATAACTCGTTAGAATAAGCTCATGAAGGGTTCATCAAAGACATAAGCGTATGAACGGTTCATCAAAGACATAGCTTATAGCTTAACGGAAGATTGACCTTGTTGCAACCTATTACACCACCGTTAGTTGGCCTAGCACACTTTCTCATGTGAAAGTTACATTACATTGCCTTGTACTTAGCTAATAGAGATAACATGTGTAGAAGTATGATATGAACATGGATAGCTCTAATGATCTAGTTTGATTTCATAACTCGTTAGAATAAGCTCATGAAGGGTTCATCAAAGACATAAGCTTATGAAGGGTTCACCAAAGACATAGCTTATAGCTTAACGGAAGATTGACCTTGTTGCAACCTATTACACCACCGTTAGTTGGCCTAGCACACTTTCTCATGTGAAAGTTACATTACATTGCCTTGTACTTAGCTAATAGAGATAACATGTGTAGAAGTATGATATGAACATGGATAGCTCTCATGATCTAGCTTGATTTCATAACTCGTTAGAATAAGGTCATGAAGGGTTCATCAAAGACATAAGCTTATGAAGGGTTCACCAAAGACATAGCTTATAGCTTAACGGAAGATTGACCTTGTTGCAACCTATTACACCACCTTTAGTTGGCCTACCACACTTTCTCATGTGAAAGTTACATTACATTGCCTAAAACTTAGCTAATAGAGATACCATGTGTAAAAGTATTATATGAACATGGATAGCTCTAATGATCTAGCTTGATTTCATAACTCGTTAGAACAAGCTCATGAAGGGTGCATCAAAGACATAAGCATATGAAAGGTTCACCAAAGACATAGCTTATAGCTTAACGGAAGATAGACCTTGTTGCAACCTATTACACCACCGTTAGTTGGCCTAGCACACTTTCTCATGAGAAAGTTACATTACATTGCCTTAAACTTAGCTAATAGACATACCATGTGTAAAAGTATTATATGAACATGGATAGCTCTAATGATCTAGCTTGACGTTATAACTCGTTAGAATAAGCTCATGAAGGGTTCATCAAAGACATAAGCGTATGAAGGGTTCACCAAAGACATAGCTTATAGCTTAACGGAAGATTGACCTTGTTGCAACCTATTACACCACCGTTAGTTGGCCTTGCACACTTTCTCATGTGAAAGTTACATTACATTGCCTTGTACTTAGCTAATAGAGATAACATGTGTAGAAGTATGATATGAACATGGATAGCTCTAATGATCTAGCTTGATTTCATAACTCGTTAGAATAAGCTCATGAAGGGTTCATCAAAGACACAAAGCGTATGAACGGTTCACCAAAGACATAGTTTATAGCTTAACGGAAGATTGACCTTGTTGCAACCTATTACACCACCGTTAGTTGGCCTAGCACACTTTCTCATGTGAAAGTTACATTACATTGCCTTGTACTTAGCTAATAGAGATACCATGTGTAAAAGTATGATATGAACATGGATAGCTCTAATGATCTAGCTTGATTTCATAACTCATTAGAATAAGCTCATGAAGGGTTCATCAAAGACATAAGCGTATGAATGGTTCACCAAAGAAATAGCTTATAGCTTAACGGAAGATTGACCTTGTTGCAACCTATTACACCACCGTTAGTTGGCCTAGCACACTTTCTTATGTCAAAGATACATTACATTGCCTTGAACATAGCAAAGAGAGATAACATGTGTAAAAGTATTATATGAACATGGATAGCTCTAATGATCTAGCTTGACTTCATAACTCGTTAGAATAAGGTCATGAAGGGTTCATCAAAGACATACGCGTATGAAGGGTTCACCAAAGACACAGCTTATAGCTTAACGGAAGATTGACCTTGTTGCAACCTATTACACAACCGTTAGTTGGCCTAGCACCCTTTCTCATGTGAAAGTTACATTACATTGCCTTGTACTTAGCTAATAGAGATAACATGTGTAGATGTATGATATGAACATGGATAGCTCTAATGATCTAGCTTGATTTCATAACTCATTAGAATAAGCTCATGAAGGGTTCATCAAAGACATAAGCGTATGAAGGGTTCACCAAAGACATAGCTTATAGCTTAACGGAAGATTGACCTTGTTGCAACCTATTACACCACCGTTAGTTGGCCTAGCACACTTTCTCATGTGAAAGTTACATTACATTGCCTTGTACTTAGCTAATAGAGATAACATGTGTAGAAGTATGATATGAACATGGATAGCTCTAATGATCTAGCTTGATTTCATAACTCGTTAGAATAAGCTCATGAAGGGTTCATCAAAGACATAAGCTTATGAAGGGTTCACCAAAGACATAGCTTATAGCTTAACGGAAGATTGACCTTGTTGCAACCTATTACACCACCTTTAGTTGGCCTACCACACTTTCTCATGTGAAAGTTACATTACATTGCCTAAAACTTAGCTAATAGAGATACCATGTGTAAAAGTATGATATGAACATGGATAGCTCTAATGATCTAGCTTGATTTCATAACTCATTAGAATAAGCTCATGAAGGGTTCATCAAAGACATAAGCGTATGAATGGTTCACCAAAGACACAGCTTATAGCTTAACGGAAGATTGACCTTGTTGCAACCTATTACACCACCGTTAGTTGGCCTAGCACCCTTTCTCATGTGAAAGTTACATTACATTGCCTTGTACTTAGCTAATAGAGATAACATGTGTAGAAGTATGATATGAACATGGATAGCTCTAATGATCTAGCTTGATTTCATAACTCATTAGAATAAGCTCATGAAGGGTTCATCAAAGACATAAGCGTATGAAGGGTTCACCAAAGACACAGTTTATAACTTAACGGAAGATTGACCTTGTTGCAACCTATTACACCACCGTTAGTTGGCCTAGCACACTTTCTCATGTGAAAGTTATATTACATTGCCTTGTACTTAGCTAATAGAGATACCATGTGTAAAAGTATTATATGAACATGGATAGCTCTAATGATCTAGCTTGATTTCATAACTCATTAGAATAAGCTCATGAAGGGTTCATCAAAGACATAAGCGTATGAAGGGTTCACCAAAGACATAGCTTATAGCTTAACGGAAGATTGACCTAGTTGCAACCTATTATACCACCGTTAGTTGGTCTAGCACACTTTCTCATGTCAAAGATACATTACATTGCCTTGAACATAGCTAATAGAGATAACATGTGTAAAAGTATTATATGAACATGGATAGCTCTAATGATCTAGTTTGACTTCATAACTCGTTAGAATAAGGTCATGAAGGGTTCATCAAAGACATACGCGTATGAAGAGTTCACCAAAGACATAGCTTATAGCTTAACGGAAGATTGACCTTGTTGCAACCTATTACACCACCTTTAGTTGGCCTACCACACTTTCTCATGTGAAAGTTACTTTACATTGCCTAAAACTTAGCTAATAGAGATACCATGTGTAAAAGTATTATATGAACATGGATAGCTCTAATGATCTACCTTGATTTCATAACTCGTTAGAATAAGCTCATGAAGGGTTCATCAAAGATATAAGCGTATGAACAGTTCACCAAAGACATAGCTTATAGCTTAACGGAAGATTGACCTTGTTGCAACCTATTCCACCACCGTTAGTTGGCCTAGCACACTTTCTCATGTGAAAGTTACATTACATTGCCTTAAACTTAGCTAATAGACATACCATGTGTAAAAGTATTATAGGAACATGGATAGCTCTAATGATCTAGCTTGACGTTATAACTCGTTAGAATAAGCTCATGAAGGGTTCATCAAAGACATAAGCGTATGAAAGATTCACCAAATGATGTAATCTCGTCTCACAGTAGGAAGAATCCTCAAAGGATGGTGTTTGTGTTCTCCCAACGAGAAGCTCAATTAGTTGAAAACACGCAGCGGATTGAATTGGACCACACGAGCTATGGATGAGCTTGTGATACACCAGAAGTAATCTTCAAACCGAGTACAAATCTCAAGGCTGGAAGATCGAATTGTCTCAAGTGGTTTCACGTGAAAACAAAGGCAAAAAGTCGATTAGGGTTTTAGCAAAAGAGTTGTTCTTTATTGATTGTAGGCTTGGGTATTTATAGATTCCCAAACCAGTACAAAGGACTACATGTTGTTTTAGAAACGACAAAACAACATGAAGTCTAAAACTCAAAGAGAAACAACATGGTGTTTAAACATATGGAAATCGAAATTAACAAAGAAAAGAAACAAACTTCTAAGTGTTCTAGGATCTTATTTGCTGTCTAACTAGTGAGACGGATCCTAGATTGCTCACTTGGGGTATTGCCTCGCTAAAACCTTTCCCGGAAAACCCAATGGGACAAAACCGAGATAAGGGAAAAGAGCACAATTCCCAAATAAGACTTTGGTGTATTCACTCTTGGTGGATAGTGAATACACTAGAAGCTGTTGTAGATGTTGAGAGAAGTGCCCAAGGCACCTTAGATGGAAAGGTAAGATCTCGGCTGCAAACTCCATGGTCTCCATGTTCTAGCTCCAACTCGTCACTCTCTAAGCTCATAATGTGTTCCACGAGATTGCTGAACTTGTAGCTGAGTGCTCTAGCCCTTTGTCGAGTCATTGGTCCAATTGGCACTTCCGGAATGGTTGCTGTTGATTGGTTAGGTCCGATGTCCTCATCATTCCCACCCTCTTGAAAGTGTTTTGTCCTCAAAACTGGATCATTCCCTGCATCAAAACGTTCCAAATCAGACACATTGAAAGTTGAAGATACATTAAACTCACCTGGCAGTTCTAGCTGATATGCATTGTCGTTTATTCTCTTCAACACCCTGAATGGACCATCTCCTCTAGGCGCCAATTTGCTCCTCCTCTTATGTGGGAACCGTTCTGGTCTGAAATGAAGCCAAACCCAATCACCCTTCTTGAACACTACTGATTGGCGACCCTTGTTGTGCTGCTTCTCATAAGCGGCTGTCCTCTTCTCTATGCTTTCCTTCACTTTCTGGTGCAGCTTCTTAACGAATTCAGCCTTGGTGTTTCCTTCTAGACTCACGACTTCAGCAGGTGGTAGTGGTGTGAGATCAAGTGGCGACAGAGGGTTGAATCCATACACCACTTCAAACGGTGAAAGCTTGGTTGCTGAATGTACTGCCCTGTTGTAAGCAAACTCTACAAATGGCAAACTTTCCAACCATGTCTTCAAGTTCTTTCCAATTGTAGCTCGCAGCAAAGTAGACAAGGTGCGATTCACCACTTCCGTTTGTCCATCAGTTTGCGGATGACAACTAGTTGAGAAGAGAAGCTTCGTCCCTAGTTTCTTCCACAATGCACGCCAAAAGTGTGACAAGAACTTGGTGTCACGGTCTGATACTATTGTTCTTGGGATGCCATGAAGTCGCACAACCTCTTTGAAGAATAGAGCTGCAGTTTGCGTGGCATCATTGGTCTTGGCACAAGGTATGAAGTGTGCCATCTTGGAAAACCTGTCTACAACGACGAAGATGGAATCTTTGTGGTTTTGCTTAGGTAATCCTAGCACAAAGTCCATAGATATATCAGTCCAAGGAGTAGTAGGAATAGGTAGAGGAAGATATAACCCGTGAGGATGAACTCTGGATTTTGACTTCCGGCATGTTAAACATCGAACACAGTGAGCCTCCACGTCTCTCTTCATATGCGGCCAATAGAAATGCTCTTTGAGCATGCTGAGTGTCTTGTTCACGCCAAAATGCCCCATGAGGCCGCCTCCATGTGCCTCACGAACCAGCAGCTCACGAATGGACTCTTTCGGGATACACAATCGCTTTTCCCTGAAAAGAAACCCATCAAACAAATAAAACTTGTTATATAATCCTTTACCGTGCTCTGTGAATGGTTCCTTGAAGTCCTCGTCTTCTGCATATGACTCCTTGATTAGCTCAAAACCCAAGACTTTGGACTGCATGATGGATATGAGGCTGTAACATCGTGACAATGCATCTGCGACCACATTCTCCTTTCCCTTCTTGTATTTGATGACGTAGGTAAATGTCTCAATAAACTCCAGCCATCTAGCATGCCTTCTTTTTAGTTTCGTTTGACCTTTGAGATGTTGCAGCGTTTGGTGGTCTGTGTGAATCACACACTCACGAGCCAGCAAGTAATGTTGCCAAGTCTCCATGGCCCGAACTAGTGCATACAGCTCCTTGTCATAAGTTGGGTAGTTAAGTGCTGCTCCACTCAATTTCTCACTGAAGAAAGCAACTGGTTTGCCTCCTTGTGTTAGCACAGCTCCTATGCCCACTCCAGAAGCATCACATTCTACTTCAAATGTTTTGTTGAAGTCCGGTGCAGCAACTAGACTGCCCTTTAGGCGCTGGAATGCCTCGGTTTGTTCGGCTCCCCATTCAAATGCATGACTCTTCTTGAGTATTGAAGTCAGCGGACTTGCAATGCTACTGAAATCCTTTACAAACCGTCTGTAGAAGCTCACAAGGCCATGAAAGCTTCGGACCTGACTAGCATTTTTCGGCTGAGGCCACTCCTTAATGGCTTTGATCTTTTCTTCGTCAACCTTTAGTCCCTGTGAACTTACAACAAAACCTAAAAAGACTACTTCATTAGTGCAGAATGTGCACTTCTTGAGGTTCGCATACAGTCCTTCTTTACGAAGTGTCTGAATTACTTGCTCAAGATGTGTCACATGGTCAGAATAAGATGCACTATAAACAAGAATATCATCGAAATACACAACTACGAACTTACTGATGTATGGTCTAAGAACATGGTTCATTAGACGCATAAAGGTGCTAGGTGCATTAGACAGACCGAATGGCATTACCAGCCACTCGTACAGCCCTTGTTTGGTTTTGAAAGCCGTTTTCCACTCATCACCTTCTCGCATCCTCACTTGATGATATCCACTTTTCAGATCGATTTTGGAGAAGATTGTTGCTCCACTCAACTCGTCTAACATGTCATCAAGTCGTGGGATTGGGTGCCTGTACTTGATGGTAATGTTGTTGATAGCTCTGCAGTCAACGCACATTCTCCAGCTGCCATCTTTCTTTGGCACAAGCAAAACTGGCACAGCACATGGGCTAAGACTCTCACGTACATACCCCTGATCCATGAGCTCTCTTACTTGCCGTTCAAGCTCTTTGGCCTCTTCTGGATTAACCCTATAGGCGGCCCTGTTTGGAAGCTGTGCACCTGGTACAAAATCAATATGGTGCTCTATTCCTCGAATTGGGGGTAATCCCGGTGGTAACTCCTCAGGAAACACATCAGCGTATGTTTGGAGTAGTGCATCGATTTCAGAAGGTAGTTTAATACCTGTACAATCTGCACTCAAAGCTTCTTTGAACATCATCAAAATCGCATTAGTCTTGTTAGTACGTATAAACTTATGAATGTGATTTGATTTAATAAACAATGTCTCCCTGTTGGGGTGGCTGTTTTGGCCCTTTTCCTTAGCCATTCTCACTTGAATCTCCCTCACTTGCTGAGGTGAAAGTGGTGCTAAGCTAATCCTGCGCTTATCATGAACAAACGAATACAAGTTAGTTCTACTGTTATGGGTGGTCTCCTTGTCGAATTGCCATGGCCGTCCCAACAGAAGGTGTCCGGCTTGCATAGGGACCACGTCGCAGGTGACCATGTCGCTGTATCGTCCTATGCTGAATGACACTTTGACTTGTTCCGTTACATTCAGCTCCGTCTTGTTGTTCAACCATCTAAGCTTCTATGGTTGTGCATGCTTGTACTTCTCCAAACCTAGCTTTTCAACCATGTAGACACTAACAACGTTAGTGCAAGAGCCTCCATCGATGATAAGAGAACATACCTTTCCTTTGATGGTACAACAAGTGTGAAAGATGTTTTCTCGTTGTTCTGTCTCATCTACATTGATTGAAGTGCTAAGCACTCTTCTCATCATTAGAAGTTCTCCAGAGTCTGGATACTCTACTTCCTCATCGAATGGTACCTCACATTCTTCTTTGTCATCCTCAGATTCGTACTCTCCCGAAGGTGTGAGTATCATTACACGTTGGTTCGGGCATTCTCGTGACATGTGACCACGTCCCCTGCATTTAAAACACGTTATATCTCTGGTCCGTGACTGTGTAGGTTGTGACGTGTGAGTTGGTGCAGTCCGTGGGTTGTTTGGTGCATTCCGTGAGCTGTTTGGTGCAGCGTTGGTTGGTTCCTGAATTCTGTTTTTGACCCTTAAATCCGCTTGCACTCCTCTAGACCTATCTTCCTGCTTAGATTGAGAATTCCAGTTAGTTCTAAGCCTATTTGTTGAGATAGAGGTCTTACGCTTATTCTGCTGCTCAATTTGAATGGCTAAGTGTAGCAGCTCTCCAAGATCATGGTAAGGCTGTCTTTCCACTTTTCGAGCTATCTTCTCTTGCAAACCATCCAGAAACTGAACCATCAATGTTTCAGGAGAGTCTTCGAGCTCCAAACGGTTTCGAAGGTGTTCAAATTCTTCGAAATACTCTTCTACACTCTTGCTGCCTTGTGTTAGACGTCTGAATCTCTTCTGCAGCTCACGAGTGAAATGCGGTGGCACATATCTTCTACGCATGATGTGCTTGAGATCTTCCCATGCAGCCACTTGCCCATACCTATGACGTCTCCTCTCAGCTACTTCACGATCCCACCATGTGAGTGCATGGTCCGTGAACTGAGCAGCAGCCAATGCAACTTTCCTTGGATCCGAGTAGTGATAATACTCAAACAAATGCTCCATTCGTCTCTCCCAATCCAGGTATGCTTCTGGATCAACTCGTCCAGCAAATGTGGGTGGTGTAAGCTTAACGTCTGGCTGTTGCTGAGGCTGAAACGGTGGAGGAGGTGGACGAAAGTGATACTCCTCGTCCATGGGCTGTCTAGGTGGTTGCTCAAATTGGACGGAAGGCGGTGTAGGTGACCTTTCTATCCCATGTTCATGTCGCCTATGTGAAGTTTCCGGATTTTCGGTTCTGTCCGTTCTCCTTTGAGGTGATCGAGTCCGGTTTTGTTCCATCTGCTCGTTCATCCGAGCCAGCTGAGTGTTGATGCTTGCTAGCATTTGCAGCATTGCTGCTTGAGCATCAACAGGGCCCGAACTTTCGGACATGGTACCTAGTACCTTGCACAATAAGAAAGACAAACAACAAAAAATCGGTTAGTCTGGGTTTGGTTTTGGAATTGATATAATTAAACCAACAAATCTAATGGTAACTATCCTAACCAAATTCGATTTTATTCTGTTTTTAAACCACAATTTAAATGCTGTAATCTTATCTAACAAGTTCCTAAAACCTAGGATTAGATAAAGGCAAATTTAAAAGGAAATAACAGAAAAGGAAAAGATAAGAAAAGGAAAAGATAGGCTTAGGGTTTTGGGTGGTCGAAATTCTTCTTCTTCCTCCTTAGGGCCGAGTTTCTTCCTTTCCACAGAAGGAAAACCTGCAACTCTAAAACTCAACGCACACGTTAAGACCAAAAGGGTGGTTGATGCAACACAGCCCTTGAAAAACAAACAAATAAATCGAAAATAGAAAACAAAAAGAAAAAAAAGAATAGGTTTAGACACTTCTCTTTTGGATCCTTAAGCTCTGATACCAGATGATGTAATCTCGTCTCACAGTAGGAATAATCCTCAAAAGATGGTGTTTGTGTTCTCCCAACGAGAAGCTCAATTAGTTGAAAACACGCAGCGGATTGAATTGGACCACACGAGCTATGGATGAGCTCGTGATACACTAGAAGTAATCTTCAAACCGAGTACAAATCTCAAGGCTGGAAGATCGAATTGTCTCAAGTGGTTTCACGTGAAAACAAAGGCAAAAAGTCGATTAGGGTTTTAGCAAAAGAGTTGTTCTTTATTGATTGTAGGCTTGGGTATTTATAGATTCCCAAACCAGTACAAAGGACTACATGTTGTTTTAGAAACGACAAAACAACATGAAGTCTAAAACTCAAAGAGAAACAACATGGTGTTTAAACATATGGAAATCGAAATTAACAAAGAAAAGAAACAAACTTCTAAGTGTTCTAGGATCTTATTTGCTGTCTAACTAGTGAGACGGATCCTAGATTGCTCACTTGGGGTATTGCCTCGCTAAAACCTTTCCCGGAAAACCCAATGGGACAAAACCGAGATAAGGGAAAAGAGCACAATTCCCAAATAAGACTTTGGTGTATTCACTCTTGGTGGATAGTGAATACACTAGAAGCTGTTGTAGATGTTGAGAGAAGTGCCCAAGGCACCTTAGATGGAAAGGTAAGATCTCGGCTGCAAACTCCATGGTCTCCATGTTCTAGCTCCAACTCGTCACTCTCTAAGCTCATAATGTGTTCCACGAGATTGTTGAACTTGTAACTAAGTGCTCTAGCCCTTTGTCGAGTCATTGGTCCAATTGGCACTTCCGGAATGGTTGCTGTTGATTGGTTAGGTCCGATGTCCTCATCACCAAACACATAGCTTATAGCTTAACGGAAGATTGACCTTGTTGAAACCTATTACACCACCGTTAGTTGGCCTAGCACACTTTCTCATGTGAAAGTTACATTACATTGCCTTGTACTTAGCTAATAGAGATAACATGTATAGAAGTATGATATGAACATGGATAGCTCTAATGATCTAGCTTGATTTCATAACTCATTAGAATAAGCTCATGAAGGGTTCATCAAAGACATAAGCGTATGAACGGTTCACCAAAGACATAGCTTATAGCTTAACGGAAGATTGACCTTGTTGCAACCTATTACACCACCGTTAGTTGGCCTAGCACACTTTCTCATGTGAAAGTTACATTACATTGCCTTGTACTTAGCTAATAGAGATAACATGTGTAAAAATATTATATGAACATGGATAGCTCTAATGATCTAGCTTGATTTCATAACTCATTAGAATAAGCTCATGAAGGGTTCATCAAAGACATAAGCGTATGAACGGTTCACCAAAGACATAGCTTATAGCTTAACGGAAGATTGACCTTGTTGCAACCTATTACACCACCGTTAGTTGGCCTAGCACACTTTCTCATGTGAAAGTTACATTACATTGCCTTGTACTTAGCTAATAGAGATAACATGTATAGAAGTATGATATGAACATGGATAGCTCTAATGATCTAGCTTGATTTCATAACTCGTTAGAATAAGCTCATGAAGGGTTCATCAAAGACATAAGCGTATGAAGGGTTCACCAACGACATAGCTTATAGCTTAACGGAAGATGACCTTGTTGCAACCTACTACACCACCTTTAGTTGGCCTAGCACACTTTCTCATGTGAAAGTTACATTACATTGCCTTGTACTTAGCTAATAGAGATAACATGTGTAAAAATATTATATGAACATGGATAGCTCTAATGATCTAGCTTGATTTCATAACTCATTAGAATAAGCTCATGAAGGGTTCATCAAAGACATAAGCGTATGAACGGTTCACCAAAGACATAGCTTATAGCTTAACGGAAGATTGACCTTGTTGCAACCTATTACACCACCGTTAGTTGGCCTAGCACACTTTCTCATGTGAAAGTTACATTACATTGCCTTGTACTTAGCTAATAGAGATAACATGTGTAGAAGTATGATATGAACATGGATAGCTCTAATGATCTAGCTTGATTTCATAACTCATTAGAATAAGCTCATGAAGGGTTCATCAAAGACATAAGCGTATGAACGGTTCACCAAAGACATAGCTTATAGCTTAACGGAAGATTGACCTTGTTGCAACCTATTACACCACCGTTAGTTGGCCTAGCACACTTTCTCATGTGAAAGTTACATTACATTGCCTTGTACTTAGCTAATAGAGATAACATGTATAGAAGTATGATATGAACATGGATAGCTCTAATGATCTAGCTTGATTTCATAACTCGTTAGAATAAGCTCATGAAGGGTTCATCAAAGACATAAGCGTATGAAGGGTTCACCAACGACATAGCTTATAGCTTAACGGAAGATGACCTTGTTGCAACCTATTACACCACCTTTAGTTGGCCTAGCACACTTTCTCATGTGAAAGTTACATTACATTGCCTTGTACTTAGCTAATAGAGATAACATGTGTAAAAATATTATATGAACATGGATAGCTCTAATGATCTAGCTTGATTTCATAACTCATTAGAATAAGCTCATGAAGGGTTCATCAAAGACATAAGCGTATGAAGGATTCACCAAAGACATAGCTTATGCCTTAACGGAAGATTGACCTTGTTGCAACCTATTACACCACCGTTAGTTGGTCTAGCACACTTTCTCATGTCAAAGATACATTACATTGCCTTGAACATAGCTAATAGATATAACATGTGTAAAAGTATTATATGAACATGGATAGCTCTAATGATCTAGCTTGACTTCATAACTCGTTAGAATAAGGTCATGAAGGGTTCATCAAAGACATACGCGTATGAAGAGTTCACCAAAGACATAGCTTATAGCTTAACGGAAGATTGACCTTGTTGCAACCTATTACACCACCGTTAGTTGGCCTAGCACACTTTCTCATGTGAAAGTTACATTACATTGCCTTGTACTTAGGTAATAGAGATAACATGTATAGAAGTATGATATGAACATGGATAGCTCTAATGATCTAGCTTGATTTCATAACTCGTTAGAATAAGCTCATGAAGGGTTCATCAAAGACATAAGCGTATGAAGGGTTCACCAACGACATAGCTTATAGCTTAACGGAAGATGACCTTGTTGCAACCTATTACACCACCTTTAGTTGGCCTAGCACACTTTCTCATGTGAAAGTTACATTACATTGCTTTGTACTTAGCTAATAGAGATAACATGTGTAAAAATATTATATGAACATGGATAGCTCTAATGATCTAGCTTGATTTCATAACTCATTAGAATAAGCTCATGAAGGGTTTATCAAAGACATAAGCGTATGAACGGTTCACCAAAGACATAGCTTATAGCTTAACGGAAGATTGACCTTGTTGCAACCTATTACACCACCGTTAGTTGGCCTAGCACACTTTCTCATGTGAAAGTTACATTACATTGCCTTGTACTTAGCTAATAGAGATAACATGTGTAGAAGTATGATATGAACATGGATAGCTCTAATGATCTAGCTTGATTTCATAACTCATTAGAATAAGCTCATGAAGGGTTCATCAAAGACATAAGCGTATGAACGGTTCACCAAAGACATAGCTTATAGCTTAACGGAAGATTGACCTTGTTGCAACCTATTACACCACCGTTAGTTGGCCTAGCACACTTTCTCATGTGAAAGTTACATTACATTGCCTTGTACTTAGCTAATAGAGATAACATGTGTAGAAGTATGATATGAACATGGATAGCTCTAATGATCTAGCTTGATTTCATAACTCGTTAGAATAAGCTCATGAAGGGTTCATCAAAGACATAAGCGTATGAAGGGTTCACCAACGACATAGCTTATAGCTTAACGGAAGATGACCTTGTTGCAACCTATTACACCACCGTTAGTTGGTCTAGCACACTTTCTCAAGTGAAAGTTACATTACATTGCCTTGAACATAACTAATAGAGATAACATGTGTAGAAGTATGATATGAACATGGATAGCTCTAATGATCTAGCTTGATTTCATAACTCATTAGAATAAGCTCATGAAGGGTTCATCAAAGACATAAGCGTATGAAGGATTCACCAAAGACATAGCTTATGCCTTAACGGAAGATTGACCTTGTTGAAACCTATTACACCACCGTTAGTTGGTCTAGCACACTTTCTCATGTGAAAGTTACATTACATTGCCTTGAACATAACTAATAGAGATAACATGTGTAAAAGTATTATATGAACATGGATAGCTCTAATGATCTAGCTTGACTTCAAACTCGTTAGAATAAGGTCATGAAGGGTTCATCAAAGACATACGCGTATGAAGGGTTCACCAAAGACATAGCTTATGCCTTAACGGAAGATTGACCTTGTTGCAACCTATTACACCACTGTTAGTTGGTCTAGCACACTTTCTCATGTGAAAGTTACATTACATTGCCTTGTACTTAGCTAATAGAGATAACATGTGTAAAAGTATTATATGAACATGGATAGCTCTAATGATCTAGCTTGACTTCATAACTCGTTAGAATAAGGTCATGAAGGGTTCATCAAAGACATAAGCGTATGAACGGTTCACCAAAGACATAGCTTATAGCTTAACGGAAGATTGACCTTGTTGCAACCTATTACACAACCGTTAGTTGGCCTAGCACACTTTCTCATGTGAAAGTTACATTACATTGCCTTGTACTTAGCTAAAAGAGATAACATGTGTAGAAGTATGATATGAACATGGATAGCTCTAATGATCTAGCTTGATTTCATAACTCATTAGAATAAGCTCATGAAGGGTTCATCAAAGACATAAGCGTATGAAGGATTCACCAAAGACATAGCTTATGCCTTAACGGAAGATTGACCTTGTTGCAACCTATTACACCACTGTTAGTTGGTCTAGCACACTTTCTCATGTCAAAGATACATTACATTGCCTTGAACATAGCTAATAGAGATAACATGTGTAAAAGTATTATATGAACATGGATAGCTCTAATGATCTAGCTTGACTTCATAACTCGTTAGAATAAGGTCATGAAGGGTTCATCAAAGACATACGCGTATGAAGAGTTCACCAAAGACATAGCTTATAGCTTAACGGAAGATTGACCTTGTTGCAACCTATTACACCACCGTTAGTTGGCCTAGCACACTTTCTCATGTGAAAGTTACATTACATTGCCTTGTACTTAGCTAATAGAGATAACATGTATAGAAGTATGATATGAACATGGATAGCTCTAATGATCTAGCTTGATTTCATAACTCGTTAGAATAAGCTCATGAAGGGTTCATCAAAGACATAAGCGTATGAAGGGTTCACCAACGACATAGCTTATACCTTAACGGAAGATTGACCTTGTTGCAACATATTACACCACCTTTAGTTGGCCTAGCACACTTTCTCATGTGAAAGTTACATTACATTGCCTTGTACTTAGCTAATAGAGATAACATGTGTAAAAATATTATATGAACATGGATAGCTCTAATAATCTAGCTTGATTTCATAACTCGTTAGAATAAGCTCATGAAGGGTTCATCAAAGACATATGCGTATGAAGAGTTCACCAAAGACATAGCTTATAGCTTAACGGAAGATTGACCTTGTTGCAACCTATTACACCACCGTTAGTTGGCCTAGCACACTTTCTCATGTGAAAGTTACATTACATTGCCTTGTACTTAGCTAATAGAGATAACATGTGTAGAAGTATGATATGAACATGGATAGCTCTAATGATCTAGCTTGATTTCATAACTCGTTAGAATAAGCTCATGAAGGGTTCATCAAAGACATAAGCGTATGAACGGTTCACCAAAGACATAGCTTATAGCTTAACGGAAGATTGACCTTGTTGCAACCTATTACACCACCGTTAGTTGGCCTAGCACACTTTCTCATGTGAAAGTTACATTACATTGCCTTGTACTTAGCTAATAGAGATAACATGTATAGAAGTATGATATGAACATGGATAGCTCTAATGATCTAGCTTGATTTCATAACTCGTTAGAATAAGCTCATGAAGGGTTCATCAAAGACATAAGCGTATGAAGGGTTCACCAACGACATAGCTTATAGCTTAACGGAAGATGACCTTGTTGCAACCTATTACACCACCTTTAGTTGGCCTAGCACACTTTCTCATGTGAAAGTTACATTACATTGCCTTGTACTTAGCTAATAGAGATAACATGTGTAAAAATATTATATGAACATGGATAGCTCTAATGATCTAGCTTGATTTCATAACTCATTAGAATAAGCTCATGAAGGGTTCATCAAAGACATAAGCGTATGAACGGTTCACCAAAGACATAGCTTATAGCTTAACGGAAGATTGACCTTGTTGCAACCTATTACACCACCGTTAGTTGGCCTAGCACACTTTCTCATGTGAAAGTTACATTACATTGCCTTGTACTTAGCTAATAGAGATAACATGTGTAGAAGTATGATATGAACATGGATAGCTCTAATGATCTAGCTTGATTTCATAACTCGTTAGAATAAGCTCATGAAGGGTTCATCAAAGACATAAGCGTATGAAGGGTTCACCAACGACATAGCTTATAGCTTAACGGAAGATGACCTTGTTGCAACCTATTACTCCACCGTTAGTTGGTCTAGCACACTTTCTCAAGTCAAAGATACATTACATTGCCTTGAATATAGCTAATAGAGATAACATGTGTAAAAGTATTATATGAACATGGATAGCTCTAATGATCTAGCTTGACTTCAAACTCGTTAGAATAAGGTCATGAAGGGTTCATCAAAGACATACGCGTATGAAGGGTTAACCAAAGACACAGCTTATAGCTTAACGGAAGATTGACCTTGTTGAAACCTATTACACCACCGTTAGTTGGTCTAGCACACTTTCTCATGTGAAAGTTACATTACATTGCCTTGAACATAACTAATAGAGATAACATGTGTAAAAGTATTATATGAACATGGATAGCTCTAATGATCTAGCTTGACTTCAAACTCGTTAGAATAAGGTCATGAAGGGTTCATCAAAGACATACGCGTATGAAGGGTTCACCAAAGACACAGCTTATAGCTTAACGGAAGATTGACCTTGTTGCAACCTATTACACCACCTTTAGTTGGCCTAGCACACTTTCTCATGTGAAAGTTACATTACATTGCCTTGTACTTAGCTAATAGAGATAACATGTGTAAAAATATTATATGAACATGGATAGCTCTAATGATCTAGCTTGATTTCATAACTCGTTAGAATAAGCTCATGAAGGGTTCATCAAAGACATAAGCGTATGAACGGTTCACCAAAGACATAGCTTATAGCTTAACGGAAGATTGACCTTGTTGCAACCTATTACACAACCGTTAGTTGGCCTAGCACACTTTCTCATGTGAAAGTTACATTACATTGCCTTGTACTTAGCTAATAGAGATAACATGTGTAGAAGTATGATATGAACATGGATAGCTCTAATGATCTAGCTTGATTTCATAACTCATTAGAATAAGCTCATGAAGGGTTCATCAAAGACATAAGCGTATGAACAGTTCACCAAAGACATAGCTTATAGCTTAACAGAAGATTGACCTTGTTGAAACCTATTACACCACCGTTAGTTGGCCTAGCACGCTTTCTTCATTTGAAAGTTACATTACATTGCCTTGTCCTTAGCTAATAGAGATACCATGTGTAAAAATATTATATGAACATGGATAGCTCTAATGATCTAGCTTGATTTCATAACTCATTAGAATATTCTCATGAAGGGTTAATCAAAGACAGAAGCGTATGAAGGGTTCACCAAAGACATGGCTTATAGTTTAACGGAAGATTGACCTTGTTGCAACCTATTACACCACCGTTAGTTGGCCTAGCACACTTTCTCATGTGAAAGTTACATTACATTGCCTTGTACTTAGCTAATAGAGATAACATGTATAGAAGTATGATATGAACATGGATAGCTCTAATGATCTAGCTTGATTTCATAACTCGTTAGAATAAGCTCATGAAGGGTTCATCAAAGACATAAGCGTATGAAGGGTTCACCAACGACATAGCTTATAGCTTAACGGAAGATGACCTTGTTGACCCCTATTACACCACCTTTAGTTGGCCTAGCACACTTTCTCATGTGAAAGTTACATTACATTGCCTTGTACTTAGCTAATAGAGATAACATGTGTAAAAATATTATATGAACATGGATAGCTCTAATGATCTAGCTTGATTTCATAACTCATTAGAATAAGCTCATGAAGGGTTCATCAAAGACATAAGCGTATGAACGGTTCACCAAAGACATAGCTTATAGCTTAACGGAAGATTGACCTTGTTGCAACCTATTACACCACCGTTAGTTGGCCTAGCACACTTTCTCATGTGAAAGTTACATTACATTGCCTTGTACTTAGCTAATAGAGATAACATGTGTAGAAGTATGATATGAACATGGATAGCTCTAATGATCTAGCTTGATTTCATAACTCGTTAGAATAAGCTCATGAAGGGTTCATCAAAGACATAAGCGTATGAAGGGTTCACCAACGACATAGCTTATAGCTTAACGGAAGATGACCTTGTTGCAACCTATTACTCCACCGTTAGTTGGTCTAGCACACTTTCTCAAGTCAAAGATACATTACATTGCCTTGAATATAGCTAATAGAGATAACATGTGTAAAAGTATTATATGAACATGGATAGCTCTAATGATCTAGCTTGACTTCAAACTCGTTAGAATAAGGTCATGAAGGGTTCATCAAAGACATACGCGTATGAAGGGTTAACCAAAGACACAGCTTATAGCTTAACGGAAGATTGACCTTGTTGAAACCTATTACACCACCGTTAGTTGGCCTAGCACACTTTCTCATGTGAAAGTTACATTACATTGCCTTGTACTTAGCTAATAGAGATAACATGTGTAGAAGTATGATATGAACATGGATAGCTCTAATGATCTAGCTTGATTTCATAACTCATTAGAATAAGCTCATGAAGGGTTCATCAAAGACATAAGCGTATGAACAGTTCACCAAAGACATAGCTTATAGCTTAACAGAAGATTGACCTTGTTGCAACCTATTACACAACCGTTAGTTGGCCTAGCACACTTTCTCATGTGAAAGTTACATTACATTGCCTTGTACTTAGCTAATAGAGATAACATGTGTAGAAGTATGATATGAACATGGATAGCTCTAATGATCTAGCTTGATTTCATAACTCATTAGAATAAGCTCATGAAGGGTTCATCAAAGACATAAGCGTATGAACAGTTCACCAAAGACATAGCTTATAGCTTAACAGAAGATTGACCTTGTTGAAACCTATTACACCACCGTTAGTTGGCCTAGCACGCTTTCTTCATTTGAAAGTTACATTACATTGCCTTGTCCTTAGCTAATAGAGATACCATGTGTAAAAATATTATATGAACATGGATAGCTCTAATGATCTAGCTTGATTTCATAACTCATTAGAATATTCTCATGAAGGGTTAATCAAAGACAGAAGCGTATGAAGGGTTCACCAAAGACATGGCTTATAGTTTAACGGAAGATTGACCTTGTTGCAACCTATTACACCACCGTTAGTTGGTCTAGCACACTTTCTCATGTCAAAGATACATTACATTGCCTTGAACATAACTAATAGAGATAACATGTGTAAAAGTATTATATTAACATGGATAGCTCTAATGATCTAGCTTGACTTCATAACTCGTTAGAATAAGGTCATGAAGGGTTATTCAAAGACATACGCTTATGAAGGGTTCACCAAAGACATAGCTTATACCTTAACGGAAGATTGACCTTGTTGCAACATATTACACCACCTTTAGTTGGCCTAGCACACTTTCTCATGTGAAAGTTACATTACATTGCCTTGTACTTAGCTAATAGAGATAACATGTGTAAAAATATTATATGAACATGGATAGCTCTAATAATCTAGCTTGATTTCATAACTCGTTAGAATAAGCTCATGAAGGGTTCATCAAAGACATATGCGTATGAAGAGTTCACCAAAGACATAGCTTATAGCTTAACGGAAGATTGACCTTGTTGCAACCTATTACACCACCGTTAGTTGGCCTAGCACACTTTCTCATGTGAAAGTTACATTACATTGCCTTGTACTTAGCTAATAGAGATAACATGTGTAGAAGTATGATATGAACATGGATAGCTCTAATGATCTAGCTTGATTTCATAACTCGTTAGAATAAGCTCATGAAGGGTTCATCAAAGACATAAGCGTATGAAGGGTTCACCAAAGACATAGCTTATAGCTTAACGGAAGATTGACCTTGTTGCAACCTATTACACCACCGTTAGTTGGCCTAGCAGACTTTCTCATGTGAAAGTTACATTACATTGCCTTGTCCTTAGCTAATAGAGATACCATGTGTAAAAATATTATATGAACATGGATAGCTCTAATGATCTAGCTTGATTTCATAACTCATTAGAATATTCTCATGAAGGGTTCATCAAAGACATAAGCGTATGAAGGGTTCACCAAAGACATGGCTTATAGTTTAACGGAAGATTGACCTTGTTGCAACCTATTACACCACCGTTAGTTGGTCTAGCACACTTTCTCATGTCAAAGATACATTACATTGCCTTGAACATAACTAATAGAGATAACATGTGTAAAAGTATTATATTAACATGGATAGCTCTAATGATCTAGCTTGACTTCATAACTCGTTAGAATAAGGTCATGAAGGGTTATTCAAAGACATACGCTTATGAAGGGTTTACCAAAGACATAGCTTATACCTTAACGGAAGATTGACCTTGTTGCAACATATTACACCACCTTTAGTTGGCCTAGCATACTTTCTCATGTGAAAGTTACATTACATTGCCTTGTACTTAGCTAATAGAGATAACATGTGTAAAAATATTATATGAACATGGATAGCTCTAATGATCTAGCTTGATTTCATAACTCGTTAGAATAAGCTCATGAAGGGTTCATCAAAGACATAAGCGTATGAACGGTTCACCAAAGACATAGCTTATAGCTTAACGGAAGATTGACCTTGTTGCAACCTATTACACCACCGTTAGTTGGCCTAGCACACTTTCTCATGTGAAAGTTACATTACATTGCCTTGTACTTAGCTAATAGAGATAACATGTGTAGAAGTATGATATGAACATGGATAGCTCTAATGATCTAGCTTGATTTCATAACTCGTTAGAATAAGCTCATGAAGGGTTCATCAAAGACATAAGCGTATGAAGGGTTCACCAACGACATAGCTTATAGCTTAACGGAAGATGACCTTGTTGCAACCTATTACACCACCGTTAGTTGGTCTAGCACACTTTCTCAAGTCAAAGATACATTACATTGCCTTGAACATAGCTAATAGAGATAACATGTGTAAAAGTATTATATGAACATGGATAGCTCTAATGATCTAGCTTGACTTCAAACTCGTTAGAATAAGGTCATGAAGGGTTCATCAAAGACATACGCGTATGAAGGGTTAACCAAAGACACAGCTTATAGCTTAACGGAAGATTGACCTTGTTGAAACCTATTACACCACCGTTAGTTGGCCTAGCACACTTTCTCATGTGAAAATTACATTACATTGCCTTGTACTTAGCTAATAGAGATAACATGTGTAGAATTATGATATGAACATGGATAGCTCTAATGATCTAGCTTGATTTCATAACTCATTAGAATAAGCTCATGAAGGGTTCATCAAAGACATAAGCGTATGAAGGATTCACCAAAGACATAGCTTATGCCTTAACGGAAGATTGACCTTGTTGCAACCTATTACACCACTGTTAGTTGGTCTAGCACACTTTCTCATGTGAAAGTTACATTACATTGCCTTGTACTTAGCTAATAGAGATAACATGTGTAAAAATATTATATGAACATGGATAGCTCTAATGATCTAGCTTGATTTCATAGCTCGTTAGAATAAGCTCATGAAGGGTTCATCAAAGATATAAGCGTATGAACGGTTCACCAAAGACATAGCTTATAGCTTAACGGAAGATTGACCTTGTTGCAACCTATTACACCACCGTTAGTTGGCCTAGCACACTTTCTCATGTGAAAGTTACATTACATTGCCTTGTACTTAGCTAATAGAGATAACATGTGTAGAAGTATGATATGAACATGGATAGCTCTAATTATCTAGCTTGATTTCATAACTCATTAGAATAAGCTCATGAAGGGTTCATCAAAGACATAAGCGTATGAAGGATTCACCAAAGACATAGCTTATGCCTTAACGGAAGATTGACCTTGTTGCAACCTATTACACCACTGTTAGTTGGTCTAGCACACTTTCTCATGTCAAAGATACATTACATTGCCTTGAACATAGCTAATAGAGATAACATGTGTAAAAGTATTATATGAACATGGATAGCTCTAATGATCTAGCTTGACTTCATAACTCGTTAGAATAAGCTCATGAAGGGTTCATCAAAGACATACGCGTATGAAGAGTTCACCAAAGACATAGCTTATAGCTTAACGGAAGATTGACCTTGTTGCAACCTATTACACCACCGTTAGTTGGCCTAGCACACTTTCTCATGTGAAAGTTACTTTACATTGCCTTGTACTTAGCTAATAGAGATAACATGTGTAGAAGTATGATATGAACATGGATAGCTCTAATGATCTAGCTTGATTTCATAACTCGTTAGAATAAGCTCATGAAGGGTTCATCAAAGACATAAGCGTATGAAGGGTTCACCAAAGACATAGCTTATAGCTTAACGGAAGATTGACCTTGTTGCAACCTATTACACCACCGTTAGTTGGCCTAGCAGACTTTCTCATGTGAAAGTTACATTACATTGCCTTGTCCTTAGCTAATAGAGATACCATGTGTAAAAATATTATATGAACATGGATAGCTCTAATGATCTAGCTTGATTTCATAACTCATTAGAATATTCTCATGAAGGGTTCATCAAAGACATAAGCGTATGAAGGGTTCACCAAAGACATAGCTTATAGCTTAATGGAAGATTGACCTTGTTGCAACCTATTACACAACCGTTAGTTGGCCTAGCACACTTTCTCATGTGAAAGTTACATTACATTGCCTTGTACTTAGCTAATAGAGATAACATGTGTAGAAGTATGATATGAACATGGATAGCTCTAATGATCTAGCTTGATTTCATAACTCATTAGAATAAGCTCATGAAGGGTTCATCAAAGACATAAGCGTATGAAGGATTCACCAAAGACATAGCTTATACCTTAACGGAAGATTGACCTTGTTGCAAACTATTACACCACTGTTAGTTGGTCTAGCACACTTTCTCATGTCAAAGATACATTACATTGCCTTGAACATAGCTAATAGAGATAACATGTGTAAAAGTATTATATGAACATGGATAGCTCTAATGATCTAGCTTGACTTCATAACTCGTTAGAATAAGGTCATGAAGGGTTCATCAAAGACATACGCGTATGAAGAGTTCACCAAAGACATAGCTTATAGCTTAACGGAAGATTGACCTTGTTGCAACCTATTACACCACCGTTAGTTGGCCTAGCACACTTTCTCATGTGAAAGTTACATTACATTGCCTTGTACTTAGCTAATAGAGATAACATGTGTAGAAGTATGATATGAACATGGATAGCTCTAATGATCTAGCTTGATTTCATAACTCATTAGAATAAGCTCATGAAGGGTTCATCAAAGACATAAGCGTATGAAGGATTCACCAAAGACATAGCTTATGCCTTAACGGAAGATTGACCTTGTTGCAACCTATTACACCACTGTTAGTTGGTCTAGCACACTTTCTCATGTGAAAGTTACATTACATTGCCTTGTACTTAGCTAATAGAGATAACATGTGTAAAAATATTATATGAACATGGATAGCTCTAATGATCTAGCTTGATTTCATAACTCGTTAGAATAAGCTCATGAAGGGTTCATCAAAGACATAAGCGTATGAACGGTTCACCAAAGACATAGCTTATAGCTTAACGGAAGATTGACCTTGTTGCAACCTATTACACCACCGTTAGTTGGCCTAGCACACTTTCTCATGTGAAAGTTACATTACATTGCCTTGTACTTAGCTAATAGAGATAACATGTGTAGAAGTATGATATGAACATGGATAGCTCTAATTATCTAGCTTGATTTCATAACTCATTAGAATAAGCTCATGAAGGGTTCATCAAAGACATAAGCGTATGAAGGATTCACCAAAGACATAGCTTATGCCTTAACGTAAGATTGACCTTGTTGCAACCTATTACACCACTGTTAGTTGGTCTAGCACACTTTCTCATGTCAAAGATACATTACATTGCCTTGAAAATAGCTAATAGAGATAACATGTGTAAAAGTATTATATGAACATGGATAGCTCTAATGATCTAGCTTGACTTCATAACTCGTTAGAATAAGGTCATGAAGGGTTCATCAAAGACATACGCGTATGAAGAGTTCACCAAAGACATAGCTTATAGCTTAACGGAAGATTGACCTTGTTGCAACCTAATACACCACCGTTAGTTGGCCTAGCACACTTTCTCATGTGAAAGTTACATTACATTGCCTTGTACTTAGCTAATAGAGATAACATGTGTAGAAGTATGATATGAACATGGATAGCTCTAATGATCTAGCTTGATTGCATAACTCGTTAGAATAAGCTCATGAAGGGTTCATCAAAGACATAAGCGTATGAAGGGTTCACCAAAGACATAGCTTATAGCTTAACGGAAGATTGACCTTGTTGCAACGTATTACACCACCGTTAGTTGGCCTAGCAGACTTTCTCATGTGAAAGTTACATTACATTGCCTTGTCCTTAGCTAATAGAGATACCATGTGTAAAAATATTATATGAACATGGATAGCTCTAATGATCTAGCTTGATTTCATAACTCATTAGAATATTCTCATGAAGGGTTCATCAAAGACATAAGCGTATGAAGGGTTCACCAAAGACATGGCTTATAGCTTAACGGAAGATTGACCTTGTTGCAACCTATTACACCACCGTTAGTTGGTCTAGCACACTTTCTCATGTGAAAGTTACATTACATTGCCTTGTACTTAGCTAATAGAGATAACATGTGTAGAAGTATGATATGAACATGGATAGCTCTAATGATCTAGCTTGATTTCATAACTCATTAGAATAAGCTCATGAAGGGTTCATCAAAGACATAAGCGTATGAAGGATTCACCAAAGACATAGCTTATGCCTTAACGGAAGATTGACCTTGTTGCAACCTATTACACCACTGTTAGTTGGTCTAGCACACTTTCTCATGTGAAAGTTACATTACATTGCCTTGTACTTAGCTAATAGAGATAACATGTGTAAAAATATTATATGAACATGGATAGCTCTAATGATCTAGCTTGATTTCATAGCTCGTTAGAATAAGCTCATGAAGGGTTCATCAAAGATATAAGCGTATGAACGGTTCACCAAAGACATAGCTTATAGCTTAACGGAAGATTGACCTTGTTGCAACCTATTACACCACCGTTAGTTGGCCTAGCACACTTTCTCATGTGAAAGTTACATTACATTGCCTTGTACTTAGCTAATAGAGATAACATGTGTAGAAGTATGATATGAACATGGATAGCTCTAATTATCTAGCTTGATTTCATAACTCATTAGAATAAGCTCATGAAGGGTTCATCAAAGACATAAGCGTATGAAGGATTCACCAAAGACATAGCTTATGCCTTAACGGAAGATTGACCTTGTTGCAACCTATTACACCACTGTTAGTTGGTCTAGCACACTTTCTCATGTCAAAGATACATTACATTGCCTTGAACATAGCTAATAGAGATAACATGTGTAAAAGTATTATATGAACATGGATAGCTCTAATGATCTAGCTTGACTTCATAACTCGTTAGAATAAGCTCATGAAGGGTTCATCAAAGACATACGCGTATGAAGAGTTCACCAAAGACATAGCTTATAGCTTAACGGAAGATTGACCTTGTTGCAACCTATTACACCACCGTTAGTTGGCCTAGCACACTTTCTCATGTGAAAGTTACTTTACATTGCCTTGTACTTAGCTAATAGAGATAACATGTGTAGAAGTATGATATGAACATGGATAGCTCTAATGATCTAGCTTGATTTCATAACTCGTTAGAATAAGCTCATGAAGGGTTCATCAAAGACATAAGCGTATGAAGGGTTCACCAAAGACATAGCTTATAGCTTAACGGAAGATTGACCTTGTTGCAACCTATTACACCACCGTTAGTTGGCCTAGCAGACTTTCTCATGTGAAAGTTACTTTACATTGCCTTGTCCTTAGCTAATAGAGATACCATGTGTAAAAATATTATATGAACATGGATAGCTCTAATGATCTAGCTTGATTTCATAACTCATTAGAATATTCTCATGAAGGGTTCATCAAAGACATAAGCGTATGAAGGGTTCACCAAAGACATAGCTTATAGCTTAATGGAAGATTGACCTTGTTGCAACCTATTACACAACCGTTAGTTGGCCTAGCACACTTTCTCATGTGAAAGTTACATTACATTGCCTTGTACTTAGCTAATAGAGATAACATGTGTAGAAGTATGATATGAACATGGATAGCTCTAATGATCTAGCTTGATTTCATAACTCATTAGAATAAGCTCATGAAGGGTTCATCAAAGACATAAGCGTATGAAGGATTCACCAAAGACATAGCTTATACCTTAACGGAAGATTGACCTTGTTGCAAACTATTACACCACTGTTAGTTGGTCTAGCACACTTTCTCATGTCAAAGATACATTACATTGCCTTGAACATAGCTAATAGAGATAACATGTGTAAAAGTATTATATGAACATGGATAGCTCTAATGATCTAGCTTGACTTCATAACTCGTTAGAATAAGGTCATGAAGGGTTCATCAAAGACATACGCGTATGAAGAGTTCACCAAAGACATAGCTTATAGCTTAACGGAAGATTGACCTTGTTGCAACCTATTACACCACCGTTAGTTGGCCTAGCACACTTTCTCATGTGAAAGTTACATTACATTGCCTTGTACTTAGCTAATAGAGATAACATGTGTAGAAGTATGATATGAACATGGATAGCTCTAATGATCTAGCTTGATTTCATAACTCATTAGAATAAGCTCATGAAGGGTTCATCAAAGACATAAGCGTATGAAGGATTCACCAAAGACATAGCTTATGCCTTAACGGAAGATTGACCTTGTTGCAACCTATTACACCACTGTTAGTTGGTCTAGCACACTTTCTCATGTGAAAGTTACATTACATTGCCTTGTACTTAGCTAATAGAGATAACATGTGTAAAAATATTATATGAACATGGATAGCTCTAATGATCTAGCTTGATTTCATAACTCGTTAGAATAAGCTCATGAATGGTTCATCAAAGACATAAGCGTATGAACGGTTCACCAAAGACATAGCTTATAGCTTAACGGAAGATTGACCTTGTTGCAACCTATTACACCACCGTTAGTTGGCCTAGCACACTTTCTCATGTGAAAGTTACATTACATTGCCTTGTACTTAGCTAATAGAGATAACATGTGTAGAAGTATGATATGAACATGGATAGCTCTAATTATCTAGCTTGATTTCATAACTCATTAGAATAAGCTCATGAAGGGTTCATCAAAGACATAAGCGTATGAAGGATTCACCAAAGACATAGCTTATGCCTTAACGTAAGATTGACCTTGTTGCAACCTATTACACCACTGTTAGTTGGTCTAGCACACTTTCTCATGTCAAAGATACATTACATTGCCTTGAACATAGCTAATAGAGATAACATGTGTAAAAGTATTATATGAACATGGATAGCTCTAATGATCTAGCTTGACTTCATAACTCGTTAGAATAAGGTCATGAAGGGTTCATCAAAGACATACGCGTATGAAGAGTTCACCAAAGACATAGCTTATAGCTTAACGAAAGATTGACCTTGTTGCAACCTATTACACCACCGTTAGTTGGCCTAGCACACTTTCTCATGTGAAAGTTACATTACATTGCCTTGTACTTAGCTAATAGAGATAACATGTGTAGAAGTATGATATGAACATGGATAGCTCTAATGATCTAGCTTGATTGCATAACTCGTTAGAATAAGCTCATGAAGGGTTCATCAAAGACATAAGCGTATGAAGGGTTCACCAAAGACATAGCTTATAGCTTAACGGAAGATTGACCTTGTTGCAACGTATTACACCACCGTTAGTTGGCCTAGCAGACTTTCTCATGTGAAAGTTACATTACATTGCCTTGTCCTTAGCTAATAGAGATACCATGTGTAAAAGTATTATATGAACATGGATAGCTCTAATGATCTAGCTTGACTTCATAACTCATTAGAATAAGGTCATGAAGGGTTCATCAAAGACATACGCGTATGAAGAGTTCACCAAAGACATAGCTTATAGCTTAACGGAAGATTGACCTTGTTGCAACCTATTACACCACCGTTAGTTGGCCTAGCACACTTTCTCATGTGAAAGTTACATTACATTGCCTTGTACTTAGCTAATAGAGATAACATGTGTAGAAGTATGATATGAACATGGATAGCTCTAATGATCTAGCTTGATTGCATAACTCGTTAGAATAAGCTCATGAAGGGTTCATCAAAGACATAAGCGTATGAAGGGTTCACCAAAGACATAGCTTATAGCTTAACGGAAGATTGACCTTGTTGCACCGTATTACACCACCGTTAGTTGGCCTAGCAGACTTTCTCATGTGAAAGTTACATTACATTGCCTTGTCCTTAGCTAATAGAGATACCATGTGTAAAAATATTATATGAACATGGATAGCTCTAATGATCTAGCTTGATTTCATAACTCATTAGAATATTTTCATGAAGGGTTCATCAAAGACATAAGCGTATGAAGGGTTCACCAAAGACATGGCTTATAGCTTAACGGAAGATTGACCTTGTTGCAACCTATTACACCACCGTTAGTTGGTCTAGCACACTTTCTCATGTCAAAGATACATTACATTGCCTTGAACATAACTAATAGAGATAACATGTGTAAAAGTATGATATGAACATGGATAGCTCTAATGATCTAGCTTGATTGCATAACTCGTTAGAATAAGCTCATGAAGGGTTCATCAAAGACATAAGCGTATGAAGGGTTCACCAAAGACATAGCTTATACCTTAACGGAAGATTGACCTTGTTGCAACATATTACACCACCTTTAGTTGGCCTAGCACACTTTCTCATGTGAAAGTTACATTACATTGCCTTGTACTTAGCTAATAGAGATAACATGTGTAAAAATATTATATGAACATGGATAGCTCTAATGATCTAGCTTGATTTCATAACTCATTAGAATAAGCTCATGAAGGGTTCATCAAAGACATAAGCGTATGAACGGTTCACCAAAGACATAGCTTATAGCTTAACGGAAGATTGACCTTGTTGCAACCTATTACACCACCGTTAGTTGGCCTAGCACACTTTCTCATGTGAAAGTTACATTACATTGCCTTGTACTTAGCTAATAGAGATAACATGTGTAGAAGTATGATATGAACATGGATAGCTCTAATGATCTAGCTTGATTTCATAACTCATTAGAATAAGCTCATGAAGGGTTCATCAAAGACATAAGCGTATGAAGGATTCACCAAAGACATAGCTTATACCTTAACGGAAGATTGACCTTGTTGCAACCTATTACACCACTGTTAGTTGGTCTAGCACACTTTCTCATGTCAAAGATACATTACATTGCCTTGAACATAGCTAATAGAGATAACATGTGTAAAAGTATTATATGAACATGGATAGCTCTAATGATCTAGCTTGACTTCATAACTCGTTAGAATAAGGTCATGAAGGGTTCATCAAAGACATACGCGTATGAAGAGTTCACCAAAGACATAGCTTATAGCTTAACGGAAGATTGACCTTGTTGCAACCTATTACACCACCGTTAGTTGGCCTAGCACACTTTCTCATGTGAAAGTTACATTACATTGCCTTGTACTTAGCTAATAGAGATAACATGTGTAGAAGTATGATATGAACATGGATAGCTCTAATGATCTAGCTTGATTTCATAACTCATTAGAATAAGCTCATGAAGGGTTCATCAAAGACATAAGCGTATGAAGGATTCACCAAAGACATAGCTTATGCCTTAACGGAAGATTGACCTTGTTGCAACCTATTACACCACTGTTAGTTGGTCTAGCACACTTTCTCATGTGAAAGTTACATTACATTGCCTTGTACTTAGCTAATAGAGATAACATGTGTAAAAGTATTATATGAACATGGATAGCTCTAATGATCTAGCTTGACTTCATAACTCGTTAGAATAAGGTCATGAAGGGTTCATCAAAGACATACGCGTATGAAGAGTTCACCAAAGACATAGCTTATAGCTTAACGGAAGATTGACCTTGTTGCAACCTATTACACCACCGTTAGTTGGCCTAGCACACTTTCTCATGTGAAAGTTACATTACATTGCCTTGTACTTAGCTAATAGAGATAACATGTGTAGAAGTATGATATGAACATGGATAGCTCTAATGATCTAGCTTGATTTCATAACTCATTAGAATAAGCTCATGAAGGGTTCATCAAAGACATAAGCGTATGAAGGATTCACCAAAGACATAGCTTATGCCTTAACGGAAGATTGACCTTGTTGCAACCTATTACACCACTGTTAGTTGGTCTAGCACACTTTCTCATGTGAAAGTTACATTACATTGCCTTGTACTTAGCTAATAGAGATAACATGTGTAAAAATATTATATGAACATGGATAGCTCTAATGATCTAGCTTGATTTCATAACTCGTTAGAATAAGCTCATGAAGGGTTCATCAAAGACATAAGCGTATGAACGGTTCACCAAAGACATAGCTTATAGCTTAACGGAAGATTGACCTTGTTGCAACCTATTACACCACCGTTAGTTGGCCTAGCACACTTTCTCATGTGAAAGTTACATTACATTGCCTTGTACTTAGCTAATAGAGATAACATGTGTAGAAGTATGATATGAACATGGATAGCTCTAATTATCTAGCTTGATTTCATAACTCATTAGAATAAGCTCATGAAGGGTTCATCAAAGACATAAGCGTATGAAGGATTCACCAAAGACATAGCTTATGCCTTAACGTAAGATTGACCTTGTTGCAACCTATTACACCACTGTTAGTTGGTCTAGCACACTTTCTCATGTCAAAGATACATTACATTGCCTTGAACATAGCTAATAGAGATAACATGTGTAAAAGTATTATATGAACATGGATAGCTCTAATGATCTAGCTTGACTTCATAACTCGTTAGAATAAGGTCATGAAGGGTTCATCAAAGACATACGCGTATGAAGAGTTCACCAAAGACATAGCTTATAGCTTAACGGAAGATTGACCTTGTTGCAACCTATTACACCACCGTTAGTTGGCCTAGCACACTTTCTCATGTGAAAGTTACATTACATTGCCTTGTACTTAGCTAATAGAGATAACATGTGTAGAAGTATGATATGAACATGGATAGCTCTAATGATCTAGCTTGATTGCATAACTCGTTAGAATAAGCTCATGAAGGGTTCATCAAAGACATAAGCGTATGAAGGGTTCACCAAAGACATAGCTTATAGCTTAACTTAAGATTGACCTTGTTGCAACGTATTACACCACCGTTAGTTGGCCTAGCAGACTTTCTCATGTGAAAGTTACATTACATTGCCTTGTCCTTAGCTAATAGAGATACCATGTGTAAAAATATTATATGAACATGGATAGCTCTAATGATCTAGCTTGATTTCATAACTCATTAGAATATTCTCATGAAGGGTTCATCAAAGACATAAGCGTATGAAGGGTTCACCAAAGACATGGCTTATAGCTTAACGGAAGATTGACCTTGTTGCAACCTATTACACCACCGTTAGTTGGTCTAGCACACTTTCTCATGTCAAAGATACATTACATTGCCTTGAACATAACTAATAGAGATAACATGTGTAAAAGTATGATATGAACATGGATAGCTCTAATGATCTAGCTTGATTGCATAACTCGTTAGAATAAGCTCATGAAGGGTTCATCAAAGACATAAGCGTATGAAGGGTTCACCAAAGACATAGCTTATAGCTTAACGGAAGATTGACCTTGTTGCAACGTATTACACCACCGTTAGTTGGCCTAGCAGACTTTCTCATGTGAAAGTTACATTACATTGCCTTGTCCTTAGCTAATAGAGATACCATGTGTAAAAATATTATATGAACATGGATAGCTCTAATGATCTAGCTTGATTTCATAACTCATTAGAATATTCTCATGAAGGGTTCATCAAAGACATAAGCGTATGAAGGGTTCACCAAAGACATGGCTTATAGCTTAACGGAAGATTGACCTTGTTGCAACCTATTACACCACCGTTAGTTGGTCTAGCACACTTTCTCATGTCAAAGATACATTACATTGCCTTGAACATAACTAATAGAGATAACATGTGTAAAAGTATTATATTAACATGGATAGCTCTAATGATCTAGCTTGACTTCATAACTCATTAGAATAAGCTCATGAAGGGTTCATCAAAGACATAAGCGTATGAACGGTTCACCAAAGACATAGCTTATAGCTTAATGGAAGATTGACCTTGTTGCAACCTATTACACCACCGTTAGTTGGCCTAGCACACTTTCTCATGTGAAAGTTACATTACATTGCCTTGTACTTAGCTAATAGAGATAACATGTGTAGAAGTATGATATGAACATGGATAGCTCTAATGATCTAGCTTGATTTCATAACTCGTTAGAATAAGCTCATGAAGGGTTCATCAAAGACATAAGCGTATGAACGGTTCACCAAAGACATAGCTTATAGCTTAATGGAAGATTGACCTTGTTGCAACCTATTACACCACCGTTAGTTGGCCTAGCACACTTTCTCATGTGAAAGTTACATTACATTGCCTTGTACTTAGCTAATAGAGATAACATGTGTAGAAGTATGATATGAACATGGATAGCTCTAATGATCTAGCTTGATTTCATAACTCGTTAGAATAAGCTCATGAAGGGTTCATCAAAGACATAAGCGTATGAAGGGTTCACCAACGACATAGCTTATAGCTTAACGGAAGATGACCTTGTTGCAACCTATTACACCACCGTTAGTTGGTCTAGCACACTTTCTCAAGTCAAAGATACATTACATTGCCTTGAACATAGCTAATAGAGATAACATGTGTAAAAGTATTATATGAACATGGATAGCTCTAATGATCTAGCTTGACTTCAAACTCGTTAGAATAAGGTCATGAAGGGTTCATCAAAGACATACGCGTATGAAGGGTTAACCAAAGACACAGCTTATAGCTTAACGGAAGATTGACCTTGTTGAAACCTATTACACCACCGTTAGTTGGCCTAGCACACTTTCTCATGTGAAAGTTACATTACATTGCCTTGTACTTAGCTAATAGAGATAACATGTATAGAAGTATGATATGAACATGGATAGCTCTAATGATCTAGCTTGATTTCATAACTCGTTAGAACAAGCTCATGAAGGGTTCATCAAAGACATAAGCGTATGAAGGATTCACCAAAGACATAGCTTATGCCTTAACGGAAGATTGACCTTGTTGCAACCTATTACACCACTGTTAGTTGGTCTAGCACACTTTCTCATGTGAAAGTTACATTACATTGCCTTGTACTTAGCTAATAGAGATAACATGTGTAAAAATATTATATGAACATGGATAGCTCTAATGATCTAGCTTGATTTCATAACTCGTTAGAATAAGCTCATGAAGGGTTCATCAAAGACATAAGCGTATGAACGGTTCACCAAAGACATAGCTTATAGCTTAACGGAAGATTGACCTTGTTGCAACCTATTACACCACCGTTAGTTGGCCTAGCACACTTTCTCATGTGAAAGTTATATTACATTGCCTTGTACTTAGCTAATAGAGATAACATGTGTAGAAGTATGATATGAACATGGATAGCTCTAATGATCTAGCTTGATTGCATAACTCGTTAGAATAAGCTCATGAAGGGTTCATCAAAGACATAAGCGTATGAAGGGTTCACCAAAGACATAGCTTATAGCTTAACTTAAGATTGACCTTGTTGCAACGTATTACACCACCGTTAGTTGGCCTAGCAGACTTTCTCATGTGAAAGTTACATTACATTGCCTTGTCCTTAGCTAATAGAGATACCATGTGTAAAAATATTATATGAACATGGATAGCTCTAATGATCTAGCTTGATTTCATAACTCATTAGAATATTCTCATGAAGGGTTCATCAAAGACATAAGCGTATGAAGGGTTCACCAAAGACATGGCTTATAGCTTAACGGAAGATTGACCTTGTTGCAACCTATTACACCACCGTTAGTTGGTCTAGCACACTTTCTCATGTCAAAGATACATTACATTGCCTTGAACATAACTAATAGAGATAACATGTGTAAAAGTATGATATGAACATGGATAGCTCTAATGATCTAGCTTGATTGCATAACTCGTTAGAATAAGCTCATGAAGGGTTCATCAAAGACATAAGCGTATGAAGGGTTCACCAAAGACATAGCTTATAGCTTAACGGAAGATTGACCTTGTTGCAACGTATTACACCACCGTTAGTTGGCCTAGCAGACTTTCTCATGTGAAAGTTACATTACATTGCCTTGTCCTTAGCTAATAGAGATACCATGTGTAAAAATATTATATGAACATGGATAGCTCTAATGATCTAGCTTGATTTCATAACTCATTAGAATATTCTCATGAAGGGTTCATCAAAGACATAAGCGTATGAAGGGTTCACCAAAGACATGGCTTATAGCTTAACGGAAGATTGACCTTGTTGCAACCTATTACACCACCGTTAGTTGGTCTAGCACACTTTCTCATGTCAAAGATACATTACATTGCCTTGAACATAACTAATAGAGATAACATGTGTAAAAGTATTATATTAACATGGATAGCTCTAATGATCTAGCTTGACTTCATAACTCATTAGAATAAGCTCATGAAGGGTTCATCAAAGACATAAGCGTATGAACGGTTCACCAAAGACATAGCTTATAGCTTAATGGAAGATTGACCTTGTTGCAACCTATTACACCACCGTTAGTTGGCCTAGCACACTTTCTCATGTGAAAGTTACATTACATTGCCTTGTACTTAGCTAATAGAGATAACATGTGTAGAAGTATGATATGAACATGGATAGCTCTAATGATCTAGCTTGATTTCATAACTCGTTAGAATAAGCTCATGAAGGGTTCATCAAAGACATAAGCGTATGAACGGTTCACCAAAGACATAGCTTATAGCTTAATGGAAGATTGACCTTGTTGCAACCTATTACACCACCGTTAGTTGGCCTAGCACACTTTCTCATGTGAAAGTTACATTACATTGCCTTGTACTTAGCTAATAGAGATAACATGTGTAGAAGTATGATATGAACATGGATAGCTCTAATGATCTAGCTTGATTTCATAACTCGTTAGAATAAGCTCATGAAGGGTTCATCAAAGACATAAGCGTATGAAGGGTTCACCAACGACATAGCTTATAGCTTAACGGAAGATGACCTTGTTGCAACCTATTACACCACCGTTAGTTGGTCTAGCACACTTTCTCAAGTCAAAGATACATTACATTGCCTTGAACATAGCTAATAGAGATAACATGTGTAAAAGTATTATATGAACATGGATAGCTCTAATGATCTAGCTTGACTTCAAACTCGTTAGAATAAGGTCATGAAGGGTTCATCAAAGACATACGCGTATGAAGGGTTAACCAAAGACACAGCTTATAGCTTAACGGAAGATTGACCTTGTTGAAACCTATTACACCACCGTTAGTTGGCCTAGCACACTTTCTCATGTGAAAGTTACATTACATTGCCTTGTACTTAGCTAATAGAGATAACATGTATAGAAGTATGATATGAACATGGATAGCTCTAATGATCTAGCTTGATTTCATAACTCGTTAGAACAAGCTCATGAAGGGTTCATCAAAGACATAAGCGTATGAAGGATTCACCAAAGACATAGCTTATGCCTTAACGGAAGATTGACCTTGTTGCAACCTATTACACCACTGTTAGTTGGTCTAGCACACTTTCTCATGTGAAAGTTACATTACATTGCCTTGTACTTAGCTAATAGAGATAACATGTGTAAAAATATTATATGAACATGGATAGCTCTAATGATCTAGCTTGATTTCATAACTCGTTAGAATAAGCTCATGAAGGGTTCATCAAAGACATAAGCGTATGAACGGTTCACCAAAGACATAGCTTATAGCTTAACGGAAGATTGACCTTGTTGCAACCTATTACACCACCGTTAGTTGGCCTAGCACACTTTCTCATGTGAAAGTTATATTACATTGCCTTGTACTTAGCTAATAGAGATAACATGTGTAGAAGTATGATATGAACATGGATAGCTCTAATTATCTAGCTTGATTTCATAACTCATTAGAATAAGCTCATGAAGGGTTCATCAAAGACATAAGCGTATGAAGGATTCACCAAAGACATAGCTTATGCCTTAACGGAAGATTGAACTTGTTGCAACCTATTACACCACTGTTAGTTGGTCTAGCACACTTTCTCATGTCAAAGATACATTACATTGCCTTGAACATAGCTAATAGAGATAACATGTGTAAAAGTATTATATGAACATGGATAGCTCTAATGATCTAGCTTGACTTCATAACTCGTTAGAATAAGGTCATGAAGGGTTCATCAAAGACATACGCGTATGAAGAGTTCACCAAAGACATAGCTTATAGCTTAACGGAAGATTGACCTTGTTGCAACCTATTACACCACCGTTAGTTGGCCTAGCACACTTTCTCATGTGAAAGTTACTTTACATTGCCTTGTACTTAGCTAATAGAGATAACATGTGTAGAAGTATGATATGAACATGGATAGCTCTAATGATCTAGCTTGATTTCATAACTCGTTAGAATAAGCTCATGAAGGGTTCATCAAAGACATAAGCGTATGAAGGGTTCACCAAAGACATAGCTTATAGCTTAACGGAAGATTGACCTTGTTGCAACCTATTACACCACCGTTAGTTGGCCTAGCAGACTTTCTCATGTGAAAGTTACATTACATTGCCTTGTCCTTAGCTAATAGAGATACCATGTGTAAAAGTATTATATGAACATGGATAGCTCTAATGATCTAGCTTGATTTCATAACTCATTAGAATATTCTCATGAAGGGTTCATCAAAGACATAAGCGTATGAAGGGTTAACCAAAGACATAGCTTATAGCTTAACGGAAGATTGACCTTGTTGCAACCTATTACACCACCGTTAGTTGGCCTAGCACACTTTCTCATGTGAAAGTTACATTACATTGCCTTGTACTTAGCTAATAGAGATAACATGTGTAGAAGTATGATATGAACATGGATAGCTCTAATGATCTAGCTTGATTTCATAACTCATTAGAATAAGCTCATGAAGGGTTATTCAAAGACATACGCTTATGAAGGGTTCACCAAAGACATAGCTTATACCTTAACGGAAGATTGACCTTGTTGCAACATATTACACCACCTTTAGTTGGCCTAGCACACTTTCTCATGTGAAAGTTACATTACATTGCCTTGTACTTAGCTAATAGAGATAACATGTGTAAAAATATTATATGAACATGGATAGCTCTAATGATCTAGCTTGATTTCATAACTCATTAGAATAAGCTCATGAAGGGTTCATCAAAGACATAAGCGTATGAACGGTTCACCAAAGACATAGCTTATAGCTTAATGGAAGATTGACCTTGTTGCAACCTATTACACCACCGTTAGTTGGCCTAGCACACTTTCTCATGTGAAAGTTACATTACATTGCCTTGTACTTAGCTAATAGAGATAACATGTGTAGAAGTATGATATGAACATGGATAGCTCTAATGATCTAGCTTGATTTCATAACTCGTTAGAATAAGCTCATGAAGGGTTCATCAAAGACATAAGCGTATGAAGGGTTCACCAACGACATAGCTTATAGCTTAACGGAAGATGACCTTGTTGCAACCTATTACACCACCGTTAGTTGGTCTAGCAAACTTTCTCAAGTCAAAGATACATTACATTGCCTTGAACATAGCTAATAGAGATAACATGTGTAAAAGTATTATATGAACATGGATAGCTCTAATGATCTAGCTTGACTTCAAACTCGTTAGAATAAGGTCATGAAGGGTTCACCAAAGACATACGCGTATGAAGGGTTAACCAAAGACACAGCTTATAGCTTAACGGAAGATTGACCTTGTTGAAACCTATTACACCACCGTTAGTTGGCCTAGCACACTTTCTCATGTGAAAGTTACATTACATTGCCTTGTACTTAGCTAATAGAGATAACATGTATAGAAGTATGATATGAACATGGATAGCTCTAATGATCTAGCTTGATTTCATAACTCATTAGAATAAGCTCATGAAGGGTTCATCAAAGACATAAGCGTATGAAGGATTCACCAAAGACATAGCTTATGCCTTAACGGAAGATTGACCTTGTTGCAACCTATTACACCACTGTTAGTTGGTCTAGCACACTTTCTCATGTGAAAGTTACATTACATTGCCTTGTACTTAGCTAATAGAGATAACATGTGTAAAAATATTATATGAACATGGATAGCTCTAATGATCTAGCTTGATTTCATAACTCGTTAGAATAAGCTCATGAAGGGTTCATCAAAGACATAAGCGTATGAACGGTTCACCAAACACATAGCTTATAGCTTAACGGAAGATTGACCTTGTTGCAACCTATTACACCACCGTTAGTTGGCCTAGCACACTTTCTCATGTGAAAGTTACATTACATTGCCTTGTACTTAGCTAATAGAGATAACATGTGTAAAAATATTATATGAACATGGATAGCTCTAATGATCTAGCTTGATTTCATAACTCGTTAGAATAAGCTCATGAAGGGTTCATCAAAGACATAAGCGTATGAACGGTTCACCAAAGACATAGCTTATAGCTTAACGGAAGATTGACCTTGTTGCAACCTATTACACCACCGTTAGTTGGCCTAGCACACTTTCTCATGTGAAAGTTACATTACATTGCCTTGTACTTAGCTAATAGAGATAACATGTGTAGAAGTATGATATGAACATGGATAGCTCTAATTATCTAGCTTGATTTCATAACTCATTAGAATAAGCTCATGAAGGGTTCATCAAAGACATAAGCGTATGAAGGATTCACCAAAGACATAGCTTATGCCTTAACGGAAGATTGACCTTGTTGCAACCTATTACACCACTGTTAGTTGGTCTAGCACACTTTCTCATGTGAAAGTTACATTACATTGCCTTGTACTTAGCTAATAGAGATAACATGTGTAAAAATATTATATGAACATGGATAGCTCTAATGATCTAGCTTGATTTCATAACTCGTTAGAATAAGCTCATGAAGGGTTCATCAAAGACATAAGCGTATGAACGGTTCACCAAAGACATAGCTTATAGCTTAACGGAAGATTGACCTTGTTGCAACCTATTACACCACCGTTAGTTGGCCTAGCACACCTTCTCATGTGAAAGTTACATTACATTGCCTTGTACTTAGCTAATAGAGATAACATGTGTAGAAGTATGATATGAACATGGATAGCTCTAATTATCTAGCTTGATTTCATAACTCATTAGAATAAGCTCATGAAGGGTTCATCAAAGACATAAGCGTATGAAGGATTCACCAAAGACATAGCTTATGCCTTAACGTAAGATTGACCTTGTTGCAACCTATTACACCACTGTTAGTTGGTCTAGCACACTTTCTCATGTCAAAGATACATTACATTGCCTTGAACATAGCTAATAGAGATAACATGTGTAAAAGTATTATATGAACATGGATAGCTCTAATGATCTAGCTTGACTTCATAACTCGTTAGAATAAGCTCATGAAGGGTTCATCAAAGACATACGCGTATGAAGAGTTCACCAAAGACATAGCTTATAGCTTAACGGAAGATTGACCTTGTTGCAACCTATTACACCACCGTTAGTTGGCCTAGCACACTTTCTCATGTGAAAGTTACATTACATTGCCTTGTACTTAGCTAATAGAGATAACATGTGTAGAAGTATGATATGAACATGGATAGCTCTAATGATCTAGCTTGATTGCATAACTCGTTAGAATAAGCTCATGAAGGGTTCATCAAAGACATAAGCGTATGAAGGGTTCACCAAAGACATAGCTTATAGCTTAACGGAAGATTGACCTTGTTGCAACGTATTACACCACCGTTAGTTGGCCTAGCAGACTTTCTCATGTGAAAGTTACATTACATTGCCTTGTCCTTAGCTAATAGAGATACCATGTGTAAAAATATTATATGAACATGGATAGCTCTAATGATCTAGCTTGATTTCATAACTCATTAGAATATTCTCATGAAGGGTTCATCAAAGACATAAGCGTATGAAGGGTTCACCAAAGACATGGCTTATAGCTTAACGGAAGATTGACCTTGTTGCAACCTATTACACCACCGTTAGTTGGTCTAGCACACTTTCTCATGTCAAAGATACATTACATTGCCTTGAACATAACTAATAGAGATAACATGTGTAAAAGTATTATATTAACATGGATAGCTCTAATGATCTAGCTTGACTTCATAACTCGTTAGAATAAGGTCATGAAGGGTTATTCAAAGACATACGCTTATGAAGGGTTCACCAAAGACATAGCTTATACCTTAACGGAAGATTGACCTTGTTGCAACATATTACACCACCTTTAGTTGGCCTAGCACACTTTCTCATGTGAAAGTTACATTACATTGCCTTGTACTTAGCTAATAGAGATAACATGTGTAAAAATATTATATGAACATGGATAGCTCTAATGATCTAGCTTGATTTCATAACTCATTAGAATAAGCTCATGAAGGGTTCATCAAAGACATAAGCGTATGAACGGTTCACCAAAGACATAGCTTATAGCTTAACGGAAGATTGACCTTGTTGCAACCTATTACACCACCGTTAGTTGGCCTAGCACACTTTCTCATGTGAAAGTTACATTACATTGCCTTGTACTTAGCTAATAGAGATAACATGTGTAGAAGTATGATATGAACATGGATAGCTCTAATGATCTAGCTTGATTTCATAACTCGTTAGAATAAGCTCATGAAGGGTTCATCAAAGACATAAGCGTATGAAGGGTTCACCAACGACATAGCTTATAGCTTAACGGAAGATGACCTTGTTGCAACCTATTACACCACCGTTAGTTGGTCTAGCACACTTTCTCAAGTCAAAGATACATTACATTGCCTTGAACATAGCTAATAGAGATAACATGTGTAAAAGTATTATATGAACATGGATAGCTCTAATGATCTAGCTTGACTTCAAACTCGTTAGAATAAGGTCATGAAGGGTTCATCAAAGACATACGCGTATGAAGGGTTAACCAAAGACACAGCTTATAGCTTAACGGAAGATTGACCTTGTTGAAACCTATTACACCACCGTTAGTTGGCCTAGCACACTTTCTCATGTGAAAGTTACATTACATTGCCTTGTACTTAGCTAATAGAGATAACATGTATAGAAGTATGATATGAACATGGATAGCTCTAATGATCTAGCTTGATTTCATAACTCGTTAGAACAAGCTCATGAAGGGTTCATCAAAGACATAAGCGTATGAAGGATTCACCAAAGACATAGCTTATGCCTTAACGGAAGATTGACCTTGTTGCAACCTATTACACCACTGTTAGTTGGTCTAGCACACTTTCTCATGTGAAAGTTACATTACATTGCCTTGTACTTAGCTAATAGAGATAACATGTGTAAAAATATTATATGAACATGGATAGCTCTAATGATCTAGCTTGATTTCATAACTCGTTAGAATAAGCTCATGAAGGGTTCATCAAAGACATAAGCGTATGAACGGTTCACCAAAGACATAGCTTATAGCTTAACGGAAGATTGACCTTGTTGCAACCTATTACACCACCGTTAGTTGGCCTAGCACACTTTCTCATGTGAAAGTTACATTACATTGCCTTGTACTTAGCTAATAGAGATAACATGTGTAGAAGTATGATATGAACATGGATAGCTCTAATTATCTAGCTTGATTTCATAACTCATTAGAATAAGCTCATGAAGGGTTCATCAAAGACATAAGCGTATGAAGGATTCACCAAAGACATAGCTTATGCCTTAACGGAAGATTGAACTTGTTGCAACCTATTACACCACTGTTAGTTGGTCTAGCACACTTTCTCATGTCAAAGATACATTACATTGCCTTGAACATAGCTAATAGAGATAACATGTGTAAAAGTATTATATGAACATGGATAGCTCTAATGATCTAGCTTGACTTCATAACTCGTTAGAATAAGGTCATGAAGGGTTCATCAAAGACATACGCGTATGAAGAGTTCACCAAAGACATAGCTTATAGCTTAACGGAAGATTGACCTTGTTGCAACCTATTACACCACCGTTAGTTGGCCTAGCACACTTTCTCATGTGAAAGTTACTTTACATTGCCTTGTACTTAGCTAATAGAGATAACATGTGTAGAAGTATGATATGAACATGGATAGCTCTAATGATCTAGCTTGATTTCATAACTCGTTAGAATAAGCTCATGAAGGGTTCATCAAAGACATAAGCGTATGAAGGGTTCACCAAAGACATAGCTTATAGCTTAACGGAAGATTGACCTTGTTGCAACCTATTACACCACCGTTAGTTGGCCTAGCAGACTTTCTCATGTGAAAGTTACATTACATTGCCTTGTCCTTAGCTAATAGAGATACCATGTGTAAAAGTATTATATGAACATGGATAGCTCTAATGATCTAGCTTGTATTCATAACTCATTAGAATATTCTCATGAAGGGTTCATCAAAGACATAAGCGTATGAAGGGTTAACCAAAGACATAGCTTATAGCTTAACGGAAGATTGACCTTGTTGCAACCTATTACACCACCGTTAGTTGGCCTAGCACACTTTCTCATGTGAAAGTTACATTACATTGCCTTGTACTTAGCTAATAGAGATACCATGTATAGAAGTATGATATGAACATGGATAGCTCTAATGATCTAGCTTGATTTCATAACTCATTAGAATAAGCTCATGAAGGGTTCATCAAAGACATAAGCGTATGAAGGATTCACCAAAGACATAGCTTATGCCTTAACGGAAGATTGACCTTGTTGCAACCTATTACACCACTGTTAGTTGGTCTAGCACACTTTCTCATGTCAAAGATACATTACATTGCCTTGAACATAGCTAATAGAGATAACATGTGTAAAAGTATTATATGAACATGGATAGCTCTAATGATCTAGCTTGACTTCATAACTCGTTAGAATAAGGTCATGAAGGGTTCATCAAAGACATACGCGTATGAAGAGTTCACCAAAGACATAGCTTATAGCTTAACGGAAGATTGACCTTGTTGCAACCTATTACACCACCGTTAGTTGGCCTAGCACACTTTCTCATGTGAAATTTACTTTACATTGCCTTGTACTTAGCTAATAGAGATAACATGTGTAGAAGTATGATATGAACATGGATAGCTCTAATGATCTAGCTTGATTTCATAACTCGTTAGAATAAGCTCATGAAGGGTTCATCAAAGACATAAGCGTATGAAGGGTTCACCAAAGACATAGCTTATAGCTTAACGGAAGATTGACCTTGTTGCAACCTATTACACCACCGTTAGTTGGCCTAGCAGACTTTCTCATGTGAAAGTTACATTACATTGCCTTGTCCTTAGCTAATAGAGATACCATGTGTAAAAATATTATATGAACATGGATAGCTCTAATGATCTAGCTTGATTTCATAACTCATTAGAATATTCTCATGAAGGGTTCATCAAAGACATAAGCGTATGAAGGGTTAACCAAAGACATAGCTTATAGCTTAACGGAAGATTGACCTTGTTGCAACCTATTACACCACCGTTAGTTGGCCTAGCACACTTTCTCATGTGAAAGTTACATTACATTGCCTTGTACTTCGCTAATAGAGATACCATGTATAGAAGTATGATATGAACATGGATAGCTCTAATGATCTAGCTTGATTTCATAACTCATTAGAATAAGCTCATGAAGGGTTCATCAAAGACATAAGCGTATGAAGGATTCACCAAAGACATAGCTTATGCCTTAACGGAAGATTGACCTTGTTGCAACCTATTACACCACTGTTAGTTGGTCTAGCACACTTTCTCATGTGAAAGTTACATTACATTGCCTTGTACTTAGCTAATAGAGATAACATGTGTAAAAATATTATATGAACATGGATAGCTCTAATGATCTAGCTTGATTTCATAACTCGTTAGAATAAGCTCATGAAGGGTTCATCAAAGACATAAGCGTATGAACGGTTCACCAAAGACATAGCTTATAGCTTAACGGAAGATTGACCTTGTTGCAACCTATTACACCACCGTTAGTTGGCCTAGCACACTTTCTCATGTGAAAGTTACATTACATTGCCTTGTACTTAGCTAATAGAGATAACATGTGTAGAAGTATGATATGAACATGGATAGCTCTAATTATCTAGCTTGATTTCATAACTCATTAGAATAAGCTCATGAAGGGTTCATCAAAGACATAAGCGTATGAAGGATTCACCAAAGACATAGCTTATGCCTTAACGGAAGATTGACCTTGTTGCAACCTATTACACCACTGTTAGTTGGTCTAGCACACTTTCTCATGTCAAAGATACATTACATTCCCTTGAACATAGCTAATAGAGATAACATGTGTAAAAGTATTATATGAACATGGATAGCTCTAATGATCTAGCTTGACTTCATAACTCGTTAGAATAAGCTCATGAAGGGTTCATCAAAGACATACGCGTATGAAGAGTTCACCAAAGACATAGCTTATAGCTTAACGGAAGATTGACCTTGTTGCAACCTATTACACCACCGTTAGTTGGCCTAGCACACTTTCTCATGTGAAAGTTACAATACATTGCCTTGTACTTAGCTAATAGAGATAACATGTATAGAAGTATGATATGAACATGGATAGCTCTAATGATCTAGCTTGATTTCATAACTCATTAGAATAAGCTCATGAAGGGTTCATCAAAGACATAAGCGTATGAAGGATTCACCAAAGACATAGCTTATGCCTTAACGGAAGATTGACCTTGTTGCAACCTATTACACCACTGTTAGTTGGTCTAGCACACTTTCTCATGTGAAAGTTACATTACATTGCCTTGTACTTAGCTAATAGAGATAATATGTGTAAAAATATTATATGAACATGGATAGCTCTAATGATCTAGCTTGATTTCATAACTCGTTAGAATAAGCTCATGAAGGGTTCATCAAAGACATAAGCGTATGAACGGTTCACCAAAGACATAGCTTATAGCTTAACGGAAGATTGACCTTGTTGCAACCTATTACACCACCGTTAGTTGGCCTAGCACACTTTCTCATGTGAAAGTTACATTACATTGCCTTGTACTTAGCTAATAGAGATAACATGTGTAAAAATATTATATGAACATGGATAGCTCTAATGATCTAGCTTGATTTCATAACTCGTTAGAATAAGCTCATGAAGGGTTCATCAAAGACATAAGCGTATGAACGGTTCACCAAAGACATAGCTTATAGCTTAACGGAAGATTGACCTTGTTGCAACCTATTACACCACCGTTAGTTGGCCTAGCACACTTTCTCATGTGAAAGTTACATTACATTGCCTTGTACTTAGCTAATAGAGATAACATGTGTAGAAGTATGATATGAACATGGATAGCTCTAATTATCTAGCTTGATTTCATAACTCATTAGAATAAGCTCATGAAGGGTTCATCAAAGACATAAGCGTATGAAGGATTCACCAAAGACATAGCTTATGCCTTAACGGAAGATTGACCTTGTTGCAACCTATTACACCACTGTTAGTTGGTCTAGCACACTTTCTCATGTGAAAGTTACATTACATTGCCTTGTACTTAGCTAATAGAGATAACATGTGTAAAAATATTATATGAACATGGATAGCTCTAATGATCTAGCTTGATTTCATAACTCGTTAGAATAAGCTCATGAAGGGTTCATCAAAGACATAAGCGTATGAACGGTTCACCAAAGACATAGCTTATAGCTTAACGGAAGATTGACCTTGTTGCAACCTATTACACCACCGTTAGTTGGCCTAGCACACCTTCTCATGTGAAAGTTACATTACCTTGCCTTGTACTTAGCTAATAGAGATAACATGTGTAGAAGTATGATATGAACATGGATAGCTCTAATTATCTAGCTTGATTTCATAACTCATTAGAATAAGCTCATGAAGGGTTCATCAAAGACATAAGCGTATGAAGGATTCACCAAAGACATAGCTTATGCCTTAACGTAAGATTGACCTTGTTGCAACCTATTACACCACTGTTAGTTGGTCTAGCACACTTTCTCATGTCAAAGATACATTACATTGCCTTGAACATAGCTAATAGAGATAACATGTGTAAAAGTATTATATGAACATGGATAGCTCTAATGATCTAGCTTGACTTCATAACTCGTTAGAATAAGCTCATGAAGGGTTCATCAAAGACATACGCGTATGAAGAGTTCACCAAAGACATAGCTTATAGCTTAACGGAAGATTGACCTTGTTGCAACCTATTACACCACCGTTAGTTGGCCTAGCACACTTTCTCATGTGAAAGTTACATTACATTGCCTTGTACTTAGCTAATAGAGATAACATGTGTAGAAGTATGATATGAACATGGATAGCTCTAATGATCTAGCTTGATTGCATAACTCGTTAGAATAAGCTCATGAAGGGTTCATCAAAGACATAAGCGTATGAAGGGTTCACCAAAGACATAGCTTATAGCTTAATGGAAGATTGACCTTGTTGCAACGTATTACACCACCGTTAGTTGGCCTAGTAGACTTTCTCATGTGAAAGTTACATTACATTGCCTTGTCCTTAGCTAATAGAGATACCATGTGTAAAAATATTATATGAACATGGATAGCTCTAATGATCTAGCTTGATTTCATAACTCATTAGAATATTCTCATGAAGGGTTCATCAAAGACATAAGCGTATGAAGGGTTCACCAAAGACATGGCTTATAGCTTAACGGAAGATTGACCTTGTTGCAACCTATTACACCACCGTTAGTTGGTCTAGCACACTTTCTCATGTCAAAGATACATTACATTGCCTTGAACATAACTAATAGAGATAACATGTGTAAAAGTATTATATTAACATGGATAGCTCTAATGATCTAGCTTGACTTCATAACTCGTTAGAATAAGGTCATGAAGGGTTATTCAAAGACATACGCTTATGAAGGGTTCACCAAAGACATAGCTTATACCTTAACGGAAGATTGACCTTGTTGCAACATATTACACCACCTTTAGTTGGCCTAGCACACTTTCTCATGTGAAAGTTACATTACATTGCCTTGTACTTAGCTAATAGAGATAACATGTGTAAAAATATTATATGAACATGGATAGCTCTAATGATCTAGCTTGATTTCATAACTCATTAGAATAAGCTCATGAAGGGTTCATCAAAGACATAAGCGTATGAACGGTTCACCAAAGACATAGCTTATAGCTTAACGGAAGATTGACCTTGTTGCAACCTATTACACCACCGTTAGTTGGCCTAGCACACTTTCTCATGTGAAAGTTACATTACATTGCCTTGTACTTAGCTAATAGAAATAACATGTGTAGAAGTATGATATGAACATGGATAGCTCTAATGATCTAGCTTGATTTCATAACTCGTTAGAATAAGCTCATGAAGGGTTCATCAAAGACATAAGCGTATGAAGGGTTCACCAAAGACATAGCTTATAGCTTAACGGAAGATTGACCTTGTTGCAACCTATTACACCACCGTTAGTTGGCCTAGCAGACTTTCTCATGTGAAAGTTACATTACATTGCCTTGTCCTTAGCTAATAGAGATACCATGTGTAAAAATATTATATGAACATGGATAGCTCTAATGATCTAGCTTGATTTCATAACTTATTAGAATATTCTCATGAAGGGTTCATCAAAGACATAAGCGTATGAAGGGTTCACCAAAGACATAGCTTATAGCTTAACAGAAGATTGACCTAGTTGCAACCTATTACACCACCGTTAGTTGGCCTACCACACTTTTTCATGTGAAAGTTACATTACATTGCCTTGTCCTTAGCTAATAGAGATACCATGTGTAAAAATATTATATGAACATGGATAGCTCTAATGATCTAGCTTGATTTCATAACTCATTAGAATATTCTCATGAATGGTTCATCAAAGACATAAGCGTATGAAGGGTTCACCAAAGACATAGCTTATAGCTTAACAGAAGATTGACCTTGTTGCAACCTATTACACCACCGTTAGTTGGTCTAGCACACTTTCTCATGTCAAAGATACATTACATTGCCTTGTACTTAGCTAATAGAGATAACATGTGCAAAAGTATTATATGAACATGCATAGCTCTAATGATCTAGCTTGATTTCATAACTCGTTAGAATAAGCTCATGAAGGGTTCATCAAAGACATAAGCGTATGAACGGTTCACCAAAGACATAGCTTATAGCTTAACGGAAGATTGACCTTGTTGCAACCTATTACACCACCTTTAGTTGGCCTACCACACTTTCTCATGTGAAAGTTACTTTACATTGCCTAAAACTTAGCTAATAGAGATAACATGTGTAAAAGTATTATATGAACATGGATAGCTCTAATGATCTAGCTTGACTTCATAACTCGTTAGAATAAGCTCATGAAGGGTTCATCAAAGACATACGCGTATGAAGAGTTCACCAAAGACATAGCTTATAGCTTAACGGAAGATTGACCTTGTTGCAACCTATTACACCACCGTTAGTTGGCCTAGCACACTTTCTCATGTGAAAGTTACATTACATTGCCTTGTACTTAGCTAATAGAGATAACATGTGTAGAAGTATGATATGAACATGGATAGCTCTAATGATCTAGCTTGATTTCATAACTCGTTAGAATAAGCTCATGAAGGGTTCATCAAAGACATACGCGTATGAAGAGTTCACCAAAGACATAGCTTATAGCTTAACGGAAGATTGACCTTGTTGCAACCTATTACACCACCGTTAGTTGGCCTAGCACACTTTCTCATGTGAAAGTTACTTTACATTGCCTTGTACTTAGCTAATAGAGATAACATGTGTAGAAGTATGATATGAACATGGATAGCTCTAATGATCTAGCTTGATTTCATAACTCGTTAGAATAAGCTCATGAAGGGTTCATCAAAGACATAAGCGTATGAAGGGTTCACCAAAGACATAGCTTATAGCTTAACGGAAGATTGACCTTGTTGCAACCTATTACACCACCGTTAGTTGGCCTAGCAGACTTTCTCATGTGAAAGTTACATTACATTGCCTTGTCCTTAGCTAATAGAGATACCATGTGTAAAAATATTATATGAACATGGATAGCTCTAATGATCTAGCTTGATTTCATAACTTATTAGAATATTCTCATGAAGGGTTCATCAAAGACATAAGCGTATGAAGGGTTCACCAAAGACATAGCTTATAGCTTAACAGAAGATTGACCTAGTTGCAACCTATTACACCACCGTTAGTTGGCCTACCACACTTTTTCATGTGAAAGTTACATTACATTGCCTTGTCCTTAGCTAATAGAGATACCATGTGTAAAAATATTATATGAACATGGATAGCTCTAATGATCTAGCTTGATTTCATAACTCATTAGAATATTCTCATGAAGGGTTCATCAAAGACATAAGCGTATGAACGGTTCACCAAAGACATAGCTTATAGCTTAACAGAAGATTGACCTTGTTGCAACCTATTACACCACCGTTAGTTGGTCTAGCACACTTTCTCATGTCAAAGATACATTACATTGCCTTGTACTTAGCTAATAGAGATAACATGTGCAAAAGTATTATATGAACATGCATAGCTCTAATGATCTAGCTTGATTTCATAACTCGTTAGAATAAGCTCATGAAGGGTTCATCAAAGACATAAGCGTATGAACGGTTCACCAAAGACATAGCTTATAGCTTAACGGAAGATTGACCTTGTTGCAACCTATTACACCACCTTTAGTTGGCCTACCACACTTTCTCATGTGAAAGTTACTTTACATTGCCTAAAACTTAGCTAATAGAGATACCATGTGTAAAAGTATTATATGAACATGGATAGCTCTAATGATCTACCTTGATTTCATAACTCGTTAGAATAAGCTCATGAAGGGTTCATCAAAGACATAAGCGTATGAAGGGTTCACCAAAGACATAGCTTATAGCTTAACGGAAGATTGACCTTGTTGAAACCTATTACAGCACCGTTAGTTGGCCTAGCAGACTTCTTCATTTGAAAGTTACATTACATTGCCTTGTACTTAGCTAATAGACATAACATGTGTAAAAATATTATATGAACATGGATAGCTCTAAGGATCTAGCTTGATTTCATAACTCATTAGAATAAGCGTATGAAGGGTTAACCAAAGACACAGCTTATAGCTTAACGGAAGATTGACCTTGTTGAAACCTATTACACCACCGTTAGTTGGCCTAGCACACTTTCTCATGTGAAAGTTACATTACATTGCCTTGTACTTAGCTAATAGAGATAACATGTGTAGAAGTATGATATGAACATGGATAGCTCTAATGATCTAGCTTGATTTCATAACTCATTAGAATAAGCTCATGAAGGGGTCATCAAAGACATAAGCGTATGAAGGATTCACCAAAGACATAGCTTATGCCTTAACGGAAGATTGACCTTGTTGCAACCTATTACACCACTGTTAGTTGGTCTAGCACACTTTCTCATGTGAAAGTTACATTACATTGCCTTGTACTTAGCTAATAGAGATAACATGTGTAAAAATATTATATGAACATGGATAGCTCTAATGATCTAGCTTGATTTCATAACTCGTTAGAATAAGCTCATGAAGGGTTCATCAAAGACATAAGCGTATGAACGGTTCACCAAAGACACAGCTTATAGCTTAACGGAAGATTGACCTTGTTGCAACCTATTACACCACCGTTAGTTGGCCTAGCACACTTTCTCATGTGAAAGTTACATTACATTGCCTTGTACTTAGCTAATAGAGATAACATGTGTAGAAGTATGATATGAACATGGATAGCTCTAATGATCTAGCTTGATTTCATAACTCATTAGAATATTCTCATGAAGGGTTCATCAAAGACATAAGCGTATGAAGGGTTCACCAAAGACATAGCTTATAGCTTAACAGAAGATTGACCTTGTTGCAACCTATTACACCACCGTTAGTTGGTCTAGCACACTTTCTCATGTCAAAGATACATTACATTGCCTTGTACTTAGCTAATAGAGATAACATGTGCAAAAGTATTATATGAACATGGATAGCTCTAATGATCTAGCTTGATTTCATAACTCGTTAGAATAAGCTCATGAAGGGTTCATCAAAGACATAAGCGTATGAACGGTTCACCAAAGACATAGCTTATAGCTTAACGGAAGATTGACCTTTTTGCAACCTATTACACCACATTTAGTTGGCCTACCACACTTTCTCATGTGAAAGTTACTTTACATTGCCTAAAACTTAGCTAATAGAGATACCATGTGTAAAAGTATTATATGAACATGGATAGCTCTAATGATCTAGCTTGATTTCATAACTCGTTAGAATAAGGTCATGAAGGGTTCATCAAAGACATAAGCGTATGAACGGTTCACCAAAGACATAGCTTATAGCTTAACGGAAGATTGACCTTGTTGCAACCTATTACACCACCGTTAGTTGGCCTAGCACACTTTCTCATGTGAAAGTTACATTACATTGCCTTGTACTTAGCTAATAGAGATAACATGTGTAGAAGTATGATATGAACATGGATAGCTCTAATGATCTAGCTTGATTTCATAACTCATTAGAATAAGCTCATGAAGGGTTCATCAAAGACATAAGCGTATGAAGGATTCACCAAAGACATAGCTTATGCCTTAACGGAAGATTGACCTTGTTGCAACCTATTACACCACTGTTAGTTGGTCTAGCACACTTTCTCATGTGAAAGTTACATTACATTGCCTTGTACTTAGCTAATAGAGATAACATGTGTAAAAATATTATATGAACATGGATAGCTCTAATGATCTAGCTTGATTTCATAACTCGTTAGAATAAGCTCATGAAGGGTTCATCAAAGACATAAGCGTATGAACGGTTCACCAAAGACATAGCTTATAGCTTAACGGAAGATTGACCTTGTTGCAACCTATTACACCACCGTTAGTTGGCCTAGCACACTTTCTCATGTGAAAGTTACATTACATTGCCTTGTACTTAGCTAATAGAGATAACATGTGTAGAAGTATGATATGAACATGGATAGCTCTAATTATCTAGCTTGATTTCATAACTCATTAGAATAAGCTCATGAAGGGTTCATCAAAGACATAAGCGTATGAAGGATTCACCAAAGACATAGCTTATGCCTTAACGGAAGATTGACCTTGTTGCAACCTATTACACCACTGTTAGTTGGTCTAGCACACTTTCTCATGTCAAAGATACATTACACTGCCTTGAACATAGCTAATAGAGATAACATGTGTAAAAGTATTATATGAACATGGATAGCTCTAATGATCTAGCTTGACTTTATAACTCGTTAGAATAAGCTCATGAAGGGTTCATCAAAGACATACGCGTATGAAGAGTTCACCAAAGACATAGCTTATAGCTTAACGGAAGATTGACCTTGTTGCAACCTATTACACCACCGTTAGTTGGCCTAGCACACTTTCTCATGTGAAAGTTACTTTACATTGCCTTGTACTTAGCTAATAGAGATAACATGTGTAGAAGTATGATATGAACATGGATAGCTCTAATGATCTAGCTTGATTTCATAACTCGTTAGAATAAGCTCATGAAGGGTTCATCAAAGACATAAGCGTATGAAGGGTTCACCAAAGACATAGCTTATAGCTTAACGGAAGATTGACCTTGTTGCAACCTATTACACCACCGTTAGTTGGCCTAGCAGACTTTCTCATGTGAAAGTTACATTACATTGCCTTGAACATAGCTAATAGAGATAACATGTGTAAAAGTATTATATGAACATGGATAGCTCTAATGATCTAGCTTGACTTCATAACTCGTTAGAATAAGGTCATGAAGGGTTCATCAAAGACATACGCGTATGAAGGGTTCACCAAAGACACAACTTATAGCTTAACGGAAGATTGACCTTGTTGCAACCTATTACACCACCTTTAGTTGGCCTACCACACTTTCTCATGTGAAAGTTACATAACATTGCTTAAAACTTAGCTAAAAGAGATACCATGTGTAAAAGTATTATATGAACATGGATAGCTCTAATGATCTAGCTTGATTTCATAACTCGTTAGAACAAGCTCATGAAGGGTGCATCAAAGACATAAGCATATGAAAGGTTCACCAAAGACATAGGTTATAGCTTAACGGAAGATAGACCTTGTTGCAACCTATTACACCACCGTTAGTTGGCCTAGCACACTTTCTCATGTGAAAGTTACATTACATTGCCTTAAACTTAGCTAATAGACATACCATGTGTAAAAGTATTATATGAACATGGATAGCTCTAATGATCTAGCCTGACATTATAACTCGTTAGAATAAGCTCATGAAGGGTTCATCAAAGACATAAGCGTATGAAGGGTCTACCAAAGACATAGCTTATAGCTTAACGGAAGATTGACCTTGTTGCAACCTATTACACAACCGTTAGTTGGCCTAGCACACTTTCTCATGTGAAAGTTACATTACATTGCCTTGTACTTAGCTAATAGAGATAACATGTGTAGAAGTATGATATGAACATGGATAGCTCTAATGATCTAGCTTGATTTCATAACTCATTAGAATAAGCTCATGAAGGGGTCATCAAAGACATAAGCGTATGAAGGATTCACCAAAGACATAGCTTATGCCTTAACGGAAGATTGACCTTGTTGCAACCTATTACACCACTGTTAGTTGGTCTAGCACACTTTCTCATGTGAAAGTTACATTACATTGCCTTGTACTTAGCTAATAGAGATAACATGTGTAAAAATATTATATGAACATGGATAGCTCTAATGATCTAGCTTGATTTCATAACTCGTTAGAATAAGCTCATGAAGGGTTCATCAAAGACATAAGCGTATGAACGGTTCACCAAAGACATAGCTTATAGCTTAACGGAAGATTGACCTTGTTGCAACCTATTACACCACCGTTAGTTGGCCTAGCACACTTTCTCATGTGAAAGTTACATTACATTGCCTTGTACTTAGCTAATAGAGATAACATGTGTAGAAGTATGATATGAACATGGATAGCTCTAATTATCTAGCTTGATTTCATAACTCATTAGAATAAGCTCATGAAGGGTTCATCAAAGACATAAGCGTATGAAGGATTCACCAAAGACATAGCTTATGCCTTAACGGAAGATTGACCTTGTTGCAACCTATTACACCACTGTTAGTTGGTCTAGCACACTTTCTCATGTCAAAGATACATTACATTGCCTTGAACATAGCTAATAGAGATAACATGTGTAAAAGTATTATATGAACATGGATAGCTCTAATGATCTAGCTTGACTTCATAACTCGTTAGAATAAGCTCATGAAGGGTTCATCAAAGACATACGCGTATGAAGAGTTCACCAAAGACATAGCTTATAGCTTAACGGAAGATTGACCTTGTTGCAACCTATTACACCACCGTTAGTTGGCCTAGCACACTTTCTCATGTGAAAGTTACATTACATTGCCTTGTACTTAGCTAATAGAGATAACATGTGTAGAAGTATGATATGAACATGGATAGCTCTAATGATCTAGCTTGATTTCATAACTCATTAGAATAAGCTCATGAAGGGGTCATCAAAGACATAAGCGTATGAAGGATTCACCAAAGACATAGCTTATGCCTTAACGGAAGATTGACCTTGTTGCAACCTATTACACCACTGTTAGTTGGTCTAGCACACTTTCTCATGTGAAAGTTACATTACATTGCCTTGTACTTAGCTAATAGAGATAACATGTTTAAAAATATTATATGAACATGGATAGCTCTAATGATCTAGCTTGATTTCATAACTCGTTAGAATAAGCTCATGAAGGGTTCATCAAAGACATAAGCGTATGAACGGTTCACCAAAGACATAGCTTATAGCTTAACGGAAGATTGACCTTGTTGCAACCTATTACACCACCGTTAGTTGGCCTAGCACACTTTCTCATGTGAAAGTTACATTACATTGCCTTGTACTTAGCTAATAGAGATAACATGTGTAAAAATATTATATGAACATGGATAGCTCTAATGATCTAGCTTGATTTCATAACTCGTTAGAATAAGCTCATGAAGGGTTCATCAAAGACATAAGCGTATGAACGGTTCACCAAAGACATAGCTTATAGCTTAACGGAAGATTGACCTTGTTGCAACCTATTACACCACCGTTAGTTGGCCTAGCACACTTTCTCATGTGAAAGTTACATTACATTGCCTTGTACTTAGCTAATAGAGATAACATGTGTAGAAGTATGATATGAACATGGATAGCTCTAATTATCTAGCTTGATTTCATAACTCATTAGAATAAGCTCATGAAGGGTTCATCAAAGACATAAGCGTATGAAGGATTCACCAAAGACATAGCTTATGCCTTAACGGAAGATTGACCTTGTTGCAACCTATTACACCACTGTTAGTTGGTCTAGCACACTTTCTCATGTGAAAGTTACATTACATTGCCTTGTACTTAGCTAATAGAGATAACATGTGTAAAAATATTATATGAACATGGATAGCTCTAATGATCTAGCTTGATTTCATAACTCGTTAGAATAAGCTCATGAAGGGTTCATCAAAGACATAAGCGTATGAACGGTTCACCAAAGACATAGCTTATAGCTTAACGGAAGATTGACCTTGTTGCAACCTATTACACCACCGTTAGTTGGCCTAGCACACTTTCTCATGTGAAAGTTACATTACATTGCCTTGTACTTAGCTAATAGAGATAACATGTGTAGAAGTATGATATGAACATGGATAGCTCTAATTATCTAGCTTGATTTCATAACTCATTAGAATAAGCTCATGAAGGGTTCATCAAAGACATAAGCGTATGAAGGATTCACCAAAGACATAGCTTATGCCTTAACGGAAGATTGACCTTGTTGCAACCTATTACACCACTGTTAGTTGGTCTAGCACACTTTCTCATGTCAAAGATACATTACATTGCCTTGAACATAGCTAATAGAGATAACATGTGTAAAAGTATTATATGAACATGGATAGCTCTAATGATCTAGCTTGACTTCATAACTCGTTAGAATAAGCTCATGAAGGGTTCATTAAAGACATACGCGTATGAAGAGTTCACCAAAGACATAGCTTATAGCTTAACGGAAGATTGACCTTGTTGCAACCTATTACACCACCGTTAGTTGGCCTAGCACACTTTCTCATGTGAAAGTTACATTACATTGCCTTGTACTTAGCTAATAGAGATAACATGTGTAGAAGTATGATATGAACATGGATAGCTCTAATGATCTAGCTTGATTTCATAACTCATTAGAATAAGCTCATGAAGGGTTCATCAAAGACATAAGCGTATGAAGGATTCACCAAAGACATAGCTTATGCCTTAACGGAAGATTGACCTTGTTGCAACCTATTACACCACTGTTAGTTGGTCTAGCACACTTTCTCATGTGAAAGTTACATTACATTGCCTTGTACTTAGCTAATAGAGATAACATGTTTAAAAATATTATATGAACATGGATAGCTCTAATGATCTAGCTTGATTTCATAACTCGTTAGAATAAGCTCATGAAGGGTTCATCAAAGACATAAGCGTATGAACGGTTCACCAAAGACATAGCTTATAGCTTAACGGAAGATTGACCTTGTTGCAACCTATTACACCACCGTTAGTTGGCCTAGCACACTTTCTCATGTGAAAGTTACATTACATTGCCTTGTACTTAGCTAATAGAGATAACATGTGTAGAAGTATGATATGAACATGGATAGCTCTAATTATCTAGCTTGATTTCATAACTCATTAGAATAAGCTCATGAAGGGTTCATCAAAGACATAAGCGTATGAAGGATTCACCAAAGACATAGCTTATGCCTTAACGGAAGATTGACCTTGTTGCAACCTATTACACCACTGTTAGTTGGTCTAGCACACTTTCTCATGTCAAAGATACATTACATTGCCTTGAACATAGCTAATAGAGATAACATGTGTAAAAGTATTATATGAACATGGATAGCTCTAATGATCTAGCTTGACTTCATAACTCGTTAGAATAAGCTCATGAAGGGTTCACCAAAGACATACGCGTATGAAGAGTTCACCAAAGACATAGCTTATAGCTTAACGGAAGATTGACCTTGTTGCAACCTATTACACCACCGTTAGTTTGCCTAGCACACTTTCTCATGTGAAAGTTACTTTACATTGCCTTGTACTTAGCTAATAGAGATAACATGTGTAGAAGTATGATATGAACATGGATAGCTCTAATGATCTAGCTTGACTTCATAACTCGTTAGAATAAGCTCATGAAGGGTTCATCAAAGACATAAGCGTATGAAGGGTTCACCAAAGACATAGCTTATAGCTTAACGGAAGATTGACCTTATTGCAACCTATTACACCACCGTTAGTTGGCCTAGCAGACTTTCTCATGTGAAAGTTACATTACATTGCCTTGTCCTTAGCTAATAGAGATACCATGTGTAAAAATATTATATGAACATGGATAGCTCTAATGATCTAGCTTGATTTCATAACTCATTAGAATATTCTCATGAAGGGTTCATCAAAGACATAAGCGTATGAAGGGTTCACCAAAGACATAGCTTATAGCTTAACGGAAGATTGACCTAGTTGCAACCTATTACACCACCGTTAGTTGGCCTACCACACTTTCTCATGTGAAAGTTACATTACATTGCCTTGTCCTTAGCTAATAGAGATACCATGTGTAAAAATATTATATGAACATGGATAGCTCTAAGGATCTAGCTTGATTTCATAACTCATTAGAATAAGCGTATGAAGGGTTAACCAAAGACACAGCTTATAGCTTAACGGAAGATTGACCTTGTTGAAACCTATTACACCACCGTTAGTTGGCCTAGCACACTTTCTCATGTGAAAGTTACATTACATTGCCTTGTACTTAGCTAATAGAGATAACATGTGTAGAAGTATGATATGAACATGGATAGCTCTAATGATCTAGCTTGATTTCATAACTCATTAGAATAAGCTCATGAAGGGGTCATCAAAGACATAAGCGTATGAAGGATTCACCAAAGACATAGCTTATGCCTTAACGGAAGATTGACCTTGTTGCAACCTATTACACCACTGTTAGTTGGTCTAGCACACTTTCTCATGTGAAAGTTACATTACATTGCCTTGTACTTAGCTAATAGAGATAACATGTGTAAAAATATTATATGAACATGGATAGCTCTAATGATCTAGCTTGATTTCATAACTCGTTAGAATAAGCTCATGAAGGGTTCATCAAAGACATAAGCGTATGAACGGTTCACCAAAGACATAGCTTATAGCTTAACGGAAGATTGACCTTGTTGCAACCTATTACACCACCGTTAGTTGGCCTAGCACACTTTCTCATGTGAAAGTTACATTACATTGCCTTGTACTTAGCTAATAGAGATAACATGTGTAGAAGTATGATATGAACATGGATAGCTCTAATTATCTAGCTTGATTTCATAACTCATTAGAATAAGCTCATGAAGGGTTCATCAAAGACATAAGCGTATGAAGGATTCACCAAAGACATAGCTTATGCCTTAACGGAAGATTGACCTTGTTGCAACCTATTACACCACTGTTAGTTGGTCTAGCACACTTTCTCATGTGAAAGTTACATTACATTGCCTTGTACTTAGCTAATAGAGATAACATGTGTAGAAGTATGATATGAACATGGATAGCTCTAATGATCTAGCTTGATTTCATAACTCGTTAGAATAAGCTCATGAAGGGTTCATCAAAGACATAAGCGTATGAACGGTTCACCAAAGACATAGCTTATAGCTTAACGGAAGATTGACCTTGTTGCAACCTATTACACCACCTTTACTTGGCCTACCACACTTTCTCATGTGAAAGTTACTTTACATTGCCTTGTGCTTAGCTAATAGAGATACCATGTGTAAAAGTATTATATGAACATGGATAGCTCTAATGATCTACCTTGATTTCATAACTCGTTAGAATAAGCTCATGAAGGGTTCATCAAAGACATAAGCGTATGAAGGGTTCACCAAAGACATAGCTTATAGCTTAACGGAAGATTGACCTTGTTGCAACCTATTACACCACCGTTAGTTGGCCTAGCACACTTTCTCATGTGAAAGTTACATTACATTGCCTTGTCCTTAGCTAATAGAGATACCATGTGTAAAAATATTATATGAACATGGATAGCTCTAATGATCTAGCTTGATTTCATAACTCATTAGAATATTCTCATGAAGGGTTCATCAAAGACATAAGCGTATGAAGGGTTCACCAAAGACATAGCTTATAGCTTAACGGAAGATTGACCTAGTTGCAACCTATTACACCACCGTTAGTTGGCCTAGCACACTTTCTCATGTGAAAGTTACATTACATTGCCTTGTCCTTAGCTAATAGAGATACCATGTGTAAAAATATTATATGAACATGGATAGCTCTAATGATCTAGCTTGATTTCATAACTCATTAGAATATTCTCATGAAGGGTTCATCAAAGACATAAGCGTATGAAGGGTTCACCAAAGACATAGCTTATAGCTTAACAGAAGATTGACCTTGTTGCAACCTATTACACCACCGTTAGTTGGTCTAGCACACTTTCTCATGTCAAAGATACATTACATTGCCTTGTACTTAGCTAATAGAGATAACATGTGCAAAAGTATTATATGAACATAGATAGCTCTAATGATCTAGCTTGATTTCATAACTCGTTAAAATAAGCTCATGAAGGGTTCATCAAAGACATAAGCATAAGACGGTTCACCAAAGACATAGCTTATAGCTTAACGGAAGATTGACCTTGTTGCAACCTATTACACCACCTTTAGTTGGCCTACCACACTTTCTCATGTGAAAGTTACTTTACATTGCCTAAAACTTAGCTAATAGAGATACCATGTGTAAAAGTATTATATGAACATGGATAGCTCTAATGATCTACCTTGATTTCATAACTCGTTAGAATAAGCTCATGAAGGGTTCATCAAAGACATAAGCGTATGAAGGGTTCACCAAAGACATAGCTTATAGCTTAACGGAAGATTGACCTTGTTGCAACCTATTACACCACCGTTAGTTGGCCCAGCACACTTTCTCATGTAAAAGTTACATTACATTGCCTTGTACTTAGCTAATAGAGATAACATGTGCAAAAGTATTATATGAACATGGATAGCTCTAATGATCTAGCTTGATTTCATAACTCGTTAGAATAAGCTCATGAAGGGTTCATCAAAGACATAAGCGTATGAACAGTTCACCAAAGACATAGCTTATAGCTTAACGGAAGATTGACCTTGTTGCAACCTATTACACCACATTTAGTTGGCCTACCACACTTTCTCATGTGAAAGTTACTTTACATTGCCTAAAACTTAGCTAATAGAGATACCATGTGTAAAAGTATTATATGAACATGGATAGCTCTAATGATCTACCTTGATTTCATAACTCGTTAGAATAAGCTCATGAAGGGTTCATCAAAGACATAAGCGTATGAAGGGTTCACCAAAGACATAGCTTATAGCTTAACGGAAGATTGACCTTGTTGAAACTTATTACACCACCGTTAGTTGGCCTAGCACACTTCTTCATTTGAAAGTTACATTACATTGCCTTGTACTTAGCTAATAGAGATAACATGTGTAAAAATATTATATGAACATGGATAGCTCTAATGATCTAGCTTGATTTCATAACTCATTAAAATAAGCTCATGAAGGGTTCATCAAAGACATAAGCGTATGAACGGTTCACCAAAGACATTGCTTATAGCTTAACGGAAGATTGACCTTGTTGCAACCTATTACACCACCGTTAGTTGGCCTAGCACACTTTCTCATGTGAAAGTTACATTACATTGCCTTGTCCTTAGCTAATAGAGATACCATGTGTAAAAATATTATATGAACATGGATAGCTCTAATGATCTAGCTTGATTTCATAACTCATTAGAATATTCTCATGAAGGGTTCATCAAAGACATAAGCGTATGAAGGGTTCACCAAAGACATAGCTTATAGCTTAACAGAAGATTGACCTTGTTGCAACCTATTACACCACCTTTAGTTGGTCTAGCACACTTTCTCATGTCAAAGATACATTACATTGCCTTGTACTTAGCTAATAGAGATAACATGTGCAAAAGTATTATATGAACATGGATAGCTCTAATGATCTAGCTTGATTTCATAACTCGTTAGAATAAGCTCATGAAGGGTTCATCAAAGACATAAGCGTATGAACGGTTCACCAAAGACATAGCTTATAGCTTAACGGAAGATTGACCTTGTTGCAACCTATTACACCACCTTTACTTGGCCTACCACACTTTCTCATGTGAAAGTTACTTTACATTGCCTAAAACTTAGCTAATAGAGATACCATGTGTAAAAGTATTATATGAACATGGATAGCTCTAATGATCTACCTTGATTTCATAACTCGTTAGAATAAGCTCATGAAGGGTTCATCAAAGACATAAGCGTATGAAGGGTTCACCAAAGACATAGCTTATAGCTTAACGGAAGATTGACCTTGTTGCAACCTATTACACCACCGTTAGTTGGCCTAGCAGACTTTCTCATGTGAAAGTTACATTACATTGCCTTGTCCTTAGCTAATAGAGATACCATGTGTAAAAATATTATATGAACATGGATAGCTCTAATGATCTAGCTTGATTTCATAACTCATTAGAATATTCTCATGAAGGGTTCATCAAAGACATAAGCGTATGAAGGGTTCACCAAAGACATAGCTTATAGCTTAACGGAAGATTGACCTAGTTGCAACCTATTACACCACCGTTAGTTGGCCTACCACACTTTCTCATGTGAAAGTTACATTACATTGCCTTGTCCTTAGCTAATAGAGATACCATGTGTAAAAATATTATATGAACATGGATAGCTCTAATGATCTAGCTTGATTTCATAACTCATTAGAATATTCTCATGAAGGGTTCATCAAAGACATAAGCGTATGAAGGGTTCACCAAAGACATAGCTTATAGCTTAACAGAAGATTGACCTTGTTGCAACCTATTACACCACCGTTAGTTGGTCTAGCACACTTTCTCATGTCAAAGATACATTACATTGCCTTGTACTTAGCTAATAGAGATAACATGTGCAAAAGTATTATATGAACATGGATAGCTCTAATGATCTAGCTTGATTTCATAACTCGTTAGAATAAGCTCATGAAGGGTTCATCAAAGACATAAGCGTATGAACGGTTCACCAAAGACATAGCTTATAGCTTAACGGAAGATTGACCTTGTTGCAACCTATTACACCACCTTTAGTTGGCCTACCACACTTTCTCATGTGAAAGTTACTTTACATTGCCTAAAACTTAGCTAATAGAGATACCATGTGTAAAAGTATTATATGAACATGGATAGCTCTAATGATCTACCTTGATTTCATAACTCGTTAGAATAAGCTCATGAAGGGTTCATCAAAGACATAAGCGTATGAAGGGTTCACCAAAGACATAGCTTATAGCTTAACGGAAGATTGACCTTGTTGAAACCTATTACACCACCGTTAGTTGGCCTAGCACACTTCTTCATTTGAAAGTTACATTACATTGCCTTGTACTTAGCTAATAGAGATAACATGTGTAAAAATATTATATGAACATGGATAGCTCTAATGATCTAGCTTGATTTCATAACTCATTAGAATAAGCTCATGAAGGGTTCATCAAAGACATAAGCGTATGAACGGTTCACCAAAGACATTGCTTATAGCTTAACGGAAGATTGACCTTGTTGCAACCTATTACACCACCGTTAGTTGGCCTAGCACACTTTCTCATGTGAAAGTTACATTACATTGCCTTGTCCTTAGCTAATAGAGATACCATGTGTAAAAATATTATATGAACATGGATAGCTCTAATGATCTAGCTTGATTTCATAACTCGTTATAACAAGCTCATGAAGGGTTCATCAAAGACATAAGCGTATGAAGGGTTCACCAAAGACATAACTTATAGCTTAACAGAAGATTGACCTTGTTGCAACCTATTACACCACCGTTAGTTGGCCTAGCAGACTTTCTCATGTGAAAGTTACATTACATTGCCTTGTCCTTAGCTAATAGAGATACCATGTGTAAAAATATTATATGAACATGGATAGCTCTAATGATCTAGCTTGATTTCATAACTCATTAGAATATTCTCATGAAGGGTTCATCAAAGACATAAGCGTATGAAGGGTTCACCAAAGACATAGCTTATAGCTTAACGGAAGATTGACCTAGTTGCAACCTATTACACCACCGTTAGTTGGCCTACCACACTTTCTCATGTGAAAGTTACATTACATTGCCTTGTCCTTAGCTAATAGAGATACCATGTGTAAAAATATTATATGAACATGGATAGCTCTAATGATCTAGCTTGATTTCATAACTCATTAGAATATTCTCATGAAGGGTTCATCAAAGACATAAGCGTATGAAGGGTTCACCAAAGACATAGCTTATAGCTTAACAGAAGATTGACCTTGTTGCAACCTATTACACCACCGTTAGTTGGTCTAGCACACTTTCTCATGTCAAAGATACATTACATTGCCTTGTACTTAGCTAATAGAGATAACATGTGCAAAAGTATTATATGAACATGGATAGCTCTAATGATCTAGCTTGATTTCATAACTCGTTAGAATAAGCTCATGAAGGGTTCATCAAAGACATAAGCGTATGAACGGTTCACCAAAGACATAGCTTATAGCTTAACGGAAGATTGACCTTGTTGCAACCTATTACACCACCTTTAGTTGGCCTACCACACTTTCTCATGTGAAAGTTACTTTACATTGCCTAAAACTTAGCTAATAGAGATACCATGTGTAAAAGTATTATATGAACATGGATAGCTCTAATGATCTACCTTGATTTCATAACTCGTTAGAATAAGCTCATGAAGGGTTCATCAAAGACATAAGCGTATGAAGGGTTCACCAAAGACATAGCTTATAGCTTAACGGAAGATTGACCTTGTTGAAACCTATTACACCACCGTTAGTTGGCCTAGCACACTTCTTCATTTGAAAGTTACATTACATTGCCTTGTACTTAGCTAATAGAGATAACATGTGTAAAAATATTATATGAACATGGATAGCTCTAATGATCTAGCTTGATTTCATAACTCATTAGAATAAGCTCATGAAGGGTTCATCAAAGACATAAGCGTATGAACGGTTCACCAAAGACATTGCTTATAGCTTAACGGAAGATTGACCTTGTTGCAACCTATTACACCACCGTTAGTTGGCCTAGCACACTTTCTCATGTGAAAGTTACATTACATTGCCTTGTCCTTAGCTAATAGAGATACCATGTGTAAAAATATTATATGAACATGGATAGCTCTAATGATCTAGCTTGATTTCATAACTCATTAGAATATTCTCATGAAGGGTTCATCAAAGACATAAGCGTATGAAGGGTTCACCAAAGACATAGCTTATAGCTTAACAGAAGATTGACCTTGTTGCAACCTATTACACCACCTTTAGTTGGTCTAGCACACTTTCTCATGTCAAAGATACATTACATTGCCTTGTACTTAGCTAATAGAGATAACATGTGCAAAAGTATTATATGAACATGGATAGCTCTAATGATCTAGCTTGATTTCATAACTCGTTAGAATAAGCTCATGAAGGGTTCATCAAAGACATAAGCGTATGAACGGTTCACCAAAGACATAGCTTATAGCTTAACGGAAGATTGACCTTGTTGCAACCTATTACACCACCTTTACTTGGCCTACCACACTTTCTCATGTGAAAGTTACTTTACATTGCCTAAAACTTAGCTAATAGAGATACCATGTGTAAAAGTATTATATGAACATGGATAGCTCTAATGATCTACCTTGATTTCATAACTCGTTAGAATAAGCTCATGAAGGGTTCATCAAAGACATAAGCGTATGAAGGGTTCACCAAAGACATAGCTTATAGCTTAACGGAAGATTGACCTTGTTGCAACCTATTACACCACCGTTAGTTGGCCTAGCAGACTTTCTCATGTGAAAGTTACATTACATTGCCTTGTCCTTAGCTAATAGAGATACCATGTGTAAAAATATTATATGAACATGGATAGCTCTAATGATCTAGCTTGATTTCATAACTCATTAGAATATTCTCATGAAGGGTTCATCAAAGACATAAGCGTATGAAGGGTTCACCAAAGACATAGCTTATAGCTTAACGGAAGATTGACCTAGTTGCAACCTATTACACCACCGTTAGTTGGCCTACCACACTTTCTCATGTGAAAGTTACATTACATTGCCTTGTCCTTAGCTAATAGAGATACCATGTGTAAAAATATTATATGAACATGGATAGCTCTAATGATCTAGCTTGATTTCATAACTCATTAGAATATTCTCATGAAGGGTTCATCAAAGACATAAGCGTATGAAGGGTTCACCAAAGACATAGCTTATAGCTTAACAGAAGATTGACCTTGTTGCAACCTATTACACCACCGTTAGTTGGTCTAGCACACTTTCTCATGTCAAAGATACATTACATTGCCTTGTACTTAGCTAATAGAGATAACATGTGCAAAAGTATTATATGAACATGGATAGCTCTAATGATCTAGCTTGATTTCATAACTCGTTAGAATAAGCTCATGAAGGGTTCATCAAAGACATAAGCGTATGAACGGTTCACCAAAGACATAGCTTATAGCTTAACGGAAGATTGACCTTGTTGCAACCTATTACACCACCTTTAGTTGGCCTACCACACTTTCTCATGTGAAAGTTACTTTACATTGCCTAAAACTTAGCTAATAGAGATACCATGTGTAAAAGTATTATATGAACATGGATAGCTCTAATGATCTACCTTGATTTCATAACTCGTTAGAATAAGCTCATGAAGGGTTCATCAAAGACATAAGCGTATGAAGGGTTCACCAAAGACATAGCTTATAGCTTAACGGAAGATTGACCTTGTTGAAACCTATTACACCACCGTTAGTTGGCCTAGCACACTTCTTCATTTGAAAGTTACATTACATTGCCTTGTACTTAGCTAATAGAGATAACATGTGTAAAAATATTATATGAACATGGATAGCTCTAATGATCTAGCTTGATTTCATAACTCATTAGAATAAGCTCATGAAGGGTTCATCAAAGACATAAGCGTATGAACGGTTCACCAAAGACATTGCTTATAGCTTAACGGAAGATTGACCTTGTTGCAACCTATTACACCACCGTTAGTTGGCCTAGCACACTTTCTCATGTGAAAGTTACATTACATTGCCTTGTCCTTAGCTAATAGAGATACCATGTGTAAAAATATTATATGAACATGGATAGCTCTAATGATCTAGCTTGATTTCATAACTCATTAGAATATTCTCATGAAGGGTTCATCAAAGACATAAGCGTATGAAGGGTTCACCAAAGACATAGCTTATAGCTTAACAGAAGATTGACCTTGTTGCAACCTATTACACCACCGTTAGTTGGTCTAGCACACTTTCTCATGTCAAAGATACATTACATTGCCTTGTACTTAGCTAATAGAGATAACATGTGCAAAAGTATTATATGAACATAGATAGCTCTAATGATCTAGCTTGATTTCATAACTCGTTAAAATAAGCTCATGAAGGGTTCATCAAAGACATAAGCGTATGAACGGTTCACCAAAGACATAGCTTATAGCTTAACGGAAGATTGACCTTGTTGCAACCTATTACACCACCTTTAGTTGGCCTACCACACTTTCTCATGTGAAAGTTACTTTACATTGCCTAAAACTTAGCTAATAGAGATACCATGTGTAAAAGTATTATATGAACATGGATAGCTCTAATGATCTACCTTGATTTCATAACTCGTTAGAATAAGCTCATGAAGGGTTCATCAAAGACATAAGCGTATGAAGGGTTCACCAAAGACATAGCTTATAGCTTAACGGAAGATTGACCTTGTTGAAACCTATTACACCACCGTTAGTTGGCCTAGCACACTTCTTCATTTGAAAGTTACATTACATTGCCTTGTACTTAGCTAATAGAGATAACATGTGTAAAAATATTATATGAACATGGATAGCTCTAATGATCTAGCTTGATTTCATAACTCATTAGAATAAGCTCATGAAGGGTTCATCAAAGACATAAGCGTATGAACGGTTCACCAAAGACATTGCTTATAGCTTAACGGAAGATTGACCTTGTTGCAACCTATTACACCACCGTTAGTTGGCCTAGCACACTTTCTCATGTGAAAGTTACATTACATTGCCTTGTCCTTAGCTAATAGAGATACCATGTGTAAAAATATTATATGAACATGGATAGCTCTAATGATCTAGCTTGATTTCATAACTCATTAGAATATTCTCATGAAGGGTTCATCAAAGACATAAGCGTATGAAGGGTTCACCAAAGACATAGCTTATAGCTTAACAGAAGATTGACCTTGTTGCAACCTATTACACCACCGTTAGTTGGTCTAGCACACTTTCTCATGTCAAAGATACATTACATTGCCTTGTACTTAGCTAATAGAGATAACATGTGCAAAAGTATTATATGAACATGGATAGCTCTAATGATCTAGCTTGATTTCATAACTCGTTAGAATAAGCTCATGAAGGGTTCATCAAAGACATAAGCGTATGAACGGTTCACCAAAGACATAGCTTATAGCTTAACGGAAGATTGACCTTGTTGCAACCTATTACACCACCTTTACTTGGCCTACCACACTTTCTCATGTGAAAGTTACTTTACATTGCCTAAAACTTAGCTAATAGAGATACCATGTGTAAAAGTATTATATGAACATGGATAGCTCTAATGATCTACCTTGATTTCATAACTCGTTAGAATAAGCTCATGAAGGGTTCATCAAAGACATAAGCGTATGAAGGGTTCACCAAAGACATAGCTTATAGCTTAACGGAAGATTGACCTTGTTGAAACCTATTACACCACCGTTAGTTGGCCTAGCACACTTTCTCATGTGAAAGTTACATTACATTGCCTTGTCCTTAGCTAATAGAGATACCATGTGTAAAAATATTATATGAACATGGATAGCTCTAATGATCTAGCTTGATTTCATAACTCATTAGAATATTCTCATGAAGGGTTCATCAAAGACATAAGCGTATGAAGGGTTCACCAAAGACATAGCTTATAGCTTAACGGAAGATTGACCTAGTTGCAACCTATTACACCACCGTTAGTTGGTCTAGCACACTTTCTCATGTCAAAGATACATTACATTGCCTTGAACATAGCTAATAGAGATAACATGTGTAAAATTATTATATGAACATGGATAGCTATAATGATCTAGCTTGACTTCATAACTCGTTAGAATAAGGTCATGAAGGGTTCATCAAAGACATAAGCGTATGAAGGGTTCACCAAAGACATAGCTTATAGCTTAACGGAAGATTGACCTTGTTGAAACCTATTACACCACCGTTAGTTGGCCTAGCACACTTTCCCATGTGAAAGTTACATTACATTGCCTTGTACTTAGCTAATAGAGATAACATGTGTAGAAGTATGATATGAACATGGATAGCTCTAATGATCTAGCTTGATTTCATAACTCGTTAGAATAAGCTCATGAAGGGTTTATCAAAGACATAAGCGTATGAAGGGTTCACCAAAGACATAGCTTATAGCTTAACGGAAGATTGACCTTGTTGCAACCTATTACACCACCGTTAGTTGGCCTAGCACACTTTCTCATGTGAAAGTTACATTACATTGCCTTGTCCTTAGCTAATAGAGATACCATGTGTAAAAATATTATATGAACATGGATAGCTCTAATGATCTAGCTTGATTTCATAACTCATTAGAATATTCTCATGAAGGGTTCATCAAAGACATAAGCGTATGAAGGGTTCACCAAAGACATAGCTTATAGCTTAACAGAAGATTGACCTTGTTGCAACCTATTACACCACCGTTAGTTGGTCTAGCACACTTTCTCATGTCAAAGATACATTACATTGCCTTGTACTTAGCTAATAGAGATAACATGTGCAAAAGTATTATATGAACATGGATAGCTCTAATGATCTAGCTTGATTTCATAACTCGTTAGAATAAGCTCATGAAGGGTTCATCAAATACATAAGCGTATGAACGGTTCACCAAAGACATAGCTTATAGCTTAACGGAAGATAGACCTTGTTGCAACCTATTACACCCCCTTTAGTTGGCCTACCACACTTTCTCATGTGAAAGTTACTTTACATTGCCTAAAACTTAGCTAATAGAGATACCATGTGTAAAAGTATTATATGAACATGGATAGCTCTAATGATCTAGCTTGATTTCATAACTCGTTAGAATAAGCTCATGAAGGGTTCATCAAAGACATAAGCGTATGAAAGGTTCATCAAAGACATAGCTTATAGATTAACAGAAGATTGACCTTGTTGCAACCTATTACGCCACCGTTAGTTGGCCTAGCACACTTTCTCATGTGAAAGTTACATTACATTGCCTTGTACTTAGCTAATAGAGATACCATGTGTAAAAGTATTATATGAACATGGATAGCTATAATGATCTAGCTTGACTTCATAACTCGTTAGAATAAGCTCATGAAGGGTTCATCAAAGACATAAGCGTATGAAGGGTTCACCAAAGACATAGCTTATAGGTTAACAGAAGATTGACCTTGTTGCAACCTATTACACAACAGTTAGTTGGCCTAGCACACTTTCTCATGTGAAAGTTACATTACATTGCCTTGTACTTAGCTAATAGAGATAACATGTGTAAAAGTATTATATGAACATGGATAGCTCTAATGATCTAGCTTGATTTCATAACTCGTTAGAATAAGCTCATGAAGGGTTCATCAAAGACATAAGCGTATGAAGGGTTCACCAAAGACATAGCTTATAGCTTAACGGAAGATTGACCTAGTTGCAACCTATTACACCACCGTTAGTTGGTCTAGCACACTTTCTCATGTCAAAGATACATTACATTGCCTTGAACATAGCTAATAGAGATAACATGTGTAAAATTATTATATGAACATGGATAGCTATAATGATCTAGCTTGACTTCATAACTCGTTAGAATAAGGTCATGAAGGGTTCATCAAAGACATAAGCGTATGAAGGGTTCACCAAAGACATAGCTAATAGCTTAACGGAAGATTGACCTTGTTGAAACCTATTACACCACCGTTAGTTGGCCTAGCACACTTTCTCATGTGAAAGTTACATTACATTGCCTTGTACTTAGCTAATAGAGATAACATGTGTAGAAGTATGATATGAACATGGATAGCTCTAATGATCTAGCTTGATTTCATAACTCGTTAGAATAAGCTCATGAAGGGTTTATCAAAGACATAAGCGTATGAAGGGTTCACCAAAGACATAGCTTATAGCTTAACGGAAGATTGACCTTGTTGCAACCTATTACACCACCGTTAGTTGGCCTAGCACACTTTCTCATGTGAAAGTTACATTACATTGCCTTGTCCTTAGCTAATAGAGATACCATGTGTAAAAATATTATATGAACATGGATAGCTCTAATGATCTAGCTTGATTTCATAACTCATTAGAATATTCTCATGAAGGGTTCATCAAAGACATAAGCGTATGAAGGGTTCACCAAAGACATAGCTTATAGCTTAACGGAAGATTGACCTTGTTGAAACCTATTACACCACCGTTAGTTGGCCTAGCACACTTCTTCATTTGAAAGTTACATTACATTGCCTTGTACTTAGCTAATAGAGATAACATGTGTAGAAGTATGATATGAACATGGATAGCTCTAATGATCTAGCTTGATTTCATAACTCGTTAGAATAAGCTCATGAAGGGTTCATCAAAGACATAAGCGTATGAAGGGTTCACCAAAGACATAGCTTATAGCTTAACGGAAGATTGACCTTGTTGCAACCTATTACACCACCGTTAGTTGGCCTAGCAGACTTTCTCATGTGAAAGTTACATTACATTGCCTTGTCCTTAGCTAATAGAGATACCATGTGTAAAAATATTATATGAACATGGATAGCTCTAATGATCTAGCTTGATTTCATAACTCATTAGAATATTCTCATGAAGGGTTCATCAAAGACATAAGCGTATGAAGGGTTCACCAAAGACATAGCTTATAGCTTAACGGAAGATTGACCTAGTTGCAACCTATTACACCACCGTTAGTTGGTCTAGCACACTTTCTCATGTCAAAGATACATTACATTGCCTTGAACATAGCTAATAGAGATAACATGTACAAAAGTATTATATGAACATGGATAGCTCTAATGATCTAGCTTGACTTCATAACTCGTTAGAATAAGGTCATGAAGGGTTCATCAAAGACATACGCGTATGAAGGGTTCACCAAAGACACAGCTTATAGCTTAACGAAAGATTGACCTTGTTGCAACCTATTACACCACCTTTAGTTGGCCTACCACACTTTCTCATGTGAAAGTTACTTTACATTGCCTAAAACTTAGCTAATAGAGATACTATGTGTAAAAGTATTATATGAACATGGATAGCTCTAATGATCTACCTTGATTTCATAACTCGTTAGAATAAGCTCATGAAGGGTTCATCAAAGACATAAGCGTATGAAGGGTTCACCAAAGACATAGCTTATAGCTTAACGGAAGATTGACCTTGTTGAAACCTATTACACCACCGTTAGTTGGCCTAGCACACTTCTTCATTTGAAAGTTACATTACATTGCCTTGTACTTAGCTAATAGAGATAACATGTGTAAAAATATTATATGAACATGGATAGCTCTAATGATCTAGCTTGATTTCATAACTCATTAGAATAAGCTCATGAAGGGTTCATCAAAGACATAAGCGTATGAACGGTTCACCAAAGACATTGCTTATAGCTTAACGGAAGATTGACCTTGTTGCAACATATTACACCACCGTTAGTTGGCCTAGCACACTTTCTCATGTGAAAGTTACATTACATTACCTTGTCCTTAGCTAATAGAGATACCATGTGTAAAAATATTATATGAACATGGATAGCTCTAATGATCTAGCTTGATTTCATAACTCATTAGAATATTCTCATGAAGGGTTCATCAAAGACATAAGCGTATGAAGGGTTCACCAAAGACATAGCTTATAGCTTAACGGAAGATTGACCTAGTTGCAACCTATTACACCACCGTTAGTTGGTCTAGCACACTTTCTCATGTCAAAGATACATTACATTGCCTTGAACATAGCTAATAGAGATAACATGTACAAAAGTATTATATGAACATGGATAGCTCTAATGATCTAGCTTGACTTCATAACTCGTTAGAATAAGGTCATGAAGGGTTCATCAAAGACATACGCGTATGAAGGGTTCACCAAAGACACAGCTTATAGCTTAACGAAAGATTGACCTTGTTGCAACCTATTACACCACCTTTAGTTGGCCTACCACACTTTCTCATGTGAAAGTTACTTTACATTGCCTAAAACTTAGCTAATAGAGATACCATGTGTAAAAGTATTATATGAACATGGATAGCTCTAATGATCTACCTTGATTTCATAACTCGTTAGAATAAGCTCATGAAGGGTTCATCAAAGACATAAGCGTATGAAGGGTTCACCAAAGACATAGCTTATAGCTTAACGGAAGATTGACCTTGTTGAAACCTATTACACCACCGTTAGTTGGCCTAGCACACTTCTTCATTTGAAAGTTACATTACATTGCCTTGTACTTAGCTAATAGAGATAACATGTGTAAAAATATTATATGAACATGGATAGCTCTAATGATCTAGCTTGATTTCATAACTCGTTAGAATAAGCTCATGAAGGGTTCATCAAAGACATAAGCGTATGAACGGTTCACCAAAGACATAGCTTATAGCTTAACGGAAGATTGACCTTGTTGCAACCTATTACACCACCGTTAGTTGGCCTAGCACACTTTCTCATGTGAAAGTTACATTACATTGCCTTGTACTTAGCTAATAGAGATAACATGTGTAGAAGTATGATATGAACATGGATAGCTCTAATGATCTAGCTTGATTTCATAACTCATTAGAATAAGCTCATGAAGGGTTCATCAAAGACATAAGCGTATGAAGGGTTCACCAAAGACATAGCTTATGCCTTAACGGAAGATTGACCTTGTTGCAACCTATTACACCACTGTTAGTTGGTCTAGCACACTTTCTCATGTCAAATATACATTACATTGCCTTGAACATAGCTAATAGAGATAACATGTGTAAAAGTATTATATGAACATGGATAGCTCTAATGATCTAGCTTGACTTCATAACTCGTTAGAATAAGGTCATGAAGGGTTCATCAAAGACATACGCGTATGAAGGGTTCACCAAAGACACAGCTTATAGCTTAACGGAAGATTGACCTTGTTGAAACCTATTACACCACCGTTAGTTGGCCTAGCACACTTCTTCATTTGAAAGTTACATTACATTGCCTTGTACTTAGCTAATAGAGATAACATGTGTAGAAGTATGATATGAACATGGATAGCTCTAATCATCTAGCTTGATTTCATAACTCGTTAGAATAAGCTCATGAAGGGTTCATCAAAGACATAAGCGTATGAAGGGTTCACCAAAGACATAGCTTATAGCTTAACGGAAGATTGACCTTGTTGCAACCTATTACACCACCGTTAGTTGGCCTAGCAGACTTTCTCATGTGAAAGTTACATTACATTGCCTTGTCCTTAGCTAATAGAGATACCATGTGTAAAAATATTATATAAACATGGATAGCTCTAATGATCTAGCTTGATTTCATAACTCATTAGAATAATCTCATGAAGGGTTCATCAAAGACATAAGCGTATGAAGGGTTCACCAAAGACATAGCTTATAGCTTAACAGAAGATTGACCTTGTTGCAACCTATTACACCACCGTTAGTTGGTCTAGCACACTTTCTCATGTCAAAGATACATTACATTGCCTTGAACATAGCTAATAGAGATAACATGTGCAAAAGTATTATATGAACATGGATAGCTCTAATGATCTAGCTTGACTTCATAACTCGTTAGAATAAGGTCATGAAGGGTTCATCAAAGACATACGCGTATGAAGGGTTCACCAATGACACAGCTTATAGCTTAACGAAAGATTGACCTTGTTGGAACCTATTACACCACCTTTAGTTGGCCTACCACACTTTCTCATGTGAAAATTACATTACATTGCCTAAAACTTAGCTAATAGAGATACCATGTGTAAAAGTATTATATGAACATGGATAGCTCTAATGATCTACCTTGATTTCATAACTCGTTAGAATAAGCTCATGAAGGGTTCATCAAAGATATAAGCGTATGAACAGTTCACCAAAGACATAGCTTATAGCTTAACAGAAGATTGACCTTGTTGAAACCTATTACACCACCGTTAGTTGGCCTAGCACACTTTCTTCATTTGAAAGTTACATTACATTGCCTTGTACTTAGCTAATAGAGATAACATGTGTAGAAGTATGATATGAACATGGATAGCTCTAATGGTCTAGCTTGATTTCATAACTTGTTAGAACAAGCTCATGAAGGGTTCATCAAAGACATAAGCGTATGAAATGTTCACCAAAGACATAACTTATAGCTTAACGGAAGATTGACCTTGTTGCAACATATTACACCACCGTTAGTTGGCCTAGCACACTTTCTCATGTGAAAGTTACATTACATTGCCTTAAACTTAGCTAATAGACATACCATGTGTAAAAGTATTATAGGAACATGGATAGCTCTAATGATCTAGCTTGACGTTATAACTCGATAGAATAAGCTCATGAAGGGTTCATCAAAGACATAAGCGTATGAAAGATTAACCAAAGACATAGCTTATAGCTTAACGGAAGATTGACCTTGTTGCAACCTATTACACCACCGTTAGTTGGCCCAGCACACTTTCTCATGTAAAAGTTACATTACATTGCCTTGTACTTAGCTAATAGAGATACCATGTGTAAAAGTATTATATGAACATGGATAGCTCTAATGATCTAGCTTGATTTCATAACTCGTTAGAACAAGCTCATGAAGGGTTCATCAAAGACATAAGCGTATGAAAGGTTCACCAAAGACATAACTTATAGCTTAACAGAAGATTGACCTTGTTGCAACGTATTACACCACCGTTAGTTGGCCTAGCACACTTTCTCATGTGAAAGTTACATTACATTGCCTTAAACTTAGCTAATAGACATACCATGTGTAAAAGTATTATAGGAACATGGATAGCTCTAATGATCTAGCTTGACGTTATAACTCGATAGAATAAGCTCATGAAGGGTTCATCAAAGACATAAGCGTATGAAAGATTAACCAAAGACATAGCTTATAGCTTAACGGAAGATTGACCTTGTTGCAACCTATTACACCACCGTTAGTTGGCCCAGCACACTTTCTCATGTAAAAGTTACATTACATTGCCTTGTACTTAGCTAATAGAGATACCATGTGTAAAAGTATTATATGAACATGGATAGCTCTAATGATCTACCTTGATTTCATAACTCGTTAGAATAAGCTCATGAAGGGTTCATCAAAGACATAAGCGTATGAAGGGTTCACCAAAGACATAGCTTATAGCTTAACGGAAGATTGACCTTGTTGAAACCTATTACACCACCGTTAGTTGGCCTAGCACACTTCTTCATTTGAAAGTTACATTACATTGCCTTGTACTTAGCTAATAGAGATAACATGTGTAAAAATATTATATGAACATGGATAGCTCTAATGATCTAGCTTGATTTCATAACTCGTTAGAATAAGCTCATGAAGGGTTCATCAAAGACATAAGCGTATGAACGGTTCACCAAAGACATAGCTTATAGCTTAACGGAAGATTGACCTTGTTGCAACCTATTACACCACCGTTAGTTGGCCTAGCACACTTTCTCATGTGAAAGTTACATTACATTGCCTTGTACTTAGCTAATAGAGATAACATGTATAGAAGTATGATATGAACATGGATAGCTCTAATGATCTAGCTTGATTTCATAACTCATTAGAATAAGCTCATGAAGGGTTCATCAAAGACATAAGCGTATGAAGGGTTCACCAAAGACATAGCTTATGCCTTAACGGAAGATTGACCTTGTTGCAACCTATTACACCACTGTTAGTTGGTCTAGCACACTTTCTCATGTCAAATATACATTACATTGCCTTGAACATAGCTAATAGAGATAACATGTGTAAAAGTATTATATGAACATGGATAGCTCTAATGATCTAGCTTGACTTCATAACTCGTTAGAATAAGGTCATGAAGGGTTCATCAAAGACATACGCGTATGAAGGGTTCACCAAAGACACAGCTTATAGCTTAACGGAAGATTGACCTTGTTGAAACCTATTACACCACCGTTAGTTGGCCTAGCACACTTCTTCATTTGAAAGTTACATTACATTGCCTTGTACTTAGCTAATAGAGATAACATGTGTAGAAGTATGATATGAACATGGATAGCTCTAATCATCTAGCTTGATTTCATAACTCGTTAGAATAAGCTCATGAAGGGTTCATCAAAGACATAAGCGTATGAAGGGTTCACCAAAGACATAGCTTATAGCTTAACGGAAGATTGACCTTGTTGCAACCTATTACACCACCGTTAGTTGGCCTAGCAGACTTTCTCATGTGAAAGTTACATTACATTGCCTTGTCCTTAGCTAATAGAGATACCATGTGTAAAAATATTATATAAACATGGATAGCTCTAATGATCTAGCTTGATTTCATAACTCATTAGAATAAGCTCATGAAGGGTTCATCAAAGATATAAGCGTATGAACAGTTCACCAAAGACATAGCTTATAGCTTAACAGAAGATTGACCTTGTTGAAACCTATTACACCACCGTTAGTTGGCCTAGCACACTTTCTTCATTTGAAAGTTACATTACATTGCCTTGTACTTAGCTAATAGAGATAACATGTGTAGAAGTATGATATGAACATGGATAGCTCTAATGGTCTAGCTTGATTTCATAACTCGTTAGAACAAGCTCATGAAGGGTTCATCAAAGACATAAGCGTATGAAATGTTCACCAAAGACATAACTTATAGCTTAACGGAAGATTGACCTTGTTGCAACATATTACACCACCGTTAGTTGGCCTAGCACACTTTCTCATGTGAAAGTTACATTACATTGCCTTAAACTTAGCTAATAGACATACCATGTGTAAAAGTATTATAGGAACATGGATAGCTCTAATGATCTAGCTTGACGTTATAACTCGATAGAATAAGCTCATGAAGGGTTCATCAAAGACATAAGCGTATGAAAGATTAACCAAAGACATAGCTTATAGCTTAACGGAAGATTGACCTTGTTGCAACCTATTACACCACCGTTAGTTGGCCCAGCACACTTTCTCATGTAAAAGTTACATTACATTGCCTTGTACTTAGCTAATAGAGATACCATGTGTAAAAGTATTATATGAACATGGATAGCTCTAATGATCTAGCTTGATTTCATAACTCGTTAGAACAAGCTCATGAAGGGTTCATCAAAGACATAAGCGTATGAAAGGTTCACCAAAGACATAACTTATAGCTTAACAGAAGATTGACCTTGTTGCAACGTATTACACCACCGTTAGTTGGCCTAGCACACTTTCTCATGTGAAAGTTACATTACATTGCCTTAAACTTAGCTAATAGACATACCATGTGTAAAAGTATTATAGGAACATGGATAGCTCTAATGATCTAGCTTGACGTTATAACTCGATAGAATAAGCTCATGAAGGGTTCATCAAAGACATAAGCGTATGAAAGATTAACCAAAGACATAGCTTATAGCTTAACGGAAGATTGACCTTGTTGCAACCTATTACACCACCGTTAGTTGGCCCAGCACACTTTCTCATGTAAAAGTTACATTACATTGCCTTGTACTTAGCTAATAGAGATACCATGTGTAAAAGTATTATATGAACATGGATAGCTCTAATGATCTACCTTGATTTCATAACTCGTTAGAATAAGCTCATGAAGGGTTCATCAAAGACATAAGCGTATGAAGGGTTCACCAAAGACATAGCTTATAGCTTAACGGAAGATTGACCTTGTTGAAACCTATTACACTACCGTTAGTTGGCCTAGCACACTTCTTCATTTGAAAGTTACATTACATTGCCTTGTACTTAGCTAATAGAGATAACATGTGTAAAAATATTATATGAACATGGATAGCTCTAATGATCTAGCTTGATTTCATAACTCGTTAGAATAAGCTCATGAAGGGTTCATCAAAGACATAAGCGTATGAACGGTTCACCAAAGACATAGCTTATAGCTTAACGGAAGATTGACCTTGTTGCAACCTATTACACCACCGTTAGTTGGCCTAGCACACTTTCTCATGTGAAAGTTACATTACATTGCCTTGTACTTAGCTAATAGAGATAACATGTATAGAAGTATGATATGAACATGGATAGCTCTAATGATCTAGCTTGATTTCATAACTCATTAGAATAAGCTCATGAAGGGTTCATCAAAGACATAAGCGTATGAAGGGTTCACCAAAGACATAGCTTATGCCTTAACGGAAGATTGACCTTGTTGCAACCTATTACACCACTGTTAGTTGGTCTAGCACACTTTCTCATGTCAAATATACATTACATTGCCTTGAACATAGCTAATAGAGATAACATGTGTAAAAGTATTATATGAACATGGATAGCTCTAATGATCTAGCTTGACTTCATAACTCGTTAGAATAAGGTCATGAAGGGTTCATCAAAGACATACGCGTATGAAGGGTTCACCAAAGACACAGCTTATAGCTTAACGGAAGATTGACCTTGTTGAAACCTATTACACCACCGTTAGTTGGCCTAGCACACTTCTTCATTTGAAAGTTACATTACATTGCCTTGTACTTAGCTAATAGAGATAACATGTGTAGAAGTATGATATGAACATGGATAGCTCTAATCATCTAGCTTGATTTCATAACTCGTTAGAATAAGCTCATGAAGGGTTCATCAAAGACATAAGCGTATGAAGGGTTCACCAAAGACATAGCTTATAGCTTAACGGAAGATTGACCTTGTTGCAACCTATTACACCACCGTTAGTTGGCCTAGCAAACTTTCTCATGTGAAAGTTACATTACATTGCCTTGTCCTTCGCTAATAGAGATACCATGTGTAAAAATATTATATAAACATGGATAGCTCTAATGATCTAGCTTGATTTCATAACTCATTAGAATAATCTCATGAAGGGTTCATCAAAGACATAAGCGTATGAAGGGTTCACCAAAGACATAGCTTATAGCTTAACAGAAGATTGACCTTGTTGCAACCTATTACACCACCGTTAGTTGGTCTAGCACACTTTCTCATGTCAAAGATACATTACATTGCCTTGAACATAGCTAATAGAGATAACATGTGCAAAAGTATTATATGAACATGGATAGCTCTAATGATCTAGCTTGACTTCATAACTCGTTAGAATAAGGTCATGAAGGGTTCATCAAAGACATACGCGTATGAAGGGTTCACCAAAGACACAGCTTATAGCTTAACGAAAGATTGACCTTGTTGGAACCTATTACACCACCTTTAGTTGGCCTACCACACTTTCTCATGTGAAAATTACATTACATTGCCTAAAACTTAGCTAATAGAGATACCATGTGTAAAAGTATTATATGAACATGGATAGCTCTAATGATCTACCTTGATTTCATAACTCGTTAGAATAAGCTCATGAAGGGTTCATCAAAGATATAAGCGTATGATTAGTTCACCAAAGACATAGCTTATAGCTTAACAGAAGATTGACCTTGTTGAAACCTATTACACCACCGTTAGTTGGCCTAGCACACTTTCTTCATTTGAAAGTTACATTACATTGCCTTGTACTTAGCTAATAGAGATAACATGTGTAGAAGTATGATATGAACATGGATAGCTCTAATGGTCTAGCTTGATTTCATAACTCGTTAGAACAAGCTCATGAAGGGTTCATCAAAGACATAAGCGTATGAAATGTTCACCAAAGAAATAACTTATAGCTTAACGGAAGATTGACCTTGTTGCAACATATTACACCACCGTTAGTTGGCCTAGCACACTTTCTCATGTGAAAGTTACATTACATTGCCTTAAACTTAGCTAATAGACATACCATGTGTAAAAGTATTATAGGAACATGGATAGCTCTAATGATCTAGCTTGACGTTATAACTCGATAGAATAAGCTCATGAAGGGTTCATCAAAGACATAAGCGTATGAAAGATTAACCAAAGACATAGCTTATAGCTTAACGGAAGATTGATCTTGTTGCAACCTATTACACCACCGTTAGTTGGCCCAGCACACTTTCTCATGTAAAAGTTACATTACATTGCCTTGTACTTAGCTAATAGAGATACCATGTGTAAAAGTATTATATGAACATGGATAGCTCTAATGATCTAGCTTGATTTCATAACTCGTTAGAACAAGCTCATGAAGGGTTCATCAAAGACATAAGCGTATGAAAGGTTCACCAAAGACATAACTTATAGCTTAACAGAAGATTGACCTTGTTGCAACGTATTACACCACCGTTAGTTGGCCTAGCACACTTTCTCATGTGAAAGTTACATTACATTGCCTTAAACTTAGCTAATAGACATACCATGTGTAAAAGTATTATAGGAACATGGATAGCTCTAATGATCTAGCTTGACGTTATAACTCGATAGAATAAGCTCATGAAGGGTTCATCAAAGACATAAGCGTATGAAAGATTAACCAAAGACATAGCTTATAGCTTAACGGAAGATTGACCTTGTTGCAACCTATTACACCACCGTTAGTTGGCCCAGCACACTTTCTCATGTAAAAGTTACATTACATTGCCTTGTACTTAGCTAATAGAGATACCATGTGTAAAAGTATTATATGAACATGGATAGCTCTAATGATCTAGCTTGATTTCATAACTCATTAGAATATTCTCATGAAGGGTTCATCAAAGACATAAGCGTATGAAGGGTTCACCAAAGACATAGCTTATAGCTTAACGGAAGATTGACCTAGTTGCAACCTATTACACCACCGTTAGTTGGTCTAGCACACTTTCTCATGTCAAAGATACATTACATTGCCTTGAACATAGCTAATAGAGATAACATGTGTAAAATTATTATATGAACATGGATAGCTATAATGATCTAGCTTGACTTCATAACTCATTAGAATAAGGTCATGAAGGGTTCATCAAAGACATAAGCGTATGAAGGGTTCACCAAAGACATAGCTTATAGCATAACGGAAAATTGACCTTGTTGAAACCTATTACACCACCGTTAGTTGGCCTAGCACACTTTCTCATGTGAAAGTTACATTACATTGCCTTGTACTTAGCTAATAGAGATAACATGTGTAGAAGTATGATATGAACATGGATAGCTCTAATGATCTAGCTTGATTTCATAACTCGTTAGAATAAGCTCATGAAGGGTTCATCAAAGACATAAGCGTATGAAGGGTTCACCAAAGACATAGCTTATAGCTTAACGGAAGATTGACTTTGTTGCAACCTATTACACCACCGTTAGTTGGCCTAGCACACTTTCTCATGTGAAAGTTACATTACATTGCCTTGTCCTTAGCTAATAGAGATACCATGTGTAAAAGTATTATATGAACATGGATAGCTCTAATGATCTACCTTGATTTCATAACTCGTTAGAATAAGCTCATGAAGGGTTCATCAAAGATATAAGCGTATGAACAGTTCACCAAAGACATAGCTTATAGCTTAACAGAAGATTGACCTTGTTGAAACCTATTACACCACCGTTAGTTGGCCTAGCACACTTTCTTCATTTGAAAGTTACATTACATTGCCTTGTACTTAGCTAATAGAGATAACATGTGTAGAAGTATGATATGAACATGGATAGCTCTAATGGTCTAGCTTGATTTCATAACTCGTTAGAACAAGCTCATGAAGGGTTCATCAAAGACATAAGCGTATGAAATGTTCACCAAAGACATAACTTATAGCTTAACGGAAGATTGACCTTGTTGCAACATATTACACCACCGTTAGTTGGCCTAGCACACTTTCTCATGTGAAAGTTACATTACATTGCCTTAAACTTAGCTAATAGACATACCATGTGTAAAAGTATTATAGGAACATGGATAGCTCTAATGATCTAGCTTGACGTTATAACTCGATAGAATAAGCTCATGAAGGGTTCATCAAAGACATAAGCGTATGAAAGATTAACCAAAGACATAGCTTATAGCTTAACGGAAGATTGACCTTGTTGCAACCTATTACACCACCGTTAGTTGGCCCAGCACACTTTCTCATGTAAAAGTTACATTACATTGCCTTGTACTTAGCTAATAGAGATACCATGTGTAAAAGTATTATATGAACATGGATAGCTCTAATGATCTAGCTTGATTTCATAACTCGTTAGAACAAGCTCATGAAGGGTTCATCAAAGACATAAGCGTATGAAAGGTTCACCAAAGACATAACTTATAGCTTAACAGAAGATTGACCTTGTTGCAACGTATTACACCACCGTTAGTTGGCCTAGCACACTTTCTCATGTGAAAGTTACATTACATTGCCTTAAACTTAGCTAATAGACATACCATGTGTAAAAGTATTATAGGAACATGGATAGCTCTAATGATCTAGCTTGACGTTATAACTCGATAGAATAAGCTCATGAAGGGTTCATCAAAGACATAAGCGTATGAAAGATTAACCAAAGACATAGCTTATAGCTTAACGGAAGATTGACCTTGTTGCAACCTATTACACCACCGTTAGTTGGCCCAGCACACTTTCTCATGTAAAAGTTACATTACATTGCCTTGTACTTAGCTAATAGAGATACCATGTGTAAAAGTATTATATGAACATGGATAGCTCTAATGATCTACCTTGATTTCATAACTCGTTAGAATAAGCTCATGAAGGGTTCATCAAAGACATAAGCGTATGAAGGGTTCACCAAAGACATAGCTTATAGCTTAACGGAAGATTGACCTTGTTGAAACCTATTACACCACCGTTAGTTGGCCTAGCACACTTCTTCATTTGAAAGTTACATTACATTGCCTTGTACTTAGCTAATAGAGATAACATGTGTAAAAATATTATATGAACATGGATAGCTCTAATGATCTAGCTTGATTTCATAACTCGTTAGAATAAGCTCATGAAGGGTTCATCAAAGACATAAGCGTATGAACGGTTCACCAAAGACATAGCTTATAGCTTAACGGAAGATTGACCTTGTTGCAACCTATTACACCACCGTTAGTTGGCCTAGCACACTTTCTCATGTGAAAGTTACATTACATTGCCTTGTACTTAGCTAATAGAGATAACATGTATAGAAGTATGATATGAACATGGATAGCTCTAATGATCTAGCTTGATTTCATAACTCATTAGAATAAGCTCATGAAGGGTTCATCAAAGACATAAGCGTATGAAGGGTTCACCAAAGACATAGCTTATGCCTTAACGGAAGATTGACCTTGTTGCAACCTATTACACCACTGTTAGTTGGTCTAGCACACTTTCTCATGTCAAATATACATTACATTGCCTTGAACATAGCTAATAGAGATAACATGTGTAAAAGTATTATATGAACATGGATAGCTCTAATGATCTAGCTTGACTTCATAACTCGTTAGAATAAGGTCATGAAGGGTTCATCAAAGACATACGCGTATGAAGGGTTCACCAAAGACACAGCTTATAGCTTAACGGAAGATTGACCTTGTTGAAACCTATTACACCACCGTTAGTTGGCCTAGCACACTTCTTCATTTGAAAGTTACATTACATTGCCTTGTACTTAGCTAATAGAGATAACATGTGTAGAAGTATGATATGAACATGGATAGCTCTAATCATCTAGCTTGATTTCATAACTCGTTAGAATAAGCTCATGAAGGGTTCATCAAAGACATAAGCGTATGAAGGGTTCACCAAAGACATAGCTTATAGCTTAACGGAAGATTGACCTTGTTGGAACCTATTATACCACCTTTAGTTGGCCTACCACACTTTCTCATGTGAAAGTTACATTACATTGCCTAAAACTTAGCTAATAGAGATACCATGTGTAAAAGTATTATATGAACATGGATAGCTCTAATGATCTACCTTGATTTCATAACTCGTTAGAATAAGCTCATGAAGGGTTCATCAAAGATATAAGCGTATGAACAGTTCACCAAAGACATAGCTTATAGCTTAACAGAAGATTGACCTTGTTGAAACCTATTACACCACCGTTAGTTGGCCTAGCACACTTTCTTCATTTGAAAGTTACATTACATTGCCTTGTACTTAGCTAATAGAGATAACATGTGTAGAAGTATGATATGAACATGGATAGCTCTAATGGTCTAGCTTGATTTCATAACTCGTTAGAACAAGCTCATGAAGGGTTCATCAAAGACATAAGCGTATGAAATGTTCACCAAAGAAATAACTTATAGCTTAACGGAAGATTGACCTTGTTGCAACATATTACACCACCGTTAGTTGGCCTAGCACACTTTCTCATGTGAAAGTTACATTACATTGCCTTAAACTTAGCTAATAGACATACCATGTGTAAAAGTATTATAGGAACATGGATAGCTCTAATGATCTAGCTTGACGTTATAACTCGATAGAATAAGCTCATGAAGGGTTCATCAAAGACATAAGCGTATGAAAGATTAACCAAAGACATAGCTTATAGCTTAACGGAAGATTGATCTTGTTGCAACCTATTACACCACCGTTAGTTGGCCCAGCACACTTTCTCATGTAAAAGTTACATTACATTGCCTTGTACTTAGCTAATAGAGATACCATGTGTAAAAGTATTATATGAACATGGATAGCTCTAATGATCTAGCTTGATTTCATAACTCGTTAGAACAAGCTCATGAAGGGTTCATCAAAGACATAAGCGTATGAAAGGTTCACCAAAGACATAACTTATAGCTTAACAGAAGATTGACCTTGTTGCAACGTATTACACCACCGTTAGTTGGCCTAGCACACTTTCTCATGTGAAAGTTACATTACATTGCCTTAAACTTAGCTAATAGACATACCATGTGTAAAAGTATTATAGGAACATGGATAGCTCTAATGATCTAGCTTGACGTTATAACTCGATAGAATAAGCTCATGAAGGGTTCATCAAAGACATAAGCGTATGAAAGATTAACCAAAGACATAGCTTATAGCTTAACGGAAGATTGACCTTGTTGCAACCTATTACACCACCGTTAGTTGGCCCAGCACACTTTCTCATGTAAAAGTTACATTACATTGCCTTGTACTTAGCTAATAGAGATACCATGTGTAAAAGTATTATATGAACATGGATAGCTCTAATGATCTAGCTTGATTTCATAACTCATTAGAATATTCTCATGAAGGGTTCATCAAAGACATAAGCGTATGAAGGGTTCACCAAAGACATAGCTTATAGCTTAACGGAAGATTGACCTAGTTGCAACCTATTACACCACCGTTAGTTGGTCTAGCACACTTTCTCATGTCAAAGATACATTACATTGCCTTGAACATAGCTAATAGAGATAACATGTGTAAAATTATTATATGAACATGGATAGCTATAATGATCTAGCTTGACTTCATAACTCATTAGAATAAGGTCATGAAGGGTTCATCAAAGACATAAGCGTATGAAGGGTTCACCAAAGACATAGCTTATAGCATAACGGAAAATTGACCTTGTTGAAACCTATTACACCACCGTTAGTTGGCCTAGCACACTTTCTCATGTGAAAGTTACATTACATTGCCTTGTACTTAGCTAATAGAGATAACATGTGTAGAAGTATGATATGAACATGGATAGCTCTAATGATCTAGCTTGATTTCATAACTCGTTAGAATAAGCTCATGAAGGGTTCATCAAAGACATAAGCGTATGAAGGGTTCACCAAAGACATAGCTTATAGCTTAACGGAAGATTGACTTTGTTGCAACCTATTACACCACCGTTAGTTGGCCTAGCACACTTTCTCATGTGAAAGTTACATTACATTGCCTTGTCCTTAGCTAATAGAGATACCATGTGTAAAAATATTATATGAACATGGATAGCTCTAATGATCTAGCTTGATTTCATAACTCATTAGAATATTCTCATGAAGGGTTCATCAAAGACATAAGCGTATGAAGGGTTCACCAAAGACATAGCTTATAGCTTAACAGAAGATTGACCTTGTTGCAACCTATTACACCACCGTTAGTTGGTCTAGCACACTTTCTCATGTCAAAGATACATTACATTGCCTTGTACTTAGCTAATAGAGATAACATGTGCAAAAGTATTATATGAACATAGATAGCTCTAATGATCTAGCTTGATTTCATAACTCGTTAAAATAAGCTCATGAAGGGTTCATCAAAGACATAAGCGTATGAACGGTTCACCAAAGACATAGCTTATAGCTTAACGGAAGATTGACCTTGTTGCAACCTATTACACCACCTTTAGTTGGCCTACCACACTTTCTCATGTGAAAGTTACTTTACATTGCCTAAAACTTAGCTAATAGAGATACCATGTGTAAAAGTATTATATGAACATGGATAGCTCTAATGATCTACCTTGATTTCATAACTCGTTAGAATAAGCTCATGAAGGGTTCATCAAAGACATAAGCGTATGAAGGGTTCACCAAAGACATAGCTTATAGCTTAACGGAAGATTGACCTTGTTGAAACCTATTACACCACCGTTAGTTGGCCTAGCACACTTCTTCATTTGAAAGTTACATTACATTGCCTTGTACTTAGCTAATAGAGATAACATGTGTAGAAGTATGATATGAACATGGATAGCTCTAATGATCTAGCTTGATTTCATAACTCGTTAGAATAAGCTCATGAAGGGTTCATCAAAGACATAAGCGTATGAAGGGTTCACCAAAGACATAGCTTATAGCTTAACGGAAGATTGACCTTGTTGCAACCTATTACACCACCGTTAGTTGGCCCAGCACACTTTCTCATGTAAAAGTTACATTACATTGCCTTGTACTTAGCTAATAGAGATACCATGTGTAAAAGTATTATATGAACATGGATAGCTCTAATGATCTAGCTTGATTTCATAACTCATTAGAATATTCTCATGAAGGGTTCATCAAAGACATAAGCGTATGAAGGGTTCACCAAAGACATAGCTTATAGCTTAACGGAAGATTGACCTAGTTGCAACCTATTACACCACCGTTAGTTGGTCTAGCACACTTTCTCATGTCAAAGATACATTACATTGCCTTGAACATAGCTAATAGAGATAACATGTGCAAAAGTATTATATGAACATGGATAGCTCTAATGATCTAGCTTGACTTCATAACTCGTTAGAATAAGGTCATGAAGGGTTCATCAAAGACATACGCGTATGAAGGGTTCACCAAAGACACAGCTTATAGCTTAACGAAAGATTGACCTTGTTGCAACCTATTACACCACCTTTAGTTGGCCTACCACACTTTCTCATGTGAAAGTTACTTTACATTGCCTAAAACTTAGCTAATAGAGATACCATGTGTAAAAGTATTATATGAACGTGGATAGCTCTAATGATCTACCTTGATTTCATAACTCGTTAGAATAAGCTCATGAAGGGTTCATCAAAGACATAAGCGTATGAACAGTTCACCAAAGACATAGCTTATAGCTTAACAGAAGATTGACCTTGTTGAAACCTATTACACCACCGTTAGTTGGCCTAGCACACTTTCTTCATTTGAAAGTTACATTACATTGCCTTGTACTTAGCTAATAGAGATAACATGTGTAGAAGTATGATATGAACATGGATAGCTCTAATGATCTAGCTTGATTTCATAACTCGTTAGAACAAGCTCATGAAGGGTTCATCAAAGACATAAGCGTATGAAAGGTTCACCAAAGACATAACTTATAGCTTAACGGAAGATTGACCTTGTTGCAACCTATTACACCACCGTTAGTTGGCCTACCACACTTTCTCATGTGAAAGTTACATTACATTGCCTTAAACTTAGCTAATAGACATACCATGTGTAAAAGTATTATAGGAACATGGATAGCTCTAATGATCTAGCTTGACGTTATAACTCGATAGAATAAGCTCATGAAGGGTTCATCAAAGACATAAGCGTATGAAGGGTTCACCAAAGACATAGCTTATAGCTTAACGGAAGATTGACCTTGTTGAAACCTATTACACCACCGTTAGTTGGCCTAGCACACTTCTTCATTTGAAAGTTACATTACATTGCCTTGTACTTAGCTAATAGAGATAACATGTGTAGAAGTATGATATGAACATGGATAGCTCTAATGATCTAGCTTGATTTCATAACTCGTTAGAATAAGCTCATGAAGGGTTCATCAAAGACATAAGCGTATGAAGGGTTCACCAAAGACATAGCTTATAGCTTAACGGAAGATTGACCTTGTTGCAACCTATTACACCACCGTTAGTTGGCCTAGCAGACTTTCTCATGTGAAAGTTACATTACATTGCCTTGTCCTTAGCTAATGGAGATACCATGTGTAAAAATATTATATGAATATGGATAGCTCTAATGATCTAGCTTGATTTCATAACTCATTAGAATAATCTCATGAAGGGTTCATCAAAGACATAAGCGTATGAAGGGTTCACCAAAGACATAGCTTATAGCTTAACAGAAGATTGACCTTGTTGCAACCTATTACACCACCGTTAGTTGGTCTAGCACACTTTCTCGTGTCAAAGATACATTACATTGCCTTGAACATAGCTAATAGAGATAACATGTGCAAAAGTATTATATGAACATGGATAGCTCTAATGATCTAGCTTGACTTCATAACTCGTTAGAATAAGGTCATGAAGGGTTCATCAAAGACATACGCGTATGAAGGGTTCACCAAAGACACAGCTTATAGCTTAACGAAAGATTGACCTTGTTGCAACCTATTACACCACCTTTAGTTGGCCTACCACACTTTCTCATGTGAAAGTTACTTTACATTGCCTAAAACTTAGCTAATAGAGATACCATGTGTAAAAGTATTATATGAACGTGGATAGCTCTAATGATCTACCTTGATTTCATAACTCGTTAGAATAAGCTCATGAAGGGTTCATCAAAGACATAAGCGTATGAACAGTTCACCAAAGACATAGGTTATAGCTTAACAGAAGATTGACCTTGTTGAAACCTATTACACCACCGTTAGTTGGCCTAGCACACTTTCTTCATTTGAAAGTTACATTACATTGCCTTGTACTTAGCTAATAGAGATAACATGTGTAGAAGTATGATATGAACATGGATAGCTCTAATGATCTAGCTTGATTTCATAACTCGTTAGAACAAGCTCATGAAGGGTTCATCAAAGACATAGGCGTATGAAAGGTTCACCAAAGACACAGCTTATAGCTTAACGGAAGATTGACCTTGTTGCAACCTATTACACCACCGTTAGTTGGCCTAGCACACATTCTCATGTCAAAGATACATTACATTGCCTTGAACATAGCTAATAGAGATAACATGTGCAAAAGTATTATATGAACATGGATAGCTCTAATGATCTAGCTTGATTTCATAACTCGTTAGAACAAGCTCATGAAGGGTTCATCAAAGACATAGGCGTATGAAAGGTTCACCAAAGACACAGCTTATAGCTTAACGGAAGATTGACCTTGTTGCAACCTATTACACCACCGTTAGTTGGCCTAGCACACATTCTCATGTCAAAGATACATTACATTGCCTTGAACATAGCTAATAGAGATAACATGTGCAAAAGTATTATATGAACATGGATAGCTCTAATGATCTAGCTTGACTTCATAACTCGTTAGAATAAGGTCATGAAGGGTTCATCAAAGACATACGCGTATGAAGGGTTCACCAAAGACATAGCTTATAGCTTAACGGAAGATTGACCTTGTTGCAACCTATTACACCACCGTTAGTTGGTCTAGCACACTTTCTCATGTCAAAGATACATTACATTGCCTTGAACATAGCTAATAGAGATAACATGTGCAAAAGTATTATATGAACATGGATAGCTCTAATGATCTAGCTTGACTTCATAACTCGTTAGAATAAGGTCATGAAGGGTTCATCAAAGACATACGCGTATGAAGGGTTCACCAAAGACACAGCTTATAGCTTAACGAAAGATTGACCTTGTTGCAACCTATTACACCACCTTTAGTTGGCCTACCACACTTTCTCATGTGAAAGTTACTTTACATTGCCTAAAATTTAGCTAATAGAGATACCATGTGTAAAAGTATTATATGAACATGGATAGCTCTAATGATCTACCTTGATTTCATAACTCGTTAGAATAAGCTCATGAAGGGTTCATCAAAGACATAAGCGTATGAACAGTTCACCAAAGACATAGCTTATAGCTTAACAGAAGATTGACCTTGTTGAAACCTATTACACCACCGTTAGTTGGCCTAGCACACTTTCTTCATTTGAAAGTTACATTACATTGCCTTGTACTTAGCTAATAGAGATAACATGTGTAGAAGTATGATATGAACATGGATAGCTCTAATGATCTAGCTTGATTTCATAACTCGTTAGAATAAGCTCATGAAGGGTTCATCAAAGACATAAGCGTATGAAGGGTTCACCAAAGACATAGCTTATAGCTTAACGGAAGATTGACCTTGTTGAAACCTATTACACCACCGTTAGTTGGCCTAGCACACTTTCTCATGTGAAAGTTACATTACATTGCCTTGTCCTTAGCGAATAGAGATACCATGTGTAAAAATATTATATGAACATGGATAGCTCTAATGATCTAGCTTGATTTCATAACTCATTAGAATAATCTCATGAAGGGTTCATCAAAGACATAAGCGTATGAAGGGTTCACCAAAGACATAGCTTATAGCTTAATAGAAGATTGACCTTGTTGCAACCTATTACACCACCGTTAGTTGGTCTAGCACACTTTCTCATGTCAAAGATACATTACATTGCCTTGAACATAGCTAATAGAGATAACATGTGCAAAAGTATTATATGAACATGGATAGCTCTAATGATCTAGCTTGACTTCATAACTCGTTAGAATAAGGTCATGAAGGGTTCATCAAAGACATACGCGTATGAAGGGTTCACCAAAGACACAGCTTATAGCTTAACGAAAGATTGACCTTGTTGCAACCTATTACACCACCGTTAGTTGGTCTAGCACACTTTCTCATGTCAAAGATACATTACATTGCCTTGAACATAGCTAATAGAGATAACATGTGCAAAAGTATTATATGAACATGGATAGCTCTAATGATCTAGCTTGACTTCATAACTCGTTAGAATAAGGTCATGAAGGGTTCATCAAAGACATACGCGTATGAAGGGTTCACCAAAGACACAGCTTATAGCTTAACGGAAGATTGACCTTGTTGTAACCTATTACACCACCTTTAGTTGGCCTACCACACTTTCTCATGTGAAAGTTACTTTACATTGCCTAAAACTTAGCTAATAGAGATACCATGTGTAAAAGTATTATATGAACATGGATAGCTATAATGATCTACCTTGATTTCATAACTCGTTAGAATAAGCTCATGAAGGGTTCATCATAGACGTAAGCGTATGAAGGGTTCACCAAAGACATAGCTTATAGCTTAACGGAAGATTGACCTTGTTGAAACCTATTACACCACTGTTAGTTGGCCTAGCACACTTCTTCATTTGAAAGTTACATTACATTGCCTTGTACTTAGCTAATAGAGATAACATGTGTAGAAGTATGATATGAACATGGATAGCTCTAATGATCTAGCTTGATTTCATAACTCGTTAGAACAAGCTCATGAAGGGTTCATCAAAGACATAGGCGTATGAAAGGTTCACCAAAGACACAGCTTATAGCTTAACGGAAGATTGACCTTGTTGCAACCTATTACACCACCGTTAGTTGGCCTAGCACACATTCTCATGTCAAAGATACATTACATTGCCTTGAACATAGCTAATAGAGATAACATGTGCAAAAGTATTATATGAACATGGATAGCTCTAATGATCTAGCTTGATTTCATAACTCGTTAGAACAAGCTCATGAAGGGTTCATCAAAGACATAGGCGTATGAAAGGTTCACCAAAGACACAGCTTATAGCTTAACGGAAGATTGACCTTGTTGCAACCTATTACACCACCGTTAGTTGGCCTAGCACACATTCTCATGTCAAAGATACATTACATTGCCTTGAACATAGCTAATAGAGATAACATGTGCAAAAGTATTATATGAACATGGATAGCTCTAATGATCTAGCTTGACTTCATAACTCGTTAGAATAAGGTCATGAAGGGTTCATCAAAGACATACGCGTATGAAGGGTTCACCAAAGACATAGCTTATAGCTTAACGGAAGATTGACCTTGTTGCAACCTATTACACCACCGTTAGTTGGTCTAGCACACTTTCTCATGTCAAAGATACATTACATTGCCTTGAACATAGCTAATAGAGATAACATGTGCAAAAGTATTATATGAACATGGATAGCTCTAATGATCTAGCTTGACTTCATAACTCGTTAGAATAAGGTCATGAAGGGTTCATCAAAGACATACGCGTATGAAGGGTTCACCAAAGACACAGCTTATAGCTTAACGAAAGATTGACCTTGTTGCAACCTATTACACCACCTTTAGTTGGCCTACCACACTTTCTCATGTGAAAGTTACTTTACATTGCCTAAAATTTAGCTAATAGAGATACCATGTGTAAAAGTATTATATGAACATGGATAGCTCTAATGATCTACCTTGATTTCATAACTCGTTAGAATAAGCTCATGAAGGGTTCATCAAAGACATAAGCGTATGAACAGTTCACCAAAGACATAGCTTATAGCTTAACAGAAGATTGACCTTGTTGAAACCTATTACACCACCGTTAGTTGGCCTAGCACACTTTCTTCATTTGAAAGTTACATTACATTGCCTTGTACTTAGCTAATAGAGATAACATGTGTAGAAGTATGATATGAACATGGATAGCTCTAATGATCTAGCTTGATTTCATAACTCGTTAGAATAAGCTCATGAAGGGTTCATCAAAGACATAAGCGTATGAAGGGTTCACCAAAGACATAGCTTATAGCTTAACGGAAGATTGACCTTGTTGAAACCTATTACACCACCGTTAGTTGGCCTAGCACACTTTCTCATGTGAAAGTTACATTACATTGCCTTGTCCTTAGCGAATAGAGATACCATGTGTAAAAATATTATATGAACATGGATAGCTCTAATGATCTAGCTTGATTTCATAACTCATTAGAATAATCTCATGAAGGGTTCATCAAAGACATAAGCGTATGAAGGGTTCACCAAAGACATAGCTTATAGCTTAATAGAAGATTGACCTTGTTGCAACCTATTACACCACCGTTAGTTGGTCTAGCACACTTTCTCATGTCAAAGATACATTACATTGCCTTGAACATAGCTAATAGAGATAACATGTGCAAAAGTATTATATGAACATGGATAGCTCTAATGATCTAGCTTGACTTCATAACTCGTTAGAATAAGGTCATGAAGGGTTCATCAAAGACATACGCGTATGAAGGGTTCACCAAAGACACAGCTTATAGCTTAACGAAAGATTGACCTTGTTGCAACCTATTACACCACCGTTAGTTGGTCTAGCACACTTTCTCATGTCAAAGATACATTACATTGCCTTGAACATAGCTAATAGAGATAACATGTGCAAAAGTATTATATGAACATGGATAGCTCTAATGATCTAGCTTGACTTCATAACTCGTTAGAATAAGGTCATGAAGGGTTCATCAAAGACATACGCGTATGAAGGGTTCACCAAAGACACAGCTTATAGCTTAACGGAAGATTGACCTTGTTGTAAGCTATTACACCACCTTTAGTTGGCCTACCACACTTTCTCATGTGAAAGTTACTTTACATTGCCTAAAACTTAGCTAATAGAGATACCATGTGTAAAAGTATTATATGAACATGGATAGCTATAATGATCTACCTTGATTTCATAACTCGTTAGAATAAGCTCATGAAGGGTTCATCATAGACGTAAGCGTATGAAGGGTTCACCAAAGACATAGCTTATAGCTTAACGGAAGATTGACCTTGTTGAAACCTATTACACCACTGTTAGTTGGCCTAGCACACTTCTTCATTTGAAAGTTACATTACATTGCCTTGTACTTAGCTAATAGAGATAACATGTGTAGAAGTATGATATGAACATGGATAGCTCTAATGATCTAGCTTGATTTCATAACTCGTTAGAACAAGCTCATGAAGGGTTCATCAAAGACATAGGCGTATGAAAGGTTCACCAAAGACACAGCTTATAGCTTAACGGAAGATTGACCTTGTTGCAACCTATTACACCACCGTTAGTTGGCCTAGCACACATTCTCATGTCAAAGATACATTACATTGCCTTGAACATAGCTAATAGAGATAACATGTGCAAAAGTATTATATGAACATGGATAGCTCTAATGATCTAGCTTGACTTCATAACTCGTTAGAATAAGGTCATGAAGGGTTCATCAAAGACATACGCGTATGAAGGGTTCACCAAAGACACAGCTTATAGCTTAACGAAAGATTGACCTTGTTGCAACCTATTACACCACCTTTAGTTGGCCTACCACACTTTCTCATGTGAAAGTTACTTTACATTGCCTAAAACTTAGCTAATAGAGATACCATGTGTAAAAGTATTATATGAACATGGATAGCTCTAATGATCTACCTTGATTTCATAACTCGTTAGAATAAGCTCATGAAGGGTTCATCAAAGACATAAGCGTATGAACAGTTCACCAAAGACATAGCTTATAGCTTAACAGAAGATTGACCTTGTTGAAACCTATTACACCACCGTTAGTTGGCCTAGCACACTTTCTTCATTTGAAAGTTACATTACATTGCCTTGTACTTAGCTAATAGAGATAACATGTGTAGAAGTATGATATGAACATGGATAGCTCTAATGATCTAGCTTGATTTCATAACTCGTTAGAACAAGCTCATGAAGGGTTCATCAAAGACATAAGCGTATGAAAGGTTCACCAAAGACATAACTTATAGCTTAACGGAAGATTGACCTTGTTGCAACCTATTACACCACCGTTAGTTGGCCTACCACACTTTCTCATGTGAAAGTTACATTACATTGCCTTAAACTTAGCTAATAGACATACCATGTGTAAAAGTATTATAGGAACATGGATAGCTCTAATGATCTAGCTTGACGTTATAACTCGATAGAATAAGCTCATGAAGGGTTCATCAAAGACGTAAGCGTATGAAGGGTTCACCAAAGACATAGCTTATAGCTTAACGGAAGATTGACCTTGTTGAAACCTATTACACCACTGTTAGTTGGCCTAGCACACTTCTTCATTTGAAAGTTACATTACATTGCCTTGTACTTAGCTAATAGAGATAACATGTGTAAAAATATGATATGAACATGGATAGCTCTAATGATCTAGCTTGATTTCATAACTCGTTAGAATAAGCTCATGAAGGGTTCATCAAAGACATAAGCGTATGAACAGTTCACCAAAGACATAGGTTATAGCTTAACAGAAGATTGACCTTGTTGAAACCTATTACACCACCGTTAGTTGGCCTAGCACACTTTCTTCATTTGAAAGTTACATTACATTGCCTTGTACTTAGCTAATAGAGATAACATGTGTAGAAGTATGATATGAACATGGATAGCTCTAATGATCTAGCTTGATTTCATAACTCGTTAGAACAAGCTCATGAAGGGTTCATCAAAGACATAGGCGTATGAAAGGTTCACCAAAGACACAGCTTATAGCTTAACGGAAGATTGACCTTGTTGCAACCTATTACACCACCGTTAGTTGGCCTAGCACACATTCTCATGTCAAAGATACATTACATTGCCTTGAACATAGCTAATAGAGATAACATGTGCAAAAGTATTATATGAACATGGATAGCTCTAATGATCTAGCTTGACTTCATAACTCGTTAGAATAAGGTCATGAAGGGTTCATCAAAGACATACGCGTATGAAGGGTTCACCAAAGACACAGCTTATAGCTTAACGAAAGATTGACCTTGTTGCAACCTATTACACCACCTTTAGTTGGCCTACCACACTTTCTCATGTGAAAGTTACTTTACATTGCCTAAAACTTAGCTAATAGAGATACCATGTGTAAAAGTATTATATGAACATGGATAGCTCTAATGATCTACCTTGATTTCATAACTCGTTAGAATAAGCTCATGAAGGGTTCATCAAAGACATAAGCGTATGAACAGTTCACCAAAGACATAGCTTATAGCTTAACAGAAGATTGACCTTGTTGAAACCTATTACACCACCGTTAGTTGGCCTAGCACACTTTCTTCATTTGAAAGTTACATTACATTGCCTTGTACTTAGCTAATAGAGATAACATGTGTAGAAGTATGATATGAACATGGATAGCTCTAATGATCTAGCTTGATTTCATAACTCGTTAGAACAAGCTCATGAAGGGTTCATCAAAGACATAGGCGTATGAAAGGTTCACCAAAGACACAGCTTATAGCTTAACGGAAGATTGACCTTGTTGCAACCTATTACACCACCGTTAGTTGGCCTAGCACACATTCTCATGTCAAAGATACATTACATTGCCTTGAACATAGCTAATAGAGATAACATGTGCAAAAGTATTATATGAACATGGATAGCTCTAATGATCTAGCTTGACTTCATAACTCGTTAGAATAAGGTCATGAAGGGTTCATCAAAGACATACGCGTATGAAGGGTTCACCAAAGACACAGCTTATAGCTTAACGAAAGATTGACCTTGTTGCAACCTATTACACCACCTTTAGTTGGCCTACCACACTTTCTCATGTGAAAGTTACTTTACATTGCCTAAAACTTAGCTAATAGAGATACCATGTGTAAAAGTATTATATGAACATGGATAGCTCTAATGATCTACCTTGATTTCATAACTCGTTAGAATAAGCTCATGAAGGGTTCATCAAAGACATAAGCGTATGAACAGTTCACCAAAGACATAGCTTATAGCTTAACAGAAGATTGACCTTGTTGAAACCTATTACACCACCGTTAGTTGGCCTAGCACACTTTCTTCATTTGAAAGTTACATTACATTGCCTTGTACTTAGCTAATAGAGATAACATGTGTAGAAGTATGATATGAACATGGATAGCTCTAATGATCTAGCTTGATTTCATAACTCGTTAGAACAAGCTCATGAAGGGTTCATCAAAGACATAAGCGTATGAAAGGTTCACCAAAGACATAACTTATAGCTTAACGGAAGATTGACCTTGTTGCAACCTATTACACCACCGTTAGTTGGCCTACCACACTTTCTCATGTGAAAGTTACATTACATTGCCTTAAACTTAGCTAATAGACATACCATGTGTAAAAGTATTATAGGAACATGGATAGCTCTAATGATCTAGCTTGACGTTATAACTCGATAGAATAAGCTCATGAAGGGTTCATCAAAGACATAAGCGTATGAAGGGTTCACCAAAGACATAGCTTATAGCTTAACGGAAGATTGACCTTGTTGAAACCTATTACACCACCGTTAGTTGGCCTAGCACACTTCTTCATTTGAAAGTTACATTACATTGCCTTGTACTTAGCTAATAGAGATAACATGTGTAGAAGTATGATATGAACATGGATAGCTCTAATGATCTAGCTTGATTTCATAACTCATTAGAATAAGCTCATGAAGGGTTCATCAAAGACATAAGCGTATGAAGGGTTCACCAAAGACATAGCTTATAGCTTAACGGAAGATTGACCTTGTTGCAACCTATTACACCACCGTTAGTTGGCCTAGCAGACTTTCTCATGTGAAAGTTACATTACATTGCCTTGTCCTTAGCTAATGGAGATACCATGTGTAAAAATATTATATGAATATGGATAGCTCTAATGATCTAGCTTGATTTCATAACTCATTAGAATAATCTCATGAAGGGTTCATCAAAGACATAAGCGTATGAAGGGTTCACCAAAGACATAGCTTATAGCTTAACAGAAGATTGACCTTGTTGCAACCTATTACACCACGTTAGTTGGTCTAGCACACTTTCTCGTGTCAAAGATACATTACATTGCCTTGAACATAGCTAATAGAGATAACATGTGCAAAAGTATTATATGAACATGGATAGCTCTAATGATCTAGCTTGACTTCATAACTCGTTAGAATAAGGTCATGAAGGGTTCATCAAAGACATACGCGTATGAAGGGTTCACCAAAGACACAGCTTATAGCTTAACGAAAGATTGACCTTGTTGCAACCTATTACACCACCTTTAGTTGGCCTACCACACTTTCTCATGTGAAAGATACTTTACATTGCCTAAAACTTAGCTAATAGAGATACCATGTGTAAAAGTATTATATGAACGTGGATAGCTCTAATGATCTACCTTGATTTCATAACTCGTTAGAATAAGCTCATGAAGGGTTCATCAAAGACATAAGCGTATGAACAGTTCACCAAAGACATAGGTTATAGCTTAACAGAAGATTGACCTTGTTGAAACCTATTACACCACCGTTAGTTGGCCTAGCACACTTTCTTCATTTGAAAGTTACATTACATTGCCTTGTACTTAGCTAATAGAGATAACATGTGTAGAAGTATGATATGAACATGGATAGCTCTAATGATCTAGCTTGATTTCATAACTCGTTAGAACAAGCTCATGAAGGGTTCATCAAAGACATAGGCGTATGAAAGGTTCACCAAAGACACAGCTTATAGCTTAACGGAAGATTGACCTTGTTGCAACCTATTACACCACCGTTAGTTGGCCTAGCACACATTCTCATGTCAAAGATACATTACATTGCCTTGAACATAGCTAATAGAGATAACATGTGCAAAAGTATTATATGAACATGGATAGCTCTAATGATCTAGCTTGACTTCATAACTCGTTAGAATAAGGTCATGAAGGGTTCATCAAAGACATACGCGTATGAAGGGTTCACCAAAGACATAGCTTATAGCTTAACGGAAGATTGACCTTGTTGAAACCTATTACACCACCGTTAGTTGGCCTAGCACACTTCTTCATTTGAAAGTTACATTACATTGCCTTGTACTTAGCTAATAGAGATAACATGTGTAGAAGTATGATATGAACATGGATAGCTCTAATGATCTAGCTTGATTTCATAACTCGTTAGAATAAGCTCATGAAGGGTTCATCAAAGACATAAGCGTATGAAGGGTTCACCAAAGACATAGCTTATAGCTTAACGGAAGATTGACCTTGTTGCAACCTATTACACCACCGTTAGTTGGCCTAGCAGACTTTCTCATGTGAAAGTTACATTACATTGCCTTGTCCTTAGCTAATGGAGATACCATGTGTAAAAATATTATATGAATATGGATAGCTCTAATGATCTAGCTTGATTTCATAACTCATTAGAATAATCTCATGAAGGGTTCATCAAAGACATAAGCGTATGAAGGGTTCACCAAAGACATAGCTTATAGCTTAACAGAAGATTGACCTTGTTGCAACCTATTACACCACCGTTAGTTGGTCTAGCACACTTTCTCGTGTCAAAGATACATTACATTGCCTTGAACATAGCTAATAGAGATAACATGTGCAAAAGTATTATATGAACATGGATAGCTCTAATGATCTAGCTTGACTTCATAACTCGTTAGAATAAGGTCATGAAGGGTTCATCAAAGACATACGCGTATGAAGGGTTCACCAAAGACACAGCTTATAGCTTAACGAAAGATTGACCTTGTTGCAACCTATTACACCACCTTTAGTTGGCCTACCACACTTTCTCATGTGAAAGTTACTTTACATTGCCTAAAACTTAGCTAATAGAGATACCATGTGTAAAAGTATTATATGAACGTGGATAGCTCTAATGATCTACCTTGATTTCATAACTCGTTAGAATAAGCTCATGAAGGGTTCATCAAAGACATAAGCGTATGAACAGTTCACCAAAGACATAGGTTATAGCTTAACAGAAGATTGACCTTGTTGAAACCTATTACACCACCGTTAGTTGGCCTAGCACACTTTCTTCATTTGAAAGTTACATTACATTGCCTTGTACTTAGCTAATAGAGATAACATGTGTAGAAGTATGATATGAACATGGATAGCTCTAATGATCTAGCTTGATTTCATAACTCGTTAGAACAAGCTCATGAAGGGTTCATCAAAGACATAGGCGTATGAAAGGTTCACCAAAGACACAGCTTATAGCTTAACGGAAGATTGACCTTGTTGCAACCTATTACACCACCGTTAGTTGGCCTAGCACACATTCTCATGTCAAAGATACATTACATTGCCTTGAACATAGCTAATAGAGATAACATGTGCAAAAGTATTATATGAACATGGATAGCTCTAATGATCTAGCTTGACTTCATAACTCGCTAGAATAAGGTCATGAAGGGTTCATCAAAGACATACGCGTATGAAGGGTTCACCAAAGACATAGCTTATAGCTTAACGGAAGATTGACCTTGTTGCAACCTATTACACCACCGTTAGTTGGTCTAGCACACTTTCTCATGTCAAAGATACCTTACATTGCCTTGAACATAGCTAATAGAGATAACATGTGCAAAAGTATTATATGAACATGGATAGCTCTAATGATCTAGCTTGACTTCATAACTCGTTAGAATAAGGTCATGAAGGGTTCATCAAAGACATACGCGTATGAAGGGTTCACCAAAGACACAGCTTATAGCTTAACGAAAGATTGACCTTGTTGCAACCTATTACACCACCTTTAGTTGGCCTACCACACTTTCTCATGTGAAAGTTACTTTACATTGCCTAAAACTTAGCTAATAGAGATACCATGTGTAAAAGTATTATATGAACATGGATAGCTCTAATGATCTACCTTGATTTCATAACTCGTTAGAATAAGCTCATGAAGGGTTCATCAAAGACATAAGCGTATGAACAGTTCACCAAAGACATAGCTTATAGCTTAACAGAAGATTGACCTTGTTGAAACCTATTACACCACCGTTAGTTGGCCTAGCACACTTTCTTCATTTGAAAGTTACATTACATTGCCTTGTACTTAGCTAATAGAGATAACATGTGTAGAAGTATGATATGAACATGGATAGCTCTAATGATCTAGCTTGATTTCATAACTCGTTAGAATAAGCTCATGAAGGGTTCATCAAAGACATAAGCGTATGAAGGGTTCACCAAAGACATAGCTTATAGCTTAACGGAAGATTGACCTTGTTGAAACCTATTACACCACCGTTAGTTGGCCTAGCACACTTTCTCATGTGAAAGTTACATTACATTGCCTTGTCCTTAGCGAATAGAGATACCATGTGTAAAAATATTATATGAACATGGATAGCTCTAATGATCTAGCTTGATTTCATAACTCATTAGAATAATCTCATGAAGGGTTCATCAAAGACATAAGCGTATGAAGGGTTCACCAAAGACATAGCTTATAGCTTAATAGAAGATTGACCTTGTTGCAACCTATTACACCACCGTTAGTTGGTCTAGCACACTTTCTCATGTCAAAGATACATTACATTGCCTTGAACATAGCTAATAGAGATAACATGTGCAAAAGTATTATATGAACATGGATAGCTCTAATGATCTAGCTTGACTTCATAACTCGTTAGAATAAGGTCATGAAGGGTTCATCAAAGACATACGCGTATGAAGGGTTCACCAAAGACACAGCTTATAGCTTAACGAAAGATTGACCTTGTTGCAACCTATTACACCACCGTTAGTTGGTCTAGCACACTTTCTCATGTCAAAGATACATTACATTGCCTTGAACATAGCTAATAGAGATAACATGTGCAAAAGTATTATATGAACATGGATAGCTCTAATGATCTAGCTTGACTTCATAACTCGTTAGAATAAGGTCATGAAGGGTTCATCAAAGACATACGCGTATGAAGGGTTCACCAAAGACACAGCTTATAGCTTAACGGAAGATTGACCTTGTTGTAACCTATTACACCACCTTTAGTTGGCCTACCACACTTTCTCATGTGAAAGTTACTTTACATTGCCTAAAACTTAGCTAATAGAGATACCATGTGTAAAAGTATTATATGAACATGGATAGCTATAATGATCTACCTTGATTTCATAACTCGTTAGAATAAGCTCATGAAGGGTTCATCAAAGACGTAAGCGTATGAAGGGTTCACCAAAGACATAGCTTATAGCTTAACGGAAGATTGACCTTGTTGAAACCTATTACACCACTGTTAGTTGGCCTAGCACACTTCTTCATTTGAAAGTTACATTACATTGCCTTGTACTTAGCTAATAGAGATAACATGTGTAAAAATATGATATGAACATGGATAGCTCTAATGATCTAGCTTGATTTCATAACTCGTTAGAATAAGCTCATGAAGGGTTCATCAAAGACATAAGCGTATGAAGGGTTCACCAAAGACATAGCTTATAGCTTAACGGAAGATTGACCTTGTTGAAACCTATTACACCACCGTTAGTTGGCCTAGCACACTTTCTTCATTTGAAAGTTACATTACATTGCCTTGTACTTAGCTAATAGAGATAACATGTGTAGAAGTATGATATGAACATGGATAGCTCTAATGATCTAGCTTGATTTCATAACTCGTTAGAACAAGCTCATGAAGGGTTCATCAAAGACATAGGCGTATGAAAGGTTCACCAAAGACACAGCTTATAGCTTAACGGAAGATTGACCTTGTTGCAACCTATTACACCACCGTTAGTTGGCCTAGCACACATTCTCATGTCAAAGATACATTACATTGCCTTGAACATAGCTAATAGAGATAACATGTGCAAAAGTATTATATGAACATGGATAGCTCTAATGATCTAGCTTGACTTCATAACTCGTTAGAATAAGGTCATGAAGGGTTCATCAAAGACATACGCGTATGAAGGGTTCACCAAAGACACAGCTTATAGCTTAACGAAAGATTGACCTTGTTGCAACCTATTACACCACCTTTAGTTGGCCTACCACACTTTCTCATGTGAAAGTTACTTTACATTGCCTAAAACTTAGCTAATAGAGATACCATGTGTAAAAGTATTATATGAACATGGATAGCTCTAATGATCTACCTTGATTTCATAACTCGTTAGAATAAGCTCATGAAGGGTTCATCAAAGACATAAGCGTATGAACAGTTCACCAAAGACATAGCTTATAGCTTAACAGAAGATTGACCTTGTTGAAACCTATTACACCACCGTTAGTTGGCCTAGCACACTTTCTTCATTTGAAAGTTACATTACATTGCCTTGTACTTAGCTAATAGAGATAACATGTGTAGAAGTATGATATGAACATGGATAGCTCTAATGATCTAGCTTGATTTCATAACTCGTTAGAACAAGCTCATGAAGGGTTCATCAAAGACATAAGCGTATGAAAGGTTCACCAAAGACATAACTTATAGCTTAACGGAAGATTGACCTTGTTGCAACCTATTACACCACCGTTAGTTGGCCTACCACACTTTCTCATGTGAAAGTTACATTACATTGCCTTAAACTTAGCTAATAGACATACCATGTGTAAAAGTATTATAGGAACATGGATAGCTCTAATGATCTAGCTTGACGTTATAACTCGATAGAATAAGCTCATGAAGGGTTCATCAAAGACATAAGCGTATGAAGGGTTCACCAAAGACATAGCTTATAGCTTAACGGAAGATTGACCTTGTTGAAACCTATTACACCACCGTTAGTTGGCCTAGCACACTTCTTCATTTGAAAGTTACATTACATTGCCTTGTACTTAGCTAATAGAGATAACATGTGTAGAAGTATGATATGAACATGGATAGCTCTAATGATCTAGCTTGATTTCATAACTCGTTAGAATAAGCTCATGAAGGGTTCATCAAAGACATAAGCGTATGAAGGGTTCACCAAAGACATAGCTTATAGCTTAACGGAAGATTGACCTTGTTGCAACCTATTACACCACCGTTAGTTGGCCTAGCAGACTTTCTCATGTGAAAGTTACATTACATTGCCTTGTCCTTAGCTAATGGAGATACCATGTGTAAAAATATTATATGAATATGGATAGCTCTAATGATCTAGCTTGATTTCATAACTCATAAGAATAATCTCATGAAGGGTTCATCAAAGACATAAGCGTATGAAAGGTTCACCAAAGACACAGCTTATAGCTTAACGGAAGATTGACCTTGTTGCAACCTATTACACCACCGTTAGTTGGCCTAGCACACATTCTCATGTCAAAGATACATTACATTGCCTTGAACATAGCTAATAGAGATAACATGTGCAAAAGTATTATATGAACATGGATAGCTCTAATGATCTAGCTTGACTTCATAACTCGTTAGAATAAGGTCATGAAGGGTTCATCAAAGACATACGCGTATGAAGGGTTCACCAAAGACACAGCTTATAGCTTAACGAAAGATTGACCTTGTTGCAACCTATTACACCACCTTTAGTTGGCCTACCACACTTTCTCATGTGAAAGTTACTTTACATTGCCTAAAACTTAGCTAATAGAGATACCATGTGTAAAAGTATTATATGAACATGGATAGCTCTAATGATCTACCTTGATTTCATAACTCGTTAGAATAAGCTCATGAAGGGTTCATCAAAGACATAAGCGTATGAACAGTTCACCAAAGACATAGCTTATAGCTTAACAGAAGATTGACCTTGTTGAAACCTATTACACCACCGTTAGTTGGCCTAGCACACTTTCTTCATTTGAAAGTTACATTACATTGCCTTGTACTTAGCTAATAGAGATAACATGTGTAGAAGTATGATATGAACATGGATAGCTCTAATGATCTAGCTTGATTTCATAACTCGTTAGAACAAGCTCATGAAGGGTTCATCAAAGACATAGGCGTATGAAAGGTTCACCAAAGACACAGCTTATAGCTTAACGGAAGATTGACCTTGTTGCAACCTATTACACCACCGTTAGTTGGCCTAGCACACATTCTCATGTCAAAGATACATTACATTGCCTTGAACATAGCTAATAGAGATAACATGTGCAAAAGTATTATATGAACATGGATAGCTCTAATGATCTAGCTTGACTTCATAACTCGTTAGAATAAGGTCATGAAGGGTTCATCAAAGACATACGCGTATGAAGGGTTCACCAAAGACACAGCTTATAGCTTAACGAAAGATTGACCTTGTTGCAACCTATTACACCACCTTTAGTTGGCCTACCACACTTTCTCATGTGAAAGTTACTTTACATTGCCTAAAACTTAGCTAATAGAGATACCATGTGTAAAAGTATTATATGAACGTGGATAGCTCTAATGATCTACCTTGATTTCATAACTCGTTAGAATAAGCTCATGAAGGGTTCATCAAAGATATAAGCGTATGAACAGTTCACCAAAGACATAGCTTATAGCTTAACAGAAGATTGACCTTGTTGAAACCTATTACACCACCGTTAGTTGGCCTAGCACACTTTCTTCATTTGAAAGTTACATTACATTGCCTTGTACTTAGCTAATAGAGATAACATGTGTAGAAGTATGATATGAACATGGATAGCTCTAATGATCTACCTTGATTTCATAACTCGTTAGAATAAGCTCATGAAGGGTTCATCAAAGATATAAGCGTATGAACAGTTCACCAAAGACATAGCTTATAGCTTAACAGAAGATTGACCTTGTTGAAACCTATTACACCACCGTTAGTTGGCCTAGCACACTTTCTTCATTTGAAAGTTACATTACATTGCCTTGTACTTAGCTAATACAGATAACATGTGTAGAAGTATGATATGAACATGGATAGCTCTAATGGTCTAGCTTGATTTCATAACTCGTTAGAACAAGCTCATGAAGGGTTCATCAAAGACATAAGCGTATGAAAGGTTCACCAAAGACATAACTTATAGCTTAACGGAAGATTGACCTTGTTGCAACGTATTACACCACCGTTAGTTGGCCTAGCACACTTTCTCATGTGAAAGTTACATTACATTGCCTTAAACTTAGCTAATAGACATACCATGTGTAAAAGTATTATAGGAACATGGATAGCTCTAATGATCTAGCTTGACGTTATAACTCGATAGAATAAGCTCATGAAGGGTTCATCAAAGACATAAGCGTATGAAAGATTAACCAAAGACATAGCTTATAGCTTAACGAAAGATTGACCTTGTTGCAACCTATTACACCACCGTTAGTTGGCCCAGCACACTTTCTCATGTAAAAGTTACATTACATTGCCTTGTACTTAGCTAATAGAGATACCATGTGTAAAAGTATTATATGAACATGGATAGCTCTAATGATCTAGCTTGATTTCATAACTCATTAGAATATTCTCATGAAGGGTTCATCAAAGATATAAGCGTATGAAGGGTTCACCAAAGACATAGCTTATAGCTTAACGGAAGATTGACCTAGTTGCAACCTATTACACCACCGTTAGTTGGTCTAGCACACTTTCTCATGTCAAAGATACATTACATTGCCTTGAACATAGCTAATAGAGATAACATGTGTAAAATTATTATATGAACATGGATAGCTATAATGATCTAGCTTGACTTCATAACTCATTAGAATAAGGTCATGAAGGGTTCATCAAAGACATAAGCGTATGAAGGGTTCACCAAAGACATAGCTTATAGCATAACGGAAAATTGACCTTGTTGAAACCTATTACACCACCGTTAGTTGGCCTAGCACACTTTCTCATGTGAAAGTTACATTACATTGCCTTGTACTTAGCTAATAGAGATAACATGTGTAGAAGTATGATATGAACATGGATAGCTCTAATGATCTAGCTTGATTTCATAACTCGTTAGAATAAGCTCATGAAGGGTTCATCAAAGACATAAGCGTATGAAGGGTTCACCAAAGACATAGCTTATAGCTTAACGGAAGATTGACTTTGTTGCAACCTATTACACCACCGTTAGTTGGCTAGCACATTTTCTCATGTGAAAGTTACATTACATTGCCTTGTCCTTAGCTAATAGAGATACCATGTGTAAAAATATTATATGAACATGGATAGCTCTAATGATCTAGCTTGATTTCATAACTCATTAGAATATTCTCATGAAGGGTTCATCAAAGACATAAGCGTATGAAGGGTTCACCAAAGACATAGCTTATAGCTTAACAGAAGATTGACCTTGTTGCAACCTATTACACCACCGTTAGTTGGTCTAGCACACTTTCTCATGTCAAAGATACATTACATTGCCTTGTACTTAGCTAATAGAGATAACATGTGCAAAAGTATTATATGAACATGGATAACTCTAATGATCTAGCTTGATTTCATAACTCGTTAGAATAAGCTCATGAAGGGTTCATCAAAGACATAAGCGTATGAACGGTTCACCAAAGACATAGCTTATAGCTTAACGGAAGATTGACCTTGTTGCAACCTATTACACCACCTTTAGTTGGCCTACCACACTTTCTCATGTGAAAGTTACATTGCCTTGAACATAGCTAATAGAGATAACATGTGCAAAAGTATTATATGAACATGGATAGCTCTAATGATCTAGCTTGACTTCATAACTCGTTAGAATAAGGTCATGAAGGGTTCATCAAAGACATACGCGTATGAAGGGTTCACCAAAGACACAGCTTATAGCTTAACGGAAGATTGACCTTGTTGTAACCTATTACACCACCTTTAGTTGGCCTACCACACTTTCTCATGTGAAAGTTACTTTACATTGCCTAAAACTTAGCTAATAGAGATACCATGTGTAAAAGTATTATATGAACATGGATAGCTATAATGATCTACCTTGATTTCATAACTCGTTAGAATAAGCTCATGAAGGGTTCATCAAAGACGTAAGCGTATGAAGGGTTCACCAAAGACATAGCTTATAGCTTAACGGAAGATTGACCTTGTTGCAACCTATTACACCACCGTTAGTTGGTCTAGCACACTTTCTCATGTCAAAGATACATTACATTGCCTTGAACATAGCTAATAGAGATAACATGTGTAAAAGTATTATATGAACATGGATAGCTCTAATGATCTAGCTTGACTTCATAACTCGTTAGAATAAGGTCATGAAGGGTTCATCAAAGACATACGCGTATGAAGGGTTCACCAAAGACACAGCTTATAGCTTAACGGAAGATTGACCTTGTTGTAACCTATTACACCACCTTTAGTTGGCCTACCACACTTTCTCATGTGAAAGTTACTTTACATTGCCTAAAACTTAGCTAATAGAGATACCATGTGTAAAAGTATTATATGAACATGGATAGCTATAATGATCTACCTTGATTTCATAACTCGTTAGAATAAGCTCATGAAGGGTTCATCAAAGACGTAAGCGTATGAAGGGTTCACCAAAGACATAGCTTATAGCTTAACGGAAGATTGACCTTGTTGAAACCTATTACACCACCGTTAGTTGGCCTAGCACACTTTCTCATGTCAAAGATACATTACATTGCCTTGAACATAGCTAATAGAGATAACATGTGCAAAAGTATTATATGAACATGGATAGCTCTAATGATCTAGCTTGACTTCATAACTCGTTAGAATAAGGTCATGAAGGGTTCATCAAAGACATACGCGTATGAAGGGTTCACCAAAGACACAGCTTATAGCTTAACGAAAGATTGACCTTGTTGCAACCTATTACACCACCGTTAGTTGGTCTAGCACACTTTCTCATGTCAAAGATACATTACATTGCCTTGAACATAGCTAATAGAGATAACATGTGCAAAAGTATTATATGAACATGGATAGCTCTAATGATCTAGCTTGACTTCATAACTCGTTAGAATAAGGTCATGAAGGGTTCATCAAAGACATACGCGTATGAAGGGTTCACCAAAGACACAGCTTATAGCTTAACGGAAGATTGACCTTGTTGTAACCTATTACACCACCTTTAGTTGGCCTACCACACTTTCTCATGTGAAAGTTACTTTACATTGCCTAAAACTTAGCTAATAGAGATACCATGTGTAAAAGTATTATATGAACATGGATAGCTCTAATGATCTACCTTGATTTCATAACTCGTTAGAATAAGCTCATGAAGGGTTCATCAAAGATATAAGCGTATGAAGGGTTCACCAAAGACATAGCTTATAGCTTAACGGAAGATTGACCTAGTTGCAACCTATTACACCACCGTTAGTTGGTCTAGCACACTTTCTCATGTCAAAGATACATTACATTGCCTTGAACATAGCTAATAGAGATAACATGTGTAAAATTATTATATGAACATGGATAGCTATAATGATCTAGCTTGACTTCATAACTCATTAGAATAAGGTCATGAAGGGTTCATCAAAGACATAAGCGTATGAAGGGTTCACCAAAGACATAGCTTATAGCATAACGGAAAATTGACCTTGTTGAAACCTATTACACCACCGTTAGTTGGCCTAGCACACTTTCTCATGTGAAAGTTACATTACATTGCCTTGTACTTAGCTAATAGAGATAACATGTGTAGAAGTATGATATGAACATGGATAGCTCTAATGATCTAGCTTGATTTCATAACTCGTTAGAATAAGCTCATGAAGGGTTCATCAAAGACATAAGCGTATGAAGGGTTCACCAAAGACATAGCTTATAGCTTAACGGAAGATTGACTTTGTTGCAACCTATTACACCACCGTTAGTTGGCTAGCACATTTTCTCATGTGAAAGTTACATTACATTGCCTTGTCCTTAGCTAATAGAGATACCATGTGTAAAAATATTATATGAACATGGATAGCTCTAATGATCTAGCTTGATTTCATAACTCATTAGAATATTCTCATGAAGGGTTCATCAAAGACATAAGCGTATGAAGGGTTCACCAAAGACATAGCTTATAGCTTAACAGAAGATTGACCTTGTTGCAACCTATTACACCACCGTTAGTTGGTCTAGCACACTTTCTCATGTCAAAGATACATTACATTGCCTTGTACTTAGCTAATAGAGATAACATGTGCAAAAGTATTATATGAACATGGATAACTCTAATGATCTAGCTTGATTTCATAACTCGTTAGAATAAGCTCATGAAGGGTTCATCAAAGATATAAGCGTATGAACGGTTCACCAAAGACATAGCTTATAGCTTAACGGAAGATTGACCTTGTTGCAACCTATTACACCACCTTTAGTTGGCCTACCACACTTTCTCATGTGAAAGTTACATTGCCTTGAACATAGCTAATAGAGATAACATGTGCAAAAGTATTATATGAACATGGATAGCTCTAATGATCTAGCTTGACTTCATAACTCGTTAGAATAAGGTCATGAAGGGTTCATCAAAGACATACGCGTATGAAGGGTTCACCAAAGACACAGCTTATAGCTTAACGGAAGATTGACCTTGTTGTAACCTATTACACCACCTTTAGTTGGCCTACCACACTTTCTCATGTGAAAGTTACTTTACATTGCCTAAAACTTAGCTAATAGAGATACCATGTGTAAAAGTATTATATGAACATGGATAGCTATAATGATCTACCTTGATTTCATAACTCGTTAGAATAAGCTCATGAAGGGTTCATCAAAGACGTAAGCGTATGAAGGGTTCACCAAAGACATAGCTTATAGCTTAACGGAAGATTGACCTTGTTGCAACCTATTACACCACCGTTAGTTGGTCTAGCACACTTTCTCATGTCAAAGATACATTACATTGCCTTGAACATAGCTAATAGAGATAACATGTGTAAAAGTATTATATGAACATGGATAGCTCTAATGATCTAGCTTGACTTCATAACTCGTTAGAATAAGGTCATGAAGGGTTCATCAAAGACATACGCGTATGAAGGGTTCACCAAAGACACAGCTTATAGCTTAACGGAAGATTGACCTTGTTGTAACCTATTACACCACCTTTAGTTGGCCTACCACACTTTCTCATGTGAAAGTTACTTTACATTGCCTAAAACTTAGCTAATAGAGATACCATGTGTAAAAGTATTATATGAACATGGATAGCTATAATGATCTACCTTGATTTCATAACTCGTTAGAATAAGCTCATGAAGGGTTCATCAAAGACGTAAGCGTATGAAGGGTTCACCAAAGACATAGCTTATAGCTTAACGGAAGATTGACCTTGTTGAAACCTATTACACCACCGTTAGTTGGCCTAGCACACTTTCTCATGTCAAAGATACATTACATTGCCTTGAACATAGCTAATAGAGATAACATGTGCAAAAGTATTATATGAACATGGATAGCTCTAATGATCTAGCTTGACTTCATAACTCGTTAGAATAAGGTCATGAAGGGTTCATCAAAGACATACGCGTATGAAGGGTTCACCAAAGACACAGCTTATAGCTTAACGAAAGATTGACCTTGTTGCAACCTATTACACCACCGTTAGTTGGTCTAGCACACTTTCTCATGTCAAAGATACATTACATTGCCTTGAACATAGCTAATAGAGATAACATGTGCAAAAGTATTATATGAACATGGATAGCTCTAATGATCTAGCTTGACTTCATAACTCGTTAGAATAAGGTCATGAAGGGTTCATCAAAGACATACGCGTATGAAGGGTTCACCAAAGACACAGCTTATAGCTTAACGGAAGATTGACCTTGTTGTAACCTATTACACCACCTTTAGTTGGCCTACCACACTTTCTCATGTGAAAGTTACTTTACATTGCCTAAAACTTAGCTAATAGAGATACCATGTGTAAAAGTATTATATGAACATGGATAGCTATAATGATCTACCTTGATTTCATAACTCGTTAGAATAAGCTCATGAAGGGTTCATCAAAGACGTAAGCGTATGAAGGGTTCACCAAAGACATAGCTTATAGCTTAACGGAAGATTGACCTTGTTGCAACCTATTACACCACCGTTAGTTGGTCTAGCACACTTTCTCATGTCAAAGATACATTACATTGCCTTGAACATAGCTAATAGAGATAACATGTGTAAAAGTATTATATGAACATGGATAGCTCTAATGATCTAGCTTGACTTCATAACTCGTTAGAATAAGGTCATGAAGGGTTCATCAAAGACATACGCGTATGAAGGGTTCACCAAAGACACAGCTTATAGCTTAACGGAAGATTGACCTTGTTGTAACCTATTACACCACCTTTAGTTGGCCTACCACACTTTCTCATGTGAAAGTTACTTTACATTGCCTAAAACTTAGCTAATAGAGATACCATGTGTAAAAGTATTATATGAACATGGATAGCTATAATGATCTACCTTGATTTCATAACTCGTTAGAATAAGCTCATGAAGGGTTCATCAAAGACGTAAGCGTATGAAGGGTTCACCAAAGACATAGCTTATAGCTTAACGGAAGATTGACCTTGTTGAAACCTATTACACCACCGTTAGTTGGCCTAGCACACTTCTTCATTTGAAAGTTACATTACATTGCCTTGTACTTAGCTAATAGAGATAACATGTGTAAAAATATGATATGAACATGGATAGCTCTAATGATCTAGCTTGATTTCATAACTCGTTAGAATAAGCTCATGAAGGGTTCATCAAAGACATAAGCGTATGAACGGTTCACCAAAGACATAACTTATAGCTTAACGGAAGATAGACCTTGTTGCAACCTATTACACCACCGTTAGTTGGCCTAGCACACTTTCTCATGTGAAAGTTACATTACATTGCCTTAAACTTAGCTAATAGACATACCATGTGTAAAAGTATTATAGGAACATGGATAGCTCTAATGATCTAGCTTGACGTTATAACTCGTTAGAATAAGCTCATGAAGGGTTCATCAAAGACATAAGCGTATGAAGGGTTCACCAAAGACATAGCTTATAGCTTAACGGAAGATTGACCTTGTTGAAACCTATTACACCACCGTTAGTTGGCCTAGCACACTTCTTCATTTGAAAGTTACATTACATTGCCTTGTACTTAGCTAATAGAGATAACATGTGTAAAAATATGATATGAACATGGATAGCTCTAATGATCTAGCTTGATTTCATAACTCGTTAGAATAAGCTCATGAAGGGTTCATCAAAGACATAAGCGTATGAAGGGTTCACCAAAGACATAACTTATAGCTTAACGGAAGATAGACCTTGTTGCAACCTATTACACCACCGTTAGTTGGCCTAGCACACTTTCTCATGTGAAAGTTACATTACATTGCCTTAAACTTAGCTAATAGACATACCATGTGTAAAAGTATTATAGGAACATGGATAGCTCTAATGATCTAGCTTGATTTCATAACTCATTAGAATATTCTCATGAAGGGTTCATCAAAGACATAAGCGTATGAAGGGTTCACCAAAGACATAACTTATAGCTTAACAGAAGATTGACCTTGTTGCAACCTATTACACCACCGTTAGTTGGTCTAGCACACTTCTTCATTTGAAAGTTACATTACATTGCCTTGTACTTAGCTAATAGAGATAACATGTGCAAAAGTATTATATGAACATGGATAGCTCTAATGATCTAGCTTGATTTCATAACTCGTTAGAATAAGCTCATGAAGGGTTCATCAAAGACATAAGCGTATGAACGGTTCACCAAAGACATAGCTTATAGCTTAACGGAAGATTGACCTTGTTGCAACCTATTACACCACCTTTACTTGGCCTACCACACTTTCTCATGTGAAAGTTACTTTACATTGCCTAAAACTTAGCTAATAGAGATACCATGTGTAAAAGTATTATATGAACATGGATAGCTCTAATGATCTACCTTGATTTCATAACTCGTTAGAATAAGCTCATGAAGGGTTCATCAAAGACATAAGCGTATGAAGGGTTCACCAAAGACATAGCTTATAGCTTAACGGAAGATTGACCTTGTTGAAACCTATTACACCACCGTTAGTTGGCCTAGCACACTTTCTCATGTGAAAGTTACATTACATTGCCTTGTCCTTAGCTAATAGAGATAACATGTGTAGAAGTATGATATGAACATGGATAGCTCTAATGATCTAGCTTGATTTCATAACTCGTTAGAATAAGCTCATGAAGGGTTCATCAAAGACATAAGCGTATGAAGGGTTCACCAAAGACATAGCTTATAGCTTAACGGAAGATTGACCTTGTTGCAACCTATTACACCACCGTTAGTTGGCCTAGCAGACTTTCTCATGTGAAAGTTACATAACATTGCCTTGTCCTTAGCTAATAGAGATAACATGTGCAAAAGTATTATATGAACATGGATAGCTCTAATGATCTAGCTTGACTTCATAACTCGTTAGAATAAGGTCATGAAGGGTTCATCAAAGACATACGCGTATGAAGGGTTCACCAAAGACACAGCTTATAGCTTAACGAAAGATTGACCTTGTTGCAACCTATTACACCACCTTTAGTTGGCCTACCACACTTTCTCATGTGAAAGTTACTTTACATTGCCTAAAACTTAGCTAATAGAGATACCATGTGTAAAAGTATTATATGAACATGGATAGCTCTAATGATCTACCTTGATTTCATAACTCGTTAGAATAAGCTCATGAAGGGTTCATCAAAGATATAAGCGTATGAACAGTTCACCAAAGACATAGCTTATAGCTTAACAGAAGATTGACCTTGTTGAAACCTATTACACCACCGTTAGTTGGCCTAGCACACTTTCTTCATTTGAAAGTTACATTACATTGCCTTGTACTTAGCTAATAGAGATAACATGTGTAGAAGTATGATATGAACATGGATAGCTCTAATGATCTAGCTTGATTTCATAACTCGTTAGAACAAGCTCATGAAGGGTTCATCAAAGACATAAGCGTATGAAAGGTTCACCAAAGACATAACTTATAGCTTAACGGAAGATAGACCTTGTTGCAACCTATTACACCACCGTTAGTTGGCCTAGCACACTTTCTCATGTGAAAGTTACATTACATTGCCTTAAACTTAGCTAATAGACATACCATATGTAAAAGTATTATAGGAACATGGATAGCTCTAATGATCTAGCTTGACGTTATAACTCGATAGAATAAGCTCATGAAGGGTTCATCAAAGACATTAGCGTATGAAAGATTAACAAAAGACATAGCTTATAGCTTAACGGAAGATTGACCTTGGTGCAACCTATTACACCACCGTTAGTTGGCCTAGCACACTTCTTCATTTGAAAGTTACATTACATTGCCTTGTACTTAGCTAATAGAGATAACATGTGTAAAAATATGATATGAACATGGATAGCTCTAATGATCTAGCTTGATTTCATAACTCGTTAGAATAAGCTCATGAAGGGTTCATCAAAGACATAAGCGTATGAACGGTTCACCAAAGACATAACTTATAGCTTAACGGAAGATAGACCTTGTTGCAACCTATTACATCACCGTTAGTTGGCCTAGCACACTTTCTCATGTGAAAGTTACATTACATTGCCTTAAACTTAGCTAATAGACATACCATGTGTAAAAGTATTATAGGAACATGGATAGCTCTAATGATCTAGCTTGATTTCATAACTCATTAGAATATTCTCATGAAGGGTTCATCAAAGACATAAGCGTATGAAGGGTTCACCAAAGACATAGCTTATAGCTTAACAGAAGATTGACCTTGTTGCAACCTATTACACCACCGTTAGTTGGTCTAGCACACTTCTTCATTTGAAAGTTACATTACATTGCCTTGTACTTAGCTAATAGAGATAACATGTGCAAAAGTATTATATGAACATGGATAGCTCTAATGATCTAGCTTGATTTCATAACTCGTTAGAATAAGCTCATGAAGGGTTCATCAAAGACATAAGCGTATGAACGGTTCACCAAAGACATAGCTTATAGCTTAACGGAAGATTGACCTTGTTGCAACCTATTACACCACCTTTACTTGGCCTACCACACTTTCTCATGTGAAAGTTACTTTACATTGCCTAAAACTTAGCTAATAGAGATACCATGTGTAAAAGTATTATATGAACATGGATAGCTCTAATGATCTACCTTGATTTCATAACTCGTTAGAATAAGCTCATGAAGGGTTCATCAAAGACATAAGCGTATGAAGGGTTCACCAAAGACATAGCTTATAGCTTAACGGAAGATTGACCTTGTTGAAACCTATTACACCACCGTTAGTTGGCCTAGCACACTTTCTCATGTGAAAGTTACATTACATTGCCTTGTCCTTAGCTAATAGAGATAACATGTGTAGAAGTATGATATGAACATGGATAGCTCTAATGATCTAGCTTGATTTCATAACTCGTTAGAATAAGCTCATGAAGGGTTCATCAAAGACATAAGCGTATGAAGGGTTCACCAAAGACATAGCTTATAGCTTAACGGAAGATTGACCTTGTTGCAACCTATTACACCACCGTTAGTTGGCCTAGCAGACTTTCTCATGTGAAAGTTACATAACATTGCCTTGTCCTAAGCTAATAGAGATAACATGTGCAAAAGTATTATATGAACATGGATAGCTCTAATGATCTAGCTTGACTTCATAACTCGTTAGAATAAGGTCATGAAGGGTTCATCAAAGACATACGCGTATGAAGGGTTCACCAAAGACACAGCTTATAGCTTAACAAAAGATTGACCTTGTTGCAACCTATTACACCACCTTTAGTTGGCCTACCACACTTTCTCATGTGAAAGTTACTTTACATTGCCTAAAACTTAGCTAATAGAGATACCATGTGTAAAAGTATTATATGAACATGGATAGCTCTAATGATCTACCTTGATTTCATAACTCGTTAGAATAAGCTCATGAAGGGTTCATCAAAGATATAAGCGTATGAACAGTTCACCAAAGACATAGCTTATAGCTTAACAGAAGATTGACCTTGTTGAAACCTATTACACCACCGTTAGTTGGCCTAGCACACTTTCTTCATTTGAAAGTTACATTACATTGCCTTGTACTTAGCTAATAGAGATAACATGTGTAGAAGTATGATATGAACATGGATAGCTCTAATGATCTAGCTTGATTTCATAACTCGTTAGAACAAGCTAATGAAGGGTTCATCAAAGACATAAGCGTATGAAAGGTTCACCAAAGACATAACTTATAGCTTAACGGAACATAGACCTTGTTGCAACCTATTACACCACCGTTAGTTGGCCTAGCACACTTTCTCATGTGAAAGTTACATTACATTGCCTTAAACTTAGCTAATAGACATACCATATGTAAAAGTATTATAGGAACATGGATAGCTCTAATGATCTAGCTTGACGTTATAACTCGATAGAATAAGCTCATGAAGGGTTCATCAAAGACATAAGCGTATGAAAGATTAACAAAAGACATAGCTTATAGCTTAACGGAAGATTGACCTTGTTGCAACCTATTACACCACCGTTAGTTGGCCTAGCACACTTCTTCATTTGAAAGTTACATTACATTGCCTTGTACTTAGCTAATAGAGATAACATGTGTAAAAATATGATATGAACATGGATAGCTCTAATGATCTAGCTTGATTTCATAACTCGTTAGAATAAGCTCATGAAGGGTTCATCAAAGACATAAGCGTATGAACGGTTCACCAAAGACATAACTTATAGCTTAACGGAAGATAGACCTTGTTGCAACCTATTACACCACCGTTAGTTGGCCTAGCACACTTTCTCATGTGAAAGTTACATTACATTGCCTTAAACTTAGCTAATAGACATACCATGTGTAAAAGTATTATAGGAACATGGATAGCTCTAATGATCTAGCTTGATTTCATAACTCATTAGAATATTCTCATGAAGGGTTCATCAAAGACATAAGCGTATGAAGGGTTCACCAAAGACATAGCTTATAGCTTAACAGAAGATTGACCTTGTTGCAACCTATTACACCACCGTTAGTTGGTCTAGCACACTTCTTCATTTGAAAGTTACATTACATTGCCTTGTACTTAGCTAATAGAGATAACATGTGCAAAAGTATTATATGAACATGGATAGCTCTAATGATCTAGCTTGATTTCATAACTCGTTAGAATAAGCTCATGAAGGGTTCATCAAAGACATAAGCGTATGAACGGTTCACCAAAGACATAGCTTATAGCTTAACGGAAGATTGACCTTGTTGCAACCTATTACACCACCTTTACTTGGCCTACCACACTTTCTCATGTGAAAGTTACTTTACATTGCCTAAAACTTAGCTAATAGAGATACCATGTGTAAAAGTATTATATGAACATGGATAGCTCTAATGATCTACCTTGATTTCATAACTCGTTAGAATAAGCTCATGAAGGGTTCATCAAAGACATAAGCGTATGAAGGGTTCACCAAAGACATAGCTTATAGCTTAACGGAAGATTGACCTTGTTGAAACCTATTACACCACCGTTAGTTGGCCTAGCACACTTTCTCATGTGAAAGTTACATTACATTGCCTTGTCCTTAGCTAATAGAGATAACATGTGTAGAAGTATGATATGAACATGGATAGCTCTAATGATCTAGCTTGATTTCATAACTCGTTAGAATAAGCTCATGAAGGGTTCATCAAAGACATAAGCGTATGAAGGGTTCACCAAAGACATAGCTTATAGCTTAACGGAAGATTGACCTTGTTGCAACCTATTACACCACCGTTAGTTGGCCTAGCAGACTTTCTCATGTGAAAGTTACATAACATTGCCTTGTCCTTAGCTAATAGAGATAACATGTGCAAAAGTATTATATGAACATGGATAGCTCTAATGATCTAGCTTGACTTCATAACTCGTTAGAATAAGGTCATGAAGGGTTCATCAAAGACATACGCGTATGAAGGGTTCACCAAAGACACAGCTTATAGCTTAACAAAAGATTGACCTTGTTGCAACCTATTACACCACCTTTAGTTGGCCTACCACACTTTCTCATGTGAAAGTTACTTTACATTGCCTAAAACTTAGCTAATAGAGATACCATGTGTAAAAGTATTATATGAACATGGATAGCTCTAATGATCTACCTTGATTTCATAACTCGTTAGAATAAGCTCATGAAGGGTTCATCAAAGATATAAGGGTATGAACAGTTCACCAAAGACATAGCTTATAGCTTAACTGAAGATTGACCTTGTTGAAACCTATTACACCACCGTTAGTTGGCCTAGCACACTTTCTTCATTTGAAAGTTACATTACATTGCCTTGTACTTAGCTAATAGAGATAACATGTGTAGAAGTATGATATGAACATGGATAGCTCTAATGATCTAGCTTGATTTCATAACTCGTTAGAACAAGCTCATGAAGGGTTCATCAAAGACATAAGCGTATGAAAGGTTCACCAAAGACATAACTTATAGCTTAACGGAAGATAGACCTTGTTGCAACCTATTACACCACCGTTAGTTGGCCTAGCACACTTTCTCATGTGAAAGTTACATTACATTGCCTTAAACTTAGCTAATAGACATACCATATGTAAAAGTATTATAGGAACATGGATAGCTCTAATGATCTAGCTTGACGTTATAACTCGATAGAATAAGCTCATGAAGGGTTCATCAAAGACATAAGCGTATGAAAGATTAACAAAAGACATAGCTTATAGCTTAACGGAAGATTGACCTTGTTGCAACCTATTACACCACCGTTAGTTGGCCTAGCACACTTCTTCATTTGAAAGTTACATTACATTGCCTTGTACTTAGCTAATAGAGATAACATGTGTAAAAATATCATATGAACATGGATAGCTCTAATGATCTAGCTTGATTTCATAACTCGTTAGAATAAGCTCATGAAGGGTTCATCAAAGACATAAGCGTATGAACGGTTCACCAAAGACATAACTTATAGCTTAACGGAAGATAGACCTTGTTGCAACCTATTACACCACCGTTAGTTGGCCTAGCACACTTTCTCATGTGAAAGTTACATTACATTGCCTTAAACTTAGCTAATAGACATACCATGTGTAAAAGTATTATAGGAACATGGATAGCTCTAATGATCTAGCTTGATTTCATAACTCATTAGAATATTCTCATGAAGGGTTCATCAAAGACATAAGCGTATGAAGGGTTCACCAAAGACATAGCTTATAGCTTAACAGAAGATTGACCTTGTTGCAACCTATTACACCACCGTTAGTTGGTCTAGCACACTTCTTCATTTGAAAGTTACATTACATTGCCTTGTACTTAGCTAATAGAGATAACATGTGCAAAAGTATTATATGAACATGGATAGCTCTAATGATCTAGCTTGATTTCATAACTCGTTAGAATAAGCTCATGAAGGGTTCATCAAAGACATAAGCGTATGAACGGTTCACCAAAGACATAGCTTATAGCTTAACGGAAGATTGACCTTGTTGCAACCTATTACACCACCTTTACTTGGCCTACCACACTTTCTCATGTGAAAGTTACTTTACATTGCCTAAAACTTAGCTAATAGAGATACCATGTGTAAAAGTATTATATGAACATGGATAGCTCTAATGATCTACCTTGATTTCATAACTCGTTAGAATAAGCTCATGAAGGGTTCATCAAAGACATAAGCGTATGAAGGGTTCACCAAAGACATAGCTTATAGCTTAACGGAAGATTGACCTTGTTGAAACCTATTACACCACCGTTAGTTGGCCTAGCACACTTTCTCATGTGAAAGTTACATTACATTGCCTTGTCCTTAGCTAATAGAGATAACATGTGTAGAAGTATGATATGAACATGGATAGCTCTAATGATCTAGCTTGATTTCATAACTCGTTAGAATAAGCTCATGAAGGGTTCATCAAAGACATAAGCGTATGAAGGGTTCACCAAAGACATAGTTTATAGCTTAACGGAAGATTGACCTTGTTGCAACCTATTACACCACCGTTAGTTGGCCTAGCAGACTTTCTCATGTGAAAGTTACATAACATTGCCTTGTCCTTAGCTAATAGAGATAACATGTGCAAAAGTATTATATGAACATGGATAGCTCTAATGATCTAGCTTGACTTCATAACTCGTTAGAATAAGGTCATGAAGGGTTCATCAAAGACATACGCGTATGAAGGGTTCACCAAAGACACAGCTTATAGCTTAACGGAAGATTGACCTTGTTGTAACCAATTACACCACCGTTAGTTGGCCTACCACACTTTCTCATGTGAAAGTTACTTTACATTGCCTAAAACTTAGCTAATAGACATACCATGTGTAAAAGTATTATAGGAACATGGATAGCTCTAATGATCTAGCTTGACGTTATAACTCGTTAGAATAAGCTCATGAAGGGTTCATCAAAGACATAAGCGTATGAAGGGTTCACCAAAGACATAGCTTATAGCTTAACGGAAGATTGACCTTGTTGCAACCTATTACACCACCGTTAGTTGGCCTAGCAGACTTTCTCATGTGAAAGTTCCATTACATTGCCTTGTCCTAAGCTAATAGAGATACCATGTGTAAAAATATTATATGAACATGGATAGCTCTAATGATCTAGCTTGATTTCATAACTCATTAGAATAATCTCATGAAGGGTTCATCAAAGACATAAGCGTATGAAGGGTTCACCAAAGACATAGCTTATAGCTTAAGAGAAGATTGACCTTGTTGCAACCTATTACACAACCGTTAGTTGGTCTAGCACACTTTCTCATGTCAAAGATACATTACATTGCCTTGAACATAGCTAATAGAGATAACATGTGCAAAAGTATTATATGAACATGGATAGCTCTAATGATCTAGCTTGACTTCATAACTCGTTAGAATAAGGTCATGAAGGGTTCATCAAAGACATACGCGTATGAAGGGTTCACCAAAGACACAGCTTATAGCTTAACGAAAGATTGACCTTGTTGCAACCTATTACATCACCGTTAGTTGGTCTAGCACACTTTCTCATGTCAAAGATACATTACATTGCCTTGAACATAGCTAATAGAGATAACATGTGCAAAAGTATTATATGAACATGGATAGCTCTAATGATCTAGCTTGACTTCATAACTCGTTAGAATAAGGTCATGAAGGGTTCATCAAAGACATACGCGTATGAAGGGTTCACCAAAGACATAGCTTATAGCTTAACAGAAGATTGACCTTGTTGCAACCTATTACACCACCGTTAGTTGGTCTAGCACACATTCTCATGTCAAAGACACATTACATTGCCTAAAACTTAGCTAATAGACATACCATGTGTAAAAGTATTATAGGAACATGGATAGCTCTAATGATCTAGCTTGACGTTATAACTCGTTAGAATAAGCTCATGAAGGGTTCATCAAAGACATAAGCGTATGAAGGGTTCACCAAAGACATAGCTTATAGCTTAACAGAAGATTGACCTTGTTGCAACCTATTACACCACCGTTAGTTGGTCTAGCACACTTCTTCATTTGAAAGTTACATTACATTGCCTTGTACTTAGCTAATAGAGATAACATGTGCAAAAGTATTATATGAACATGGATAGCTCTAATGATCTAGCTTGATTTCATAACTCGTTAGAATAAGCTCATGAAGGGTTCATCAAAGACATAAGCGTATGAACGGTTCACCAAAGACATAGCTTATAGCTTAACGGAAGATTGACCTTGTTGCAACCTATTACACCACCTTTACTTGGCCTACCACACTTTCTCATGTGAAAGTTACTTTACATTGCCTAAAACTTAGCTAATAGAGATACCATGTGTAAAAGTATTATATGAACATGGATAGCTCTAATGATCTACCTTGATTTCATAACTCGTTAGAATAAGCTCATGAAGGGTTCATCAAAGACATAAGCGTATGAAGGGTTCACCAAAGACATAGCTTATAGCTTAACGGAAGATTGACCTTGTTGAAACCTATTACACCACCGTTAGTTGGCCTAGCACACTTTCTCATGTGAAAGTTACATTACATTGCCTTGTCCTTAGCTAATAGAGATAACATGTGTAGAAGTATGATATGAACATGGATAGCTCTAATGATCTAGCTTGATTTCATAACTCGTTAGAATAAGCTCATGAAGGGTTCATCAAAGACATAAGCGTATGAAGGGTTCACCAAAGACATAGTTTATAGCTTAACGGAAGATTGACCTTGTTGCAACCTATTACACCACCGTTAGTTGGCCTAGCAGACTTTCTCATGTGAAAGTTACATAACATTGCCTTGTCCTTAGCTAATAGAGATAACATGTGCAAAAGTATTATATGAACATGGATAGCTCTAATGATCTAGCTTGACTTCATAACTCGTTAGAATAAGGTCATGAAGGGTTCATCAAAGACATACGCGTATGAAGGGTTCACCAAAGACACAGCTTATAGCTTAACGGAAGATTGACCTTGTTGTAACCAATTACACCACCGTTAGTTGGCCTACCACACTTTCTCATGTGAAAGTTACTTTACATTGCCTAAAACTTAGCTAATAGACATACCATGTGTAAAAGTATTATAGGAACATGGATAGCTCTAATGATCTAGCTTGACGTTATAACTCGTTAGAATAAGCTCATGAAGGGTTCATCAAAGACATAAGCGTATGAAGGGTTCACCAAAGACATAGCTTATAGCTTAACGGAAGATTGACCTTGTTGCAACCTATTACACCACCGTTAGTTGGCCTAGCAGACTTTCTCATGTGAAAGTTCCATTACATTGCCTTGTCCTAAGCTAATAGAGATACCATGTGTAAAAATATTATATGAACATGGATAGCTCTAATGATCTAGCTTGATTTCATAACTCATTAGAATAATCTCATGAAGGGTTCATCAAAGACATAAGCGTATGAAGGGTTCACCAAAGACATAGCTTATAGCTTAAGAGAAGATTGACCTTGTTGCAACCTATTACACAACCGTTAGTTGGTCTAGCACACTTTCTCATGTCAAAGATACATTACATTGCCTTGAACATAGCTAATAGAGATAACATGTGCAAAAGTATTATATGAACATGGATAGCTCTAATGATCTAGCTTGACTTCATAACTCGTTAGAATAAGGTCATGAAGGGTTCATCAAAGACATACGCGTATGAAGGGTTCACCAAAGACACAGCTTATAGCTTAACGAAAGATTGACCTTGTTGCAACCTATTACATCACCGTTAGTTGGTCTAGCACACTTTCTCATGTCAAAGATACATTACATTGCCTTGAACATAGCTAATAGAGATAACATGTGCAAAAGTATTATATGAACATGGATAGCTCTAATGATCTAGCTTGACTTCATAACTCGTTAGAATAAGGTCATGAAGGGTTCATCAAAGACATACGCGTATGAAGGGTTCACCAAAGACATAGCTTATAGCTTAACAGAAGATTGACCTTGTTGCAACCTATTACACCACCGTTAGTTGGTCTAGCACACATTCTCATGTCAAAGACACATTACATTGCCTAAAACTTAGCTAATAGACATACCATGTGTAAAAGTATTATAGGAACATGGATAGCTCTAATGATCTAGCTTGACGTTATAACTCGTTAGAATAAGCTCATGAAGGGTTCATCAAAGACATAAGCGTATGAAGGGTTCACCAAAGACATAGCTTATAGCTTAACAGAAGATTGACCTTGTTGCAACCTATTACACCACCGTTAGTTGGTCTAGCACACATTCTCATGTCAAAGATACATTACATTGCCTAAAACTTAGCTAATAGACATACCATGTGTAAAAGTATTATATGAACATGGATAGCTCTAATGATCTAGCTTGACGTTATAACTCGTTAGAATAAGCTCATGAAGGGTTCATCAAAGACATAAGCGTATGAAGGGTTCACCAAAGACATAGCTTATAGCTTAACAGAAGATTGACCTTGTTGAAACCTATTACACGACCGTTAGTTGGCCTAGCACACTTTCTTCATTTGAAAGTTACATTACATTGCCTTGTACTTAGCTAATAGAGATAACATGTGTAGAAGTATGATATGAACATGGATAGCTCTAATGATCTAGCTTGATTTCATAACTCGTTAGAACAAGCTCATGAAGGGTTCATCAAAGACATAAGCGTATGAAAGGTTCACCAAAGACATAACTTATAGCTTAACGGAAGATAGACCTTGTTGCAACCTATTACACCACCGTTAGTTAGCCTAGCACACTTTCTCATGTGAAAGTTACATTACATTGCCTTAAACTTAGCTAATAGACATACCATGTGTAAAAGTATTATAGGAACATGGATAGCTCTAATGATCTAGCTTGACGTTATAACTCGATAGAATAAGCTCATGAAGGGTTCATCAAAGACATAAGCGTATGAAAGATTAACAAAAGACATAGCTTATAGCTTAACGGAAGATTGACCTTGTTGCAACCTATTACACCACCGTTAGTTGGCCCAACACACTTTCTCATGTGAAAGTTACATTACATTGCCTTGTACTTAGCTAATAGAGATACCATGTGTAAAAGTATTATATGAACATGGATAGCTCTAATGATCTAGCTTGATTTCATAACGCATTAGAATATTCTCATGAAGGGTTCATCAAAGACATAAGCGTATGAAGGGTTCACCAAAGACATAACTTATTGCTTAACGGAAGATTGACCTAGTTGCAACCTATTACACCACCGTTAGTTGGTTTAGCACACTTTCTCATGTCAAAGATACATTACATTGCCTTGAACATAGCTAATAGAGATAACATGTGTAAAAGTATTATATGAACATGGATAGCTCTAATGATCTAGCTTGACTTCATAACTCGTTAGAATAAGGTCATGAAGGGTTCATCAAAGACATACGCGTATGAAGGGTTCACCAAAGACACAGCTTATAGCTTAACGGAAGATTGACCTTGTTGTAACCTATTACACCACCTTTAGTTGGCCTACCACACTTTCTCATGTGAAAGTTACTTTACATTGCCTAAAACTTAGCTAATAGAGATACCATGTGTAAAAGTATTATATGAACATGGATAGCTCTAATGATCTACCTTGATTTCATAACTCGTTAGAATAAGCTCATGAAGGGTTCATCAAAGACATAAGCGTATGAAGGGTTCACCAAAGACATAGCTTATAGCTTAACGGAAGATTGACCTTGTTGAAACCTATTACACCACCGTTAGTTGGCCTAGCACACTTTCTCATGTGAAAGTTACATTACATTGCCTTGTCCTTAGCTAATAGAGATAACATGTGTAGAAGTATGATATGAACATGGATAGCTCTAATGATCTAGCTTGATTTCATAACTCGTTAGAATAAGCTCATGAAGGGTTCATCAAAGACATAAGCGTATGAAGGGTTCACCAAAGACATAGCTTATAGCTTAACGGAAGATTGACCTTGTTGCAACCTATTACACCACCGTTAGTTGGCCTAGCAGACTTTCTCATGTGAAAGTTACATAACATTGCCTTGTCCTTAGCTAATAGAGATAACATGTGCAAAAGTATTATATGAACATGGATAGCTCTAATGATCTAGCTTGACTTCATAACTCGTTAGAATAAGGTCATGAAGGGTTCATCAAAGACATACGCGTATGAAGGGTTCACCAAAGACACAGCTTATAGCTTAACAAAAGATTGACCTTGTTGCAACCTATTACACCACCTTTAGTTGGCCTACCACACTTTCTCATGTGAAAGTTACTTTACATTGCCTAAAACTTAGCTAATAGAGATACCATGTGTAAAAGTATTATATGAACATGGATAGCTCTAATGATCTACCTTGATTTCATAACTCGTTAGAATAAGCTCATGAAGGGTTCATCAAAGATATAAGGGTATGAACAGTTCACCAAAGACATAGCTTATAGCTTAACAGAAGATTGACCTTGTTGAAACCTATTACACCACCGTTAGTTGGCCTAGCACACTTTCTTCATTTGAAAGTTACATTACATTGCCTTGTACTTAGCTAATAGAGATAACATGTGTAGAAGTATGATATGAACATGGATAGCTCTAATGATCTAGCTTGATTTCATAACTCGTTAGAACAAGCTCATGAAGGGTTCATCAAAGACATAAGCGTATGAAAGGTTCACCAAAGACATAACTTATAGCTTAACGGAAGATAGACCTTGTTGCAACCTATTACACCACCGTTAGTTGGCCTAGCACACTTTCTCATGTGAAAGTTACATTACATTGCCTTAAACTTAGCTAATAGACATACCATATGTAAAAGTATTATAGGAACATGGATAGCTCTAATGATCTAGCTTGACGTTATAACTCGATAGAATAAGCTCATGAAGGGTTCATCAAAGACATAAGCGTATGAAAGATTAACAAAAGACATAGCTTATAGCTTAACGGAAGATTGACCTTGTTGCAACCTATTACACCACCGTTAGTTGGCCTAGCACACTTCTTCATTTGAAAGTTACATTACATTGCCTTGTACTTAGCTAATAGAGATAACATGTGTAAAAATATCATATGAACATGGATAGCTCTAATGATCTAGCTTGATTTCATAACTCGTTAGAATAAGCTCATGAAGGGTTCATCAAAGACATAAGCGTATGAACGGTTCACCAAAGACATAACTTATAGCTTAACGGAAGATAGACCTTGTTGCAACCTATTACACCACCGTTAGTTGGCCTAGCACACTTTCTCATGTGAAAGTTACATTACATTGCCTTAAACTTAGCTAATAGACATACCATGTGTAAAAGTATTATAGGAACATGGATAGCTCTAATGATCTAGCTTGATTTCATAACTCATTAGAATATTCTCATGAAGGGTTCATCAAAGACATAAGCGTATGAAGGGTTCACCAAAGACATAGCTTATAGCTTAACAGAAGATTGACCTTGTTGCAACCTATTACACCACCGTTAGTTGGTCTAGCACACTTCTTCATTTGAAAGTTACATTACATTGCCTTGTACTTAGCTAATAGAGATAACATGTGCAAAAGTATTATATGAACATGGATAGCTCTAATGATCTAGCTTGATTTCATAACTCGTTAGAATAAGCTCATGAAGGGTTCATCAAAGACATAAGCGTATGAACGGTTCACCAAAGACATAGCTTATAGCTTAACGGAAGATTGACCTTGTTGCAACCTATTACACCACCTTTACTTGGCCTACCACACTTTCTCATGTGAAAGTTACTTTACATTGCCTAAAACTTAGCTAATAGAGATACCATGTGTAAAAGTATTATATGAACATGGATAGCTCTAATGATCTACCTCGATTTCATAACTCGTTAGAATAAGCTCATGAAGGGTTCATCAAAGACATAAGCGTATGAAGGGTTCACCAAAGACATAGCTTATAGCTTAACGGAAGATTGACCTTGTTGAAACCTATTACACCACCGTTAGTTGGCCTAGCACACTTTCTCATGTGAAAGTTACATTACATTGCCTTGTCCTTAGCTAATAGAGATAACATGTGTAGAAGTATGATATGAACATGGATAGCTCTAATGATCTAGCTTGATTTCATAACTCGTTAGAATAAGCTCATGAAGGGTTCATCAAAGACATAAGCGTATGAAGGGTTCACCAAAGACATAGTTTATAGCTTAACGGAAGATTGACCTTGTTGCAACCTATTACACCACCGTTAGTTGGCCTAGCAGACTTTCTCATGTGAAAGTTACATAACATTGCCTTGTCCTTAGCTAATAGAGATAACATGTGCAAAAGTATTATATGAACATGGATGGCTCTAATGATCTAGCTTGACTTCATAACTCGTTAGAATAAGGTCATGAAGGGTTCATCAAAGACATACGCGTATGAAGGGTTCACCAAAGACACAGCTTATAGCTTAACGGAAGATTGACCTTGTTGTAACCAATTACACCACCGTTAGTTGGCCTACCACACTTTCTCATGTGAAAGTTACTTTACATTGCCTAAAACTTAGCTAATAGACATACCATGTGTAAAAGTATTATAGGAACATGGATAGCTCTAATGATCTAGCTTGACGTTATAACTCGTTAGAATAAGCTCATGAAGGGTTCATCAAAGACATAAGCGTATGAAGGGTTCACCAAAGACATAGCTTATAGCTTAACGGAAGATTGACCTTGTTGCAACCTATTACACCACCGTTAGTTGGCCTAGCAGACTTTCTCATGTGAAAGTTCCATTACATTGCCTTGTCCTAAGCTAATAGAGATACCATGTGTAAAAATATTATATGAACATGGATAGCTCTAATGATCTAGCTTGATTTCATAACTCATTAGAATAATCTCATGAAGGGTTCATCAAAGACATAAGCGTATGAAGGGTTCACCAAAGACATACCTTATAGCTTAAGAGAAGATTGACCTTGTTGCAACCTATTACACAACCGTTAGTTGGTCTAGCACACTTTCTCATGTCAAAGATACATTACATTGCCTTGAACATAGCTAATAGAGATAACATGTGCAAAAGTATTATATGAACATGGATAGCTCTAATGATCTAGCTTGACTTCATAACTCGTTAGAATAAGGTCATGAAGGGTTCATCAAAGACATACGCGTATGAAGGGTTCACCAAAGACACAGCTTATAGCTTAACGAAAGATTGACCTTGTTGCAACCTATTACATCACCGTTAGTTGGTCTAGCACACTTTCTCATGTCAAAGATACATTACATTGCCTTGAACATAGCTAATAGAGATAACATGTGCAAAAGTATTATATGAACATGGATAGCTCTAATGATCTAGCTTGACTTCATAACTCGTTAGAATAAGGTCATGAAGGGTTCATCAAAGACATACGCGTATGAAGGGTTCACCAAAGACATAGCTTATAGCTTAACATAAGATTGACCTTGTTGCAACCTATTACACCACCGTTAGTTGGTCTAGCACACATTCTCATGTCAAAGATACATTACATTGCCTAAAACTTAGCTAATAGACATACCATGTGTAAAAGTATTATAGGAACATGGATAGCTCTAATGATCTAGCTTGACGTTATAACTCGTTAGAATAAGCTCATGAAGGGTTCATCAAAGACATAAGCGTATGAAGGGTTCACCAAAGACATAGCTTATAGCTTAACAGAAGATTGACCTTGTTGCAACCTATTACACCACCGTTAGTTGGTCTAGCACACATTCTCATGTCAAAGATACATTACATTGCCTAAAACTTAGCTAATAGACATACCATGTGTAAAAGTATTATATGAACATGGATAGCTCTAATGATCTAGCTTGACGTTATAACTCGTTAGAATAAGCTCATGAAGGGTTCATCAAAGACATAAGCGTATGAAGGGTTCACCAAAGACATAGCTTATAGCTTAACAGAAGATTGACCTTGTTGAAACCTATTACACGACCGTTAGTTGGCCTAGCACACTTTCTTCATTTGAAAGTTACATTACATTGCCTTGTACTTAGCTAATAGAGATAACATGTGTAGAAGTATGATATGAACATGGATAGCTCTAATGATCTAGCTTGATTTCATAACTCGTTAGAACAAGCTCATGAAGGGTTCATCAAAGACATAAGCGTATGAAAGGTTCACCAAAGACATAACTTATAGCTTAACGGAAGATAGACCTTGTTGCAACCTATTACACCACCGTTAGTTAGCCTAGCACACTTTCTCATGTGAAAGTTACATTACATTGCCTTAAACTTAGCTAATAGACATACCATGTGTAAAAGTATTATAGGAACATGGATAGCTCTAATGATCTAGCTTGACGTTATAACTCGATAGAATAAGCTCATGAAGGGTTCATCAAAGACATAAGCGTATGAAAGATTAACAAAAGACATAGCTTATAGCTTAACGGAAGATTGACCTTGTTGCAACCTATTACACCACCGTTAGTTGGCCCAACACACTTTCTCATGTGAAAGTTACATTACATTGCCTTGTACTTAGCTAATAGAGATACCATGTGTAAAAGTATTATATGAACATGGATAGCTCTAATGATCTAGCTTGATTTCATAACGCATTAGAATATTCTCATGAAGGGTTCATCAAAGACATAAGCGTATGAAGGGTTCACCAAAGACATAACTTATAGCTTAACGGAAGATTGACCTAGTTGCAACCTATTACACCACCGTTAGTTGGTTTAGCACACTTTCTCATGTCAAAGATACATTACATTGCCTTGAACATAGCTAATAGAGATAACATGTGCAAAAGTATTATATGAACATGGATAGCTCTAATGATCTAGCTTGACTTCATAACTCGTTAGAATAAGGTCATGAAGGGTTCATCAAAGACATACGCGTATGAAGGGTTCACCAAAGACACAGCTTATAGCTTAACGAAAGATTGACCTTGTTGCAACCTATTACACCACCTTTAGTTGGCCTACCACACTTTCTCATGTGAAAGTTACTTTACATTGCCTAAAACTTAGCTAATAGAGATACTATGTGTAAAAGTATTATATGAACATGGATAGCTCTAATGATCTACCTTGATTTCATAACTCGTTAGAATAAGCTCATGAAGGGTTCATCAAAGACATAAGCGTATGAACAGTTCACCAAAGACATAGCTTATAGCTTAACAGAAGATTGACCTTGTTGAAACCTATTACACCACCGTTAGTTGGCCTAGCACACTTTCTTCATTTGAAAGTTACATTACATTGCCTTGTACTTAGCTAATAGAGATAACATGTGTAGAAGTATGATATGAACATGGATACCTCTAATGATCTAGCTTGATTTCATAACTCGTTAGAACAAGCTCATGAAGGGTTCATCAAAGACATAAGCGTATGAAAGGTTCACCAAAGACATAACTTATAGCTTAACGGAAGATAGACCTTGTTGCAACCTATTACACCACCGTTAGTTAGCCTAGCACACTTTCTCATGTGAAAGTTACATTACATTGCCTTAAACTTAGCTAATAGACATACCATGTGTAAAAGTATTATAGGAACATGGATAGCTCTAATGATCTAGCTTGACGTTATAACTCGATAGAATAAGCTCATGAAGGGTTCATCAAAGACATAAGCGTATGAAAGATTAACTAAAGACATAGCTTATAGCTTAACGGAAGATTGACCTTGTTGCAACCTATTACACCACCGTTAGTTGGCCCAACACACTTTCTCATGTGAAAGTTACATTACATTGCCTTGTACTTAGCTAATAGAGATACCATGTGTAAAAGTATTATATGAACATGGATAGCTCTAATGATCTAGCTTGATTTCATAACTCATTAGAATATTCTCATGAAGGGTTCATCAAAGACATAAGCGTATGAAGGGTTCACCAAAGACATAGCTTATAGCTTAACGGAAGATTGACCTAGTTGCAACCTATTACACCACCGTTAGTTGGTTTAGCACACTTTCTCATGTCAAAGATACATTACATTGCCTTGAACATAGCTAATAGAGATAACATGTGCAAAAGTATTATATGAACATGGATAGCTCTAATGATCTAGCTTGACTTCATAACTCGTTAGAATAAGGTCATGAAGGGTTCATCAAAGACATACGCGTATGAAGGGTTCACCAAAGACACAGCTTATAGCTTACTGGAAGATTGACCTTGTTGTAACCTATTACACCACCGTTAGTTGGCCTACCACACTTTCTCATGTGAAAGTTACTTTACATTGCCTAAAACTTAGCTAATAGACATACCATGTGTAAAAGTATTATAGGAACATGGATAGCTCTAATGATCTAGCTTGACGTTATAACTCGTTAGAATAAGCTCATGAAGGGTTCATCAAAGACATAAGCGTATGAAGGGTTCACCAAAGACATAGCTTATAGCTTAACGGAAGATTGACCTTGTTGCAACCTATTACACCACCGTTAGTTGGCCTAGCAGACTTTCTCATGTGAAAGTTCCATTACATTGCCTTGTCCTTAGCTAATAGAGATACCATGTGTAAAAATATTATATGAACATGGATAGCTCTAATGATCTAGCTTGATTTCATAACTCATTAGAATAATCTCATGAAGGGTTCATCAAAGACATAAGCGTATGAAGGGTTCACCAAAGACATAGCTTATAGCTTAACAGAAGATTGACCTTGTTGCAACCTATTACACAACCGTTAGTTGGTCTAGCACACTTTCTCATGTCAAAGATACATTACATTGCCTTGAACATAGCTAATAGAGATAACATGTGCAAAAGTATTATATGAACATGGATAGCTCTAATGATCTAGCTTGACTTCATAACTCGTTAGAATAAGGTCATGAAGGGTTCATCAAAGACATACGCGTATGAAGGGTTCACCAAAGACACAGCTTATAGCTTAACGAAAGATTGACCTTGTTGCAACCTATTACACCACCGTTAGTTGGTCTAGCACACTTTCTCATGTCAAAGATACATTACATTGCCTTGAACATAGCTAATAGAGATAACATGTGCAAAAGTATTATATGAACATGGATAGCTCTAATGATCTAGCTTGACTTCATAACTCGTTAGAATAAGGTCATGAAGGGTTCATCAAAGACATACGCGTATGAAGGGTTCACCAAAGACACAGCTTATAGCTTAACGAAAGATTGACCTTGTTGCAACCTATTACACCACCTTTAGTTGGCCTACCACACTTTCTCATGTGAAAGTTACTTTACATTGCCTAAAACTTAGCTAATAGAGATACTATGTGTAAAAGTATTATATGAACATGGATAGCTCTAATGATCTACCTTGATTTCATAACTCGTTAGAATAAGCTCATGAAGGGTTCATCAAAGACATAAGCGTATGAACAGTTCACCAAAGACATAGCTTATAGCTTAACAGAAGATTGACCTTGTTGAAACCTATTACACCACCGTTAGTTGGCCTAGCACACTTTCTTCATTTGAAAGTTACATTACATTGCCTTGTACTTAGCTAATAGAGATAACATGTGTAGAAGTATGATATGAACATGGATACCTCTAATGATCTAGCTTGATTTCATAACTCGTTAGAACAAGCTCATGAAGGGTTCATCAAAGACATAAGCGTATGAAAGGTTCACCAAAGACATAACTTATAGCTTAACGGAAGATAGACCTTGTTGCAACCTATTACACCACCGTTAGTTAGCCTAGCACACTTTCTCATGTGAAAGTTACATTACATTGCCTTAAACTTAGCTAATAGACATACCATGTGTAAAAGTATTATAGGAACATGGATAGTTCTAATGATCTAGCTTGACGTTATAACTCGATAGAATAAGCTCATGAAGGGTTCATCAAAGACATAAGCGTATGAAAGATTAACAAAAGACATAGCTTATAGCTTAACGGAAGATTGACCTTGTTGCAACCTATTACACCACCGTTAGTTGGCCCAACACACTTTCTCATGTGAAAGTTACATTACATTGCCTTGTACTTAGCTAATAGAGATACCATGTGTAAAAGTATTATATGAACATGGATAGCTCTAATGATCTAGCTTGATTTCATAACTCATTAGAATATTCTCATGAAGGGTTCATCAAAGACATAAGCGTATGAAGGGTTCACCAAAGACATAGCTTATAGCTTAACGGAAGATTGACCTAGTTGCAACCTATTACACCACCGTTAGTTGGTTTAGCACACTTTCTCATGTCAAAGATACATTACATTGCCTTGAACATAGCTAATAGAGATAACATGTGCAAAAGTATTATATGAACATGGATAGCTCTAATGATCTAGCTTGACTTCATAACTCGTTAGAATAAGGTCATGAAGGGTTCATCAAAGACATACGCGTATGAAGGGTTCACCAAAGACACAGCTTATAGCTTACTGGAAGATTGACCTTGTTGTAACCTATTACACCACCGTTAGTTGGCCTACCACACTTTCTCATGTGAAAGTTACTTTACATTGCCTAAAACTTAGCTAATAGACATACCATGTGTAAAAGTATTATAGGAACATGGATAGCTCTAATGATCTAGCTTGACGTTATAACTCGTTAGAATAAGCTCATGAAGGGTTCATCAAAGACATAAGCGTATGAAGGGTTCACCAAAGACATAGCTTATAGCTTAACGGAAGATTGACCTTGTTGCAACCTATTACACCACCGTTAGTTGGCCTAGCAGACTTTCTCATGTGAAAGTTCCATTACATTGCCTTGTCCTTAGCTAATAGAGATACCATGTGTAAAAATATTATATGAACATGGATAACTCTAATGATCTAGCTTGATTTCATAACTCATTAGAATAATCTCATGAAGGGTTCATCAAAGACATAAGCGTATGAAGGGTTCACCAAAGACATAGCTTATAGCTTAACAGAAGATTGACCTTGTTGCAACCTATTACACAACCGTTAGTTGGTCTAGCACACTTTCTCATGTCAAAGATACATTACATTGCCTTGAACATAGCTAATAGAGATAACATGTGCAAAAGTATTATATGAACATGGATAGCTCTAATGATCTAGCTTGACTTCATAACTCGTTAGAATAAGGTCATGAAGGGTTCATCAAAGACATACGCGTATGAAGGGTTCACCAAAGACACAGCTTATAGCTTAACGAAAGATTGACCTTGTTGCAACCTATTACACCACCGTTAGTTGGTCTAGCACACTTTCTCATGTCAAAGATACATTACATTGCCTTGAACATAGCTAATAGAGATAACATGTGCAAAAGTATTATATGAACATGGATAGCTCTAATGATCTAGCTTGACTTCATAACTCGTTAGAATAAGGTCATGAAGGGTTCATCAAAGACATACGCGTATGAAGGGTTCACCAAAGACACAGCTTATAGCTTAACGGAAGATTGACCTTGTTGTAACCTATTACACCACCTTTAGTTGGCCTACCACACTTTCTCATGTGAAAGTTACTTTACATTGCCTAAAACTTAGCTAATAGAGATACCATGTGTAAAAGTATTATATGAACATGGATAGCTCTAATGATCTACCTTGATTTCATAACTCGTTAGAATAAGCTCATGAAGGGTTCATCAAAGACATAAGCGTATGAAGGGTTCACCAAAGACATAGCTAATAGCTTAACGGAAGATTAACCTTGTTGAAACCTATTACAGCACCGTTAGTTGGCCTAGCACACTTCTTCATTTGAAAGTTACATTACATTGCCTTGTACTTAGCTAATAGAGATAACATGTGTAGAAGTATGATATGAACATGGATAGCTCTAATGATCTAGCTTGATTTCATAACTCGTTAGAATAAGCTCATGAAGGGTTCATCAAAGACATAAGCGTATGAAGGGTTCACCAAAGACATAACTTATAGCTTAACGGAAGATAGACCTTGTTGCAACCTATTACACCACCGTTAGTTGGCCTAGCACACTTTCTCATGTGAAAGTTACATTACATTGCCTTAAACTTAGCTAATAGACATACCATGTGTAAAAGTATTATAGGAACATGGATAGCTCTAATGATCTAGCTTGACGTTATAACTCGTTAGAATAAGCTCATGAAGGGTTCATCAAAGACATAAGCGTATGAAGGGTTCACCAAAGACATAGCTTATAGCTTAACAAAAGATTGACCTTGTTGCAACCTATTACACCACCGTTAGTTGGTCTAGCACACTTTCTCATGTCAAAGATACATTACATTGCCTTGAACATAGCTAATAGAGATAACATGTGCAAAAGTATTATATGAACATGGATAGCTCTAATGATCTAGCTTGACTTCATAACTCGTTAGAATAAGGTCATGAAGGGTTCATCAAAGACATACGCGTATGAAGGGTTCACCAAAGACACAGCTTATAACTTAACGAAAGATTGACCTTGTTGCAACCTATTACACCACCTTTAGTTGGCCTACCACACTTTCTCATGTGAAAGTTACTTTACATTGCCTAAAACTTAGCTAATAGAGATACCATGTGTAAAAGTATTATATGAACATGGATAGCTCTAATGATCTACCTTGATTTCATAACTCGTTAGAATAAGCTCATGAAGGGTTCATCAAAGACATAAGCGTATGAACAGTTCACCAAAGACATAGCTTATAGCTTAACAGAAGATTGACCTTGTTGAAACCTATTAGACCACCGTTAGTTGGCCTAGCACACTTTCTTCATTTGAAAGTTACATTACATTGCCTTGTACTTAGCTAATAGAGATAACATGTGTAGAAGTATGATATGAACATGGATAGCTCTAATGATCTAGGTTGATTTCATAACTCGTTAGAACAAGCTCATGAAGGGTTCATCAAAGACATAAGCGTATGAAAGGTTCACCAAAGACATAACTTATAGCTTAACGGAAGATAGACCTTGTTGCAACCTATTACACCACCGTTAGTTGGCCTAGCACACTTTCTCATGTGAAAGTTACATTACATTGCCTTAAACTTAGCTAATAGACATACCATGTGTAAAAGTATTATAGGAACATGGATAGCTCTAATGATCTAGGTTGACGTTATAACTCGTTAGAATAAGCTCATGAAGGGTTCATCAAAGACATAAGCGTATGAAGGGTTCACCAAAGACATAACTTATAGCTTAACGGAAGATAGACCTTGTTGCAACCTATTACACCACCGTTAGTTGGCCTAGCACACTTTCTCATGTGAAAGTTACATTACATTGCCTTAAACTTAGCTAATAGACATACCATGTGTAAAAGTATTATAGGAACATGGATAGCTCTAATGATCTAGCTTGACGTTATAACTCGTTAGAATAAGCTCATGAAGGGTTCATCAAAGACATAAGCGTATGAAGGGTTCACCAAAGACATAGCTTATAGCTTAACGGAAGATTGACCTTGTTGAAACCTATTACACCACCGTTAGTTGGCCTAGCACACTTCTTCATTTGATAGTTACATTACATTGCCTTGTACTTAGCTAATAGAGATAACATGTGTAGAAGTATGATATGAACATGGATAGCTCTAATGATCTAGCTTGATTTCATAACTCGTTAGAATAAGCTCATGAAGGGTTCATCAAAGACATAAGCGTATGAAGGGTTCACCAAAGACATAGCTTATAGCTTAACGGAAGATTGACCTTGTTGCAACCTATTACACCACCGTTAGTTGGCCTAGCAGACTTTCTCATGTGAAAGTTCCATTACATTGCCTTGTCCTTAGCTAATAGAGATACCATGTGTAAAAATATTATATGAACATGGATAGCTCTAATGATCTAGCTTGATTTCATAACTCATTAGAATAATCTCATGAAGGGTTCATCAAAGACATAAGCGTATGAAGGGTTCACCAAAGACATAGCTTATAGCTTAAGAGAAGATTGACCTTGTTGCAACCTATTACACAACCGTTAGTTGGTCTAGCACACTTTCTCATGTCAAAGATACATTACATTGCCTTGAACATAGCTAATAGAGATAACATGTGCAAAAGTATTATATGAACATGGATAGCTCTAATGATCTAGCTTGACTTCATAACTCGTTAGAATAAGGTCATGAAGGGTTCATCAAAGACATACGCGTATGAAGGGTTCACCAAAGACACAGCTTATAGCTTAACGAAAGATTGACCTTGTTGCAACCTATTACACCACCGTTAGTTGGTCTAGCACACTTTCTCATGTCAAAGATACATTACATTGCCTTGAACATAGCTAATAGAGATAACATGTGCAAAAGTATTATAGGAACATGGATAGCTCTAATGATCTAGCTTGACGTTATAACTCGTTAGAATAAGCTCATGAAGGGTTCATCAAAGACATAAGCGTATGAAGGGTTCACCAAAGACATAGCTTATAGCTTAACGGAAGATTGACCTTGTTGAAACCTATTACACCACCGTTAGTTGGCCTAGCACACTTCTTCATTTGAAAGTTACATTACATTGCCTTGTACTTAGCTAATAGAGATAACATGTGTAGAAGTATGATATGAACATGGATAGCTCTAATGATCTAGCTTGATTTCATAACTCGTTAGAATAAGCTCATGAAGGGTTCATCAAAGACATAAGCGTATGAAGGGTTCACCAAAGACATAACTTATAGCTTAACGGAAGATAGACCTTGTTGCAACCTATTACACCACCGTTAGTTGGCCTAGCACACTTTCTCATGTGAAAGTTACATTACATTGCCTTAAACTTAGCTAATAGACATACCATGTGTAAAAGTATTATAGGAACATGGATAGCTCTAATGATCTATCTTGACTTCATAACTCGTTAGAATAAGGTCATGAAGGGTTCATCAAAGACATAAGCGTATGAAGGGTTCACCAAAGACATAGCTTATAGCTTAACGAAAGATTGACCTTGTTGAAACCTATTACACCACCGTTAGTTGGCCTAGCACACTTCTTCATTTGAAAGTTACATTACATTGCCTTGTACTTAGCTAATAGAGATAACATGTGTAGAAGTATGATATGAACATGGATAGCTCTAATGATCTAGCTTGATTTCATAACTCGTTAGAATAAGCTCATGAAGGGTTCATCAAAGACATAAGCGTATGAAGGGTTCACCAAAGACATAGCTTATAGCTTAACGGAAGATTGACCTTATTGCAACCTATTACACCACCGTTAGTTGGCCTAGCAGACTTTCTCATGTGAAAGTTACATAACATTGCCTTGTCCTTAGCTAATAGAGATACCATGTGTAAAAATATTATATGAACATGGATAGCTCTAATGATCTAGCTTGATTTCATAACTCATTAGAATAATCTCATGAAGGGTTCATCAAAGACATAAGCGTATGAAGGGTTCACCAAAGACATAGCTTATAGCTTAACAGAAGATTGACCTTGTTGCAACCTATTACACCACCGTTAGTTGGTCTAGCACACTTTCTCATGTCAAAGATACATTACATTGCCTTGAACATAGCTAATAGAGATAACATGTGCAAAAGTATTATATGAACATGGATATCTCTAATGATCTAGCTTGACTTCATAACTCGTTAGAATAAGGTCATGAAGGGTTCATCAAAGACATACGCGTATGAAGGGTTCACCAAAGACACAGCTTATAGCTTAACGAAAGATTGACCTTGTTGCAACCTATTACACCACCTTTAGTTGGCCTACCACACTTTCTCATGTGAAAGTTACTTTACATTGCCTAAAACTTAGCTAATAGAGATACCATGTGTAAAAGTATTATATGAACATGGATAGCTCTAATGATCTACCTTGATTTCATAACTCGTTAGAATAAGCTCATGAAGGGTTCATCAAAGACATAAGCGTATGAACAGTTCACCAAAGACATAGCTTATAGCTTAACAGAAAATTGACCTTGTTGAAACCTATTACACCACCGTTAGTTGGCCTAGCACACTTTCTTCATTTGAAAGTTACATTACATTGCCTTGTACTTAGCTAATAGAGATAACATGTGTAGAAGTATGATATGAACATGGATAGCTCTAATGATCTAGCTTGATTTCATAACTCGTTAGAACAAGCTCATAAAGGGTTCATCAAAGACATAAGCGTATGAAAGGTTCACCAAAGACATAACTTATAGCTTAACGGAAAATAGACCTTGTTGCAACCTATTACACCACCGTTAGTTGGCCTAGCACACTTTCTCATGTGAAAGTTACATTACATTGCCTTAAACTTAGCTAATGGACATACCATGTGTAAAAGTATTATAGGAACATGGATAGCTCTAATGATCTAGCTTGACGTTATAACTCGATAGAATAAGCTCATGAAGGGTTTATCAAAGACATAAGCGTATGAAAGATTAACAAAAGACATAGCTTATAGCTTAACGGAAGATTGACCTTGTTGCAACCTATTACACCACCGTTAGTTGGCCCAACACACTTTCTCATGTGAAAGTTACATTACATTGCCTTGTACTTAGCTAATAGAGATACCATGTGTAAAAGTATTATATGAACATGGATAGCTCTAATGATCTAGCTTGATTTCATAACTCATTAGAATAAGGTCATGAAGGGTTCATCAAAGACATAAGCGTATGAAGGGTTCACCAAAGACATAGCTTATATCTTAACGGAATATTGACCTTGTTGCAACCTATTACACCACCGTTAGTTGGTCTAGCACACTTTCTCATGTCAAAGATACATTACATTGCCTTGAACATAGCAAATAGAGATAACATGTGTAAAAGTATTATATGAACATGGATAGCTCTAATGATCTAGCTTGATTTCATAACTCATTAGAATATTCTCATGAAGGGTTCATCAAAGACATAAGCGTATGAAGGGTTCACCAAAGACATAGCTTATAGCTTAACGGAAGATTGACCTAGTTGCAACCTATTACACCACCGTTAGTTGGTTTAGCACACTTTCTCATGTCAAAGATACATTACATTGCCTTGAACATAGCTAATAGGGATAACATGTGTAAAATTATTATATGAACATGGATAGCTATAATGATCTAGCTTGACTTCATAACTCGTTAGAATAAGGTCATGAAGGGTTCATCAAAGACATACGTGTATGAAGGGTTCACCAAAGACACAGCTTATAGCTTAACGGAAGATTGACCTTGTTGCAACCTATTACACCACTGTTAGTTGGCCTAGCACACTTTCTCATGTGAAAGTTACATTACATTGCCTTGTACTTAGATAATAGAGATACCATGTGTAAAAGTATTATATGAACATGGATAGCTCTAATGATCTAGCTTGATTTCATAACTCATTAGAATAAGCTCATGAAGGGTTCATCAAAGACATAAGCGTATGAAGGGTTCACCAAAGACATAGCTTATATCTTAACGGAATATTGACCTTGTTGCAACCTATTACACCACCGTTAGTTGGTCTAGCACACTTTCTCATGTCAAAGATACATTACATTGCCTTGAACATAGCAAATAGAGATAACATGTGTAAAAGTATTATATGAACATGGATAGCTCTAATAATCTAGCTTGACTTCATAACTCGTTAGAATAAGGTCATGAAGTGTTCATCAAAGACATACGCGTATGAAGGGTTCACCAAAGACACAGCTTATAGCTTAACGGAAGATTGACCTTGTTGCAACCTATTACACCACCGTTAGTTGGCCTAGCAGACTTTCTCATGTGAAAGTTACATTACATTGCCTTGTCCTTAGCTAATAGAGATACCATGTGTAAAAATATTATATGAACATGGATAGCTCTAATGATCTAGCTTGATTTCATAACTCATTAGAATAAGCTCATGAAGGGTTCATCAAAGACATAAGCGTATGAAGGGTTCACCAAAGACATAGCTTATAGCTTAACGGAAGATTGACCTTGTTGCAACCTATTACACCACCGTTAGTTGGTCTAGCACACTTTCTCATGTCAAAGATACATTACATTGCCTTGAACATAGCTAATAGAGATAACATGTGTAAAAGTATTATATGAACATGGATAGCTCTAATGATCTAGCTTGACTTCATAACTCGTTAGAATAAGGTCATGAAGGGTTCATCAAAGACATACGCGTATGAAGGGTTCACCAAAGACACAGCTTATAGCTTAACGGAATATTGACCTTGTTGCAACCTATTACACCACCATTAGTTGGTCTAGCACACTTTCTCATGTCAAAGATACATTACATTGCCTTGAACATAGCTAATAGAGATAACATGTGCAAAAGTATTATATGAACATGGATAGCTCTAATGATCTAGCTTGACTTCATAACTCGTTAGAATAAGGTCATGAAGGGTTCATCAAAGACATACGCGTATGAAGGGTTCACCAAAGACATAGCTTATAGGTTAACGGAAGATTGACCTTGTTGCAACCTATTACACCACCGTTAGTTGGCCTAGCACACTTTCTCATGTGATAGTTACATTACATTGCCTTGTACTTAGCTAATAGAGATAAGATGTGTAGAAGTATGATATGAACATGGATAGCTCTAAGGATCTATCTTGATTTCATAACTCGTTAGAATAAGCTCATGAAGGGTTCATCAAAGACATAAGCGTATGAAGGGTTCACCAAAGACATAGCTTATAGCTTAACGGAAGATGACCTAGTTGCAACCTATTACACCACCGTTAGTTGGTCTAGCACACTTTCTCATGTCAAAGATACATTACATTGCCTTGAACATAACTAATAGAGATAACATGTGTAAAAGTATTATATGAACATGGATAGCTCTAATGATCTAGCTTGACTTCATAACTCGTTAGAATAAGGTCATGAAGGGTTCATCAAAGACATAAGCGTATGAAGAGTTCACCAAAGACACAGCTTATAGCTTAACGGAAAAAATTGACCTTGTTGCAACCTATTACACCACCTTTAGTTGGCCTACCACACTTTCTCATGTGAAAGTTACTTTACATTGCCTAAAACTTAGCTAATAGTGATACCATGTGTAAAAGTATGATATGAACATGGATAGCTCTAATGACCTACCTTGATTTCATAACTCGTTAGAATAAGCTCGTGAAGGGTTCATTAAAGACATAAGCGTATGAAGGGTTCACCAAAGACATAGCTTATAGCTTAACGGAAGATTGACCTTGTTGCAACCTATTACACCACCGTTAGTTGGCCTAGCAGACTTTCTCATGTGAAAGTTACATTACATTGCCTTGTCCTTAGCTAATAGAGATACCATGTGTAAAAATATTATATGAACATGGATAGCTCTAATGATCTAGCTTGATTTCATAACTCATTAGAATAATCTCATGAAGGGTTCATCAAAGACATAAGCGTATGAAGGGTTCACCAAAGACATAGCTTATAGCTTAACAGAAGATTGACCTTGTTGCAACCTATTACACCACCGTTAGTTGGTCTAGCACACTTTCTCATGTCAAAGATACATTACATTGCCTTGAACATAGCTAATAGAGATAACATGTGCAAAAGTATTATATGAACATGGATAGCTCTAATGATCTATCTTGACTTCATAACTCGTTAGAATAAGGTCATGAAGGGTTCATCAAAGACATACCCGTATGAAGGGTTCACCAAAGACACAGCTTATAGCTTAACGGAAGATTGACCTTGTTGCAACCTATTACACCACCTTTAGTTGGCCTACCACACTTTCTCATGTGAAAGTTACTTTACATTGCCTAAAACTTAGCTAATAGAGATACCATGTGTAAAAGTATTATATGAACATGGATAGCTCTAATGATCTACCTTGATTTCATAACTCGTTAGAATAAGCTCATGAAGGGTTCATCAAAGACATAAGCGTATGAACAATTCACCAAAGACATAGCTTATAGCTTAACGGAAGATTGACCTTGTTGAAACCTATTACACCACCGTTAGTTGGCCTAGCACACTTCTTCATTTGAAAGTTACATTACATTGCCTTGTACTTAGCTAATAGAGATAACATGTGTAGAAGTATGATATGAACATGGATAGCTCTAATGATCTAGCTTGATTTCATAACTCGTTAGAATAAGCTCATGAAGGGTTCATCGAAGACATAAGCGTATGAAGGGTTCACCAAAGACATAACTTATAGCTTAACGGAAGATAGACCTTGTTGCAACCTATTACACCACCGTTAGTTGGCCTAGCACACTTTCTCATGTGAAAGTTACATTACATGGCCTTAAACTTAGCTAATAAACATACCATGTGTAAAAGTATTATAGGAACATGGATAGCTCTAATGATCTAGCTTGACGTTATAACTCGATAGAATAAGCTCTTGAAGGGTTCATCAAAGTCATAAGCGTATGAAAGATTAACCAAAGACATAGCTTATAGCTTAACGGAAGATTGACCTTGTTGCAACCTATTACACCACCGTTAGTTGGCCTAGCACACTTTCTCATGTGAAAGTTACATTACATTGCCTTGTACTTAGCTAATAGAGATACCATGTGTAGAATTATGATATGAACATGGATAGCTCTAATGATCTACCTTGATTTCATAACTCGTTAGAATAAGCTCATGAAGGGTTCATCAAAGACATAAGCGTATGAAGGGTTCACCAAAGACATAACTTATAGCTTAACGGAAGATAGACCTTGTTGCAACCTATTACACCACCGTTAGTTGGTCTAGCACACATTCTCATGTTAAAGATACCTTACATTGCCTTGAACATATAGCTAATAGAGATAACATGTGTAGAAGTATTATATGAACATGGATAGCTCTAATGATCTAGCTTGACTTCATAACTCGTTAGAATAAGGTCATGAAGGGTTCATCAAAGACATATGTGTATGAAGGGTTCACCCAAGACACAGCTTATAGCTTAACGGAAGATTGACCTTGTTGCAACCTATTACACCACCTTTAGTTGGCCTACCACACTTTCTCATGTGAAAGTTACTTTACATTGCCTAAAACTTAGCTAATAGAGATACCATGTGTAAAAGTATTATATGAACATGGATAGCTCTAATGATCTACCTTGATTTCATAACTCGTTAGAATAAGCTCATGAAGGGTTCATCAAAGACATAAGCGTATGAACAGTTCACCAAAGACATAGCTTATAGATTAACAGAAGATTGACCTTGTTGCAACCTATTTTACCACCGTTAGTTGGCCTAGCACACTTTCTCATGTGAAAGTTACATTACATTGCCTTGTACTTAGCTAATAGAGATACCATGTGTAGAAGTATGATATGAACATGGATAGCTCTAATGATCTACCTTGATTTCATAACTCGTTAGAATAAGCTCATGAAGGGTTCATCAAAGACATAAGCGTATGAAAGGTTCACCAAAGACATAACTTATAGCTTAACGGAAGATAGACCTTGTTGCAACCTATTACACCACCGTTAGTTGGTCTAGCACACATTCTCATGTCAAAGATACATTACATTGCCTTGAACATATAGCTAATAGAGATAACATGTGTAGAAGTATTATATGAACATGAATAGCTCTAATGATCTAGCTTGACTTCATAACTCGTTAGAATAAGGTCATGAAGGGTTCATCAAAGACATACGTGTATGAAGGGTTCACCCAAGACACAGCTTATAGCTTAACGGAAGATTGACCTTGTTGCAACCTATTACACCACCTTTACTTGGCCTACCACACTTTCTCATGTGAAAGTTACTTTACATTGCCTAAAACTTAGCTAATAGAGATACCATGTGTAAAAGTATTATATGAACATGGATAGCTCTAATGATCTACCTTGATTTCATAACTCGTTAGAATAAGCTCATGAAGGGTTCATCAAAGACATAAGCGTATGAACAGTTCACCAAAGACATAGCTTATAGATTAACAGAATATTGACCTTGTTGCAACCTATTACACCACCGTTAGTTGGCCTAGCACACTTTCTCATGTGAAAGTTACATTACATTGTCTTGTACTTAGCTAATAGAGATACCATGTGTAGAAGTATGATATGAACATGGATAGCTCTAATGATCTACCTTGATTTCATAACTCGTTAGAATAAGCTCATGAAGGGTTCATCAAAGACATAAGCGTATGAAGGGTTCACCAAAGACATAACTTATAGCTTAACGGAAGATAGACCTTGTTGCAACCTATTACACCACCGTTAGTTGGTCTAGCACACATTCTCATGTCAAAGATACATTACATTGCCTTGAACATAGCTAATAGAGATAACATGTGTAAAAGTATTATATGAACATGGATAGCTCTAATGATCTAGCTTGACTTCATAACTCGTTAGAATAAGGTCATGAAGGGTTCATCAAAGACATACGTGTATGAAGGGTTAAGCAAAGACACAGCTTATAGCTTAACGGAAGATTGACCTTGTTGCAACCTATTACACCACCTTTAGTTGGCCTACCACACTTTCTCATGTGAAAGTTACTTTACATTGCCTAAAACTTAGCTAATAGAGATACCATGTGTAAAAGTATTATATGAACATGGATAGCTCTAATGATCTACCTTGATTTCATAACTCGTTAGAATAAGCTCATGAAGGGTTCATCAAAGACATAAGCGTATGAACAGTTCACCAAAGACATAGCTTATAGCTTAACGGAAGATTGACCTTGTTGAAACCTATTACACCACCGTTAGTTGGCCTAGTACACTTCTTCATTTGAAAGTTACATTACATTGCCTTGTACTTAGCTAATAGAGATAACATGTGTAGAAGTATGATATGAACATGGATAGCTCTAATGATCTAGCTTGATTTCATAACTCGTTAGAATAAGCTCATGAAGGGTTCATCGAAGACATAAGCGTATGAAGGGTTCACCAAAGACATAACTTATAGCTTAACGGAAGATAGACCTTGTTGCAACCTATTACACCACCGTTAGTTGGCCTAGCACACTTTCTCATGTGAAAGTTACATTACATTGCCTTAAACTTAGCTAATAGACATACCATGTGTAAAAGTATTATAGGAACATGGATAGCTCTAATGATCTAGCTTGACGTTATAACTCGATAGAATATGCTCATGAAGGGTTCATCAAAGACATAAGCGTATGAAAGATTAACAAAAGACATAGCTTATAGCTTAACGGAAGATTGACCTTGTTGCAACCTATTACACCACCGTTAGTTGCCCCAACACACTTTCTCATGTGAAAGTTACATTACATTGCCTTGTACTTAGCTAATAGAGATACCATGTGTAGAAGTATGATATGAACATGGATAGCTCTAATGATCTACCTTGATTTCATAACTCGTTAGAATAAGCTCATGAAGGGTTCATCAAAGACATAAGCGTATGAAGGGTTCACCAAAGACATAACTTATAGCTTAACGGAAGATAGACCTTGTTGCAACCTATTACACCACCGTTAGTTGGTCTAGCACACATTCTCATGTCAAAGATACATTACATTGCCTTGAACATAGCTAATAGAGATAACATGTGTAAAAGTATTATATGAACATGGATAGCTCTAATGATCTAGCTTGACTTCATAACTCGTTAGAATAAGGTCATGAAGGGTTCATCAAAGACATACGTGTATGAAGGGTTAAGCAAAGACACAGCTTATAGCTTAACGGAAGATTGACCTTGTTGCAACCTATTACACCACCTTTAGTTGGCCTACCACACTTTCTCATGTGAAAGTTACTTTACATTGCCTAAAACTTAGCTAATAGAGATACCATGTGTAAAAGTATTATATGAACATGGATAGCTCTAATGATCTACCTTGATTTCATAACTCGTTAGAATAAGCTCATGAAGGGTTCATCAAAGACATAAGCGTATGAAGGGTTCACCAAAGACATAACTTATAGCTTAACGGAAGATAGACCTTGTTGCAACCTATTACACCACCGTTAGTTGGTCTAGCACACATTCTCATGTCAAAGATACATTACATTGCCTTGAACATAGCTAATAGAGATAACATGTGTAAAAGTATTATATGAACATGGATAGCTCTAATGATCTAGCTTGACTTCATAACTCGTTAGAATAAGGTCATGAAGGGTTCATCAAAGACATACGTGTATGAAGGGTTAAGCAAAGACACAGCTTATAGCTTAACGGAAGATTGACCTTGTTGCAACCTATTACACCACCTTTAGTTGGCCTACCACACTTTCTCATGTGAAAGTTACTTTACATTGCCTAAAACTTAGCTAATAGAGATACCATGTGTAAAAGTATTATATGAACATGGATAGCTCTAATGATCTACCTTGATTTCATAACTCGTTAGAATAAGCTCATGAAGGGTTCATCAAAGACATAAGCGTATGAACAGTTCACCAAAGACATAGCTTATAGATTAACAGAATATTGACCTTGTTGCAACCTATTACACCACCGTTAGTTGGCCTAGCACACTTTCTCATGTGAAAGTTACATTACATTGTCTTGTACTTAGCTAATAGAGATACCATGTGTAGAAGTATGATATGAACATGGATAGCTCTAATGATCTACCTTGATTTCATAACTCGTTAGAATAAGCTCATGAAGGGTTCATCAAAGACATAAGCGTATGAAGGGTTCACCAAAGACATAACTTATAGCTTAACGGAAGATAGACCTTGTTGCAACCTATTACACCACCGTTAGTTGGTCTAGCACACATTCTCATGTCAAAGATACATTACATTGCCTTGAACATAGCTAATAGAGATAACATGTGTAAAAGTATTATATGAACATGGATAGCTCTAATGATCTAGCTTGACTTCATAACTCGTTAGAATAAGGTCGTGAAGGGTTCATCAAAGACATACGTGTATGAAGGGTTAAGCAAAGACACAGCTTATAGCTTAACGGAAGATTGACCTTGTTGCAACCTATTACACCACCTTTAGTTGGCCTACCACACTTTCTCATGTGAAAGTTACTTTACATTGCCTAAAACTTAGCTAATAGAGATACCATGTGTAAAAGTATTATATGAACATGGATAGCTCTAATGATCTACCTTGATTTCATAACTCGTTAGAATAAGCTCATGAAGGGTTCATCAAAGACATAAGCGTATGAACAGTTCACCAAAGACATAGCTTATAGCTTAACGGAAGATTGACCTTGTTGAAACCTATTACACCACCGTTAGTTGGCCTAGCACACTTCTTCATTTGAAAGTTACATTACATTGCCTTGTACTTAGCTAATAGAGATAACATGTGTAGAAGTATGATATGAACATGGATAGCTCTAATGATCTAGCTTGATTTCATAACTCGTTAGAATAAGCTCATGAAGGGTTCATCGAAGACATAAGCGTATGAAGGGTTCACCAAAGACATAACTTATAGCTTAACGGAAGATAGACCTTGTTGCAACCTATTACACCACCGTTAGTTGGCCTAGCACACTTTCTCATGTGAAAGTTACATTACATTGCCTTAAACTTAGCTAATAGACATACCATGTGTAAAAGTATTATAGGAACATGGATAGCTCTAATGATCTAGCTTGACGTTATAACTCGATAGAATATGCTCATGAAGGGTTCATCAAAGACATAAGCGTATGAAAGATTAACAAAAGACATAGCTTATAGCTTAACGGAAGATTGACCTTGTTGCAACCTATTACACCACCGTTAGTTGCCCCAACACACTTTCTCATGTGAAAGTTACATTACATTGCCTTGTACTTAGCTAATAGAGATACCATGTGTAAAAGTATTATATGAACATGGATAGCTCTAATGATCTAGCTTGATTTCATAACTCATTAGAATATTCTCATGAAGGGTTCATCAAAGACATAAGCGTATGAAGGGTTCACCAAAGACATAGCTTATAGCTTAACGGAAGATTGACCTAGTTGCAACCTATTACACCACCGTTAGTTGGTTTAGCACACTTTCTCATGTCAAAGATACATTACATTGCCTTGAACATAGCTAATAGAGATAACATGTGTAAAATTATTATATGAACATGGATAGCTATAATGATCTAGCTTGACTTCATAACTCGTTAGAATAAGGTCATGAAGGGTTCATCAAAGACATACGTGTATGAAGGGTTCACCAAAGACACAGCTTATAGCTTAACGGAAGATTGACCTTGTTGCAACCTATTACACCACTGTTAGTTGGCCTAGCACACTTTCTCATGTGAAAGTTACATTACATTGCCTTGTACTTAGATAATAGAGATACCATGTGTAAAAGTATTATATGAACATGGATAGCTCTAATGATCTAGCTTGATTTCATAACTCATTAGAATAAGCTCATGAAGGGTTCATCAAAGACATAAGCGTATGAAGGGTTCACCAAAGACATAGCTTATATCTTAACGGAATATTGACCTTGTTGCAACCTATTACACCACCGTTAGTTGGTCTAGCACACTTTCTCATGTCAAAGATACATTACATTGCCTTGAACATAGCTAATAGAGATAACATGTGTAAAAGTATTATATGAACATGGATAGCTCTAATAATCTAGCTTGACTTCATAACTCGTTAGAATAAGGTCATGAAGGGTTCATCAAAGACATACGCGTATGAAGGGTTCACCAAAGACACAGCTTATAGCTTAACGGAAGATTGACCTTGTTGCAACCTATTACACCACCGTTAGTTGGCCTAGCAGACTTTCTCATGTGAAAGTTACATTACATTGCCTTGTCCTTAGCTAATAGAGATACCATGTGTAAAAATATTATATGAACATGGATAGCTCTAATGATCTAGCTTGATTTCATAACTCATTAGAATAAGCTCATGAAGGGTTCATCAAAGACATAAGCGTATGAAGGGTTCACCAAAGACATAGCTTATAGCTTAACGGAAGATTGACCTTGTTGCAACCTATTACACCACCGTTAGTTGGTCTAGCACACTTTCTCATGTCAAAGATACATTACATTGCCTTGAACATAGCTAATAGAGATAACATGTGTAAAAGTATTATATGAACATGGATAGCTCTAATGATCTAGCTTGACTTCATAACTCGTTAGAATAAGGTCATGAAGGGTTCATCAAAGACATACGCGTATGAAGGGTTCACCAAAGACACAGCTTATAGCTTAACGGAATATTGACCTTGTTGCAACCTATTACACCACCATTAGTTGGCCTAGCACACTTTCTTCATTTGAAAGTTACATTACATTGCCTTGTACTTAGCTAATAGAGATAACATGTGTAGAAGTATGATATGAACATGGATAGCTCTAATGATCTAGCTTGATTTCATAACTCGTTAGAACAAGCTCATGAAGGGTTCATCAAAGACATAAGCGTATGAAAGGTTCACCAAAGACATAACTTATAGCTTAACGGAAGATAGACCTTGTTGCAACCTATTACACCACCGTTAGTTGGCCTAGCACACTTTCTCATGTGAAAGTTACATTACATTGCCTTAAACTTAGCTAATGGACATACCATGTGTAAAAGTATTATAGGAACATGGATAGCTCTAATGATCTAGCTTGACGTTATAACTCGATAGAATAAGCTCATGAAGGGTTTATCAAAGACATAAGCGTATGAAAGATTAACAAAAGACATAGCTTATAGCTTAACGGAAGATTGACCTTGTTGCAACCTATTACACCACCGTTAGTTGCCCCAACACACTTTCTCATGTGAAAGTTACATTACATTGCCTTGTACTTAGCTAATAGAGATACCATGTGTAAAAGTATTATATGAACATGGATAGCTCTAATGATCTAGCTTGATTTCATAACTCATTAGAATATTCTCATGAAGGGTTCATCAAAGACATAAGCGTATGAAGGGTTCACCAAAGACATAGCTTATAGCTTAACGGAAGATTGACCTAGTTGCAACCTATTACACCACCGTTAGTTGGTTTAGCACACTTTCTCATGTCAAAGATACATTACATTGCCTTGAACATAGCTAATAGAGATAACATGTGTAAAATTATTATATGAACATGGATAGCTATAATGATCTAGCTTGACTTCATAACTCGTTAGAATAAGGTCATGAAGGGTTCATCAAAGACATACGTGTATGAAGGGTTCACCAAAGACACAGCTTATAGCTTAACGGAAGATTGACCTTGTTGCAACCTATTACACCACTGTTAGTTGGCCTAGCACACTTTCTCATGTGAAAGTTACATTACATTGCCTTGTACTTAGATAATAGAGATACCATGTGTAAAAGTATTATATGAACATGGATAGCTCTAATGATCTAGCTTGATTTCATAACTCATTAGAATAAGCTCATGAAGGGTTCATCAAAGACATAAGCGTATGAAGGGTTCACCAAAGACATAGCTTATATCATAACGGAATATTGACCTTGTTGCAACCTATTACACCACCGTTAGTTGGTCTAGCACACTTTCTCATGTCAAAGATACATTACATTGCCTTGAACATAGCTAATAGAGATAACATGTGTAAAAGTATTATATGAACATGGATAGCTCTAATAATCTAGCTTGACTTCATAACTCGTTAGAATAAGGTCATGAAGGGTTCATCAAAGACATACGCGTATGAAGGGTTCACCAAAGACACAGCTTATAGCTTAACGGAAGATTGACCTTGTTGCAACCTATTACACCACCGTTAGTTGGCCTAGCAGACTTTCTCATGTGAAAGTTACATTACATTGCCTTGTCCTTAGCTAATAGAGATACCATGTGTAAAAATATTATATGAACATGGATAGCTCTAATGATCTAGCTTGATTTCATAACTCATTAGAATAAGCTCATGAAGGGTTCATCAAAGACATAAGCGTATGAAGGGTTCACCAAAGACATAGCTTATAGCTTAACGGAAGATTGACCTTGTTGCAACCTATTACACCACCGTTAGTTGGTCTAGCACACTTTCTCATGTCAAAGATACATTACATTGCCTTGAACATAGCTAATAGAGATAACATGTGTAAAAGTATTATATGAACATGGATAGCTCTAATGATCTAGCTTGACTTCATAACTCGTTAGAATAAGGTCATGAAGGGTTCATCAAAGACATACGCGTATGAAGGGTTCACCAAAGACACAGCTTATAGCTTAACGGAATATTGACCTTGTTGCAACCTATTACACCACCATTAGTTGGTCTAGCACACTTTCTCATGTCAAAGATACATTACATTGCCTTGAACATAGCTAATAGAGATAACATGTGCAAAAGTATTATATGAACATGGATAGCTCTAATGATCTAGCTTGACTTCATAACTCGTTAGAATAAGGTCATGAAGGGTTCATCAAAGACATACGCGTATGAAGGGTTCACCAAAGACATAGCTTATAGCTTAACGGAAGATTGACCTTGTTGCAACCTATTACACCACCGTTAGTTGGCCTAGCACACTTTCTCATGTCAAAGATACATTACATTGCCTTGAACATAGCTAATAGAGATAACATGTGCAAAAGTATTATATGAACATGGATAGCTCTAATGATCTAGCTTGACTTCATAACTCGTTAGAATAAGGTCATGAAGGGTTCATCAAAGACATACGCGTATGAAGGGTTCACCAAAGACATAGCTTATAGCTTAACGGAAGATTGACCTTGTTGCAACCTATTACACCACCGTTAGTTGGCCTAGCACACTTTCTCATGTGATAGTTACATTACATTGCCTTGTACTTAGCTAATAGAGATAACATGTGTAGAAGTATGATATGAACATGGATAGCTCTAATGATCTAGCTTGATTTCATAACTCGTTAGAACAAGCTCATGAAGGGTTCATCAAAGACATAAGCGTATGAAAGGTTCACCAAAGACATAACTTATAGCTTAACGGAAGATAGACCTTGTTGCAACCTATTACACCACCGTTAGTTGGCCTAGCACACTTTCTCATGTGAAAGTTACATTACATTGCCTTAAACTTAGCTAATGGACATACCATGTGTAAAAGTATTATAGGAACATGGATAGCTCTAATGATCTAGCTTGACGTTATAACTCGATAGAATAAGCTCATGAAGGGTTTATCAAAGACATAAGCGTATGAAAGATTAACAAAAGACATAGCTTATAGCTTAACGGAAGATTGACCTTGTTGCAACCTATTACACCACCGTTAGTTGCCCCAACACACTTTCTCATGTGAAAGTTACATTACATTGCCTTGTACTTAGCTAATAGAGATACCATGTGTAAAAGTATTATATGAACATGGATAGCTCTAATGATCTAGCTTGATTTCATAACTCATTAGAATATTCTCATGAAGGGTTCATCAAAGACATAAGCGTATGAAGGGTTCACCAAAGACATAGCTTATAGCTTAACGGAAGATTGACCTAGTTGCAACCTATTACACCACCGTTAGTTGGTTTAGCACACTTTCTCATGTCAAAGATACATTACATTGCCTTGAACATAGCTAATAGAGATAACATGTGTAAAATTATTATATGAACATGGATAGCTATAATGATCTAGCTTGACTTCATAACTCGTTAGAATAAGGTCATGAAGGGTTCATCAAAGACATACGTGTATGAAGGGTTCACCAAAGACACAGCTTATAGCTTAACGGAAGATTGACCTTGTTGCAACCTATTACACCACTGTTAGTTGGCCTAGCACACTTTCTCATGTGAAAGTTACATTACATTGCCTTGTACTTAGATAATAGAGATACCATGTGTAAAAGTATTATATGAACATGGATAGCTCTAATGATCTAGCTTGATTTCATAACTCATTAGAATAAGCTCATGAAGGGTTCATCAAAGACATAAGCGTATGAAGGGTTCACCAAAGACATAGCTTATATCTTAACGGAATATTGACCTTGTTGCAACCTATTACACCACCGTTAGTTGGTCTAGCACACTTTCTCATGTCAAAGATACATTACATTGCCTTGAACATAGCTAATAGAGATAACATGTGTAAAAGTATTATATGAACATGGATAGCTCTAATAATCTAGCTTGACTTCATAACTCGTTAGAATAAGGTCATGAAGGGTTCATCAAAGACATACGCGTATGAAGGGTTCACCAAAGACACAGCTTATAGCTTAACGGAAGATTGACCTTGTTGCAACCTATTACACCACCGTTAGTTGGCCTAGCAGACTTTCTCATGTGAAAGTTACATTACATTGCCTTGTCCTTAGCTAATAGAGATACCATGTGTAAAAATATTATATGAACATGGATAGCTCTAATGATCTAGCTTGATTTCATAACTCATTAGAATAAGCTCATGAAGGGTTCATCAAAGACATAAGCGTATGAAGGGTTCACCAAAGACATAGCTTATAGCTTAACGGAAGATTGACCTTGTTGCAACCTATTACACCACCGTTAGTTGGTCTAGCACACTTTCTCATGTCAAAGATACATTACATTGCCTTGAACATAGCTAATAGAGATAACATGTGTAAAAGTATTATATGAACATGGATAGCTCTAATGATCTAGCTTGACTTCATAACTCGTTAGAATAAGGTCATGAAGGGTTCATCAAAGACATACGCGTATGAAGGGTTCACCAAAGACACAGCTTATAGCTTAACGGAATATTGACCTTGTTGCAACCTATTACACCACCATTAGTTGGTCTAGCACACTTTCTCATGTCAAAGATACATTACATTGCCTTGAACATAGCTAATAGAGATAACATGTGCAAAAGTATTATATGAACATGGATAGCTCTAATGATCTAGCTTGACTTCATAACTCGTTAGAATAAGGTCATGAAGGGTTCATCAAAGACATACGCGTATGAAGGGTTCACCAAAGACATAGCTTATAGCTTAACGGAAGATTGACCTTGTTGCAACCTATTACACCACCGTTAGTTGGCCTAGCACACTTTCTCATGTCAAAGATACATTACATTGCCTTGAACATAGCTAATAGAGATAACATGTGCAAAAGTATTATATGAACATGGATAGCTCTAATGATCTAGCTTGACTTCATAACTCGTTAGAATAAGGTCATGAAGGGTTCATCAAAGACATACGCGTATGAAGGGTTCACCAAAGACATAGCTTATAGCTTAACGGAAGATTGACCTTGTTGCAACCTATTACACCACCGTTAGTTGGCCTAGCACACTTTCTCATGTGATAGTTACATTACATTGCCTTGTACTTAGCTAATAGAGATAAGATGTGTAGAAGTATGATATGAACATGGACAGCTCTAAGGATCTATCTTGATTTCATAACTCGTTAGAATAAGCTCATGAAGGGTTCATCAAAGACATAAGCGTATGAAGGGTTCACCAAAGACATAGCTTATAGCTTAACGGAAGATGACCTTGTTGCAACCTATTACACCACCGTTAGTTGGTCTAGCACACTTTCTCATGTCAAAGATACATTACATTGCCTTGAACATAACTAATAGAGATAACATGTGTAAAAGTATTATATGAACATGGATAGCTCTAATGATCTAGCTTGACTTCATAACTCGTTAGAATAAGGTCATGAAGGGTTCATCAAAGACATAAGCGTATGAAGAGTTCACCAAAGACACAGCTTATAGCTTAACGGAAAAAATTGACCTTGTTGCAACCTATTATACCACCTTTAGTTGGCCTACCACACTTTCTCATGTGAAAGTTACTTTACATTGCCTAAAACTTAGCTAATAGAGATACCATGTGTAAAAGTATTATATGAATATGGATAGCTCTAATGATCTAGTTTGACTTCATAACTCGTTAGAATAAGCTCATGAAGGGTTCATCAAAGACATAAGCGTATGAAGGGTTCACCAAAGACATAGCTTATAGATTAACAGAAGATTAACCTTGTTGCAACTTATTACACCACCGTTAGTTGGCCTAGCACACTTTCTTCAATTGAAAGTTACATTACATTGCCTTGTACTTAGCTAATAGAGATAATATGTGTAGAAGTATGATATGAACATGGATAGCTCTAATGACCTACCTTGATTTCATAACTCGTTAGAATAAGCTCGTGAAGGGTTCATCAAAGACATAAGCGTATGAAGGGTTCACCAAAGACATAGCTTATAGCTTAACGGAAGATTGACCTTGTTGCAACCTATTACACCACCGTTAGTTGGCCTAGCAGACTTTCTCATGTGAAAGTTACATTACATTGCCTTGTCCTTAGCTAATAGAGATACCATGTGTAAAAATATTATATGAACATGGATAGCTCTAATGATCTAGCTTGATTTCATAACTCATTAGAATAATCTCATGAAGGGTTCATCAAAGACATAAGCGTATGAAGGGTTCACCAAAGACATAGCTTATAGCTTAACAGAAGATTGACCTTGTTGCAACCTATTACACCACCGTTAGTTGGTCTAGCACACTTTCTCATGTCAAAGATACATTACATTGCCTTGAACATAGCTAATAGAGATAACATGTGCAAAAGTATTATATGAACATGGATAGCTCTAATGATCTATCTTGACTTCATAACTCGTTAGAATAAGGTCATGAAGGGTTCATCAAAGACATACCCGTATGAAGGGTTCACCAAAGACACAGCTTATAGCTTAACGGAAGATTGACCTTGTTGCAACCTATTACACCACCTTTAGTTGGCCTACCACACTTTCTCATGTGAAAGTTACTTTACATTGCCTAAAACTTAGCTAATAGAGATACCATGTGTAAAAGTATTATATGAACATGGATTGCTCTAATGATCTACCTTGATTTCATAACTCGTTAGAATAAGCTCATGAAGGGTTCATCAAAGACATAAGCGTATGAACAATTCACCAAAGACATAGCTTATAGCTTAACGGAAGATTGACCTTGTTGAAACCTATTACACCACCGTTAGTTGGCCTAGCACACTTCTTCATTTGAAAGTTACATTACATTGCCTTGTACTTAGCTAATAGAGATAACATGTGTAGAAGTATGATATGAACATGGATAGCTCTAATGATCTAGCTTGATTTCATAACTCGTTAGAATAAGCTCATGAAGGGTTCATCGAAGACATAAGCGTATGAAGGGTTCACCAAAGACATAACTTATAGCTTAACGGAAGATAGACCTTGTTGCAACCTATTACACCACCGTTAGTTGGCCTAGCACACTTTCTCATGTGAAAGTTACATTACATTGCCTTAAACTTAGCTAATAGACATACCATGTGTAAAAGTATTATAGGAACATGGATAGCTCTAATGATCTAGCTTGACTTTATAACTCGTTAGAATAAGCTCATGAAGGGTTCATCAAAGACATAAGCGTATGAAGGGTTCACCAAAGACATAGCTTATAGCTTAACGGAAGATAGACCTTGTTGCAACCTATTACACCACCGTTAGTTGGTCTAGCACACATTCTCATGTCAAAGATACATTACATTGCCTTGAAAATAGCTAATAGAGATAACATGTGTAAAAGTATTATATGAACATGGATAGCTCTAATGATCTAGCTTGACTTCATAACTCGTTAGAATAAGGTCATGAAGGGTTCATCAAAGACATACGTGTATGAAGGGTTAAGCAAAGACACAGCTTATAGCTTAACGGAAGATTGACCTTGTTGCAACCTATTACACCACCTTTAGTTGGCCTACCACACTTTCTCATGTGAAAGTTACTTTACATTGCCTAAAACTTAGCTAATAGAGATACCATGTGTAAAAGTATTATATGAACATGGATAGCTCTAATGATCTACCTTGATTTCATAACTCGTTAGAATAAGCTCATGAAGGGTTCATCAAAGACATAAGCGTATGAACAGTTCACCAAAGACATAGCTTATAGCTTAACGGAAGATTGACCTTGTTGAAACCTATTACACCACCGTTAGTTGGCCTAGCACACTTCTTCATTTGAAAGTTACATTACATTGCCTTGTACTTAGCTAATAGAGATAACATGTGTAGAAGTATGATATGAACATGGATAGCTCTAATGATCTAGCTTGATTTCATAACTCGTTAGAATAAGCTCATGAAGGGTTCATCGAAGACATAAGCGTATGAAGGGTTCACCAAAGACATAACTTATAGCTTAACGGAATATAGACCTTGTTGCAACCTATTACACCACCGTTAGTTGGCCTAGCACACTTTCTCATCTGAAAGTTACATTACATTGCCTTAAACTTAGCTAATAGACATACCATGTGTAAAAGTATTATAGGAACATGCATAGCTCTAATGATCTAGTTTGACGTTATAACTCGTTAGAATAAGCTCATGAAGGGTTCATCAAAGACATAAGCGTATGAAAGATTCACCAAAGACATAGCTTATAGCTTAACGGAAGATTGACCTTGTTGCAACCTATTACACCACCATTAGTTGGCCTAGCACACTTTCTCATGTGAAAGTTACATTACATTGTCTTGTACTTAGATAATAGAGATACCATGTGTAAAAGTATTATATGAACATGGATAGCTCTAATGATCTAGCTTGATTTCATAACTCATTAGAATAAGCTCATGAAGGGTTCATCAAAGACATAAGCGTATGAAGGGTTCACCAAAGACATAGCTTATATCTTAACGGAATATTGACCTTGTTGCAACCTATTACACCTCCGTTAGTTGGTCTATCACACTTTCTCATGTCAAAGATACATTACATTGCCTTGAACATAGCTAATAGAGATAACATGTGTAAAAGTATTATATGAACATGGATAGCTCTAATGATCTAGCTTGACTTCATAACTCGTTAGAATAAGGTGATGAAGGGTTCATCAAAGACATAAGCGTATGAAGGGTTCACCAAAGACACAGCTTATAGCTTAACGGAAGATTGACCTTGTTGTAACCTATTACACCACCGTTAGTTGGCCTACCACACTTTCTCATGTGATAGTTACTTTACATTGCCTAAAACTTAGCTAATAGACATACCATGTGTAAAAGTATTATAGGAACATGGATAGCTCTAATGATCTAGCTTGACGTTATAACTCGTTAGAATAAGCTCATGAAGGGTTCATCAAAGACATAAGCGTATGAAGGGTTCACCAAAGACATAGCTTATAGCTTAACGGAAGATTGACCTTGTTGCAACCTATTACACCACCGTTAGTTGGTCTAGCACACTTTCTCATGTCAAAGATACATTACATTGCCTTGAACATAGCTAATAGAGATAACATGTGTAAAAGTATTATATGAACATGGATAGCTCTAATGATCTAGCTTGACTTCATAACTCGTTAGAATAAGGTCATGAAGGGTTCATCAAAGACATACGCGTATGAAGGGTTCACCAAAGACACAGCTTATAGCTTAACGGGAGATTGACCTTGTTGCAACCTATTACACCACTGTTAGTTGGTCTAGCACACTTTCTCATGTCAAAGATACATTACATTGCCTTGAACATAGCTAATAGAGATAACATGTGCAAAAGTATTATATGAACATGGATAGCTCTAATGATCTATCTTGACTTCATAACTCGTTAGAATAAGGTCATGAAGGGTTCATCAAAGACATACGCGTATGAAGGGTTCACCAAAGACACAGCATATAGCTTAACGGAAGATTGACCTTGTTGCAACCTATTACACCACCTTTAGTTGGCCTACCACACTTTCTCATGTGAAAGTTACTTTACATTGCCTAAAACTTAGCTAATAGAGATACCATGTGTAAAAGTATTATATGAACATGGATAGCTCTAATGATCTACCTTGATTTCATAACTCGTTAGAATAAGCTCATGAAGGGTTCATCAAAGACATAAGCGTATGAACAATTCACCAAAGACATAGCTTATAGCTTAACGGAAGATTGACCTTGTTGCAACCTATTACACCACCGTTAGTTGGCCTAGCACACTTTCTTCATTTGAAAGTTACATTACATTGCCTTGTACTTAGCTAATAGAGATAACATGTGTAGAAGTATGATATGAACATGGATAGCTCTAATGATCTAGCTTGATTTCATAACTCGTTAGAACAAGCTCATGAAGGGTTCATCAAAGACATAAGCGTATGAAAGGTTCACCAAAGACATAACTTATAGCTTAACGGAAGATAGACCTTGTTGCAACCTATTACACCACCGTTAGTTGGCCTAGCACACTTTCTCATGTGAAAGTTACATTACATTGCCTTAAACTTAGCTAATAGACATACCATGTGTAAAAGTATTATAGGAACATGCATAGCTCTAATGATCTAGCTTGACGTTATAACTCGTTAGAATAAGCTCATGAAGGGTTCATCAAAGACATAAGCGTATGAAAGATTCACCAAAGACATAGCTTATAGCTTAACGGAAGATTGACCTTGTTGCAACCTATTACACCACCGCTAGTTGGCCTAGCACACTTTCTCATGTGAAAGTTACATTACATTGCCTTGTACTTAGATAATAGAGATACCATGTGTAAAAGTATTATATGAACATGGATAGCTCTAATGATCTAGCTTGATTTCATAACTCATTAGAATAAGCTCATGAAGGGTTCATCAAAGACATAAGCGTATGAAGGGTTCACCAAAGACATAGCTTATATCTTAACGGAATATTGACCTTGTTGCAACCTATTACACCTCCGTTAGTTGGTCTATCACACTTTCTCATGTCAAAGATACATTACATTGCCTTGAACATAGCTAATAGAGATAACATGTGTAAAAGTATTATATGAACATGGATAGCTCTAATGATCTAGCTTGACTTCATAACTCGTTAGAATAAGGTCATGAAGGGTTCATCAAAGACATACGTGTATGAAGGGTTCACCAAAGACACAGCTTATAGCTTAACAGAATATTGACCTTGTTGCTGTTAGATTTAAGAGATTAGAAGAGATTGTGAGAGAATGAGAAATCGAAAATGTGATGGTATTGTGAGAGTAGAAGAAGAAGAAGAAGAAGAGTAAAATCTCTTACTTAGTTTGTTTACAAGAGTTACAGCATATATATAGAGAAAACACAGCAAACCTAGTCTAATACACATCTATACAAGACAAACTACTAAAGTCCAAATATTACTCAAAATGGTAAAGACAGAAACTTGATGAGGACATCGGACCTAACCAATCAACAACAACCATTCCGGAAGTGCCAATTGGACCAATGACTCGACAAAGGGCTAGAGCACTCAGCTACAAGTTCAGCAATCTCGTGGAACACATTATGAGCTTAGAGAGTGACGAGTTGGAGCTAGAACATGGAGACCATGGAGTTTGCAGCCGAGATCTTACCTTTCCATCTAAGGTGCCTTGGGCACTTCTCTCAACATCTACAACAGCTTCTAGTGTATTCACTATCCACCAAGAGTGAATACACCAAAGTCTTATTTGGGAATTGTGCTCTTTTCCCTTATCTCGGTTTTGTCCCATTGGGTTTTCCGGGAAAGGTTTTAGCGAGGCAATACCCCAAGTGAGCAATCTAGGATCCGTCTCACTAGTTAGACAGCAAATAAGATCCTAGAACACTTAGAAGTTTGTTTCTTTTCTTTGTTAATTTCGATTTCCATATGTTTAAACACCATGTTGTTTCTCTTTGAGTTTTAGACTTCATGTTGTTTTGTCGTTTCTAAAACAACATGTAGTCCTTTGTACTGGTTTGGGAATCTATAAATACCCAAGCCTACAATCAATAAAGAACAACTCTTTTGCTAAAACCCTAATCGACTTTTTGCCTTTGTTTTCACGTGAAACCACTTGAGACAATTCGATCTTCCAGCCTTGAGATTTGTACTCGGTTTGAAGATTACTTCTGGTGTATCACGAGCTCATCCATAGCTCGTGTGGTCCAATTCAATCCGCTGCGTGTTTTCAACTAATTGAGCTTCTCGTTGGGAGAACACAAACACCATCTTTTGAGGATTCTTCCTACTGTGAGACGAGATTACATCATCTGGTATCAGAGCTTAAGGATCCAAAAGAGAAGTGTCTAAACCTATCCTTTTTTTTCTTTTTGTTTTCTATTTTCGATTTATTTGTTTGTTTTTCAAGGGCTGTGTTGCATCAACCACCCTTTTGGTCTTAACGTGTGCGTTGAGTTTTAGAGTTGCAGGTTTTCCTTCTGTGGAAAGGAAGAAACTCGGCCCTAAGGAGGAAGAAGAAGAATTTCGACCACCCAAAACCCTAAGCCTATCTTTTCCTTTTCTTATCTTTTCCTTTTCTGTTATTTCCTTTTAAATTTGCCTTTATCTAATCCTAGGTTTTAGGAACTTGTTAGATAAGATTACAGCATTTAAATTGTGGTTTAAAAACAGAATAAAATCGAATTTGGTTAGGATAGTTACCATTAGATTTGTTGGTTTAATTATATCAATTCCAAAACCAAACCCAGACTAACCGATTTTTCGTTGTTTGTCTTTCTTATTGTGCAAGGTACTAGGTACCATGTCCGAAAGTTCGGGCCCTGTTGATGCTCAAGCAGCAATGCTGCAAATGCTAGCAAGCATCAACACTCAGCTGGCTCGGATGAACGAGCAGATGGAATAAAACCGGACTCGATCACCTCAAAGGAGAACGGACAGAACCAAAAATCCGGAAACTTCACATAGGCGACATGAACATGGGATAGAAAGGTCACCTACACCGCCTTCCGTCCAATTTGAGCAACCACCTAGACAGCCCATGGACGAGGAGTATCACTTTCGTCCACCTCCTCCACCGTTTCAGCCTCAGCAACAGCCAGACGTTAAGCTTACACCACCCACATTTGCTGGACGAGTTGATCCAGAAGCATACCTGGATTGGGAGAGACGAATGGAGCATTTGTTTGAGTATTATCACTACTCGGATCCAAGGAAAGTTGCATTGGCTGCTGCTCAGTTCACGGACCATGCACTCACATGGTGGGATCGTGAAGTAGCTGAGAGGAGACGTCATAGGTATGGGCAAGTGGCTGCATGGGAAGATCTCAAGCACATCATGCGTAGAAGATATGTGCCACCGCATTTCACTCGTGAGCTGCAGAAGAGATTCAGACGTCTAACACAAGGCAGCAAGAGTGTAGAAGAGTATTTCGAAGAATTTGAACACCTTCGAAACCGTTTGGAGCTCGAAGACTCTCCTGAAACATTGATGGTTCAGTTTCTGGATGGTTTGCAAGAGAAGATAGCTCGAAAAGTGGAAAGACAGCCTTACCATGATCTTGGAGAGCTGCTACACTTAGCCATTCAAATTGAGCAGCAGAATAAGCGTAAGACCTCTATCTCAACAAATAGGCTTAGAACTAACTGGAATTCTCAATCTAAGCAGGAAGATAGGTCTAGAGGAGTGCAAGCGGATTTAAGGGTCAAAAACAGAATTCAGGAACCAACCAACGCTGCACCAAATAGCTCACGGAATGCACCAAACAACCCACGGACTGCACCAACTCACACGTCACAACCTACACAGTCACGGACCAGAGATATAACGTGTTTTAAATGCAGGGGACGTGGTCACATGTCACGAGAATGCCCGAACCAACGTGTAATGATACTCACACCTTCGGGAGAGTACGAATCTGAGGATGACAAAGAAGAATGTGAGGTACCATTCGATGAGGAAGTAGAGTATCCAGACTCTGGAGAACTTCTAATGATGAGAAGAGTGCTTAGCACTTCAATCAATGTAGATGAGACAGAACAACGAGAAAACATCTTTCACACTCGTTGTACCATCAAAGGAAAGGTATGTTCTCTTATCATCGATGGAGGCTCTTGCACTAACGTTGCTAGTGTCTACATGGTTGAAAAGCTAGGTTTGGAGAAGTACAAGCATGCACAACCATACAAGCTGAGATGGTTGAACAACAAGACGGAGCTGAATGTAACGGAACAAGTCAAAGTGTCATTCAGCATAGGACGATACAGCGACATGGTCACCTGCGACGTGGTCCCTATGCAAGCCGGACACCTTCTGTTGGGACGGCCATGGCAATTCGACAAGGAGACCACCCATAACGGTAGAACTAACTTGTATTCGTTTGTACATGATAAGCGCAGGATTAGCTTAGCACCACTTTCACCTCAGCAAGTGAGGGAGATTCAAGTGAGAATGGCTAAGGAAAAGGGCCAAAACAGCCACCCCAACAGGGAGACATTGTTTATTAAATCAAATCACATTCATAAGTTTATACGTACTAACAAGACTAATGCGATTTTGATGATGTTCAAAGAAGCTTTGAGTGCAGATTGTACAGGTATTAAACTACCTTCTGAAATCGATGCACTACTCCAAACATACGCTGATGTGTTTCCTGAGGAGTTACCACCGGGATTACCCCCAATTCGAGGAATAGAGCACCATATTGATTTTGTACCAGGTGCACAGCTTCCAAACAGGGCCGCCTATAGGGTTAATCCAGAAGAGGCCAAAGAGCTTGAACGGCAAGTAAGAGAGCTCATGGATCAGGGGTATGTACGTGAGAGTCTTAGCCCATGTGCTGTGCCGGTTTTGCTTGTGCCAAAGAAAGATGGCAGCTGGAGAATGTGCGTTGACTGCAGAGCTATCAACAACATTACCATCAAGTACAGGCACCCAATCCCACGACTTGATGACATGTTAGACGAGTTGAGTGGAGCAACAATCTTCTCCAAAATCGATCTGAAAAGTGGATATCATCAAGTGAGGATGCGAGAAGGTGATGAGTGGAAAACGGCTTTCAAAACCAAACAAGGGCTGTACGAGTGGCTGGTAATGCCATTCGGTCTGTCTAATGCACCTAGCACCTTTATGCGTCTAATGAACCATGTTCTTAGACCATACATCAGTAAGTTCGTAGTTGTGTATTTCGATGATATTCTTGTTTATAGTGCATCTTATTCTGACCATGTGACACATCTTGAGCAAGTAATTCAGACACTTCGTAAAGAAGGACTGTATGCGAACCTCAAGAAGTGCACATTCTGCACTAATGAAGTAGTCTTTTTAGGTTTTGTTGTAAGTTCACAGAGACTAAAGGTTGACGAAGAAAAGATCAAAGCCATTAAGGAGTGGCCTGAGCCGAAAAATGCTAGTCAGGTCCGAAGCTTTCATGGCCTTGCGAGCTTCTACAGACGGTTTGTAAAGGGTTTCAGTAGCATTGCAAGTCAGCTGACTTCAATACTCAAGAAGAGTCATGCATTTGAATGGGGAGCCGAACAAACCGAGGCATTCCAGCGCCTAAAGGGCAGTCTAGTTGCTGCACCGGTCTTGGCTCTTCCGGACTTCAACAAAACATTTGAAGTAGAATGTGATGCTTCTGGAGTGGGCATAGGAGCTGTGCTAACACAAGGAGGCAAACCAGTTGCTTTCTTCAGTGAGAAATTGAGTGGAGCAGCACTTAACTACCCAACTTATGACAAGGAGCTGTATGCACTAGTTCGGGCCATGGAGACTTGGCAACATTACTTGTTGGCTCGTGAGTGTGTGATTCACACAGACCACCAAACGCTGCAACATCTCAAAGGTCAAACGAAACTAAAAAGAAGGCATGCTAGATGGCTGGAGTTTATTGAGACATTTCCCTACGTCATCAAATACAAGAAGGGAAAGGAGAATGTGGTCGCAGATGCATTGTCACGACGTTACAGCCTCATATCCATCATGCAGTCCAAAGTCTTGGGTTTTGAGCTAATCAAGGAGTCATATGCAGAAGACGAGGACTTCAAGGAACCATTCACAGAGCACGGTAAAGGATTATATAACAAGTTTTATTTGTTTGATGGGTTTCTTTTCAGGGAAAAGCGATTGTGTATCCCGAAAGGGTCCATTCGTGAGCTGCTGGTTCGTGAGGCACATGGAGGCGGCCTCATGGGGCATTTTGGCGTGAACAAGACACTCAGCATGCTCAAAGAGCATTTCTATTGGCCGCATATGAAGAGAGACGTGGAGGCTCACTGTGTTCGATGTTTAACATGCCGGAAGTCAAAATCCAGAGTTCATCCTCACGGGTTATATCTTCCTCTACCTATTCCTACTACTCCTTGGACTGATATATCTATGGACTTTGTGCTAGGATTACCTAAGCAAAACCACAAAGATTCCATCTTCGTCGTTGTAGACAGGTTTTCCAAGATGGCACACTTCATACCTTGTGCCAAGACCAATGATGCCACGCAAACTGCAACTCTATTCTTCAAAGAGGTTGTGCGACTTCATGGCATCCCAAGAACAATAGTATCAGACCGTGACACCAAGTTCTTGTCACACTTTTGGCGTGCATTGTGGAAGAAACTAGGGACGAAGCTTCTCTTCTCAACTAGTTGTCATCCGCAAACTGATGGACAAACGGAAGTGGTGAATCGCACCTTGTCTACTTTGCTGCGAGCTACAATTGGAAAGAACTTGAAGACATGGTTGGAAAGTTTGCCATTTGTAGAGTTTGCTTACAACAGGGCAGTACATTCAGCAACCAAGCTTTCACCGTTTGAAGTGGTGTATGGATTCAACCCTCTGTCGCCACTTGATCTCACACCACTACCACCTGTTGAAGTCGTGAGTCTAGAAGGAAACACCAAGGCTGAATTCGTTAAGAAGCTGCACCAGAAAGTGAAGGAAAGCATAGAGAAGAGGACAGCCGCTTATGAGAAGCAGCACAACAAGGGTCGCCAATCAGTAGTGTTCAAGAAGGGTGATTGGGTTTGGCTTTATTTCAGACCAGAACGGTTCCCACATAAGAGGAGGAGCAAATTGGCGCCTAGAGGAGATGGTCCATTCAGGGTGTTGAAGAGAATAAACGACAATGCATATCAGCTAGAACTGCCAGGTGAGTTTAATGTATCTTCAACTTTCAATGTGTCTGATTTGGAACGTTTTGATGCAGGGAATGATCCAGTTTTGAGGACAAAACACTTTCAAGAGGGTGGGAATGATGAGGACATCGGACCTAACCAATCAACAACAACCATTCCGGAAGTGCCAATTGGACCAATGACTCGACAAAGGGCTAGAGCACTCAGCTACAAGTTCAGCAATCTCGTGGATCACATTATGAGCTTAGAGAGTGACGAGTTGGAGCTAGAACATAGAGACCATGGAGTTTGCAGCCGAGATCTTACCTTTCCATCTAAGGTGCCTTGGGCACTTCTCTCAACATCTACAACAGCTTCTAGTGTATTCACTATCCACCAAGAGTGAATACACCAAAGTCTTATTTGGGAATTGTGCTCTTTTCCCTTATCTCGGTTTTGTCCCATTGGGTTTTCCGGGAAAGGTTTTAGCGAGGCAATACCCCAAGTGAGCAATCTAGGATCCGTCTCACTAGTTAGACAGCAAATAAGATCCTAGAACACTTAGAAGTTTGTTTCTTTTCTTTGTTAATTTTGATTTCCATATGTTTAAACACCATGTTGTTTCTCTTTGAGTTTTAGACTTCATGTTGTTTTGTCGTTTCTAAAACAACATGTAGTCATTTGTACTATTTTGGGAATCTATAAATACCCAAGCCTACAATCAATAAAGAACAACTCTTTTGCTAAAACCCTAATCGACTTTTTGCCTTTGTTTTCACGTGAAACCACTTGAGACAATTCGATCTTCCAGCCTTGAGATTTGTACTCGGTTTGAAGATTACTTCTGGTGTATCACGAGCTCATCCATAGCTCGTGTGGTCCAATTCAATCCGCTGCGTGTTTTCAACTAATTGAGCTTCTCGTTGGGAGAACACAAACACCATCTTTTGAGGATTCTTCCTACTGTGAGACGAGATTACATCAAAACTGATCCATGAAAACAAGTTGTCTTCTTTTCCACATATAGTCCAACGGTCACATGTGCTTAAGGAAGACATGTGACTATTTCAAGTTGCATTCCAAGTGGATAATTACTTCCTAACTGAATGTAATTATTGATTACTTTGTTGTTCCATTCAGTTCCTTCATTCGCACTCAATCATCTCTTCGACCTTAGTACGTTGAGTTTAACACTCCCCCTCAAGCTTGACTCTATAATGAGATCATTAAGAACAAGCTTGAAAGTTGTAACTCCCCACCTCATTAAAAACCTTAGTGGAAAACCCATTTGGGACAAAACCAACTAAGGGAAAAAGAGTATGGATCATCATCACCTTTTGGACATGTCAATCAGTCCAAGTTTTGAATACACAAAGTCACACACCTTTGAGCTTGCAGCCTTAGTGAAAATGTCAGCCAACTGATCTGAGCTTCTTGTGTAACATGGTAGAATCACTCCTTGCTCCACCTTTTCTCGTACCTTGTGACAATCAACTTCGATGTGTTTTGTCCTCTCATGAAACACCGAGTTTGATGCAATGTGTATGGCGGCTTGATTATCACAATGCATTGTGATTGGTTCTTGCGATTCCACTCCCAAATCCTTCAGCAGTGCCTTCAGCCATATGAGTTCCTCCGTGAGCTTTCTCATTGCTCTATACTCAGCTTCAGCGCTAGAACATGAAACCACCTTCTGTTTCTTACTCTTCCAAGTGACTAGATTGCCTCCAAGAAACGTGCAATACCCGGTGGTTGATTTACGGTCTTGTCTATCTCCAGCCCAATCGGCATCACAATAACCCACAAGAGTTGTACTATCATTCTTTCCCATCCATATGCCTTGCTCCGAAGTCCCTTTGAGGTATCTAAGAATCCGATCCACCATTCCCCAATGATACATCTTCGGAGCTTGCATATGTTGGCTCACTTGGTTCACTGCAAAACATATATCCGGTCTTGTTATTGTAAGATAAATTAACTTACCAACCATTCTCCGGTATTGATGCACATCTTTGAATGGTTCATCATCGCCATTCTCCCCCTTGCACGTTGCTTTGTAGGCATCTTCAAGAGGAGTCAATGCTTTTCGTGAACCTACAACACACTCATTTAAAAGGTCAAGTGTGTACTTCCTTTGAGACAAGAAGAGGCCTTCGTTGGAACGACACACTTCAATCCCAAGGAAGTACTTCATTTCTCCCAAATCTTTAATATCAAATACAGATTTGAGATGATCTTTAATACCTTGAATGCCTTCCTTATCATTGCCGGTGACAATGATATCATCTACATACACCAAAAGCACAACAATACCATTCTTACCTTGAAGAGTGAAGAGTGTATGATCAGCCTCGGACTTTCTAAAGCCACGATCACGCAAAGTATGGCTCAGCTTGTGATACCAAGCTCTTGGGGATTGCTTAAGGCCATAGATAGCTTTTCGAAGCCGCAACACATTTCCGGGAGCTACTATGTGTTCTAGGCCTGGTGGGGGTAACATGTAGACCTCATCATCCAATTCACCTTGTAAGAAGGCATTCTTGACATCCATCTGCCACAACTCCCAATCAAGGTTAGTAGCCAAAGAAAGTACAACACGTACCGTATGGAGTTTAGCGACCGGGGCAAATGTGTCATGATAGTCTTCTCCATATGTTTGAGTGAATCCTCTAGCTACAAGTCTGGCTTTATGTCTCTCAATCTGGCCATCACTTTTATATTTGATAGTAAAGATCCAACGAGAGGTTACAGCCTTCTTCCCGGGAGGTAGAGAGGCTTCATCCCACGTGCAGTTTCGGACCATAGCTCCATGCTCTTCATGAATTGCATCACGCCACTCCTGGTGTTCTTTAGCTTCTGCGTAGGTGTTTGGCACATAATGTTGATCAAGTTGAGTGATGAAGGCCTGATGTTTAGCTGGAACCTCAACTAAGTTGCAAGTAACTTGGTGGGGATGAGCTACAGCCATGTTGTTGAAGTAGACTCTTGTGTTCATCCAATTGGATGGATCCTTCCTTACTCTTTGGCTACGTCTTAGAGGCACAACGGATGGAGTCACATCCTGACCATTCTGACCATTGTCCACATTCATCTCAAGGTTATGAGCCTCATTCAGGTCATCCACGTCATTAGTCTCTTCATGTGCATCACGGAGGTGTGGCGGATCATCTACATTGTTTCCGTCATCTACAGCTTCAACCCCTTGGTCCGCAGTTGTACATGTGTTTTTGTGTTGAGGATCACCCTCACATGTCTCCATACCACTTGGCCTTACACTCCTTGTGTGAGAAGGTGTTGCACTTGACTGACCCATACCAAGTTTCTCCAAAAGGCCACGTAAGGTGTCAGCTCGGTCTTGGCTTGAGTGTGAAAGGTTCTTCAAACCTTCCCAATCCTTGTTGTCATAGAAACCTCTGTTTTCCACAAATTTAACCTCCCTCGACACTAGCACCCGTCTTGTCTCCGGTACATAGCATTTGTAACCTTTTTGTGTAATGGAGTAGCCAATGAACATCCCTTTAACACTCGTAGCCTCTAATTTATTCCTCTGTTCTCTTGGCACCAAAACAAAGCACACACACCCAAACACTCTCAAGTGATTAATAGATGGCTTAGTGTGAATTAGTACCTCATATGGTGATTTGTCTAGAAGCACTTTGGTTGGAGTTCGGTTGATGAGGTAACATGCAGTAGTCACAGCATCACTCCAGAACCTCTTAGGGACATTGGTATGGAACATCATCGACCTTGCTACTTCCATTAAGTGTCGATTCTTCCTCTCAGCTACACCGTTTTGTTGGGGTGTGTATGGACAAGTTGTTTGATGCATAATTCCATGTTTGGCAAGGTGTTGTTTGAATGCGTGGCTAGTATATTCTCCACCATTATCTGTTCTCAAAATTTTAATCTTGCCATCATATTGGTTAGTCACATACGTTTGGAAATTTGCAAATGCATCTAACACCCTATCTTTTGATGGCAATAAGGTTAACCAAGTATACTTGGATTTTTCATCAATAAAGGTGACAAAATATTTATGGTGTTCCCTAGATTCACATGGGGCAGACCAAACATCAGAATGAATTAAATCAAAACAATGTTCATAAATAGTTGAAGACTTAGGAAACACCGATCTACAATGTTTCCCAAGTATACAAGCTTCACAATCATCATTTTTAAACGAAATACTAGGCAATAATAATGATAATGCACGAGAATGTGGGTGACCAAGTCTAGCATGCCATAAACCATTCTCATCACTACTACAAGAGCTAACTAAACAAGATAAAGATAGGTTCGGATCTTTCTCAGCATCTTCAAGAAGATACAATCCGTCTTTAGTAATGCCTTCTCCAAGAGTTCTGCCACTTTTAATATCCTGAAAGCAAACTCCATTAGGCTCAAATATAGCTCTACAATTCAGGTCACACACAGTTTTGTTCACACTCAATAAGTTGGAAGTAAATGAAGGCATGTAAAATGCCTTAGAACATCTATCAAACAATTTCAAATCACCAATTGCTTTAATCGGAACCTTCTTTCCATCAGCTATAATCACATTTCCTAGGGCTGGTTTCAGGTTACTAAGCAACCTAGGATTCTTAATCATGTTATGAGAAGCACCAGAATCAACTATAAGACAATCCGATGATTTAGAGGTGTGATAAGAGATACCAGATTCTTTGAGAGCATTGATGGACTTGATGAGTTCATCAAGGTCTGATCTCCTCACATAGTCACCATGAGCCACAGCCAGAGCCTTTCCTTCAGGTACTTGAGAAGAGGAGCTTGCAGCCATGTTGGTGTGATTTTCCACACCTTCAGCCGCATGGTTGGCTTTCGGTTTCTCCCATGGCCGGTTCTGTTTGAGGTGAGGATGAAGAAGGAAGCAGCGGTCCTTGCCATGTCCTTTTCTCTTGCAATGGTCACAGAACCATGTCTTCTTCTCATTAGGCCTGAACTCCACCTTGTTGGCCAAGACCATCTCCCCCTTACCACCAAGCAGATTTTTAGATCCTTGTTCTCGTTGAACACAGCCACACACTTCTTCCAAACTTGGGAGCTTGTCTTGTCTCAACAAATGGCGGATGAGGTCACCATAGGATGGATTCAAGTTCATCATGAGCCCAAATACTTTATCTTGTTCAAGTCTTTCTCCCAACACTGCCGGATCCGAGGTGGGAGGTCTAAGCATTTCAAGCTCAGCCCAAAGAGATCTGTACTTTCCGAACCATTGAGTGAACTCCATATCCTCTTGCCTAAGCTCATTAATCGCTTTCTTAACCTCATAGACTCGGCTGAGATTTGACAAATTTCCATATACCTTTTTGAGTGTGTCCCATAGTTGTTTAGCATTCTCACAGTAAGAATAGGCCTCATGAATGGCTGGGTCAAGGGAGCTTTGTATGATAACAAGGGCCACTTGGTCATCTTGGTACCATTTTGCTTCACCTTCACCTTCAGCAACAACCACACCTGAGACTTTTTCACCTTCTTGAACCGCCTTCTTTGGAGCTCCAACTTCAATATGAGCCCAAAGCCCTCGGCCACTTAGCACACTTTTGACAGTCCTTGACCACAACAGGTAGTTAACTCCCTTAAGAGTTACATGAACACTCAAAGACTTCAGATTTTCCATCATAAACAGAGAAAACACCCTATTACCCAACGGTTAATAGCAAAGCTTCAACAACAATGGCAGATTTTTCGGAACTGAGAGAGAGAAGAAAGAGAAATTCAGCGGAAATGAGAGGGTCTCAAGAGTCTTTAAGCTCTGATACCATGTTAGATTTAAGAGATTAGAAGAGATTGTGAGAGAATGAGAAATCGAAAATGTGATGGTATTGTGAGAGTAGAAGAAGAAGAAGAAGAAGAGTAAAATCTCTTACTTAGTTTGTTTACAAGAGTTACAACATATATATAGAGAAAACACAGCAAACCTAGTCTAATACACATCTATACAAGACAAACTACTAAAGTCCAAATATTACTCAAAATGGTAAAGCCAGAAACTGATCCATGAAAACAAGTTGTCTTCTTTTCCACATATAGTCCAACGGTCACATGTGCTTAAGGAAGACATGTGACTATTTCAAGTTGCATTCCAAGTGGATAATTACTTCCTAACTGAATGTAATTATTGATTACTTTGTTGTTCCATTCAGTTCCTTCATTCGCACTCAATCATCTCTTCGACCTTAGTACGTTGAGTTTAACAGTTGCAACCTATTACACCACCTTTAGTTGGCCTACCACACTTTCTCATGTGAAAGTTACTTTACATTGCCTAAAACTTAGCTAATAGAGATACCATGTGTAAAAGTATTATATGAACATGGATAGCTCTAATGATCTACCTTGATTTCATAACACGTTGGAATAAGCTCATGAAGGGTTCATCAAAGACATAAGCGTATGAACAGTTCACCAAAGACATAGCTTATAGCTTAACGGAAGATTGACCTTGTTGAAACCTATTACACCACCGTTAGTTGGCCTAGCACACTTTCTTCATTTGAAAGTTACATTACATTGCCTTGTACTTAGCTAATAGAGATAACATGTGTAGAAGTATGATATGAACATGGATAGCTCTAATGATCTAGCTTGATTTCATAACTCGTTAGAATAAGCTCATGAAGGGTTCTTCAAAGACATAAGCGTATGAAGGGTTCACCAAAGACATAGCTTATAGCTTAACGGAAGATTGACCTTGTTGCAACCTATTACACCACCGTTAGTTGGTCTAGCACACTTTCTCATGTCAAAGATACATTACATTGCCTTGAACATAGCTAATAGAGCTAACATGTGTAAAAGTATTATATGAACATGGATAGCTCTAATGATCTAGCTTGACTTCATAACTCGTTAGAATAAGGTCATGAAGGGTTCATCAAAGACATACGCGTATGAAAGGTTCACCAAAGACACAGCTTATAGCTTAACGGAAGATTGACCTTGTTGCAACCTATTACACCACCGTTAGTTGGCCTAGCAGACTTTCTCATGTGAAAGTTACATTACATTGCCTTGTCCTTAGCTAATAGAGATACCATGTGTAAAAGTATTATATGAACATGGATAGCTCTAATGATCTACCTTGATTTCATAACTCGTTAGAATAAGCTCATGAAGGGTTCATCAAAGACATAAGCGTATGAACAGTTCACCAAAGACATAGCTTATAGCTTAACGGAAGATTGACCTTGTTAAAACCTATTACACCACCGTTAGTTGGCCTAGCACACTTCTTCATTTGAAAGTTACATTACATTGCCTTGTACTTAGCTAATAGAGATAACATGTGTAGAAGTATGATATGAACATGGATAGCTCTAATGATCTAGCTTGATTTCAGAACTCGTTAGAATAAGCTCATGAAGGGTTCATCAAAGACATAAGCGTATGAAGGGTTCACCAAAGACATAACTTATAGCTTAACGGAAGATAGACCTTGTTGCAACCTATTACACCACCGTTAGTTGGCCTAGCACACTTTCTCATGTGAAAGTTACATTACCTTGCCTTAAACTTAGCCAATAGACATACCATGTGTAAAAGTATTATAGGAACATGGATAGCTCTAATGATCTAGCTTGACGTTATAACTCGTTAGAATAAGCTCATGAAGGGTTCATCAAAGACATAAGCGTATGAAAGATTCACCAAAGACATAGCTTATAGCTTAACGGAAGATTGACCTTGTTGCAACCTATTACACCACCGTTAGTTGGCCTAGCACACTTTCTCATGTGAAAGTTACATTACATTGCCTTGTACTAAGCTAATAGAGATACCATGTGTAAAAGTATTATATAAAACATGGATAGCTCTAATGATCTAGCTTGATTTCATAACTCATTAGAATAAGCTCATGAAGGGTTCATCAAAGACATAAGCGTATGAAGGGTTCACCAAAGACATAACTTATAGCTTAACGGAAGATTGACCTAGTTGCAACCTATTACACCACTGTTAGCTGGTCTAGCACACTTTCTCATGTCAAAGATTGATGAGGACATCAGTAGCAGCCCAACTAGTATCATCCCAACAATGCCAAGTGGTCCATTAACTCGTCAAAGAGCTAGGAAGCTTAGCTACAAATTCAGCAACTTGGTAGAACAAGTTTTGGAGCTTGAGAAGGACGAGTTGGAACTAGAAGCATCGGACGCAGCTAGTAGCAATGGAGCTGACACTTTCTTATCTCTATGTATGCCGTGTACGCTTCTAAGGGCATCAAATGCAGCTTCTAGTGTGTTCACTATCCATCCAGAGTGAACACACAAAAGACTTGCTTGAGAATTGTGCTCTTTTCCCTACTTTCGGTTTTGTCCCATTGGGTTTTCCGAAAGGGGTTTTAGCGAGGCAATACCTCAAGTGAGCACTCTAAGACCAGCCTCACTAGTTAGGCAACAAATAAGGTCTTAAAAACACTTAGAAGTATGCATTCTAATTGTCGATTTCTTTTGTTAAAAACCGTGTTGTTCTTTGTTTAAGTTTGAAACTTCATGTTGTTTTGTCGTTTCTAAAACAACATGTAGTTTATGATTAGGGTTGGGGATATTATAAATACCCAACACTTGTTCAATAAGAGACACAACTTTCTGAATTAAAAACCAAGCAATCGCAATCACTTGTCTTCTCGATTTAATCATTAACTCTTGGAGTTTTCGATCTCTCAACCTTGAGGTTGGTCCTCGGCTGAATAAGGTCATTCTTAGGTGTATCACGGTTGAAACCCTGACCGTGTGGTCCTTTCCATCCGCTGTGCTTGCTCCAAGTCGAGACTCTCCTTGAGTGATCACGACACAACTCCTTCATTAGTCATCATCGGCCCAAGTATCACATCATCTGGTATCAGAGCCGAAGATCTAACAAGGGAAGTGTATAAACCTATCTCTTTGCTTTTCAATTCTCGTTATTCAAATTCTAGGTTTAGGTTTTTTTTCTGTTTCGATTTCTAGTTATTTTTGTGTTAAGGGTTGTGTTGATTCAACCACCCTATTGTTCTAACGTTTGTGTCTAGTCTTAGAGTTGCAGGTCTTCATTCAGTAAGAAGAAGAAACTCGGCCAAGGAAGAGGAAGAAGAAACCGAAAACCCTAAGCTTATCTTTTCTTTTTTTTTTCTTATCTTTTCCTAGGTTTTAGGACTGTTAGTTTAGATAAGCCACAGCATTTTTTTGATTTAAAATTTTCGAATTTGGTTTGTTTAAATTGGTTAGGATAAATCAATTTAGAGTTGCTGGTTTAATTATATCAATTCCAAAAACCGAAAACCTACTAACCGATTTTCCTTTTTGTTGTTGCTTGTTGTGCAAGGTACTTGATAGCATGTCTGAAAATTCGGATCCTGCTGAGGCTTAAGCTGCAATGTTGCAAATGCTAGCCAACATTAGCAATCAGCTAGCAAGGATGAATGAACAAATGGAGCAGAATCGCTCTCATTCACCTCATAGACGAGTAGACAGACCCGGACCCTCTCAAAGACCGGATGAACGTGGGCAAGATAGGTCGCCTACACCACAATCAGTTCGGCCAGAACCAACAAGGCACTACCTAGACGAAGAACGATACCAATGGCCACCTCCTCCACCTCCACAGCCGCAGCAATACCCAGACGTGAAACTCACGCCACCTACCTTTGCTGGACGAGTCGATCCAGAAGCTTACTTGGATTGGGAGAGGAGAATGGAGCATATCTTCGAATACTACAACTACACCGACCCAAGGAAAGTTGCATTGGCTGCAGCTCAACTCACGGACCATGCACTAACATGGTGGGATCGAGAAGTTGCTGAGAGGATTCGACATAGATATGGACAGATTGCAGCTTGGGAAGATCTCAAACATGTCATGAGAAGTCGATTTGTACCACCTCACTTCACTCGAGAACTACAAAAGAGGTTCAGGAGATTCACTCAAGGCAGCAAAAGTGTAGAAGAATACTTCGAAGAGTTCGAGTATCTTCGGAATAGATTGGAGAGTGAGGATTCTCCAGAGGCTTTGATGGCACAATTTCTCGATGGACTTCAAGAAAGAATTGCACGTAAAGTGGAAAGACAGCCATATCGAGATCTTGGAGAATTGCTGCACATAGCAACTCAGATTGAACAGCAAAACAAACGTAAGGTTTCTAACACAACAAATAGAGTTAGAACTAATTGGAATGTTCCATCTAAGCAGGAAAACAGGGCTAAGGAGGTTCAAAATGATCCACGGTTTAAAAACAGAAACCAAGAACAGCCCAATGCCGCACCAAACAGCTCACAGAACACCCCCAGCAACCCGCGACCTACACCAAATCCAACGGTACAACCTTCAAACCAACCACGGACTAGAGACATGACGTGTTTCAAGTGTAGGGGTCGAGGACATATCGCACGAGAATGTCCAAACCAGAGAGCGATGATTCTCACTCCAACAGGCGAATATGAATCTGAAGAAGAGATAGACGAACCCGAGCAACAGAATGATGAATACATAGAGTATCCGGATTCAGGGGAATTGTTGATGATGAGGAGAGTGTTAAACTCTTCAATTAACTTAGACGAGGCTGAGCAACGGGAGAATATCTTCCATACACGCTGCACCATAAAGGGCAAGGTATGTAATCTAATAATCGATGGAGGCTCTTGCACTAACGTTGCTAGTGTTTACATAGTGGAAAAGCTAGGTTTGGAGAGGTACAAACACGCACAACCTTATAAACTAAGATGGCTGAACAACAAAACAGAGCTAAGTGTGACCGAGCAGGTGAAGGTATCTTTCAGCATCGGACGGTACCATGATCAAGTCACATGCGACGTGGTACCCATGCAAGCTGGACATTTGCTGCTAGGTCGTCCATGGCAATTCGATAAAGAGTCAACGCATAATGGAAGAACCAACCACTACTCTTTTGTCCATGAGAAACGCAGAATCAGCTTGGCACCACTTTCACCCCAACAAGTGAGGGAAGCACAAGTTAAGATGGCCAAAGAGAAGGGCCAGAACAGCCACGCCAACAGGGAGTCTTTATTCATTAAGTCTAATCACATACATAAGTTTATTGGTGTTAACAAGACTAATGTGATTATGATGGTGTTTAAAGAAGTCTTAAGTGCAGATTTTACAGATGTGAAACTGCCATCGGAGATCAATGCACTACTCAAGACCTATGCCGACATCTTTCCGGAAGAGCTTCCACCCGGTTTACCTCCACTCCGCGGGATTGAGCATCAAATTGACTTCGTGCCTGGTGCCCAACTACCAAACAGAGCCGCCTATAGGGTCAATCCAGAAGAGGCTAAGGAGCTGGAAAGACAGGTTAGAGAACTCATGGAGCAAGGCTATGTGCGTGAGAGCCTTAGTCCTTGTGCGGTTCCGGTTCTGCTCGTGCCAAAGAAAGACGGCAAGTGGAGAATGTGTGTGGACTGCAGGGCGATAAACAACATCACTATCAAGTATAGACATCCTATACCACGCCTAGATGACATGCTGGATGAGCTAAGCGGAGCAACGGTCTTCTCAAAGATCGATCTCAAATCAGGTTACCATCAAGTCAGACTTAGAGAAGGTGATGAATGGAAGACAGCATTCAAAACCAAGCAAGGGCCCTACGAATGGTTGGTAATGCCGTTCGGACTGTCAAACGCTCCCAGCACGTTTATGCGTCTAATGAACCATGTTCTTAGAGCATACATCAGTAAGTTCGTTGTTGTGTATTTTGATGATATTCTCATTTATAGTGCTTCTTTAACTGACCATGTGACACATCTTGAGCAAGTACTGCAAACACTTCGTAAAGAAGGATTGTATGCGAATCTCAAGAAGTGCACATTCTGCACTGATAAGGTAGTTTTCCTAGGTTTTGTTGTAAGTTCGCAGGGATTACAGGTGGATGACGACAAAATCAAAGCTATTAGAGAATGGCCGACGCCAACTAACTCAACTCAGGTCCGAAGCTTCCATGGATTAGCGAGCTTTTACAGACGATTCGTGAAGGATTTTAGCAGTATAGCTAGCCCGTTAACTTCAATTCTAAAGAAAAATCAAGCGTTTGAATGGAAAACAGAGCAAGAAGAGGCGTTTCAAAGGTTGAAGGACAGCCTCATTTCAGCGCCTGTTCTAACACTTCCAGACTTCAACAGGACGTTCGAATTGGAGTGTGATGCCTCTGGAATTGGAATTGGGGCTGTACTAACACAAGGAGGCAAACCGGTTGCATTCTTCAGTGAAAAATTGTGCGGAGCAGCTTTGAACTACCCAACGTACGACAAGGAGCTGTATGCACTAGTCCGAGCTATGGAGACTTGGCAACATTACCTGCTGGCTCGTGAGTGTGTGATTCATACCGATCATCAAACACTGCAGCACCTTAAGGGTCAAACTAAGCTGAAAAGAAGACATGCCAAATGGTTGGAGTTCATAGAGATGTTTCCTTATGTTATCAAATACAAGAAAGGAAAAGAGAATGTGGTCGCAGATGCTTTGTCAAGACGATACAGCCTCATCACCGTTATGCAATCTAAGGTCTTCGGGTTTGAGCTAGTCAAAGAGCTATACGCGGAAGATGAGGACTTCAAGGAGCCATTCACAGAACACGGTAAAGGAATTTATAACAAGTATTACCTGTTCGATGGTTTTCTTTTCAGGGAAAAGAGATTGTGCATTCCAAAAGGATCAATTCGAGAGCTGCTAACTCGAGAAGCACATGGGGGAGGTCTCATGGGTTATTTCGGAGTTGAGAAAACGCTGAACATGCTCAAGGAACACTTCTACTGGCCGCACATGAAGAAGGATGTGGGCGCACATTGTGCACGGTGCTTGACCTGCAAGCAAGCGAAATCAAGAGTCCATCCATACGGGTTATATCTTCCCTTACCTATTCCTACTACTCCTTGGACTGACATTTCCATGGACTTTGTGCTAGGGTTACCTAAGCAAAACCACAAAGATTCCATTTTTGTTGTTGTAGACAGGTTTTCGAAGATGGCACACTTCATACCGTGTGCTAAAACCAATGACGCCACGCAAACGGCAGCCTTGTTCTTCAAAGAGGTTGTGCGACTTCATGGTATTCCAAGGACGATTGTATCAGACCGTGACACCAAGTTCTTATCACACTTTTGGCGTGCACTGTGGAGAAAACTAGGGACGAAGCTCCTCTTCTCAACTACATGCCATCCACAAACTGATGGGCAGACAGAAGTAGTCAATCGTACCTTGTCTACACTCCTAAGAGCTACAATTGGAAAGAACCTAAAGACATGGTTGGAATGCTTGCCATTCATTGAATTTGCTTATAACCGTGGAGTGCATTCAGCAACCAAGATGTCACCATTTGAAGTGGTCTATGGATTCAACCCAAACTCACCATTGGACCTCACCCCCTGCTGAAGCTGTGAGTTTAGAGGGTGAATCAAAGGCAGAATTTGTCAAGAAACTCCATCAAAAAGTGAAAGACAACTTAGAGAAGAAGACAGCTGCATATGAACAACAACACAACAAGGGTCGAAAGTCGGTTGTGTTTAAGAAGGGAGATTGGGTGTGGCTGCATTTCAGGCCAGAAAGATTTCCACACAAGAGGAAGAGCAAGTTGTCTCCAAGGGGAGATGGTCCCTTCCGTGTCTTAAAGAGGATAAACGACAATGCATATCAGCTGGAACTGCCAGGTGAGTTTAACGTTTCTTCTACTTTCAATGTTGCTGACTTGGAACGTTTTGATGCAGGTATTGATCCAGTTTTGAGGACAAAACGTCTACAAGAGGGAGAGAATGATGAGGACATCAGTAGCAGCCCAACTAGTATCATCCCAACAATGCCAAGTGGTCCATTAACTCGTCAAAGAGCTAGGAAGCTTAGCTACAAATTCAGCAACTTGGTAGAACACGTTTTGGAGCTTGAGAAGGACGAGTTGGAACTAGAAGCATCGGACGCAGCTAGTAGCAATGGAGCTGACACTTTCTTATCTCTATGTATGCCGTGTACGCTTCTAAGGGCATCAAACGTAGCTTCTAGTGTGTTCACTATCCATCCAGAGTGAACACACAAAAGACTTGCTTGAGAATTGTGCTCTTTTCCCTACTTTCGGTTTTGTCCCATTGGGTTTTCCGAAAGGGGTTTTAGCGAGGCAATACCTCAAGTGAGCACTCTAAGACCAGCCTCACTAGTTAGGCAACAAATAAGGTCTTAGAAACACTTAGAAGTATGCATTCTAATTGTCGATTTCTTTTGTTAAAAACCGTGTTGTTCTTTGTTTAAGTTTGAAACTTCATGTTGTTTTGTCGTTTCTAAAACAGCATGTAGTTTATGATTAGGGTTGGGGATATTATAAATACCCAACACTTGTTCAATAAGAGACACAACTTTCTGAATTAAAAACCAAGCAATCGCAATCACTTGTCTTCTCGATTTAATCATTAACTCTTGGAGTTTTCGATCTCTCAACCTTGAGGTTGGTCCTCGGCTGAATAAGGTCATTCTTAGGTGTATCACGGTTGAAACCCTGACCGTGTGGTCCTTTCCATCCGCTGTGCTTGCTCCAAGTCGAGACTCTCCTTGAGTGATCACGACACAACTCCTTCATTAGTCATCATCGGCCCAAGTATCACATCAAAGATACATTACATTGCCTTGAACATAGCTAATAGAGATAACATGTGTAAAAGTATTATATGAACATGGATAGCTCTAATGATCTAGCTTGACTTCATAACTCGTTACAATAAGCTCATGAAGGGTTCATCAAAGACATAAGCGTATGAAGGGTTCACCAAAGACATAGCTTATAGCTTAACGGAAGATTGACCTTGTTGCAACCTATTACACCACCGTTAGTTGGCCTTGCACACTTTCTCATGTGAAAGTTACTTTACATTGCCTAAAACTTAGCTAATAGAGATACCATGTGTAAAAGTATTATATGAACATGGATAGCTCTAATGATCTACCTTGATTTCATAACTCGTTAGAATAAGCTCATGAAGGGTTCATCAAAGACATAAGCGTATGAACAGTTCACCAAAGACATAGCTTATAGCTTAACGGAAGATTGACCTTGTTGAAACCTATTACACCACCGTTAGTTGGCCTAGCACACTTCTTCATTTGAAAGTTACATTACATTGCCTTGTACTTAGCTAATAGAGATAACATGTGTAGAAGTATGATATGAACATGGATAGCTCTAATGATCTAGCTTGATTTCATAACTCGTTAGAATAAGCTCATGAAGGGTTCATCAAAGACATAAGCGTATGAAGGGTTCACCAAAGACATAACTTATAGCTTAACGGAAGATAGACCTTGTTGCAACCTATTACACCACCGTTAGTTGGCCTAGCACACTTTCTCATGTGAAAGTTACATTACATTGCCTTAAACTTAGCTAATAAACATACCATGTGTAAAAGTATTATAGGAACATGGATAGCTCTAATGATCTAGCTTGACGTTATAACTCGTTAGAATAAGCTCATGAAGGGTTCATCAAAGACATAAGCGTATGAAAGATTCACCAAAGACATAGCTTATAGCTTAACGGAAGATTGACCTTGTTGCAACCTATTACACCACCGTTAGTTGGCCTAGCACACTTTCTCATGTGAAAGTTACATTACATTGCCTTGTACTAAGCTAATAGAGATACCATGTGTAAAAGTATTATATAAAACATGGATAGCTCTAATGATCTAGCTTGATTTCATAACTCATTAGAATAATCTCATGAAGGGTTCATCAAAGACATAAGCGTATGAAGGGTTCACCAAAGACATAACTTATAGCTTAACGGAAGATTGACCTAGTTGCAACCTATTACACCACTGTTAGCTGGTCTAGCACACTTTCTCATGTCAAAGATACATTACATTGCCTTGAACATAGCTAATAGAGATAACATGTGTAAAAGTATTATATGAACATGGATAGCTCTAATGATCTAGCTTGACTTCATAACTCGTTAGAATAAGCTCATGAAGGGTTCATCAAAGACATAAGCGTATGAAGGGTTCACCAAAGACATAGCTTATAGCTTAACGGAAGATTGACCTTGTTGCAACCTATTACACCACCGTTAGTTGGCCTTGCACACTTTCTCATGTGAAAGTTACTTTACATTGCCTAAAACTTAGCTAATAGAGATACCATGTGTAAAAGTATTATATGAACATGGATAGCTCTAATGATCTACCTTGATTTCATAACTCGTTAGAATAAGCTCATGAAGGGTTCATCAAAGACATAAGCGTATGTACAGTTCACCAAAGACATAGCTTATAGCTTAACGGAAGATTGACCTTGTTGAAACCTATTACACCACCGTTAGTTGGCCTAGCACACTTCTTCATTTGAAAGTTACATTACATTGCCTTGTACTTAGCTAATAGAGATAACATGTGTAGAAGTATGATATGAACATGGATAGCTCTAATGATCTAGCTTGATTTCATAACTCGTTAGAATAAGCTCATGAAGGGTTCATCAAAGACATAAGCGTATGAAGGGTTCACCAAAGACATAACTTATAGCTTAACGGAAGATAGACCTTGTTGCAACCTATTACACCACCGTTAGTTGGCCTACCACACGTTCTCATGTGAAAGTTACTTTACATTGCCTAAAACTTAGCTAATAGAGATACCATGTGTAAAAGTATTATATGAACATGGATAGCTCTAATGATCTACCTTGATTTCATAACTCGTTAGAATAAGCTCATGAAGGGTTCATCAAAGACATAAGCGTATGAACAGTTCACCAAAGACATAGCTTATAGCTTAACGGAAGATTGACCTTGTTGAAACCTATTACACCACCGTTAGTTGGCCTAGCACACTTCTTCATTTGAAAGTTACATTACATTGCCTTGTACTTAGCTAATAGAGATAACATGTGTAGAAGTATGATATGAACATGGATAGCTCTAATGATCTAGCTTGATTTCATAACTCGTTAGAATAAGCTCATGAAGGGTTCATCAAAGACATAAGCGTATGAAGGGTTCACCAAAGACATAACTTATAGCTTAACGGAAGATAGACCTTGTTGCAACCTATTGCACCACCGTTAGTTGGCCTAGCACACTTTCTCATGTGAAAGTTACATTACATTGCCTTAAACTTAGCTAATAAACATACCATGTGTAAAAGTATTATAGGAACATGGATAGCTCTAATGATCTAGCTTGACGTTATAACTCGTTAGAATAAGCTCATGAAGGGTTCATCAAAGACATAAGCGTATGAAAGATTCACCAAAGACATAGCTTATAGCTTAACGGAAGATTGACCTTGTTGCAACCTATTACACCACCGTTAGTTGGCCTAGCACACTTTCTCATGTGAAAGTTACATTACATTGCCTTGTACTAAGCTAATAGAGATACCATGTGTAAAAGTATTATATAAAACATGGATAGCTCTAATGATCTAGCTTGATTTCATAACTCATTAGAATAATCTCATGAAGGGTTCATCAAAGACATAAGCGTATGATGGGTTCACCAAAGACATAACTTATAGCTTAACGGAAGATTGACCTAGTTGCAACCTATTACACCACTGTTAGCTGGTCTAGCACACTTTCTCATGTCAAAGATACATTACATTGCCTTGAACATAGCTAATAGAGATAACATGTGTAAAAGTATTATATGAACATGGATAGCTCTAATGATCTAGCTTGACTTCATAACTCGTTAGAATAAGCTCATGAAGGGTTCATCAAAGACATAAGCGTATGAAGGGTTCACCAAAGACATAGCTTATAGCTTAACGGAAGATTGACCTTGTTGCAACCTATTACACCACCGTTAGTTGGCCTTGCACACTTTCTCATGTGAAAGTTACTTTACATTGCCTAAAACTTAGCTAATAGAGATACCATGTGTAAAAGTATTATATGAACATGGATAGCTCTAATGATCTACCTGGATTTCATAACTCGTTAGAATAAGCTCATGAAGGGTTCATCAAAGACATAAGCGTATGAAAAGTTCACCAAAGACATAGCTTATAGCTTAACGGAAGATTGACCTTGTTGAAACCTATTACACCACCGTTAGTTGGCCTAGCACACTTCTTCATTTGAAAGTGACATTACATTGCCTTGTACTTAGCTAATAGAGATAACATGTGTAGAAGTATGATATGAACATGGATAGCTCTAATGATCTAGCTTGATTTCATAACTCGTTAGAATAAGCTCATGAAGGGTTCATCAAAGACATAAGCGTATGAAGGGTTCACCAAAGACATAACTTATAGCTTAACGGAAGATAGACCTTGTTTCAACCTATTACACCACCGTTAGTTGGCCTAGCACACTTTCTCATGTGAAAGTTACATTACATTGCCTTAAACTTAGCTAATAGACATACCATGTGTAAAAGTATTATAGGAACATGGATAGCTCTAATGATCTAGCTTGACGTTATAACTCGTTAGAATAAGCTCATGAAGGGTTCATCAAAGACATAAGCGTATGAAAGATTCACCAAAGACATAGCTTATAGCTTAATGGAAGATTGACCTTGTTGCAACCTATTACACCACCGTTAGTTGGCCTAGCAGACTTTCTCATGTGAAAGTTACATTACATTGCCTTGTACTAAACTAATAGAGATACCATGTGTAAAAGTATTATATGAACATGGATAGCTCTAATGATCTAGCTTGATTTCATAACTCATTAGAATAAGCTCATGAAGGTTTCATCAAAGACATAAGCGTATGAAGGGTTCACCAAAGACATAGCTTATAGCTTAACGGAAGATTGACCTTGTTGCAACCTATTACACCACCGTTAGTTGGTCTAGCACACTTTCTCATGTCAAAGATACATTACATTGCCTTGAACATAGCTAATAGAGATAACATGTGTAAAAGTATTATATGAACATGGATAGCTCTAATGATCTAGCTTGACTTCATAACTCGTTAGAATAAGGTCATGAAGGGTTCATCAAAGACATACGTGTATGAAGGGTTCACCAAAGACACAGCTTATAGCTTAACAGAATATTGACCTTGTTGCAACCTATTACACCACCTTTAGTTGGCCTACCACACTTTCTCATGTGAAAGTTACTTTACATTGCCTAAAACTTAGCTAATAGAGATACCATGTGTAAAAGTATTATATGAACATGGATAGCTCTAATGATCTACCTTGATTTCATAACTCGTTAGAATAAGCTCATGAAGGGTTCATCAAAGACATAAGCGTATGAACAGTTCACCAAAGACATAGCTTATAACTTAACGGAAGATTGACCTTGTTGAAACCTATTACACCACCGTTAGTTGGCCTAGCACACTTCTTCATTTGAAAGTTACATTACATTGCCTTGTACTTAGCAATAGAGATAACATGTGTAGAAGTATGATATGAACATGGATAGCTCTAATGATCTAGCTTGATTTCATAACTCGTTAGAATAAGCTCATGAAGGGTTCATCAAAGACATAAGCGTATGAAGGGTTCACCAAAGACATAACTTATAGTTTAACGGAAGATAGACCTTGTTTCAACCTATTACACCACCGTTAGTTGGCCTAGCACACTTTCTCATGTGAAAGTTACATTACATTGCCTTAAACTTAGCTAATAGACATACCATGTGTAAAAGTATTATAGGAACATGGATAGCTCTAATGATCTAGCTTGACGTTATAACTCGTTAGAATAAGCTCATGAAGGGTTCATCAAAGACATAAGCGTATGAAAGATTCACCAAAGACATAGCTTATAGCTTAACGGAAGATTGACCTTGTTGCAACCTATTACACCACCGTTAGTTGGCCTAGCAGACTTTCTCATGTGAAAGTTACATTACATTGCCTTGTACTTAGATAATAGAGATACCATGTGTAAAAGTATTATATGAACATGGATAGCTCTAATGATCTAGCTTGATTTCATAACTCATTAGAATAAGCTCATGAAGGGTTCATCAAAGACATAAGCGTATGAAGGGTTCACCAAAGACATAGCTTATAGCTTAACGGAAGATTGACCTTGTTGCAACCTATTACACCACCGTTAGTTGGTCTAGCACACTTTCTCATGTCAAAGATACATTACATTGCCTTGAACATAGCTAATAGAGATAACATGTGTAAAAGTATTATATGAACATGGATAGCTCTAATGATCTAGCTTGACTTCATAACTCGTTAGAATAAGGTTATGAAGGGTTCATCAAAGACATACGCGTATGAAGGGTTCACCAAAGACACAGCTTATAGTTTAACAGAAGATTGACCTTGTTGCAACCTATTACACCACCGTTAGTTGGCCTAGCAGACTTTCTCATGTGAAAGTTACATTACATTGCCTTGTCCTTAGCTAATAGAGATACCATGTGTAAAAATATTATATGAACATGGATAGCTCTAATGATCTAGCTTGATTTCATAACTCATTACAATAAGCTCATGAAGGGTTCATCAAAGACATAAGCGTATGAAGGGTTCACCAAAGACATAGCTTATAGCTTAACGGAAGATTGACCTTGTTGCAACCTATTACACCACCGTTAGTTGGTCTAGCACACTTTCTCATGTCAAAGATACATTACATTGCCTTGAACATAGCTAATAGAGATAACATGTGTAAAAGTATTATATGAACATGGATAGCTCTAATGATCTAGGTTGACTTCATAACTCGTTAGAATAAGGTCATGAAGGGTTCATCAAAGACATACGCGTATGAAGGGTTCACCAAAGACACAGCTTATAGCTTATTGGAAGATTGACCTTGTTGCAACCTATTACACCACCTTTAGTTGGCCTACCACACTTTCTCATGTGAAAGTTACTTTACATTGCCTAAAACTTAGCTAATAGAGATACCATGTGTAAAAGTATTATATGAACATGGATAGCTCTAATGATCTACCTTGATTTCATAACTCGTTAGAATAAGCTCATGAAGGGTTCATCAAAGACATAAGCGTATGAACAGTTCACCAAAGACATAGCTTATAGCTTAACGGAAGATTGACCTTGTTGAAACCTATTACACCACCGTTAGTTGGCCTAGCACACTTTCTTCATTTGAAAGTTACATTACATTGCCTTGTACTTAGCTAATAGAGATAACATGTGTAGAAGTATGGTATGAACATGGATAGCTCTAATGATCTAGCTTGATTTCATAACTCGTTAGAATAAGCTCATGAAGGGTTCGTCAAAGACATAAGCGTATGAAGGGTTCACCAAAGACATAACTTATAGCTTAATGGAAGATAGACCTTGTTGCAACCTATTACACCACCGTTAGTTGGCCTAGCACACTTTCTCATGTGAAAGTTACATTACATTGCCTTAAACTTAGCTAATAGACATACCATGTGTAAAAGTATTATAGGAACATGGATAGCTCTAATGATCTAGCTTGACGTTATAACTCGTTAGAATAAGCTCATGAAGGGTTCATCAAAGACATAAGCGTATGAAAGATTCACCAAAGACATAGCTTATAGCTTAACGGAAGATTGACCTTGTTGCAACCTATTACACCACCGTTAGTTGGCCTAGCACACTTTCTCATGTGAAAGTTACATTACATTGCCTTGTACTAAGCTAATAGAGATACCATGTGTAAAAGTATTATATAAAACATGGATAGCTCTAATGATCTAGCTTGATTTCATATCTCATTAGAATAAGCTCATGAAGGGTTCATCAAAGACATAAGCGTATGAAGGGTTCACCAAAGACATAACTTATAGCTTAACGGAAGATTGACCTAGTTGCAACCTATTACACCACTGTTAGTTGGCCTACCACACTTTCTCATGTGAAAGTTACTTTACATTGCCTAAAACTTAGCTAATAGAGATACCATGTGTAAAAGTATTATATGAACATGGATAGCTCTAATGATCTACCTTGATTTCATAACTCGTTAGAATAAGCTCATGAAGGGTTCATCAAAGACATAAGCGTATGAACAGTTCACCAAAGACATAGCTTATAGCTTAACGGAAGATTGACCTTGTTGAAACCTATTACACCACCGTTAGTTGGCCTAGCACACTTCTTCATTTGAAAGTTACATTACATTGCCTTGTACTTAGCTAATAGAGATAACATGTGTAGAAGTATGATATGAACATGGATAGCTCTAATGATCTAGCTTGATTTCATAACTCGTTAGAATAAGCTCATGAAGGGTTCATCAAAGACATAAGCGTATGAAGGGTTCACCAAAGACATAACTTATAGCTTAACGGAAGATAGACCTTGTTGCAACCTATTACACCACCGTTAGTTGGCCTACCACACTTTCTCATGTGAAAGTTACATTACATTGCCTTAAACTTAGCTAATAGACATACCATGTGTAAAAGTATTATAGGAACATGGATAGCTCTAATGATCTAGCTTGACGTTATAACTCGTTAGAATAAGCTCATGAAGGGTTCATCAAAGACATAAGCGTATGACAGATTCACCAAAGACATAGCTTATAGCTTAACGGAAGATTGACCTTGTTGCAACGTATTACACCACCGTTAGTTGGCCTAGCACACTTTCTCATGTGAAAGTTACATTACATTGCCTTGTACTAAGCTAATAGAGATACCATGTGTAAAAGTATTATATAAAACATGGATAGCTCTAATGATCTAGCTTGATTTCATAACTCATTAGAATAAGCTCATGAAGGGTTCATCAAAGACATAAGCGTATGAAGGGTTCACCAAAGACATAGCTTATAGCTTAACGGAAGATTGACCTTGTTGAAACCTATTACACCACCGTTAGTTGGCCTAGCACACTTCTTCATTTGAAAGTTACATTACATTGCCTTGTACTTAGCTAATAGAGATAACATGTGTAGAAGTATGATATGAACATGGATAGCTCTAATGATCTAGCTTGATTTCATAACTCGTTAGAATAAGCTCATGAAGGGTTCATCAAAGACATAAGCGTATGAAGGGTTCACCAAAGACATAACTTATAGCTTAACGGAAGATAGACCTTGTTGCAACCTATTACACCACCGTTAGTTGGCCTAGCACACTTTCTCATGTGAAAGTTACATTACATTGCCTTAAACTTAGCTAATAGACATACCATGTGTAAAAGTATTATAGGAACATGGATAGCTCTAATGATCTAGCTTGACGTTATAACTCGTTAGAATAAGCTCATGAAGGGTTCATCAAAGACATAAGCGTATGAACAGTTCACCAAAGACATAGCTTATAGCTTAACGGAAGATTGACCTTGTTGCAACCTATTACACCACCGTTAGTTGGCCTAGCTGACTTTCTCATGTGAAAGTTACATTACATTGCCTTGTACTTAGATAATAGAGATACCATGTGTAAAAGTATTATATGAACATGGATAGCTCTAATGATCTAGCTTGATTTCATAACTCATTAGAATAAGCTCATGAAGGGTTCATCAAAGACATAAGCGTATGAAGGGTTCACCAAAGACAGAGCTTATAGCTTAACGGAAGATTGACCTTGTTGCAACCTATTACACCACCGTTAGTTGGTCTAGCACACTTTCTCATGTCAAAGATACATTACATTGCCTTGAACATAGCTAATAGAGATAACATGTGTAAAAGTATTATATGAACATGGATAGCTCTAATGATCTAGCTTGACTTCATAACTCGTTAGAATAAGGTCATGAAGGGTTCATCAAAGACATACGTGTATGAAGGGTTCACCAAAGACACAGCTTATAGTTTAACGGAAGATTGACCTTGTTGCAACCTATTACACCACCGTTAGTTGGCCTAGCAGACTTTCTCATGTGAAAGTTACATTACATTGCCTTGTCCTAAGCTAATAGAGATACCATGTGTAAAAATATTATATGAACATGGATAGCTCTAATGATCTAGCTTGATTTCATAACTCATTAGAATAAGCTCATGAAGGGTTCATCAAAGACATAAGCGTATGAAGGGTTCACCAAAGACATAGCTTATAGCTTAACGGAAGATTGACCTTGTTGAAACCTATTACACCACCGTTAGTTGGCCTAGCACACTTCTTCATTTGAAAGTTACATTACATTGCCTTGTACTTAGCTAATAGAGATAACATGTGTAGAAGTATGATATGAACATGGATAGCTCTAATGATCTAGCTTGATTTCATAACTCGTTAGAATAAGCTCATGAAGGGTTCATCAAAGACATAAGCGTATGAAGGGTTCACCAAAGACATAACTTATAGCTTAACGGAAGATAGACCTTGTTGCAACCTATTACACCACCGTTAGTTGGCCTACCACACGTTCTCATGTGAAAGTTACTTTACATTGCCTAAAACTTAGCTAATAGAGATACCATGTGTAAAAGTATTATATGAACATGGATAGCTCTAATGATCTACCTTGATTTCATAACTCGTTAGAATAAGCTCATGAAGGGTTCATCAAAGACATAAGCGTATGAACAGTTCACCAAAGACATAGCTTATAGCTTAACGGAAGATTGACCTTGTTGAAACCTATTACACCACCGTTAGTTGGCCTAGCACACTTCTTCATTTGAAAGTTACATTACATTGCCTTGTACTTAGCTAATAGAGATAACATGTGTAGAAGTATGATATGAACATGGATAGCTCTAATGATCTAGCTTGATTTCATAACTCGTTAGAATAAGCTCATGAAGGGTTCATCAAAGACATAAGCGTATGAAGGGTTCACCAAAGACATAACTTATAGCTTAACGAAAGATACACCTTGTTGCAACCTATTACACCACCGTTAGTTGGCCTAGCACACTTTCTCATGTGAAAGTTACATTACATTGCCTTAAACTTAGCTAATAGACATACCATGTGTAAAAGTATTATAGGAACATGGATAGCTCTAATGATCTAGCTTGACGTTATAACTCGTTAGAATAAGCTCATGAAGGGTTCATCAAAGACATAAGCGTATGAAAGATTCACCAAAGACATAGCTTATAGCTTAACGGAAGATTGACCTTGTTGCAACCTATTACACCACCGTTAGTTGGCCTAGCACACTTTCTCATGTGAAAGTTACATTACATTGCCTTGTACTAAGCTAATAGAGATACCATGTGTAAAAGTATTATATGAACATGGATAGCTCTAATGATCTAGCTTGACTTCATAACTCGTTAGAATAAGGTCATGAAGGGTTCATCAAAGATATACGTGTATGAAGGGTTCACCAAAGACACAGCTTATAGCTTAACGGAAGATCGACCTTGTTGCAACCTATTACACCACCTTTAGTTGGCCTACCACACTTTCTCATGTGAAAGTTACTTTACATTGCCTAAAACTTAGCTAATAGAGATACCATGTGTAAAAGTATTATATGAACATGGATAGCTCTAATGATCTACCTTGATTTCATAACTCGTTAGAATAAGCTCATGAAGGGTTCATCAAAGACATAAGCGTATGAACAGTTCACCAAAGACATAGCTTATAGTTTAACGGAAGATTGACCTTGTTGAAACCTATTACACCACCGTTAGTTGGCCTAGCACACTTCTTCATTTGAAAGTTACATTACATTGCCTTGTACTTAGCTAATAGAGATAACATGTGTAGAAGTATGATATGAACATGGATAGCTCTAATGATCTAGCTTGATTTCATAACTCGTTAGAATAAGCTCATGAAGGGTTCATCAAAGACATAAGCGTATGAAGGGTTCACCAAAGACATAACTTATAGCTTAACGGAAGATAGACCTTGTTGCAACCTATTACACCACCGTTAGTTGGCCTAGCACACTTTCTCATGTGAAAGTTACATTACATTGCCTTGTACTAAGCTAATAGAGATACCATGTGTAAAAGTATTATATGAACATGGATAGCTCTAATGATCTAACTTGACTTCATAACTCGTTAGAAAAAGGGCATGAAGGGTTCATCAAAGACAAACGTGTATGAAGGGTTCACCAAAAACACAGCTTATAGCTTAACGGAAGATCGACCTTGTTGCAACCTATTACACCACCTTTAGTTGGCCTACCACACTTTCTCATGTGAAAGTTACTTTACATTGCCTTGTACTAAGCTAATAGAGATACCATGTGTAAAAGTATTATATAAAACATGGATAGCTCTAATGATCTAGCTTGATTTCATAACTCATTAGAATAAGCTCATGAAGGGTTCATCAAAGACATAAGCGTATGAAGGGTTCACCAAAGACATAACTTATAGCTTAACAGAAGATTGACCTAGTTGCAACCTATTACACCACTGTTAGCTGGTCTAGCACACTTTCTCATGTCAAAGATACATTACATTGCCTTGAACATAGCTAATAGAGATAACATGTGTAAAAGTTTTATATGAACATGGATAGCTCTAATGATCTAGCTTGACTTCATAACTCGTTAGAATAAGCTCATGAAGGGTTCATCAAAGACATACGTGTATGAAGGGTTCACCAAAGACACAGCTTATAGCTTAACATAATATTGACCTTGTTGCAACCTATTACACCACCTTTAGTTGGCCTACCACACTTTCTCATGTGAAAGTTACTTTACATTGCCTAAAACTTAGCTAATAGAGATACCATGTGTAAAAGTATTATATGAACATGGATAGCTCTAATGATCTACCTTGATTTCATAACTCGTTAGAATAAGCTCATGAAGGGTTCATCAAAGACATAAGCGTATGAACAGTTCACCAAAGACATAGCTTATAGCTTAACGGAAGATTGACCTTGTTGAAACTTATTACACCACCGTTAGTTGGCCTAGCACACTTTCTTCATTTGAAAGTTACATTACATTGCCTTGTACTTAGCTAATAGAGATAACATGTGTAGAAGTATGATATGAACATGGATAGCTCTAATGATCTAGCTTGATTTCATAACACGTTAGAATAAGCTCATGAAGGGTTCATCAAAGACATAAGCGTATGAACAGTTCACCAAAGACATAGCTTATAGCTTAACGAAAGATAGACCTTGTTGCAACCTATTACACCACCGTTAGTTGGCCTAGCACACTTTCTCATGTGAAAGTTACATTACATTGCCTTAAACTTAGCTAATAGACATACCATGTGTAAAAGTATTATAGGAACATGGATAGCTCTAATGATCTAGCTTGACGTTATAACTCGTTAGAATAAGCTCATGAAGGGTTCATCAAAGACATAAGCGTATGAAGGGTTCACCAAAGACATAGCTTATAGCTTAACGGAAGATTGACCTTGTTGCAACCTATTACACCACCGTTAGTTGGTCTAGCACACTTTCTCATGTCAAAGATACATTACATTGCCTTGAACATAGCTAATAGAGATAACATGTGTAAAAGTATTATATGAACATGGATAGCTCTAATGATCTAGCTTGACTTCATAACTCGTTATAATAAGGTCATGAAGGGTTCATCAAAGACATACGCGTATGAAGGGTTCACCAAAGACACAGCTTATAGCTTAATGGAAGATTGACCTTGTTGCAACCTATTACACCACCTTTAGTTGGCCTACCACACTTTCTCATGTGAAAGTTACTTTACATTGCCTAAAACTTAGCTAATAGAGATACCATGTGTAAAAGTATTATATGAACATGGATAGCTCTAATGATCTACCTTGATTTCATAACTCGTTAGAATAAGCTCATGAAGGGTTCATCAAAGACATAAGCGTATGAACAGTTCACCAAAGACATAGCTTATAGCTTAACGGAAGATTGACCTTGTTGAAACCTATTACACCACCGTTAGTTGGCCTAGCACACTTTCTTCATTTGAAAGTTACATTACATTGTCTTGTACTTAGCTAATAGAGATAACATGTGTAGAAGTATGATATGAACATGGATAGCTCTAATGATCTAGCTTGATTTCATAACTCGTTAGAATAAGCTCATGAAGGGTTCATCAAAGACATAAGCGTATGAAGGGTTCACCAAAGACATAACTTATAGCTTAACGGAAGATAGACCTTGTTGCAACCTATTACACCACTGTTAGTTGGCCTACCACACTTTCTCATGTGAAAGTTACTTTACATTGCCTAAAACTTAGCTAATAGAGATACCATGTGTAAAAGTATTATATGAACATGGATAGCTCTAATGATCTACCTTGATTTCATAACTCGTTAGAATAAGCTCATGAAGGGTTCATCAAAGACATAAGCGTATGAAAGATTCACCAAAGACATAGCTTATAGCTTAACGGAAGATTGACCTTGTTGCAACCTATTACACCACCGTTAGTTGGCCTAGCAGACTTTCTCATGTGAAAGTTACATTACATTGCCTTGTACTTAGATAATAGAGATACCATGTGTAAAAGTATTATATGAACATGGATAGCTCTAATGATCTAGCTTGATTTCATAACTCATTAGAATAAGCTCATGAAGGGTTCATCAAAGACATAAGCGTATGAAGGGTTCACCAAAGACATAACTTATAGCTTAACGGAAGATTGACCTAGTTGCAACCTATTACACCACCGTTAGCTGGTCTAGCACACTTTCTCATGTCAAAGATACATTACATTGCCTTAAACTTAGCTAACAGACATACCATGTGTAAAAGTATTATAGGAACATGGATAGCTCTAATGATCTAGCTTGACGTTATAACTCGTTAGAATAAGCTCATGAAGGGTTCATCAAAGACATAAGCGTATGAAAGATTCACCAAAGACATAGCTTATAGCTTAACGGAAGATTGACCTTGTTGAAACCTATTACACCACCGTTAGTTGGCCTAGCACACTTCTTCATTTGAAAGTTACATTACATTGCCTTGTACTTAGCTAATAGAGATAACATGTGTAGAAGTATGATATGAACATGGATAGCTCTAATGATCTAGCTTGATTTCATAACTCGTAAGAATAAGCTCATGAAGGGTTCATCAAAGACATAAGCGTATGAAGGGTTCACCAAAGACATAACTTATAGCTTAACGGAAGATAGACCTTGTTGCAACCTATTACACCACCGTTAGTTGGCCTACCACACTTTCTCATGTGAAAGTTACATTACATTCCCTTAAACTTAGCTAATAGACATACCATGTGTAAAAGTATTATAGGAACATGGATAGCTCTAATGATCTAGCTTGACGTTATAACTCGTTAGAATAAGCTCATGAAGGGTTCATCAAAGACATAAGCGTATGAAAGATTCACCAAAGACATAGCTTATAGCTTAACGGAAGATTGACCTTGTTGCAACCTATTACACCACCGTTAGTTGGCCTAGCACACTTTCTCATGTGAAAGTTACATTACATTGCCTTGTACTAAGCTAATAGAGATACCATGTGTAAAAGTATTATATAAAACATGGATAGCTCTAATGATCTAGCTTGATTTCATAACTCATTAGAATAAGCTCATGAAGGGTTCATCAAAGACATAAGCGTATGAAGGGTTCACCAAAGACATAACTTATAGCTTAACGGAAGATTGACCTAGTTGCAACCTATTACACCACTGTTAGCTGGTCTAGCACACTTTCTCATGTCAAAGATACATTACATTGCCTTGAACATAGCTAATAGAGATAACATGTGTAAAACTATTATATGAACATGGATAGCTCTAATGATCTAGCTTGACTTCATAACTCGTTAGAATAAGGTCATCAAAGACATACGCGTATGAAGGGTTCACCAAAGACACAGCTTATAGCTTAATGGAAGATTGACCTTGTTGCAACCTATTACACCACCTTTAGTTGGCCTACCACACTTTCTCATGTGAAAGTTACTTTACATTGCCTAAAACTTAGCTAATAGAGATACCATGTGTAAAAGTATTATATGAACATGGATAGCTCTAATGATCTACCTTGATTTCATAACTCGTTAGAATAAGCTCATGAAGGGTTCATCAAAGACATAAGCGTATGAACAGTTCACCAAAGACATAGCTTATAGCTTATCGGAAGATTGACCTTGTTGAAACCTATTACACCACCGTTAGTTGGCCTAGCACACTTTCTTCATTTGAAAGTTACATTACATTGTCTTGTACTTAGCTAATAGAGATAACATGTGTAGAAGTATGATATGAACATGGATAGCTCTAATGATCTAGCTTGATTTCATAACTCGTTAGAACAAGCTCATGAAGGGTTCATCAAAGACATAAGCGTATGAAGGGTTCACCAAAGACATAACTTATAGCTTAACGGAAGATAGACCTTGTTGCAACCTATTACACCACTGTTAGTTGGCCTACCACACTTTCTCATGTGAAAGTTACTTTACATTGCCTAAAACTTAGCTAATAGAGATACCATGTGTAAAAGTATTATATGAACATGGATAGCTCTAATGATCTACCTTGATTTCATAACTCGTTAGAATAAGCTCATGAAGGGTTCATCAAAGACATAAGCGTATGAACAGTTCACCAAAGACATAGCTTATAGCTTAACGGAAGATTGACCTTGTTGAAACCTATTACACCACCGTTAGTTGGCCTAGCACACTTCTTCATTTGAAAGTTACATTACATTGCCTAGTACTTAGCTAATAGAGATAACATGTGTAGAAGTATGATATGAACATGGATAGCTCTAATGATCTAGCTTGATTTCATAACTCGTTAGAATAAGCTCATGAAGGGTTCATCAAAGACATAAGCGTATGAAGGGTTCACCAAAGACATAACTTATAGCTTAACGGAAGATAGACCTTGTTGCAACCTATTACACCACCGTTAGTTGGCCTACCACACTTTCTCATGTGAAAGTTACATTACATTGCCTTAAACTTAGCTAATAGACATACCATGTGTAAAAGTATTATAGGAACATGGATAGCTCTAATGATCTAGCTTGACGTTATAACTCGTTAGAATAAGCTCATGAAGGGTTCATCAAAGACATAAGCGTATGAAAGATTCACCAAAGACATAGCTTATAGCTTAACGGAAGATTGACCTTGTTGCAACCTATTACACCACCGTTAGTTGGCCTAGCACACTTTCTCATGTGAAAGTTACATTACATTGCCTTGTACTAAGCTAATAGAGATACCATGTGTAAAAGTATTATATAAAACATGGATAGCTCTAATGATCTAGCTTGATTTCATAACTCATTAGAATAAGCTCATGAAGGGTTCATCAAAGACATAAGCGTATGAAGGGTTCACCAAAGACATAACTTATAGCTTAACGGAAGATTGACCTAGTTGCAACCTATTACACCACTGTTAGCTGGTCTAGCACACTTTCTCATGTCAAAGATACATTACATTGCCTTGAACATAGCTAATAGAGATAACATGTGTAAAACTATTATATGAACATGGATAGCTCTAATGATCTAGCTTGACTTCATAACTCGTTAGAATAAGCTCATGAAGGGTTCATCAAAGACATACGTGTACGAAGGGTTCACCAAAGACATAGCTTATAGCTTAACGGAAGATTGACCTTGTTGCAACCTATTACACCACCGTTAGTTGGTCTAGCACACTTTCTCATGTCAAAGATACATTACATTGCCTTGAACATAGCTAATAGAGATAACATGTGTAAAAGTATTATATGAACATGGATAGCTCTAATGATCTAGCTTGACTTCATAACTCGTTAGAATAAGGTCATGAAGGGTTCATCAAAGACATACGTGTATGAAGGGTTCACCAAAGACACAGCTTATAGCTTAACGGAAGATTGACCTTGTTGCAACCTATTACACCACCTTTAGTTGGCCTACCACACTTTCTCATGTGAAAGTTACTTTACATTGCCTTGTACTTAGCTAATAGAGATAACATGTGTAGAAGTATGATATGAACATGGATAGCTCTAATGATCTAGCTTAATTTCATAACTCGTTAGAATAAGCTCATGAAGGGTTCATCAAAGACATAAGCGTATGAACAGTTCACCAAAGACATAGCTTATAGCTTAACGAAAGATAGACCTTGTTGCAACCTATTACACCACCGTTAGTTGGCCTAGCACACTTTCTCATGTGAAAGTTACATTACATTGCCTTAAACTTAGCTAATAGACATACCATGTGTAAAAGTATTATAGGAACATGGATAGCTCTAATGATCTAGCTTGACGTTATAACTCGTTAGAATAAGCTCATGAAGGGTTCATCAAAGACATAAGCGTATGAAGGGTTCACCAAAGACATAGCTTATAGCTTAACGGAAGATTGACCTTGTTGCAACCTATTACACCACCGTTAGTTGGTCTAGCACACTTTCTCATGTCAAAGATACATTACATTGCCTTGAACATAGCTAATAGAGATAACATGTGTAAAAGTATTATATGAACATGGATAGCTCTAATGATCTAGCTTGACTTCATAACTCGTTAGAATAAGGTCATGAAGGGTTCATCAAAGACATACGCGTATGAAGGGTTCACCAAACACACAGCTTATAGCTTAATGGAAGATTGACCTTGTTGCAACCTATTACACCACCTTTAGTTGGCCTACCACACTTTCTCATGTGAAAGTTACTTTACATTGCCTAAAACGTAGCTAATAGAGATACCATGTGTAAAAGTATTATATGAACATGGATAGCTCTAATGATCTACCTTGATTTCATAACTCGTTAGAATAAGCTTATGAAGGGTTCATCAAAGACATAAGCGTATGAACAGTTCACCAAAGACATAGCATATAGCTTATCGGAAGACTGACCTTGTTGAAACCTATTACACCACCGTTAGTTGGCCTAGCACACTTTCTTCATTTGAAAGTTACATTACATTGTCTTGTACTTAGCTAATAGAGATAACATGTGTAGAAGTATGATATGAACATGGATAGCTCTAATGATCTAGCTTGATTTCATAACTCGTTAGAATAAGCTCATGAAGGGTTCATCAAAGACATAAGCGTATGAAGGGTTCACCAAAGACATAACTTATAGCTTAACGGAAGATAGACCTTGTTGCAACCTATTACACCTCTGTTAGTTGGCCTAGCACACTTTCTCATGTGAAAGTTACATTACATTGCCTTATACTTAGCTAATAGACATACCATGTGTAAAAGTATTATAGGAACATGGATAGCTCTAATGATCTAGCTTGACGTTATAACTCGTTAGAATAAGCTCATGAAGGGTTCATCAAAGACATAAGCGTATGAAAGATTCACCAAAGACATAGCTTATAGCTTAACGGAAGATTGACCTTGTTGCAACCTATTACACCACCGTTACTTGGCCTAGCACACTTTCTCATGTGAAAGTTACATTACATTGCCTTGTACTAAGCTAATAGAGATACCATGTGTAAAAGTATTATATAAAACATGGATAGCTCTAATGATCTAGCTTGATTTCATAACTCATTAGAATAAGCTCATGAAGGGTTCATCAAGACATAAGCATATGAAGGGTTCACCAAAGACATAACTTATAGCTTAACGGAAGATTGACCTAGTTGCAACCTATTACACCACTGTTAGCTGGTCTAGCACACTTTCTCATGTCAAAGATACATTACATTGCCTTGAACATAGCTAATAGAGATAACATGTGTAAAACTATTATATGAACATGGATAGCTCTAATGATCTAGCTTGACTTCATAACTCGTTAGAATAAGCTCATGAAGGGTTCATCAAAGACATACGTGTATGAAGGGTTCACCAAAGACATAGCTTATAGCTTAACGGAAGATTGACCTTGTTGCAACCTATTACACCACCGTTAGTTGGTCTAGCACACTTTCTCATGTCAAAGATACATTACATTGCCTTGAACATAGCTAATAGAGATAACATGTGTAAAAGTATTATATGAACATGGATAGCTCTAATGATCTAGCTTGACTTCATAACTCGTTAGAATAAGGTCATGAAGGGTTCATCAAAGACATACGTGTATGAATGGTTCACCAAAGACACAGCTTATAGCTTAACGGAAGATTGACCTTGTTGCAACCTATTACACCACCTTTAGTTGGCCTACCACACTTTCTCATGTGAAAGTTACTTTACATTGCCTTGTACTTAGCTAATAGAGATAACATGTGTAGAAGTATGATATGAACATGGATAGCTCTAATGATCTAGCTTGATTTCATAACTCGTTAGAATAAGCTCATGAAGGGTTCATCAAAGACATAAGCGTATGAACAGTTCACCAAAGACATAGCTTATAGCTTAACGAAAGATAGACCTTGTTGCAACCTATTACACCACCGTTAGTTGGCCTAGCACACTTTCTCATGTGAAAGTTACATTACATTGCCTTAAACTTAGCTAATAGACATACCATGTGTAAAAGTATTATAGGAACATGGATAGCTCTAATGATCTAGCTTGACGTTATAACTCGTTAGAATAAGCTCATGAAGGGTTCATCAAAGACATAAGCGTATGAAGGGTTCACCAAAGACATAGCTTATAGCTTAACGGAAGATTGACCTTGTTGCAACCTATTACACCACCGTTAGTTGGTCTAGCACACTTTCTCATGTCAAAGATACATTACATTGCCTTGAACATAGCTAATAGAGATAATATGTGTAAAAGTATTATATGAACATGGATAGCTCTAATGATCTAGCTTGACTTCATAACTCGTTAGAATAAGGTCATGAAGGGTTCATCAAAGACATACGCGTATGAAGGGTTCACCAAAGACACAGCTTATAGCTTAATGAAAGATTGACCTTGTTGCAACCTATTACACCACCTTTAGTTGGCCTACCACACTTTCTCATGTGAAAGTTACTTTACATTGCCTAAAACTTAGCTAATAGAGATACCATGTGTAAAACTATTATATGAACATGGATAGCTCTAATGATCTACCTTGATTTCATAACTCGTTAGAATAAGCTTATGAAGGGTTCATCAGAGACATAAGCGTATGAACAGTTCACCAAAGACATAGCATATAGCTTATCGGAAGACTGACTTTGTTGAAACCTATTACACCACCGTTAGTTGGCCTAGCACACTTTCTTCATTTGAAAGTTACATTACATTGTCTTGTACTTAGCTAGTAGAGATAACATGTGTAGAAGTATAATATGAACATGGATAGCTCTAATGATCTAGCTTGATTTCATAACTCGTTAGAATAAGCTCATGAAGGGTTCATCAAAGACATAAGCGTATGAAGGGTTCACCAAAGACATAACTTATAGCTTAACGGAAGATAGACCTTGTTGCAACCTATTACACCACCGTTAGTTGGCCTAGCACACTTTCTCATGTGAAAGTTACATTACATTGCCTTAGACTTAGCTAATAGACATACCATGTGTAAAAGTATTATAGGAACATGGATAGCTCTAATGATCTAGCTTGACGTTATAACTCGTTAGAATAAGCTCATGAAGGGTTCATCAAAGACATAAGCGTATGAAAGATTCACCAAAGACATAGCTTATAGCTTAACGGAAGATTGACCTTGTTGCAACCTATTACACCACCGTTACTTGGCCTAGCACACTTTCTCATGTGAAAGTTACATTACATTGCCTTGTACTAAGCTAATAGAGATACCATGTGTAAAAGTATTATATAAAACATGGATAGCTCTAATGATCTAGCTTGATTTCATAACTCATTAGAATAAGCTCATGTAGGGTTCATCAAAGACATAAGCATATGAAGGGTTCACCAAAGACATAACTTATAGCTTAACGGAAGATTGACCTAGTTGCAACCTATTACACCACAGTTAGCTGGTCTAGCACACTTTCTCATGTCAAAGATACATTACATTGCCTTGAACATAGCTAATAGAGATAACATGTGTAAAAGTATTATATGAACATGGATAGCTCTAATGATCTAGCTTGACTTCATAACTCGTTAGAATAAGGTCATGAAGGGTTCATCAAAGACATACGTGTATGAAGGGTTCACCAAAGACACAGCTTATAGCTTAACAGAATATTGACCTTGTTGCAACCTATTACACCACCGTTAGTTGGCCTAGCACACTTTCTTCATTTGAAAGTTACATTACATTGTCTTGTACTTAGCTAATAGAGATAACATGTGTAGAAGTATGATATAAACATGGATAGCTCTAATGATCTAGCTTGATTTCATAACTCGTTAGAACAAGCTCATGAAGGGTTCATCAAAGATATAAGCGTATGAAAGGTTCACCAAAGACATAACTTATAGCTTAACGGAAGATAGACCTTGTTGCAACCTATTACACCACCGTTAGTTGGCCTAGCACACTTTCTCATGTGAAAGTTACATTACATTGCCTTAAACTTAGCTAATAGACATACCATGTGTAAAAGTATTATAGGAACATGGATAGCTCTAATGATCTAGCTTGACGTTATAACTCGTTAGAATAAGCTCATGAAGGGTTCATCAAAGACATAAGCGTATGAAAGATTCACCAAAGACATAGCTTATAGCTTATCGGAAGACTGACCTTGTTGAAACCTATTACACCACCGTTAGTTGGCCTAGCACACTTTCTTCATTTGAAAGTTACATTACATTGTCTTGTACTTAGCTAATAGAGATAACATGTGTAGAAGTATGATATGAACATGGATAGCTCTAATGATCTAGCTTGATTTCATAACTCGTTAGAACAAGCTCATGAAGGGTTCATCTAAGATATAAGCGTATGAAAGGTTCACCAAAGACATAACTTATAGCTTAACGGAAGATAGACCTTGTTGCAACCTATTACACCACCGTTAGTTGGCCTAGCACACTTTCTCATGTGAAAGTTACATTACATTGCCTTAAACTTAGCTAATAGACATACCATGTGTAAAAGTATTATAGGAACATGGATAGCTCTAATGATCTAGCTTGACGTTATAACTCGTTAGAATAAGCTTATGAAGGGTTCATCAAAGACATAAGCGTATGAAAGATTCACCAAAGACATAGCTTATAGCTTAACGGAAGATTGACCTTGTTGCAACCTATTACACCACCGTTAGTTGGCCTAGCACACTTTCTCATGTGAAAGTTACATTACATTGCCTTGTACTAAGCTAATAGAGATACCATGTGTAAAAGTATTATATGAACATGGATAGCTCTAATGATCTAGCTTGATTTCATAACTCATTTAAATAAGCTCATGAAGGTTTCATCAAAGACATAAGCGTATGAAGGGTTCACCAAAGACATAGCTTATAGCTTAACGGAAGATTGACCTAGTTGCAACCTATTACACCACTGTTAGTTGGTCTAGCACACTTTCTCATGTCAAAGATACATTACATTGCCTTGAACATAGCTAAAAGAGATAACATGTGTAAAAGTATTATATGAACATGGATAGCTCTAATGATCTAGCTTGACTTCATAACTCGTTAGAATAAGGTCATGAAAGGTTCATCAAAGACATACGTGTATGAAGGGTTCACCAAAGACACAGCTTATAGCTTAACAGAATATTGACCTTGTTGCAACCTATTACACCACCTTTAGTTGGCCTACCACACTTTCTCATGTGAAAGTTACTTTACATTGCCTAAAACTTAGCTAATAGAGATACCATGTGTAAAAGTATTATATGAACATGGATAGCTCTAATGATCTAGCTTGACTTTATAACTCGTTAGAATAAGGTCATGAAGGGTTCATCAAAGACATACATGTATGAAGGGTTTACCAAAGACACAGCTTATAGCTTAACGGAAGATTGACCTTGTTGCAACTTATTACACCACCTTTAGTTGGCCTACCACACTTTCTCATGTGAAAGTTACTTTACATTGCCTAAAACTTAGCTAATAGAGATACCATGTGTAAAAGTATTATATGAACATGGATAGCTCTAATGATCGACCTTGATTTCATAACTCGTTAGAATAAGCTCATGAAGGGTTCATCAAAGACATAAGCGTATGAACAGTTCACCAAAGACATAGCTTATAGCGTAACGGAAGATTGACCTTGTTGAAACCTATTACACCACCGTTAGTTGGCCTAGCACACTTCTTCATTTGAAAGTTACATTACATTGCCTTGAACATAGCTAAAAGAGATAACATGTGTAAAAGTATTATATGAACATGGATAGCTCTAATGATCTAGCTTGACTTCATAACTCGTTAGAATAAGGTCATGAAAGGTTCATCAAAGACATACGTGTATGAAGGGTTCACCAAAGACACAGCTTATAGCTTAACAGAATATTGACCTTGTTGCAACCTATTACACCACCTTTAGTTGGCCTACCACACTTTCTCATGTGAAAGTTACTTTACATTGCCTAAAACTTAGCTAATAGAGATACCATGTGTAAAAGTATTATATGAACATGAATAGCTCTAATGATCTAGCTTGACTTTATAACTCGTTAGAATAAGGTCATGAAGGGTTCATCAAAGACATACATGTATGAAGGGTTTACCAAAGACACAGCTTATAGCTTAACGGAAGATTGACCTTGTTGCAACTTATTACACCACCTTTAGTTGGCCTACCACACTTTCTCATGTGAAAGTTACTTTACATTGCCTAAAACTTAGCTAATAGAGATACCATGTGTAAAAGTATTATATGAACATGGATAGCTCTAATGATCTACCTTGATTTCATAACTCGTTAGAATAAGCTCATGAAGGGTTCATCAAAGACATAAGCGTATGAACAGTTCACCAAAGACATAGCTTATAGCGTAACGGAAGATTGACCTTGTTGAAACCTATTACACCACCGTTAGTTGGCCTAGCACACTTCTTCATTTGAAAGTTACATTACATTGCCTTGTACTTAGCTAATAGAGATAACATGTGTAGAAGTATGATATGAACATGGATAGCTCTAATGATCTAGCTTGATTTCATAACTCGTTAGAATAAGCTCATGAAGGGTTCATCAAAGACATAAGCGTATGAAGGGTTCACCAAAGACATAACTTATAGCTTAACGGAAGATAGACCTTGTTGCAACCTATTACACCACTGTTAGTTGGCCTAGCACACTTTCTCATGTGAAAGTTACATTACATTGCCTTAGACTTAGCTAATAGACATACCATGTGTAAAAGTATTATAAGAACATGGATAGCTCTAAAGATCTAGCTTGACGTTATAACTCGTTAGAATAAGCTCATGAAGGGTTCATCAAAGACATAAGCGTATGAAAGATTCACCAAAGACATAGCTTATAGCTTAACGGAAGATTGACCTTGTTGCAACCTATTACACCACCGTTAGTTGGCCTAGCACACTTTCTCATGTGAAAGTTACATTACATTGCCTTGTACTAAGCTAATAGAGATACCATGTGTAAAAGTATTATATAAAACATGGATAGCTCTAATGATCTAGCTTGATTTCATAACTCATTAGAATAAGCTCATGAAGGGTTCATCAAAGACATAAGCGTATGAAGGGTTCACCAAAGACATAACTTATAGCTTAACGGAAGATTGACCTAGTTGCAACCTATTACACCACTGTTAGCTGGTCTAGCACACTTTCTCATGTCAAAGATACATTACATTGCCTTGAACATAGCTAATAGAGATAACATGTGTAAAAGTATTATATGAACATGGATAGCTCTAATGATCTAGCTTGACTTCATAACTCGTTAGAATAAGCTCATGAAGGGTTCATCAAAGACATACGTGTATGAAGGGTTCACCAAAGACACAGCTTATAGCTTAACAGAATATTGACCTTGTTGCAACCTATTACACCACTTTTAGTTGGCCTACCACACTTTCTCATGTGAAAGTTACTTTACATTGCCTAAAACTTAGCTAATAGAGATACCATGTGTAAAAGTATTATATGAACATGGATAGCTCTAATGATCTACCTTGATTTCATAACTCGTTAGAATAAGCTCATGAAGGGTTCATCAAAGACATAAGCGTATGAACAGTTCACCAAAGACATAGCTTATAGCTTAACGGAAGATTGACCTTGTTGAAACTTATTACACCACCGTTAGTTGGCCTAGCACACTTCTTCATTTGAAAGTTACATTACATTGCCTTGTACTTAGCTAATAGAGATAACATGTGTAGAAGTATGATATGAACATGGATAGCTCTAATGATCTACCTTGATTTCATAACTCGTTAGAATAAGCTCATGAAGGGTTCATCAAAGACATAAGCGTATGAACAGTTCACCAAAGACATAGCTTATAGCTTAACGGAAGATTGACCTTGTTGAAACCTATTACACCACCGTTAGTTGGCCTAGCACACTTTCTTCATTTGAAAGTTACATTACATTGCCTTGTACTTAGCTAATAGAGATAACATGTGTAGAAGTATGATATGAACATGGATAGCTCTAATGATCTAGCTTGATTTCATAACTCGTTAGAATAAGCTCATGAAGGGTTCATCAAAGACATAAGCGTATGAAGGGTTCACCAAAGACATAACTTATAGCTTAACGGAAGATAGACCTTGTTGCAACCTATTACACCACCGTTAGTTGGCCTAGCACACTTTCTCATGTGAAAGTTACATTACATTGCCTTAAACTTAGCTAATAGACATACCATGTGTAAAAGTATTATAGGAACATGGATAGCTCTAATGATCTAGCTTGACGTTATAACTCGTTAGAATAAGCTCATGAAGGGTTCATCAAAGACATAAGCGTATGAAAGATTCACCAAAGACATAGCTTATAGCTTAACGGAAGATTGACCTTGTTGCAACCTATTACACCACCGTTAGTTGGCCTAGCTGACTTTCTCATGTGAAAGTTACATTACATTGCCTTGTACTTAGATAATAGAGATACCATGTGTAAAAGTATTATATGAACATGGATAGCTCTAATGATCTAGCTTGATTTCATAACTCATTAGAATAAGCTCATGAAGGGTTCATCAAAGACATAAGCGTATGAAGGGTTCACCAAAGACATAGCTTATAGCTTAACGGAAGATTGACCTTGTTGCAACCTATTACACCACCGTTAGTTGGTCTAGCACACTTTCTCATGTCAAAGATACATTACATTGCCTTGAACATAGCTAATAGAGATAACATGTGTAAAAGTATTATATGAACATGGATAGCTCTAATGATCTAGCTTGACTTCATAACTCGTTAGAATAAGGTCATGAAGGGTTCATCAAAGACATACGTGTATGAAGGGTTCACCAAAGACACAGCTTATAGTTTAACGGAAGATTGACCTTGTTGCAACCTATTACACCACCGTTAGTTGGCCTAGCAGACTTTCTCATGTGAAAGTTACATTACATTGCCTTGTCCTAAGCTAATAGAGATACCATGTGTAAAAATATTATATGAACATGGATAGCTCTAATGATCTAGCTCTATTTCATAACTCATTAGAATAAGCTCATGAAGGGTTCATCAAAGACATAAGCGTATGAAGGGTTCACCAAAGACATAGCTTATAGCTTAACGGAAGATTGACCTTGTTGCAACCTATTACACCACCGTTAGTTGGTCTAGCACACTTTCTCATGTCAAAGATACATTACATTGCCTTGAACATAGCTAATAGAGATAACATGTGAAAAAGTATTATATGAACATGGATAGCTCTAATGATCTAGCTTGACTTCATAACTCGTTAGAATAAGGTCATGAAGGGTTCATCAAAGACATACGCGTATGAAGGGTTCACCAAAGACACAGCTTATAGTTTAACGGAAGATTGACCTTGTTGCAACCTATTACACCACCGTTAGTTGGCCTAGCAGACTTTCTCATGTGAAAGTTACATTACATTGCCTTGTCCTTAGCTAATAGAGATACCATGTGTAAAAATATTATATGAACATGGATAGCTCTAATGATCTAGCTTGATTTCATAACTCATTAGAATAAGCTCATGAAGGGTTCATCAAAGACATAAGCGTATGAAGGGTTCACCAAAGACATAGCTTATAGCTTAACGGAAGATTGACCTTGTTGCAACCTATTACACCACCGTTAGTTGGCCTAGCTGACTTTCTCATGTGAAAGTTACATTACATTGCCTTGTACTTAGATAATAGAGATACCATGTGTAAAAGTATTATATGAACATGGATAGCTCTAATGATCTAGCTTGACGTTAAAACTCGTTAGAATAAGCTCATGAAGGGTTCATCAAAGACATAAGCGTATGAAAGATTCACCAAAGACATAGCTTATAGCTTAACGGAAGATTGACCTTGTTGCAACCTATTACACCACCGTTAGTTGGCCTAGCTGACTTTCTCATGTGAAAGTTACATTACATTGCCTTGTACTTAGATAATAGAGATACCATGTGTAAAAGTATTATATGAACATGGATAGCTCTAATGATCTAGCTTGATTTCATAACTCATTAGAATAAGCTCATGAAGGGTTCATCAAAGACATAAGCGTATGAAGGGTTCACCAAAGACATAGCTTATAGCTTAACGGAAGATTGACCTTGTTGCAACCTATTACACCACCGTTAGTTGGTCTAGCACACTTTCTCATGTCAAAGATACATTACATTGCCTTGAACATAGCTAATAGAGATAACATGTGTAAAAGTATTATATGAACATGGATAGCTCTAATGATCTAGCTTGACTTCATAACTCGTTAGAATAAGGTCATGAAGGGTTCATCAAAGACATACGTGTATGAAGGGTTCACCAAAGACACAGCTTATAGTTTAACGGAAGATTGACCTTGTTGCAACCTATTACACCACCGTTAGTTGGCCTAGCAGACTTTCTCATGTGAAAGTTACATTACATTGCCTTGTCCTAAGCTAATAGAGATACCATGTGTAAAAATATTATATGAACATGGATAGCTCTAATGATCTAGCTCTATTTCATAACTCATTAGAATAAGCTCATGAAGGGTTCATCAAAGACATAAGCGTATGAAAGATTCACCAAAGACATAGTTTATAGCTTAACGGAAGATTGACCTTGTTGCAACCTATTACACCACCGTTAGTTGGCCTAGCTGACTTTCTCATGTGAAAGTTACATTACATTGCCTTGTACTTAGATAATAGAGATACCATGTGTAAAAGTATTATATGAATATGGATAGCTCTAATGATCTAGCTTGATTTCATAACTCATTAGAATAAGCTCATGAAGGGTTCATCAAAGACATAAGCGTATGAAGGGTTCACCAAAGACATAGCTTATAGCTTAACGGAAGATTGACCTTGTTGCAACCTATTACACCACCGTTAGTTGGTCTAGCACACTTTCTCATGTCAAAGATACATTACATTGCCTTGAACATAGCTAATAGAGATAACATGTGTAAAAGTATTATATGAACATGGATAGCTCTAATGATCTAGCTTGACTTCATAACTCGTTAAAATAAGGTCATGAAGGGTTCATCAAAGACATACGTGTATGAAGGGTTCCCCAAAGACACAGCTTATAGTTTAACGGAAGATTGACCTTGTTGCAACCTATTACACCACCGTTAGTTGGCCTAGCAGACTTTCTCATGTGAAAGTTACATTACATTGCCTTGTCCTAAGCTAATAGAGATACCATGTGTAAAAATATTATATGAACATGGATAGCTCTAATGATCTAGCTTGATTTCATAACTCATTAGAATAAGCTCATGAAGGGTTCATCAAAGACATAAGCGTATGAAGGGTTCACCAAAGACATAGCTTATAGCTTAACGGAAGATTGACCTTGTTGCAACCTATTACACCACCGTTAGTTGGTCTAGCACACTTTCTCATGTCAAAGATACATTACATTGCCTTGAACATAGCTAATAGAGATAACATGTGTAAAAGTATTATATGAACATGGATAGCTCTAATGATCTAGCTTGACTTCATAACTCGTTAGAATAAGGTCATGAAGGGTTCATCAAAGACATACGCGTATGAAGGGTTCACCAAAGACACAGCTTATAGTTTAACGGAAGATTTACCTTGTTGCAACCTATTACACCACCGTTAGTTGGCCTAGCAGACTTTCTCATGTGAAAGTTACATTACATTGCCTTGTCCTTAGCTAATAGAGATACCATGTGTAAAAATATTATATGAACATGGATAGCTCTAATGATCTAGCTTGATTTCATAACTCATTAGAATAAGCTCATGAAGGGTTCATCAAAGACATAAGCGTATGAAGGGTTCACCAAAGACATAGCTTATAGCTTAACGGAAGATTGACCTTGTTGCAACCTATTACACCACCGTTAGTTGGCCTAGCACACTTTCTCATGTCAAAGATACATTACATTGCCTTAAACTTAGCTAATAGACATACCATGTGTAAAAGTATTATATGAACATGGATAGCTCTAATGATCTAGCTTGACTTCATAACTCGTTAGAATAAGGTCATGAAGGGTTCATCAAAGACATACGCGTATGAAGGGTTCACCAAAGACACAGCTTATAGTTTAACGGAAGATTGACCTTGTTGCAACCTATTACACCACCGTTAGTTGGCCTAGCAGACTTTCTCATGTGAAAGTTACATTACATTGCCTTGTCCTTAGCTAATAGAGATACCATGTGTAAAAATATTATATGAACATGGATAGCTCTAATGATCTAGCTTGATTTCATAACTCATTAGAATAAGCTCATGAAGGGTTCATCAAAGAAATAAGCGTATGAAGGGTTCACCAAAGACATAGCTTATAGCTTAACGGAAGATTGACCTTGTTGCAACCTATTACACCACCGTTAGTTGGTCTAGCACACTTTCTCATGTCAAAGATACATCACATTGCTTTGAACATAGCTAATAGAGATAACATGTGTAAAAGTATTATATGAACATGGATAGCTCTAATGATCTAGCTTGACTTCATAACTCGTTAGAATAAGGTCATGAAGGGTTCATCAAAGACATACGTGTATGAAGGGTTCACCAAAGACACAGCTTATAGCTTAACGGAAGATTGACCTTGTTGCAACCTATTACACCACCTTTAGTTGGCCTACCACACTTTCTCATGTGAAAGTTACTTTACATTGCCTAAAACTTAGCTAATAGAGATACCATGTGTAAAAGTATTATATGAACATGGATAGCTCTAATGATCTAGCTTGACTTCATAACTCGTTAGAATAAGGTCATGAAGGGTTCATCAAAGACATACGTGTATGAAGGGTTCACCAAAGACACAGCTTATAGCTTAACGGAAGATTGACCTTGTTGCAACCTATTACACCACCTTTAGTTGGCCTACCACACTTTCTCATGTGAAAGTTACTTAACATTGCCTAAAACTTAGCTAATAGAGATACCATGTGTAAAAGTATTATATGAACATGGATAGCTCTAATGATCTACCTTAATTTCATAACTCGTTAGAATAAGCTCATGAAGGGTTCATCAAAGACATAAGCGTATGAACAGTTCACCAAAGACATAGCTTATAGCTTAACGGAAGATTGACCTTGTTGAAACCTATTACACCACCATTAGTTGGCCTAGCACACTTCTTCATTTGAAAGTTACATTACATTGCCTTGTACTTAGCTAATAGAGATAACATGTGTAGAAGTATGATATGAACATGGATAGCTCTAATGATCTAGCTTGATTTCATAACTCGTTAGAATAAGCTCATGAAGGGTTCATCAAAGACATAAGCGTATGAAGGGTTCACCAAAGACATAACTTATAGCTTAACGGAAGATAGACCTTGTTGCAACCTATTACACCACCGTTAGTTGGCCTAGCACACTTTCTCATGTGAAAGTTACATTACATTGCCTTAAACTTAGCTAATAGACATACCATGTGTAAAAGTATTATAGGAACATGGATAGCTCTAATGATCTAGCTTGACGTTATAACTCGTTAGAATAAGCTCATGAAGGGTTCATCAAAGACATAAGCGTATGAAAGATTCACCAAAGACATAGCTTATAGCTTAACGGAAGATTGACCTTGTTGCAACCTATTACACCACCGTTAGTTGGCCTAGCTGACTTTCTCATGTGAAAGTTACTTTACATTGCCTAAAACTTAGCTAATAGAGATACCATGTGTAAAAGTATTATATGAACATGGATAGCTCTAATGATCTAGCTTGATTTCATAACTCGTTAGAATAAGCTCATGAAGGGTTCATCAAAGACATACGCGTATGAAGGGTTCACCAAAGACACAACTTATAGCTTAATGGAAGATTGACCTTGTTGCAACCTATTACACCACCGTTAGTTGGTCTAGCACACTTTCTCATGTCAAAGATACATTACATTGCCTTGAACATAGCTAATAGAGATAACATGTGTAAAAGTATTATATGAACATGGATAGCTCTAATGATCTAGCTTGACTTCATAACTCGTTAGAATAAGGTCATGAAGGGTTCATCAAAGACATACGCGTATGAAGGGTTCACCAAAGACACAGCTTATAGTTTAACGGAAGATTGACCTTGTTGCAACCTATTACACCACCGTTAGTTGGCCTAGCAGACTTTCTCATGTGAAAGTTACATTACATTGCCTTGTCCTTAGCTAATAGAGATACCATGTGTAAAAATATTATATGAACATGTATAGCTCTAATGATCTAGCTTGATTTCATAACTCATTAGAATAAGCTCATGAAGGGTTCATCAAAGACATAAGCGTATGAAGGGTTCACCAAAGACATAGCTTATAGCTTAACGGAAGATTGACCTTGTTGCAACCTATTACACCACCGTTAGTTGGTCTAGCACACTTTCTCATGTCAAAGATACATTACATTGCCTTGAACATAGCTAATAGAGATAACATGTGTAAAAGTATTATATGAACATGGATAGATCTAATGATCTAGCTTGACTTCATAACTCGTTAGAATAAGGTCATGAAGGGTTCATCAAAGACATACGCGTATGAAGGGTTCACCAAAGACACAGCTTATAGTTTAACGGAAGATTGACCTTGTTGCAACCTATTACACCACCGTTAGTTGGCCTAGCAGACCTTCTCATGTGAAAGTTACATTACATTGCCTTGTCCTTAGCTAATAGAGATACCATGTGTAAAAATATTATATGAACATGGATAGCTCTAATGATCTAGCTTGATTTCATAACTCATTAGAATAAGCTCATGAAGGGTTCATCAAAGAAATAAGCGTATGACGGGTTCACCAAAGACATAGCTTATAGCTTAACGGAAGATTGACCTTGTTGCAACCTATTACACCACCGTTAGTTGGTCTAGCATACTTTCTCATGTCAAAGATACATTACATTGCCTTGAACATAGCTAATAGAGATAACATGTGTAAAAGTATTATATGAACATGGATAGCTCTAATGATCTAGCTTGACTTCATAACTCGTTAGAATAAGGTCATGAAGGGTTCATCAAAGACATACGCGTATGAAGGGTTCACCAAAGACACAGCTTATAGCTTAACGGAAGATTGACCTTGTTGCAACCTATTACACCACCTTTAGTTGGCCTACCACACTTTCTCATGTGAAAGTTACTTTACATTGCCTAAAACTTAGCTAATAGAGATACCATATGTAAAAGTATTATATGAACATGGATAGCTCTAATGATCTACCTTGATTTCATAACTCGTTAGAATAAGCTCATGAAGGTTTCATCAAAGACATAAGCGTATGAAGGGTTCACCAAAGACATAGCTTATACCTTAACGGAAGATTGACCTTGTTGAAACCTATTACACCACCGTTAGTTGGTCTAGCACACTTTCTCATGTCAAAGATACATTACATTGCCTTGAACATAGCTAAAAGAGATAACATGTGTAAAAGTATTATATGAACATGGATAGCTCTAATGATCTAGCTTGACTTCATAACTCGTTAGAATAAGGTCATGAAGGGTTCATCAAAGACATACGTGTATGAAGGGTTCACCAAAGACACAGCTTATAGCTTAACGGAAGATTGACCTTGTTGCAACCTATTACACCACCTTTAGTTGGCCTACCACTCTTTCTCATGTGAAAGTTACTTTACATTGCCTAAAACTTAGCTAATAGAGATACCATGTGTAAAAGTATTATATGAACATGGATAGCTCTAATGATCTAGCTTGACTTCATAACTCGTTAGAATAAGGTCATGAAGGGTTCATCAAAGACATACGTGTATGAAGGGTTCACCAAAGACACAGCTTATAGCTTAACGGAAGATTGACCTTGTTGCAACCTATTACACCACCTTTAGTTGGCCTACCACACTTTCTCATGTAAAAGTTACTTTACATTGCCTAAAACTTAGCTAATAGAGATACCATGTGTAAAAGTATTATATGAACATGGATAGCTCTAATGATCTACCTTGATTTCATAACTCGTTAGAATAAGCTCATGAAGGGTTCATCAAAGACATAAGCGTATGAAGGGTTCACCAAAGACATAACTTATAGCTTAACGGAAGATAGACCTTGTTGCAACCTATTACACCACCGTTAGTTGGCCTACCACACTTTCTCATGTGAAAGTTACATTACATTGCCTTGTACTAAGCTAATAGAGATACCATGTGTAAAAGTATTATATAAAACATGGATAGCTCTAATGATCTAGCTTAATTTCATAACTCATTAGAATAAGCTCATGAAGGGTTCATCAAAGACATAAGCGTATGAAGGGTTCACCAAAGACATAACTTATAGCTTAACGAAAGATTGACCTAGTTGCAACCTATTACACCACCTTTAGTTGGCCTACCACACTTTCTCATGTGAAAGTTACTTTACATTGCCTAAAACTTAGCTAATAGAGATACCATGTGTAAAAGTATTATATGAACATGGATAGCTCTAATGATCTACCTTGATTTCATAACTCGTTAGAATAAGCTCATGAAGGGTTCATCACAGACATAAGCGTATGAACAGTTCACCAAAGACATAGCTTATAGCTTATCGGAAGATTGACCTTGTTGAAACCTATTACACCACCGTTAGTTGGCCTAGCACACTTTCTTCATTTGAAAGTTACATTACATTGTCTTGTACTTAGCTAATAGAGATAACATGTGTAAAAGTATTATATGAACATGGATAGCTCTAATGATCTACCTTGATTTCATAACTCGTTAGAACAAGCTCATGAAGGGTTCATCAAAGATATAAGGGTATGAAAGGTTCACCAAAGACATAACTTATAGCTTAACGGAAGATAGACCTTGTTGCAACCTATTACACCACCGTTAGTTGGCCTAGCACACTTTCTCATGTGAAAGTTACTTTACATTGCCTAAAACTTAGCTAATAGAGATACCATGTGTAAAAGTATTATATTAACATGGATAGCTCTAATGATCTACCTTGATTTCATAACTCGTTAGAATAAGCTCATGAAGGGTTCATCAAAGACATAAGCGTATGAACAGTTCACCAAAGACATAGCTTATAGCTTAACGAAAGATTGACCTTGTTGAAACCTATTACACCACCATTAGTTGGCCTAGCACACTTCTTCATTTGAAAGTTACATTACATTGCCTTGTACTTAGCTAATAGAGATAACATGTGTAGAAGTATGATATGAACATGGATAGCTCTAATGATCTAGCTTGATTTCATAACTCGTTAGAATAAGCTCATGAAGGGTTCATCAAAGACATAAGCGTATGAAGGGTTCACCAAAGACATAACTTATAGCTTAACGGAATATAGACCTTGTTGCAACCTATTACACCACCGTTAGTTGGCCTAGCACACTTTCTCATGTGAAAGTTACATTACATTGCCTTAAATTAGCTAATAGACATACCATGTGTAAAAGTATTATAGGAATATGGATAGCTCTAATGATCTAGCTTGACGTTATAACTCGTTAGAATAAGCTCATGAAGGGTTCATCAAAGACATAAGCGTATGAAAGATTCACCAAAGACATAGCTTATAGCTTAACGGAAGATTGACCTTGTTGCAACCTATTACACCACCGTTAGTTGGCCTAGCACACTTTCTCATGTGAAAGTTACATTACATTGCCTTGTACTAAGCTAATAGAGATACCATGTGTAAAAGTATTATATAAAACATGGATAGCTCTAATGATCTAGCTTGATTTCATAACTCATTAGAATAAGTTCATGAAGGGTTCATCAAAGACATAAGCGTATGAAGGGTTCACCAAAGACACAGCTTATAGCTTAATGGAAGATTGACCTTGTTGCAACCTATTACACCACCTTTAGTTGGCCTACCACACTTTCTCATGTGAAAGTTACTTTACATTGCCTAAAACTTAGCTAATAGAGATACCATGTGTAAAAGTATTATATGAACATGGATAGCTCTAATGATCTACCTTGATTTCATAACTCGTTAGAATAAGCTCATGAAGGGTTCATCAAAGACATACGCGTATGAAGGGTTCACCAAAGACACATCTTATAGCTTAATGGAAGATTGACCTTGTTGCAACCTATTACACCACCTTTAGTTGGCCTACCACACTTTCTCATGTGAAAGTTACTTTACATTGCCTAAAACTTAGCTAATAGAGATACCATGTGTAAAAGTATTATATGAACATGGATAACTCTAATGATCTACCTTGATTTCATAACTCGTTAGAATAAGCTCATGAAGGGTTCATCAAAGACATAAGCGTATGAATAGTTCACCAAAGACATAGCTTATAGCTTATCGGAAGATTGACCTTGTTGAAACCTATTACACCACCGTTAGTTGGCCTAGCACACTTTCTTCATTTGAAAGTTACATTACATTGTCTTGTACTTAGCTAATAGAGATAACATGTGTAGAAGTATGATATGAACATGGATAGCTCTAATGATCTAGCTTGATTTCATAACTCGTTAGAACAAGCTCATGAAGGGTTCATCAAAGACATAAGCGTATGAAGGGTTCACCAAAGACATAACTTATAGCTTAACGGAAGATAGACCTTGTTGCAACCTATTACACCACCGTTAGTTGGCCTAGCACACTTTCTCATGTGAAAGTTACATTACATTGCCTTAAACTTAGCTAATAGACATACCATGTGTAAAAGTATTATAGGAACATGGATAGCTCTAATGATCTAGCTTGACGTTATAACTCGTTAGAATAAGCTCATGAAGGGTTCAACAAAGACATAAGCGTATGAAAGATTCACCAAAGACATAGCTTATAGCTTAACGGAAGATTGACCTTGTTGCAACCTATTACACCACCGTTAGTTGGCCTAGCACACTTTCTCATGTGAAAGTTACATTACATTGCCTTGTACTAAGCTAATAGAGATACCATGTGTAAAAGTATTATATGAACATGGATAGCTCTAATGATCTAGCTTGCTTTCATAACTCATTAGAATAAGCTCATGAAGGTTTCATCAAAGACATAAGCGTATGAAGGGTTCACCAAAGACATAGCTTATAGCTTAACGGAAGATTGACCTAGTTGCAACCTATTACACCACTGTTAGTTGGTCTAGCACACTTTCTCATGTCAAAGATACATTACATTGCCTTGAACATAGCTAAAAGAGATAACATGTGTAAAAGTATTATATGAACATGGATAGCTCTAATGATCTAGCTTGACTTCATAACTCGTTAGAATAAGGTCATGAAGGGTTCATCAAAGACATACGTGTATGAAGGGTTCACCAAAGATACAGCTTATAGCTTAACGGAAGATTGACCTTGTTGCAACCTATTACACCACCTTTAGTTGGCCTACCACACTTTCTCATGTGAAAGTTACTTTACATTGCCTAAAACTTAGCTAATAGAGATACCATGTGTAAAAGTATTATATGAACATGGATAGCTCTAATGATCTACCTTGATTTCATAACTCGTTAGAATAAGGTCATGAAGGGTTCATCAAAGACATACGTGTATGAAGGGTTCACCAAAGACACAGCTTATAGCTTAACGGAAGATTGACCTTGTTGAAACCTATTACACCACCATTAGTTGGCCTAGCACACTTCTTCATTTGAAAGTTACATTACATTGCCTTGTACTTAGCTAATAGAGATAACATGTTTAGAAGTATGATATGAACATGGATAGCTCTAATGATCTAGCTTGATTTCATAACTCGTTAGAATAAGCTCATGAAGGGTTCATCAAAGACATAAGCGTATGAAGGGTTCACCAAAGACATAACTTATAGCTTAACGGAAGATAGACCTTGTTGCAACCTATTACACCACCGTTAGTTGGCCTAGCACACTTTCTCATGTGAAAGTTACATTACATTGCCTTAAATTAGCTAATAGACATACCATGTGTAAAAGTATTATAGGAATATGGATAGCTCTAATGATCTAGCTTGACGTTATAACTCGTTAGAATAAGCTCATGAAGGGTTCATCAAAGACATAAGCGTATGAAAGATTCACCAAAGACATAGCTTATAGCTTAACGGAAGATTGACCTTGTTGCAACCTATTACACCACCGTTAGTTGGCCTAGCACACTTTCTCATGTGAAAGTTACATTACATTGCCTTGTACTAAGCTAATAGAGATACCATGTGTAAAAGTATTATATAAAACATGGATAGCTCTAATGATCTAGCTTCTTTTCATAACTCATTAGAATAAGTTCATGAAGGGTTCATCAAAGACATAAGCGTATGAAGGGTTCACCAAAGACACAGCTTATAGCTTAATGGAAGATTGACCTTGTTGCAACCTATTACACCACCTTTAGTTGGCCTACCACACTTTCGCATGTGAAAGTTACTTTACATTGCCTAAAACTTAGCTAATAGAGATACCATGTGTAAAAGTATTATATGAACATGGATAGCTCTAATGATCTAGCTTTACTTCATAACTCGTTAGAATAAGGTCATGAAGGGTTCATCAAAGACATACGTGTATGAAGGGTTCACCAAAGACACAGCTTATAGCTTAACGGAAGATTGACCTTGTTGCAACCTATTACACCACCTTTAGTTGGCCTACCACACTTTCTCTTGTGAAAGTTACTTTACATTGCCTAAAACTTAGCTAATAGAGATACCATGTGTAAAAGTATTATATGAACATGGATAGCTCTAATGATCTACCTTGATTTCATAACTCGTTAGAATAAGCTCATGAAGGGTTCATCAAAGACATAAGCGTATGAACAGTTCACCAAAGACATAGCTTATAGCTTAACGGAAGATTAACCTTGTTGAAACCTATTACACCACCATTAGTTGGCCTAGCACACTTCTTCATTTGAAAGTTACATTACATTGCCTTGTACTTAGCTAATAGAGATAACATGTGTAGAAGTATGATATGAACATGGATAGCTCTAATGATCTAGCTTGATTTCATAACTCGTTAGAATAAGCTCATGAAGGGTTCATCAAAGACATAAGCGTATGAACAGTTCACCAAAGACATAGCTTATAGCTTAACAGAAGATTGACCTTGTTGAAACCTATTACACCACCATTAGTTGGCCTAGCACACTTCTTCATTTGAAAGTTACATTACATTGCCTTGTACTTAGCTAATAGAGATAACATGTGTAGAAGTATGATATGAACATGGATAGCTCTAATGATCTAGCTTGATTTCATAACTCGTTAGAATAAGCTCATGAAGGGTTCATCAAAGACATAAGCGTATGAAGGGTTCACCAAAGACATAACTTATAGCTTAACGGAAGATAGACCTTGTTGCAACCTATTACACCACCGTTAGTTGGCCTAGCACACTTTCTCATGTGAAAGTTACATTACATTGCCTTAAACTTAGTTAATAGACATACCATGTGTAAAAGTATTATAGGAACATGGATAGCTCTAATGATCTAGCTTGACGTTATAACTCGTTAGAATAAGCTCATGAAGGGTTCATCAAAGACATAAGCGTATGAAAGATTCACCAAAGACATAGCTTATAGCTTAACGGAAGATTGACCTTGTTGCAACCTATTACACCACCGTTAGTTGGCCTAGCACACTTTCTCATGTGAAAGTTACATTACATTGCCTTGTACTAAGCTAATAGAGATACCATGTGTAAAAGTATTATATAAAACATGGATAGCTCTAATGATCTAGCTTCTTTTCATAACTCATTAGAATAAGCTCATGAAGGGTTCATCAAAGACATAAGCGTATGAAGGGTTCACCAAAGACACAGCTTATAGCTTAATGGAAGATTGACCTTGTTGCAACCTATTACACCACCTTTAGTTGGCCTACCACACTTTCTCATGTGAAAGTTACTTTACATTGCCTAAAACTTAGCTAATAGAGATACCATGTGTAAAAGTATTATATGAACATGGATAGCTCTAATGATCTACCTTGATTTCATAACTCGTTAGAATAAGCTCATGAAGGGTTCATCAAAGACATACGCGTATGAAGGGTTCACCAAAGACACAGCTTATAGCATAATGGAAGATTGACCTTGTTGCAACCTATTACACCACCTTTAGTTGGCCTACCACACTTTCTCATGTGAAAGTTACTTTACATTGCCTAAAACTTAGCTAATAGAGATACCATGTGTAAAAGTATTATATGAACATTGGTAGCTCTAATGATCTACCTTGATTTCATAACTCGTTAGAATAAGCTCATGAAGGGTTCATCAAAGACATAAGCGTATGAACAGTTCACCAAAGACATAGCTTATAGCTTATCGGAAGATTGACCTTGTTGAAACCTATTACACCACCGTTAGTTGGCCTAGCACACTTTCTTCATTTGAAAGTTACATTACATTGTCTTGTACTTAGCTAATAGAGATAACATGTGTAGAAGTATGATATGAACATGGATAGCTCTAATGATCTACCTTGATTTCATAACTCGTTAGAACAAGCTCATGAAGGGTTCATCAAAGATATAAGCGTATGAAAGGTTCACCAAAGACATAACTTATAGCTTAACGGAAGATAGACCTTGTTGCAACCTATTACACCACCGTTAGTTGGCCTAGCACACTTTCTCATGTGAAAGTTACATTACATTGCCTTAAACTTAGCTAATAGACATACCATGTGTAAAAGTATTATAGGAACATGGATAGCTCTAATGATCTAGCTTGACGTTATAACTCGTTAGAATAAGCTCATGAAGGGTTCATCAAAGACATAAGCGTATGAAAGATTCACCAAAGACAGAGCTTATAGCTTAACGGAAGATTGACCTTGTTGCAACCTATTACACCACCGTTAGTTGGCCTAGCACACTTTCTCATGTGAAAGTTACATTACATTGCCTTGTACTAAGCTAATAGAGATACCATGTGTAAAAGTATTATATGAACATGGATAGCTCTAATGATCTAGCTTGCTTTCATAACTCATTAGAATAAGCTCATGAAGGTTTCATGAAAGACATAAGCGTATGAAGGGTTCACCAAAGACATAGCTTATAGCTTAACGGAAGATTGACCTAGTTGCAACCTATTACACCACTGTTAGTTGGTCTAGCACACTTTCTCATGTCAAAGATACATTACATTGCCTTGAACATAGCTAAAAGAGATAACATGTGTAAAAGTATTATATGAACATGGATAGCTCTAATGATCTAGCTTTACTTCATAACTCGTTAGAATAAGGTCATGAAGGGTTCATCAAAGACATACGTGTATGAAGGGTTCACCAAAGACACAGCTTATAGCTTAACGGAAGATTGACCTTGTTGCAACCTATTACACCACCTTTAGTTGGCCTACCATACTTTCTCATGTGAAAGTTACTTTACATTGCCTAAAACTTAGCTAATAGAGATACCATGTGTAAAAGTATTATATGAACATGGATAGCTCTAATGATCTACCTTGATTTCATAACTCGTTAGAATAAGCTCATGAAGGGTTCATCAAAGACATAAGCGTATGAACAGTTCACCAAAGACATAGCTTATAGCTTAACGGAAGATTAACCTTGTTGAAACCTATTACACCACCATTAGTTGGCCTAGCACACTTCTTCATTTGAAAGTTACATTACATTGCCTTGTACTTAGCTAATAGAGATAACATGTGTAGAAGTATGATATGAACATGGATAGCTCTAATGATCTAGCTTGATTTCATAACTCGTTAGAATAAGCTCATGAAGGGTTCATCAAAGACATAAGCGTATGAACAGTTCACCAAAGACATAGCTTATAGCTTAACAGAAGATTGACCTTGTTGAAACCTATTACACCACCATTAGTTGGCCTAGCACACTTCTTCATTTGAAAGTTACATTACATTGCCTTGTACTTAGCTAATAGAGATAACATGTGTAGAAGTATGATATGAACATGGATAGCTCTAATGATCTAGCTTGATTTCATAACTCGTTAGAATAAGCTCATGAAGGGTTCATCAAAGACATAAGCGTATGAAGGGTTCACCAAAGACATAACTTATAGCTTAACGGAAGATAGACCTTGTTGCAACCTATTACACCACCGTTAGTTGGCCTAGCACACTTTCTCATGTGAAAGTTACATTACATTGCCTTAAACTTAGTTAATAGACATACCATGTGTAAAAGTATTATAGGAACATGGATAGCTCTAATGATCTAGCTTGACGTTATAACTCGTTAGAATAAGCTCATGAAGGGTTCATCAAAGACATAAGCGTATGAAAGATTCACCAAAGACATAGCTTATAGCTTAACGGAAGATTGACCTTGTTGCAACCTATTACACCACCGTTAGTTGGCCTAGCACACTTTCTCATGTGAAAGTTACATTACATTGCCTTGTACTAAGCTAATAGAGATACCATGTGTAAAAGTATTATATAAAACATGGATAGCTCTAATGATCTAGCTTGATTTCATAACTCATTAGAATAAGCTCATGAAGGGTTCATCAAAGACATAAGCGTATGAAGGGTTCACCAAAGACACAGCTTATAGCTTAATGGAAGATTGACCTTGTTGCAACCTATTACACCACCTTTAGTTGGCCTACCACACTTTCTCATGTGAAAGTTACTTTACATTGCCTAAAACTTAGCTAATAGAGATACCATGTGTAAAAGTATTATATGAACATGGATAGCTCTAATGATCTACCTTGATTTCATAACTCGTTAGAATAAGCTCATGAAGGGTTCATCAAAGACATACGCGTATGAAGGGTTCACCAAAGACACAGCTTATAGCATAATGGAAGATTGACCTTGTTGCAACCTATTACACCACCTTTAGTTGGCCTACCACACTTTCTCATGTGAAAGTTACTTTACATTGCCTAAAACTTAGCTAATAGAGATACCATGTGTAAAAGTATTATATGAACATTGGTAGCTCTAATGATCTACCTTGATTTCATAACTCGTTAGAATAAGCTCATGAAGGGTTCATCAAAGACATAAGCGTATGAACAGTTCACCAAAGACATAGCTTATAGCTTATCGGAAGATTGACCTTGTTGAAACCTATTACACCACCGTTAGTTGGCCTAGCACACTTTCTTCATTTGAAAGTTACATTACATTGTCTTGTACTTAGCTAATAGAGATAACATGTGTAGAAGTATGATATGAACATGGATAGCTCTAATGATCTACCTTGATTTCATAACTCGTTAGAACAAGCTCATGAAGGGTTCATCAAAGATATAAGCGTATGAAAGGTTCACCAAAGACATAACTTATAGCTTAACGGAAGATAAACCTTGTTGCAACCTATTACACCACCGTTAGTTGGCCTAGCACACTTTCTCATGTGAAAGTTACATTACATTGCCTTAAACTTAGCTAATAGACATACCATGTGTAAAAGTATTATAGGAACATGGATAGCTCTAATGATCTAGCTTGACGTTATAACTCGTTAGAATAAGCTCATGAAAGGTTCATCAAAGACATAAGCGTATGAAAGATTCACCAAAGACATAGCTTATAGCTTAACGGAAGATTGACCTTGTTGCAACCTATTACACCACCGTTAGTTGGCCTAGCACACTATCTCATGTGAAAGTTACATTACATTGCCTTGTACTAAGCTAATAGAGATACCATGTGTAAAAGTATTATATGAACATGGATAGCTCTAATGATCTAGCTTGATTTCATAACTCATTAGAATAAGCTCATGAAGGTTTCATCAAAGACATAAGCGTATGAAGGGTTCACCAAAGACATAGCTTATAGCTTAACGGAAGATTGACCTAGTTGCAACCTATTACACCACTGTTAGTTGGTCTAGCACACTTTCTCATGTCAAAGATACATTACATTGCCTTGAACATAGCTAAAAGAGATAACATGTGTAAAAGTATTATATGAACATGGATAGCTCTAATGATCTAGCTTGACTTCATAACTCGTTAGAATAAGGTCATGAAGGGTTCATCAAAGACATACGTGTATGAAGGGTTCACCAAAGACACAGCTTATAGCTTCACAGAATATTGTCCTTGTTGCAACCTATTACACCACCTTTAGTTGGCCTACCACACTTTCTCATGTGAAAGTTACTTTACATTGCCTAAAACTTAGCTAATAGAGATACCATGTGTAAAAGTATTATATGAACATGGATAGCTCTAATGATCTAGCTTGACTTCATAACTCGTTAGAATAAGGTCATGAAGGGTTCATCAAAGACATACGTGTATGAAGGGTTCACCAAAGACACAGCTTATAGCTTAACGGAAGATTGACCTTGTTGCAACCTATTACACCACCTTTATTTGGCCTACCACACTTTCTCATGTGAAAGTTACTTTACATTGCCTAAAACTTAGCTAATAGAGATACCATGTGTAAAAGTATTATATGAACATGGATAGCTCTAATGATCTACCTTGATTTCATAACTCGTTAGAATAAGCTCATGAAGGGTTCATCAAAGACATAAGCGTATGAACAGTTCACCAAAGACATAGCTTATAGCTTAACAGAAGATTGACCTTGTTGAAACCTATTACACCACCATTAGTTGGCCTAGCACACTTCTTCATTTGAAAGTTACATTACATTGCCTTGTACTTAGCTAATAGAGATAACATGTGTAGAAGTATGATATGAACATGGATAGCTCTAATGATCTAGCTTGATTTCATAACTCGTTAGAATAAGCTCATGAAGGGTTCATCAAAGACATAAGCGTATGAAGGGTTCACCAAAGACATAACTTATAGCTTAACGGAAGATAGACCTTGTTGCAACCTATTACACCACCGTTAGTTGGCCTAGCACACTTTCTCATGTGAAAGTTACATTACATTGCCTTAAACTTAGCTAATAGACATACCATGTGTAAAAGTATTATAGGAACATGGATAGCTCTAATGATCTAGCTTGACGTTATAACTCGTTAGAATAAGCTCACGAAGGGTTCATCAAAGACATAAGCGTATGAAAGATTCACCAAAGACATAGCTTATAGCTTAACGGAAGATTGACCTTGTTGCAACCTATTACACCACCGTTAGTTGGCCTAGCACACTTTCTCATGTGAAAGTTACATTACATTGCCTTGTACTAAGCTAATAGAGATACCATGTGTAAAAGTATTATATGAACATGGAAAGCTCTAATGATCTAGCTTGCTTTCATAACTCATTAGAATAAGCTCATGAAGGTTTCATCAAAGACATAAGTGTATGAAGGGTTCACCAAAGATATAGCTTATAGCTTAACGGAAGATTGACCTAGTTGCAACCTATTACACCACTGTTAGTTGGTCTAGCACACTTTCTCATGTCAAAGATACATTACATTGCCTTGAACATAGCTAAAAGAGATAACATGTGTAAAAGTATTATATGAACATGGATAGCTCTAATGATCTAGCTTGACTTCATAACTCGTTAGAATAAGGTCATGAAGGGTTCATCAAAGACATACGTGTATGAAGGGTTCACCAAAGACACAACTTATAGCTTAACGGAAGATTGACCTTGTTGCAACCTATTACACCACCTTTAGTTGGCCTACCACACTTTCTCATATGAAAGTTACTTTACATTGCCTAAAACTTAGCTAATAGAGATACCATGTGTAAAAGTATTATATGAACATGGATAGCTCTAATGATCTACCTTGATTTCATAACTCGTTAGAATAAGCTCATGAAGGGTTCATCAAAGACATAAGCGTATGAACAGTTCACCAAAGACATAACTTATAGCTTAACGGAAGATAGACCTTGTTGAAACCTATTACACCACCGTTAGTTGGCCTAGCACACTTCTTCATTTGAAAGTTACATTACATTGCCTTAAACTTAGCTAATAGAGATAACATGTGTAGAAGTATGATATGAACATGGATAGCTCTAATGATCTAGCTTGATTTCATAACTCGTTAGAATAAGCTCATGAAGGGTTCATCAAAGACATAAGCGTATGAAGGGTTCACCAAAGACATAACTTATAGCTTAACGGAAGATAGACCTTGTTGCAACCTATTACACCACCGTTAGTTGGCCTAGCACACTTCCTCATGTCAAAGATACATTACATTGCCTTGAACATAGCTAATAGAGATAACATGTGTAAAAGTATTATATGAACATGGATAGCTCTAATGATCTAGCTTGACTTCATAACTCGTTAGAATAAGGTCATGAAGGGTTCATCAAAGACATACGTGTATGAAGGGTTCACCAAAGACACAGCTTATAGCTTAACAGAATATTGACCTTGTTGCAACCTATTACACCACCTTTAGTTGGCCTACCACACTTTCTCATGTGAAAGTTACTTTACATTGCCTAAAATTTAGCTAATAGAGATACCATGTGTAAAAGTATTATATGAACATGGATAGCTCTAATGATCTACCTTGATTTCATAACTCGTTAGAATAAGCTCATGAAGGGTTCATCAAAGACATAAGCGTATGAACAGTTCACCAAAGACATAGCTTATAGCTTAACGGAAGATTGACCTTGTTGAAACCTATTACACCACCCCTAGCACACTTCTTCATTTGAAAGTTACATTACATTGCCTTGTACTTAGCTAATAGAGATAACATGTGTAGAAGTATGATATGAACATGGATAGCTCTAATGATCTAGCTTGATTTCATAACTCGTTAGAATAAGCTCATGAAGGGTTCATCAAAGACATAAACGTATGAAGGGTTCACCAAAGAGATAACTTATAGCTTAACGGAAGATAGACCTTGTTGCAACCTATTACACCACCGTTAGTTGGCCTAGCACACTTTCTCATGTGAAAGTTACATAACATTGCCTAAAACTTAGCTAATAGAGATACCATGTGTAAAAGTATTATAGGAACATGGATAGCTCTAATGATCTAGCTTGACGTTATAACTCGTTAGAATAAGCTCATGAAGGGTTCATCAAAGACATAAGCGTATGAAAGATTCACCAAAGACATAGCTTATAGCTTAACGGAAGATTTACCTTGTTGCAACCTATTACACCACCGTTAGTTGGCCTAGCACACTTTCTCATGTGAAAGTTGCATTACATTGCCTTGTACTAAGCTAATAGAGATACCATGTGTAAAAGTATTATATAAAACATGGATAGCTCTAATGATCTAGCTTGATTTCATAACTCATTAGAATAAGTTCATGAAGGGTTCATCAAAGACATAAGCGTATGAAGGGTTCACCAAAGACATAACTTATAGCTTAACGGAAGATTGACCTAGTTGCAACCTATTACACCACCGTTAGCTGGTCTAGCACACTTTCTCATGTCAAAGATACATTACATTGCCTTAAACTTAGCTAACAGACATACCATGTGTAAAAGTATTATAGGAACATGGATACCTCTAATGATCTAGCTTGACGTTATAACTCTTTAGAATAAGCTCATGAAGGGTTCATCAAAGACATAAGCGTATGAAAGATTCACCAAAGACATAGCTTATAGCTTAACGGAAGATTGACCTTGTTGCAACCTATTACACCACCGTTAGTTGGCCTAGCAGACTTTCTCATGTGAAAGTTACATTACATTGCCTTGTACTTAGATAATAGAGATACCATGTGTAAAAGTATTATATGAACATGGATAGCTCTAATGATCTAGCTTGATTTCATAACTCATTAGAATAAGCTCATGAAGGGTTCATCAAAGACATAAGCGTATGAAGGGTTCACCAAAGACATAACTTATAGCTTAACGGAAGATAGACCTTGTTGCAACCTATTACACCACCGTTAGTTGGCCTAGCACACTTTCTCATGTGAAAGTTACATTACATTGCCTTGTACTAAGCTAATAGAGATACCATGTGTAAAAGTATTATATAAAACATGGATAGCTCTAATGATCTAGCTTAATTTCATAACTCATTAGAATAAGCTCATGAAGGGTTCATCAAAGACATAAGCGTATGAAGGGTTCACCAAAGACATAACTTATAGCTTAACGAAAGATTGACCTAGTTGCAACCTATTACACCACTGTTAGCTGGTCTAGCACACTTTCTCATGTCAAAGATACATTACATTGCCTTGAACATAGCTAATAGAGATAACATGTGTAAAAGTATTATATGAACATGGATAGCTCTAATGATCTAGCTTGACTTCATAACTCGTTAGAATAAGGTCATGAAGGGTTCATCAAAGACATACGTGTATGAAGGGTTCACCAAAGACACAGCTTATAGCTTAACAGAATATTGACCTTGTTGCAACCTATTACACCACCTTTAGTTGGCCTACCACACTTTCTCATGTGAAAGTTACTTTACATTGCCTAAAACTTAGCTAATAGAGATACCATGTGTAAAAGTATTATATGAACATGGATAGCTCTAATGATCTACCTTGATTTCATAACTCGTTAGAATAAGCTCATGAAGGGTTCATCAAAGACATAAGCGTATGAACAGTTCACCAAAGACATAGCTTATAGCTTAACGGAAGATTGACCTTGTTGAAACCTATTACACCACCGTTAGTTGGCCTAGCACACTTCTTCATTTGAAAGTTACATTACATTGCCTTGTACTTAGCTAATAGAGATAACATGTGTAGAAGTATGATATGAACATGGATAGCTCTAATGATCTAGCTTGATTTCATAACTCGTTAGAATAAGCTCATGAAGGGTTCATCAAAGACATAAGCGTATGAAGGGTTCACCAAAGACATAACTTATAGCTTAACGGAAGATAGACCTAGTTGCAACCTATTACACCACCGTTAGTTGGCCTAGCACACACTTTCTCATGTGAAAGTTACATAACATTACCTAAAACTTAGCTAATAGAGATACCATGTGTAAAAGTATTATAGGAACATGGATAGCTCTAATGATCTAGCTTGACGTTATAACTCGTTAGAATAAGCTCATTAAGGGTTCATCAAAGACATAAGCGTATGAAAGATTCACCAAAGACATAGCTTATAGCTTAACGGAAGATTGACCTTGTTTCAACCTATTACACCACCGTTAGTTGGCCTAGCACACTTTCTCATGTGAAAGTTACATTACATTGCCTTGTACTAAGGTAATAGAGATACCATGTGTAAAAGTATTATATAAAACATGGATAGCTCTAATGATCTAGCTTGATTTCATAACTCATTAGAATAAATTCATGAAGGGTTCATCAAAGACATAAGCGTATGAAGGGTTCACCAAAGACATAACTTATAGCTTAACGGAAGATTGACCTAGTTGCAACCTATTACACCACCGTTAGCTGGTCTAGCACACTTTCTCATGTCAAAGATACATTACATTGCCTTAAACTTAGCTAACAGACATACCATGTGTAAAAGTATTATAGGAACATGGATAGCTCTAATGATCTAGCTTGACGTTATAACTCGTTAGAATAAGCTCATGAAGGGTTCATCAAAGACATAAGCGTATGAAAGATTCACCAAAGACATAGCTTATAGCTTAACGGAAGATTGACCTTGTTGCAACCTATTACACCACCGTTAGTTGGCCTAGCAGACTTTCTCATGTGAAAGTTACATTACATTGCCTTGTACTTAGATAATAGAGATACCATGTGTAAAAGTATTATATGAACATGGATAGCTCTAATGATCTAGCTTGATTTCATAACTCATTAGAATAAGCTCATGAAGGGTTCATCAAAGACATAAGCGTTTGAAGGGTTCACCAAAGACATAGCTTATAGCTTAACGGAAGATTGACCTTGTTGCAACCTATTACACCACCGTTAGTTGGTCTAGCACACTTTCTCATGTCAAAGATACATTACATTGCCTTGAACATAGCTAATAGAGATAACATGTGTAAAAGTATTATATGAACATGGATAGCTCTAATGATCTAGCTTGATTTCATAACTCGTTAGAATAAGCTCATGAAGGGTTCATCAAAGACATAAGCGTATGAAGGGTTCACCAAAGACATAACTTATAGCTTAACGGAAGATAGACCTTGTTGCAACCTATTACACCACCGTTAGTTGGCCTAGCACACTTTCTCATGTGAAAGTTACATTACATTGCCTTAAACTTAGCTAATAGACATACCATGTGTAAAAGTATTATAGGAACATGGATAGCTCTAATGATCTAGCTTGACGTTATAACTCGTTAGAATAAGCTCATGAAGGGTTCATCAAAGACATAAGCGTATGAAAGATTCACCAAAGATAGAGCTTATAGCTTAACGGAAGATTGACCTTGTTGCAACCTATTACACCACCGTTAGTTGGCCTAGCACACTTTCTCATGTGAAAGTTACATTACATTGCCTTGTACTAAGCTAATAGAGATACCATGTGTAAAAGTATTATATAAAACATGGATAGCTCTAATGATCTAGCTTAATTTCATAACTCATTAGAATAAGCTCATGAAGGGTTCATCAAAGACATAAGCGTATGAAGGGTTCACCAAAGACATAACTTATAGCTTAACGAAAGATTGATCTAGTTACAACCTATTACACCACTGTTAGCTGGTCTAGCACACTTTCTCATGTCAAAGATACATTACATTGCCTTGAACATAGCTAATAGAGATAACATGTGTAAAAGTATTATATGAACATGGATAGCTCTAATGATCTAGCTTGACTTCATAACTCGTTACAATAAGGTCATGAAGGGTTCATCAAAGACATACGTGTATGAAGGGTTCACCAAAGACACAGCTTATAGCTTAACAGAATATTGACCTTGTTGCAACCTATTACACCACCTTTAGTTGGCCTACCACACTTTCTCATGTGAAAGTTACTTTACATTGCCTTAAACTTAGCTAACAGACATACCATGTGTAAAAGTATTATAGGAACATGGATAGCTCTAATGATCTAGCTTGACGTTATAACTCGTTCGAATAAGCTCATGAAGGGTTCATCAAAGACATAAGCGTATGAAAGATTCACCAAAGACATAGCTTATAGCTTAACGGAAGATTGACCTTGTTTCAACCTATTACACCACCGTTAGTTGGCCTAGCACACTTTCTCATGTGAAAGTTACATTACATTGCCTTGTACTAAGGTAATAGAGATACCATGTGTAAAAGTATTATATAAAACATGGATAGCTCTAATGATCTAGCTTGATTTCATAACTCATTAGAATAAATTCATGAAGGGTTCATCAAAGACATAAGCGTATGAAGGGTTCACCAAAGACATAACTTATAGCTTAACGGAAGATTGACCTAGTTGCAACCTATTACACCACCGTTAGCTGGTCTAGCACACTTTCTCATGTCAAAGATACATTACATTGCCTTAAACTTAGCTAACAGACATACCATGTGTAAAAGTATTATAGGAACATGGATAGCTCTAATGATCTAGCTTGACGTTATAACTCGTTAGAATAAGCTCATGAAGGGTTCATCAAAGACATAAGCGTATGAACGATTCACCAAAGACATAGCTTATAGCTTAACGGAAGATTGACCTTGTTGCAACCTATTACACCACCGTTAGTTGGCCTAGCAGACTTTCTCATGTGAAAGTTACATTACATTGCCTTGTACTTAGATAATAGAGATACCATGTGTAAAAGTATTATATGAACATGGATAGCTCTAATGATCTAGCTTGATTTCATAACTCATTAGAATAAGCTCATGAAGGGTTCATCAAAGACATAAGCGTATGAAGGGTTCACCAAAGACATAGCTTATAGCTTAACGGAAGATTGACCTTGTTGCAACCTATTACACCACCGTTAGTTGGTCTAGCACACTTTCTCATGTCAAAGATACATTACATTGCCTTGAACATAGCTAATAGAGATAACATGTGTAAAAGTATTATATGAACATGGATAGCTCTAATGATCTAGCTTGACTTCATAACTCGTTAGAATAAGGTCATGAAGGGTTCATCAAAGACATACGTGTATGAAGGGTTCACCAAAGACACAACTTATAGCTTAACAGAATATTGACCTTGTTGCAACCTATTACACCACCTTTAGTTGGCCTACCACACTTTCTCATGTGAAAGTTACTTTACATTGCCTAAAACTTAGCTAATAGAGATACCATGTGTAAAAGTATTATATGAACATGGATAGCTCTAATGATCTAGCTTGACTTCATAACTCGTTACCATAAGGTCATGAAGGGTTCATCAAAGACATACGTGTATGAAGGGTTCACCAAAGACACAGCTTATAGCTTAACAGAATATTGACCTTGTTGCAACCTATTACACCACCTTTAGTTGGCCTACCACACTTTCTCATGTGAAAGTTACTTTACATTGCCTTAAACTTATAGCTAACAGACATACCATGTGTAAAAGTATTATAGGAACATGGATAGCTCTAATGATCTAGCTTGACGTTATAACTCGTTAGAATAAGCTCATGAAGGGTTCATCAAAGACATAAGCGTATGAAAGATTCACCAAAGACATAGCTTATAGCTTAACGGAAGATTGACCTTGTTGCAACCTATTACACCACCGTTAGTTGGCCTAGCAGACTTTCTCATGTGAAAGTTACATTACATTGCCTTGTACTTAGATAATAGAGATACCATGTGTAAAAGTATTATATGAACATGGATAGCTCTAATGATCTAGCTTGATTTCATAACTCATTAGAATAAGCTCATGAAGGGTTCATCAAAGACATAAGCGTATGAAGGGTTCACCAAAGACATAACTTATAGCTTAACGGAAGATTGACCTAGTTGCAACCTATTACACCACCGTTAGCTGGTCTAGCACACTTTCTCATGTCAAAGATACATTACATTGCCTTAAACTTAGCTAACAGACATACCATGTGTAAAAGTATTATAGGAACATGGATAGCTCTAATGATCTAGCTTGACGTTATAACTCGTTAGAATAAGCTCATGAAGGGTTCATCAAAGACATAAGCGTATGAAAGATTCACCAAAGACATAGCTTATAGCTTAACGGAAGATTGACCTTGTTGCAACCTATTACACCACCGTTAGTTGGCCTAGCAGACTTTCTCATGTGAAAGTTACATTACATTACCTTGTACTTAGATAATAGAGATACCATGTGTAAAAGTATTATATGAACATGGATAGCTCTAATGATCTAGCTTGATTTCATAACTCATTAGAATAAGCTCATGAAGGGTTCATCAAAGACATAAGCGTATGAAGGGTTCACCAAAGACATAGCTTATAGCTTAACGGAATATTGACCTTGTTGCAACCTATTACACCACCGTTAGTTGGTCTAGCACACTTTCTCATGTCAAAGATACATTACATTGCCTTGAACATAGCTAATAGAGATAACATGTGTAAAAGTATTATATGAACATGGATAGCTCTAATGATCTAGCTTGACTTCATAACTCGTTAGAATAAGGTCATGAAGGGTTCATCAAAGACATACGTGTATGAAGGGTTCACCAAAGACACAACTTATAGCTTAACAGAATATTGACCTTGTTGCAACCTATTACACCACCTTTAGTTGGCCTACCACACTTTCTCATGTGAAAGTTACTTTACATTGCCTAAAACTTAGCTAATAGAGATACCATGTGTAAAAGTATTATATGAACATGGATAGCTCTAATGATCTACCTTGATTTCATAACTCGTTAGAATAAGCTCATGAAGGGTTCATCAAAGACATAAGCGTATGAACAGTTCACCAAAGACATAGCTTATAGATTAACAGAAGATTGACCTTGTTGCAACCTATTACACCACCGTTAGTTGGCCTAGCACACTTTCTTCATTTGAAAGTTACATTACATTGCCTTGTACTTAGCTAATAGAGATAACATGTGTAGAAGTATGATATGAACATGGATAGCTCTAATGATCTAGCTTGATTTCATAACTCGTTAGAATAAGCTCATGAAGGGTTCATCAAAGACATAAGCGTATAAAGGGTTCACCAAAGACATAACTTATAGCTTAACGGAAGATAGACCTTGTTGCAACCTATTACACAACCGTTAGTTGGCCTAGCACACTTTCTCATGTGAAAGTTACATTACATTGCCTTAAACTTAGCTAATAGACATACCATGTGTAAAAGTATTATAGGAACATGGATAGCTCTAATGATCTAGCTTGACGTTATAACTCGTTAGAATAAGCTCATGAAGGGTTCATCAAAGACATAAGCGTATGAAAGATTCACCAAAGACATAGCTTATAGCTTAACGGAAGATTGACCTTGTTGCAACCTATTACACCACCGTTAGTTGGCCTAGCAGACTTTCTCATGTGAAAGTTACATTACATTGCCTTGTACTTAGATAATAGAGATACCATGTGTAAAAGTATTATATGAACATGGATAGCTCTAATGATCTAGCTTGATTTCATAACTCATTAGAATAAGCTCATGAAGGGTTCATCAAAGACATAAGCGTATGAAGGGTTCACCAAAGACATAGCTTATAGCTTAACGGAAGATTGACCTTGTTGCAACCTATTACACCACCGTTAGTTGGTCTAGCACACTTTCTCATGTCAAAGATACATTACATTGCCTTGAACATAGCTAATAGAGATAACATGTGTAAAAGTATTATATGAACATGGATAGCTCTAATGATCTAGCTTGACTTCATAACTCGTTAGAATAAGGTCATGAAGGGTTCATCAAAGACATACGCGTATGAAGGGTTCACCAAAGACACAGCTTATAGTTTAACGGAAGATTGACCTTGTTGCAACCTATTACACCACTGTTAGTTGGCCTAGCAGACTTTCTCATGTGAAAGTTACATTACATTGCCTTGTCCTTAGCTAATAGAGATACCATGTGTAAAAATATTATATGAACATGGATAGCTCTAATGATCTAGCTTGATTTCATAACTCATTAGAATAAGCTCATGAAGGGTTCATCAAAGACATAAGCGTATGAAGGGTTCACCAAAGACATAGCTTATAGCTTAACGGAAGATTGACCTTGTTGCAACCTATTACACCACCGTTAGTTGGTCTAGCACACTTTCTCATGTCAAAGATACATTACATTGCCTTGAACATAGCTAATAGAGATAACATGTGTAAAAGTATTATATGAACATGGATAGCTCTAATGATCTAGCTTGACTTCATAACTCGTTAGAATAAGGTCATGAAGGGTTCATCAAAGACATACGCGTATGAAGGGTTCACCAAAGACACAGCTTATAGTTTAACGGAAGATTGACCTTGTTGCAACCTATTACACCACTGTTAGTTGGCCTAGCAGACTTTCTCATGTGAAAGTTACATTACATTGCCTTGTCCTTAGCTAATAGAGATACCATGTGTAAAAATATTATATGAACATGGATAGCTCTAATGATCTAGCTTGATTTTATAACTCATTAGAATAAGCTCATGAAGGGTTCATCAAAGACATAAGCGTATGAAGGGTTCACCAAAGACATAGCTTATAGCTTAACGGAAGATTGACCTTGTTGCAACCTATTACACCACCGTTAGTTGGTCTAGCACACTTTCTCATGTCAAAGATACATTACATTGCCTTGAACATAGCTAATAGAGATAACATGTGTAAAAGTATTATATGAACATGGATAGCTCTAATGATCTAGCTTGACTTCATAACTCGTTAGAATAAGGTCATGAAGGGTTCATCAAAGACATACGCGTATGAAGGGTTCACCAAAGAGACAGCTTATAGCTTAATGGAAGATTGACCTTGTTGCAACCTATTACACCACCTTTAGTTGGCCTACCACACTTTCTCATGTGAAAGTTACTTTACATTGCCTTGTACTAAGCTAATAGAGATACCATGTGTAAAAGTATTATATAAAACATGGATAGCTCTAATGATCTAGCTTAATTTCATAACTCATTAGAATAAGCTCATGAAGGGTTCTTCAAAGACATAAGCGTATGAAGGGTTCACCAAAGACATAACTTATAGCTTAACGAAAGATTGAGCTAGTTGCAACCTATTACACCACTGTTAGCTGGTCTAGCACACTTTCTCATGTCAAAGATACATTACATTGCCTTGAACATAGCTAATAGAGATAACATGTGTAAAAGTATTATATGAACATGGATAGCTCTAATGATCTAGCTTGACTTCATAACTCGTTAGAATAAGGTCATGAAGGGTTCATCAAAGACATACGTGTATGAAGGGTTCACCAAAGACACAGCTTATAGCTTAACAGAATATTGACCTTGTTGCAACCTATTACACCACCTTTAGTTGGCCTACCACACTTTCTCATGTGAAAGTTACTTTACATTGCCTAAAACTTAGCTAATAGAGATACCATGTGTAGAAGTATGATATGAACATGGATAGCTCTAATGATCTAGCTTGATTTCATAACTCGTTAGAATAAGCTCATGAAGGGTTCATCAAAGACATAAGCGTATGAACAGTTCACCAAAGACATAGCTTATAGCTTAACGGAAGATTGACCTTGTTGAAACCTATTACACCACCGTTAGTTGGCCTAGCACACTTTCTCATGTGAAAGTTACATTACATTGCCTTAAACTTAGCTAATAGACATACCATGTGTAAAAGTATAATAGGAACATGGATAGCTCTAATGATCTAGCTTGACGTTATAACTCGTTAGAATAAGCTCATGAAGGGTTCATCAAAGACATAAGCGTATGAAAGATTCACCAAAGACATAGCTTATAGCTTAACGGAAGATTGACCTTGTTGCAACCTATTACACCACCGTTAGTTGGCCTTGCAGACTTTCTCATGTGAAAGTTACATTACATTGCCTTGTACTTAGATAATAGAGATACCATGTGTAAAAGTATTATATGAACATGGATAGCTCTAATGATCTAGCTTGATTTCATAACTCATTAGAATAAGCTCATGAAGGGTTCATCAAAGACATAAGCGTATGAAGGGTTCACCAAAGACATAGCATATAGCTTAACGGAAGATTGACCTTGTTGAAACCTATTACACCACCGTTAGTTGGTCTAGCACACTTTCTCATGTCAAAGATACATTACATTGCCTTGAACATAGCTAATAGAGATAACATGTGTAAAAGTATTATATGAACATGGATAGCTCTAATGATCTAGCTTGACTTCATAACTCGTTAGAATAAGGTCATGAAGGGTTCACCAAAGACATACGCGTATGAAGGGTTCACCAAAGACACAGCTTATAGTTTAACGGAAGATTGACCTTGTTGCAACCTATTACACCACTGTTAGTTGGCCTAGCAGACTTTCTCATGTGAAAGTTACATTACATTGCCTTGTCCTTAGCTAATAGAGATACCATGTGTAAAAATATTATATGAACATGGATAGCTCTAATGATCTAGCTTGATTTCATAACTCATTAGAATAAGCTCATGAAGGGTTCATCAAAGACATAAGCGTATGAAGGGTTCTCCAAAGACATAGCTTATAGCTTAACGGAAGATTGACCTTGTTGCAACCTATTACACCACCGTTAGTTGGTCTAGCACACTTTCTCATGTCAAAGATACATTACATTGCCTTGAACATAGCTAATAGAGATAACATGTGTAAAAGTATTATATGAACATGGATAGCTCTAATGATCTAGCTTGACTTCATAACTCGTTAGAATAAGGTCATGAAGGGTTCATCAAAGACATACGCGTATGAAGGGTTCACCAAAGACACAGCTTATAGCTTAATGGAAGATTGACCTTGTTGCAACCTATTACACCACCTTTAGTTGGCCTACCACACTTTCTCATGTGAAAGTTACTTTACATTGCCTTGTACTAAGCTAATAGAGATACCATGTGTAAAAGTATTATATAAAACATGGATAGCTCTAATGATCTAGCTTGATTTCATAACTCATTAGAATAAGCTCATGAAGGGTTCATCAAAGACATAAGCGTATGAAGGGTTCACCAAAGACATAACTTATAGCTTAACGGAAGATTGACCTAGTTGCAACCTATTACACCACCGTTAGCTGGTCTAGCACACTTTCTCATGTCAAAGATACATTAGATTGCCTTAAACTTAGCTAACAGACATACCATGTGTAAAAGTATTATAGGAACATGGATAGCTCTAATGATCTAGCTTGACTTCATAACTCGTTAGAATAAGCTCATGAAGGGTTCATCAAAGACATAAGCGTATGAAAGATTCACCAAAGACATAGCTTATAGCTTAACGGAAGATTGACCTTGTTGCAACCTATTACACCACCGTTAGTTGGCCTAGCACACTTTCTCATGTGAAAGTTACATTACATTGCCTTGTACTAAGCTAATAGAGATACCATGTGTAAAAGTATTATATAAAACATGGATAGCTCTAATGATCTAGCTTAATTTCATAACTCATTAGAATAACCTCATGAAGGGTTCATCAAAGACATAAGCGTATGAAGGGTTCACCAAAGACATAACTTATAGCTTAACGGAAGATTGACCTAGTTGCAACCTATTACACCACTGTTAGCTGGTCTAGCACACTTTCTCATGTCAAAGATACATTACATTGCCTTGAACATAGCTAATAGAGATAACATGTGTAAAAGTATTATATGAACATGGATAGCTCTAATGATCTAGCTTGACTTCATAACTCGTTAGAATAAGGTCATGAAGGGTTCATCAAAGACATACGTGTATGAAGGGTTCACCAAAGACACAGCTTATAGCTTAACAGAATATTGACCTTGTTGCAACCTATTACACCACCTTTAGTTGGCCTACCACACTTTCTCATGTGAAAGTTACTTTACATTGCCTAAAACTTATCTAATAGAGATACCATGTGTAAAAGTATTATATGAACATGGATAGCTCTAATGATCTACCTTGATTTCATAACTCGTTAGAATAAGCTCATGAAGGGTTCATCAAAGACATAAGCGTATGAACAGTTCACCAAAGACATAGCTTATAGCTTAACGGAAGATTGACCTTGTTGAAACCTATTACACCACCGTTAGTTGGCCTAGCACACTTCTTCATTTGAAAGTTACATTACATTGCCTTGTACTTAGCTAATAGAGATAACATGTGTAGAAGTATGATATGAACATGGATAGCTCTAATGATCCAGCTTGATTTCATAACTCGTTAGAATAAGCTCATGAAGGGTTCATCAAAGACATAAGCGTATGAAGGGTTCACCAAAGACATAACTTATAGCTTAACGGAAGATAGACCTTGTTGCAACCTATTACACCACCGTTAGTTGGCCTAGCACACTTTCTCATGTGAAAGTTACATAACATTGCCTAAAACTTAGCTAATAGAGATACCATGTGTAAAAGTATTATAGGAACATGGATAGCTCTAATGATCTAGCTTGACGTTATAACTCGTTAGAATAAGCTCATGAAGGGTTCATCAAAGACATAAGCGTATGAAAGATTCACCAAAGACATAGCTTATAGCTTAACGGAAGATTGACCTTGTTGCAACCTATTACACCACCGTTAGTTGGCCTAGCACACTTTCTCATGTGAAAGTTACATTACATTGCCTTGTACTAAGCTAATAGAGATACCATGTGTAAAAGTATTATATAAAACATGGATAGCTCTAATGATCTAGCTTGATTTCATAACTCATTAGAATAAGCTCATGAAGGGTTCATCAAAGACATAAGCGTATGAAGGGTTCACCAAAGACATAACTTATAACTTAACGGAAGATTGACCTAGTTGCAACCTATTACACCACCGTTAGCTGGTCTAGCACACCTTCTCTTGTCAAAGATACATTACATTGCCTTAAACTTAGCTAACAGACATACCATGTGTAAAAGTATTATAGGAACATGGATAGCTCTAATGATCTAGCTTGACGTTATAACTCGTTAGAATAAGCTCATGAAGGGTTTATCAAAGACATAAGCGTATGAAAGATTCACCAAAGACATAGCTTATAGCGTAACGGAAGATTGACCTTGTTGCAACCTATTACACCACCGTTAGTTGGCCTAGCAGACTTTCTCATGTGAAAGTTACATTACATTGCCTTGTACTTAGATAATAGAGATACCATGTGTAAAAGTATTATATGAACATGGATAGCTCTAATGATCTAGCTTGATTTCATAACTCATTAGAATAAGCTCATGAAGGGTTCATCAAAGACATAAGCGTATGAAGGGTTCACCAAAGACATAGCTTATAGCTTAACGGAAGATTGACCTTGTTGCAACCTATTACACCACCGTTAGTTGGTCTAGCACACTTTCTTATGTCAAAGATAAATTACATTGCCTTGAAAATAGCTAATAGAGATAACATGTGTAAAAGTATTATATGAACATGGATAGCTCTAATGATCTAGCTTGACTTCATAACTCGTTAGAATAAGGTCATGAAGGGTTCATCAAAGACATACGTGTATGAAGGGTTCACCAAAGACACAGCTTATAGCTTAACAGAATATTGACCTTGTTGCAACCTATTACACCACCTTTAGTTGGCCTACCAAACTTTCTCATGTGAAAGTTACTTTACATTGCCTAAAACTTAGCTAATAGAGATACCATGTGTAAAAGTATTATATGAACATGGATAGCTCTAATGATCTACTTTGATTTCATAACTCGTTAGAATAAGCTCATGAAGGGTTCATCAAAGACATAAGCGTATGAACAGTTCACCAAAGACATAGCTTATAGATTAACAGAAGATTGACCTTGTTGCAACCTATTACACCACCGTTAGTTGGCCTAGCACACTTTCTTCATTTGAAAGTTACATTACATTGCCTTGTACTTAGCTAATAGAGATAACATGTGTAGAAGTATGATATGAACATGGATAGCTCTAATGATCCAGCTTGATTTCATAACTCGTTAGAATAAGGTCATGAAGGGTTCATCAAAGACATACGTGTATGAAGGGTTCACCAAAGACACAGCTTATAGCTTAACAGAATATTGACCTTGTTGCAACCTATTACACCACCTTTAGTTGGCCTACCACACTTTCTCATGTGAAAGTTACTTTACATTGCCTAAAACTTATCTAATAGAGATACCATGTGTAAAAGTATTATATGAACATGGATAGCTCTAATGATCTACCTTGATTTCATAACTCGTTAGAATAAGCTCATGAAGGGTTCATCAAAGACATAAGCGTATGAACAGTTCACCAAAGACATAGCTTATAGCTTAATGGAAGATTGACCTTGTTGAAACCTATTACACCACCGTTAGTTGGCCTAGCACACTTCTTCATTTGAAAGTTACATTACATTGCCTTGTACTTAGCTAATAGAGATAACATGTGTAGAAGTATGATATGAACATGGATAGCTCTAATGATCCAGCTTGATTTCATAACTCGTTAGAATAAGCTCATGAAGGGTTCATCAAAGACATAAGCGTATGAAGGGTTCACCAAAGACATAACTTATAGCTTAACGGAAGATAGACCTTGTTGCAACCTATTACACCACCGTTAGTTGGCCTAGCACACTTTCTCATGTGAAAGTTACATAACATTGCCTAAAACTTAGCTAATAGAGATACCATGTGTAAAAGTATTATAGGAACATGGATAGCTCTAATGATCTAGCTTGACGTTATAACTCGTTAGAATAAGCTCATGAAGGGTTCATCAAAGACATAAGCGTATGAAAGATTCACCAAAGACATAGCTTATAGCTTAACGGAAGATTGACCTTGTTGCAACCTATTACACCACCGTTAGTTGGCCTAGCACACTTTCTCATGTGAAAGTTACATTACATTGCCTTGTACTAAGCTAATAGAGATACCATGTGTAAAAGTATTATATAAAACATGGATAGCTATATTGATCTAGCTTGATTTCATAACTCATTAGAATAAGCTCATGAAGGGTTCATCAAAGACATAAGCGTATGAAGGGTTCACCAAAGACATAACTTATAACTTAACGGAAGATTGACCTAGTTGCAACCTATTACACCACCGTTAGCTGGTCTAGCACACCTTCTCTTGTCAAAGATACATTACATTGCCTTAAACTTAGCTAACAGACATACCATGTGTAAAAGTATTATAGGAACATGGATAGCTCTAATGATCTAGCTTGACGTTATAACTCGTTAGAATAAGCTCATGAAGGGTTTATCAAAGACATAAGCGTATGAAAGATTCACCAAAGACATAGCTTATAGCGTAACGGAAGATTGACCTTGTTGCAACCTATTACACCACCGTTAGTTGGCCTAGCAGACTTTCTCATGTGAAAGTTACATTACATTGCCTTGTACTTAGATAATAGAGATACCATGTGTAAAAGTATTATATGAACATGGATAGCTCTAATGATCTAGCTTGATTTCATAACTCATTAGAATAAGCTCATGAAGGGTTCATCAAAGACATAAGCGTATGAAGGGTTCACCAAAGACATAGCTTATAGCTTAACGGAAGATTGACCTTGTTGCAACCTATTACACCACCGTTAGTTGGTCTAGCACACTTTCTTATGTCAAAGATAAATTACATTGCCTTGAAAATAGCTAATAGAGATAACATGTGTAAAAGTATTATATGAACATGGATAGCTCTAATGATCTAGCTTGACTTCATAACTCGTTAGAATAAGGTCATGAAGGGTTCATCAAAGACATACGTGTATGAAGGGTTCACCAAAGACACAGCTTATAGCTTAACAGAATATTGACCTTGTTGCAACCTATTACACCACCTTTAGTTGGCCTACCAAACTTTCTCATGTGAAAGTTACTTTACATTGCCTAAAACTTAGCTAATAGAGATACCATGTGTAAAAGTATTATATGAACATGGATAGCTCTAATGATCTACCTTGATTTCATAACTCGTTAGAATAAGCTCATGAAGGGTTCATCAAAGACATAAGCGTATGAACAGTTCACCAAAGACATAGCTTATAGATTAACAGAAGATTGACCTTGTTGCAACCTATTACACCACCGTTAGTTGGCCTAGCACACTTTCTTCATTTGAAAGTTACATTACATTGCCTTGTACTTAGCTAATAGAGATAACATGTGTAGAAGTATGATATGAACATGGATAGCTCTAATGATCTAGCTTGATTTCATAACTCGTTAGAATAAGCTCATGAAGGGTTCATCAAAGACATAAGCGTATGAAGGGTTCACCAAAGACATAACTTATAGCTTAACGGAAGATAGACCTTGTTGCAACCTATTACACCACCGTTAGTTGGCCTAGCACACTTTCTCATGTGAAAGTTACATTACATTGCCTTAAACTTAGCTAATAGACATACCATGTGTAAAAGTATTATAGGAACATGGATAGCTCTAATGATCTAGCTTGACGTTATAACTCGTTAGAATAAGCTCATGAAGGGTTCATCAAAGACATAAGCGTATGAACAGTTCACCAAAGACATAGCTTATAGCTTAATGGAAGATTGACCTTGTTGAAACCTATTACACCACCGTTAGTTGGCCTAGCACACTTCTTCATTTGAAAGTTACATTACATTGCCTTGTACTTAGCTAATAGAGATAACATGTGTAGAAGTATGATATGAACATGGATAGCTCTAATGATCTAGCTTGATTTCATAACTCGTTAGAATAAGCTCATGAAGGGTTCATCAAAGACATAAGCGTATGAAGGGTTCACCAAAGACATAACTTATAGCTTAACGGAAGATAGACCTTGTTGCAACCTATTACACCACCGTTAGTTGGCCTAGCACACTTTCTCATGTGAAAGTTACATTACATTGCCTTGTACTTAGCTAATAGAGATACCATGTGAAAAAGTATTATAGGAACATGGATAGCTCTAATGATCTAGCTAGACTTCATAACTCGTTAGAGTAAACTCATGAAGGGTTCATCAAAGACATAAGCGTTTGAAGGGTTCACCAAAGACATAGCTTATAGCTTAACGGAATATTGACCTTGTTGAAATCTATTACACCACCGTTAGTTGGTCAAGCACACTTTCTCGTGTCAAAGATACATTACATTGACTTGAACTTAGCTAATAGAGATAACATGTGTAAAAGTATTATATGAACATGGATAGCTCTAATGATCTAGTTTGACTTCATAACTCGTTAGAGTAAACTCATGAAGGGTTCACCAAAGACATAAGCGTATGAAAGGTTCATCAAAGACATAGCTTATAGATTAACAGAAGATTGACCTTGTTGCAACTTATTACACCACCGTTAGTTGGCCTAGCACACTTTCTCATGTGAAAGTTACATTACATTGCCTTGTACTTAGCTAATAGAGATACCATGTGAAAAAGTATTATATGAACATGGATAGCTCTAATGATCTAGTTTGACTTCATAACTCGTTAGAGTAAACTCATGAAGGGTTCACTTAAGACATAAGCGTATGAAAGGTTCATCAAAGACATAGCTTATAGATTAACAGAATATTGACCTTGTTGCAACTTATTACACCACCGTTAGTTGGCCTAGCACACTTTCTCATGTGAAAGTTACATTACATTGCCTTGTACTTAGCTAATAGAGATACCATGTGAAAAAGTATTATATGAACATGGATAGCTCTAATGATCTAGTTTAACTTCATAACTCGTTAGAGTAAACTCATGAAGGGTTCACCAAAGACATAAGCGTATGAAAGGTTCATCAAAGACATAGCTCATAGATTAACAGAAGATTGACTTTGTTGCAACCTATTACACCAACGTTAGTTGGCCTACCACACTTTCTCATGTGAAAGTTACATTGCATTGCCTTGTACTTAGCTAATAGAGATATCATGTGTAAAAGTATTATATGAACATGGATAGCTCTAATGATCTAGCTTGACTTCATAACTCGTTAGAATAAGGTCATGAAGGGTTCATCAAAGACATACGCGTATGAAGGGTTCACCAAAGACACAGCTTATAGCTTAATGGAAGATTGACCTTGTTGCAACCTATTACACCACCTTTAGTTGGCCTACCACACTTTCTCATATGAAAGTTACTTTACATTGCTTAAAACTTAGCTAATAGAGATACCATGTGTAAAAGTATTATATGAACATGGATAGCTCTAATGATCTAGCTTGATTTCATAACTCATTAGAATAAGCTCATGAAGGGTTCATCAAAGACATAAGCGTATGAAGGGTTCACCAAAGACATAACTTATAGCTTAACGGAAGATAGACCTTGTTGCAACCTATTACACCACCGTTAGTTGGCCTAGCACACTTTCTCATGTGAAAGTTACATTACATTGCCTTGTACTTAGCTAATAGAGATACCATGTGAAAAAGTATTATAGGAACATGGATAGCTCTAATGATCTAGCTAGACTTCATAACTCGTTAGAGTAAACTCATGAAGGGTTCATCAAAGACATAAGCGTTTGAAGGGTTCACCAAAGACATAGCTTATAGCTTAACGGAATATTGACCTTGTTGAAATCTATTACACCACCGTTAGTTGGTCAAGCACACTTTCTCATGTCAAAGATACATTACATTGACTTGAACTTAGCTAATAGAGATAACATGTGTAAAAGTATTATATGAACATGGATAGCTCTAATGATCTAGTTTGACTTCATAACTCGTTAGAGTAAACTCATGAAGGGTTCACCAAAGACATAAGCGTATGAAAGGTTCATCAAAGACATAGCTTATAGATTAACAGAAGATTGACCTTGTTGTAACTTATTACACCACCGTTAGTTGGCCTAGCACACTTTCTCATGTGAAAGTTACATTACATTGCCTTGTACTTAGCTAATAGAGATACCATGTGAAAAAGTATTATATGAACATGGATAGCTCTAATGATCTAGTTTAACTTCATAACTCGTTAGAGTAAACTCATGAAGGGTTCACCAAAGACATAAGCGTATGAAAGGTTCATCAAAGACATAGCTCATAGATTAACAGAAGATTGACTTTGTTGCAACCTATTACACCAACGTTAGTTGGCCTACCACACTTTCTCATGTGAAAATTACATTGCATTGCCTTGTACTTAGCTAATAGAGATAACATGTGTAGAAGTATGATATGAACATGGATAGCTCTAATGATCTAGCTTGATTTCATAACTCGTTAGAATAAGCTCATGAAGGGTTCATCAAAGACATAAGCGTATGAAGGGTTCACCAAAGACATAACTTATAGCTTAACGGAAGATAGACCTTGTTGCAACCTATTACACCACCGTTAGTTGGCCTAGCACACTTTCTCATGTGAAAGTTACATTACATTGCCTTGTACTTAGCTAATAGAGATACCATGTGAAAAAGTATTATAGGAACATGGATAGCTCTAATGATCTAGCTAGACTTCATAACTCGTTAGAGTAAACTCATGAAGGGTTCATCAAAGACATAAGCGTTTGAAGGGTTCACCAAAGACATAGCTTATAGCTTAACGGAATATTGACCTTGTTGAAATCTATTACACCACCGTTAGTTGGTCAAGCACACTTTCTCGTGTCAAAGATACATTACATTGACTTGAACTTAGCTAATAGAGATAACATGTGTAAAAGTATTATATGAACATGGATAGCTCTAATGATCTAGTTTGACTTCATAACTCGTTAGAGTAAACTCATGAAGGGTTCACCAAAGACATAAGCGTATGAAAGGTTCATCAAAGACATAGCTTATAGATTAACAGAAGATTGACCTTGTTGCAACTTATTACACCACCGTTAGTTGGCCTAGCACACTTTCTCATGTGAAAGTTACATTACATTGCCTTGTACTTAGCTAATAGAGATACCATGTGAAAAAGTATTATATGAACATGGATAGCTCTAATGATCTAGTTTAACTTCATAACTCGTTAGAGTAAACTCATGAAGGGTTCACCAAAGACATAAGCGTATGAAAGGTTCATCAAAGACATAGCTCATAGATTAACAGAAGATTGACTTTGTTGCAACCTATTACACCAACGTTAGTTGGCCTACCACACTTTCTCATGTGAAAGTTACATTGCATTGCCTTGTACTTAGCTAATAGAGATATCATGTGTAAAAGTATTATATGAACATGGATAGCTCTAATGATCTAGCTTGACTTCATAACTCGTTAGAATAAGGTCATGAAGGGTTCATCAAAGACATACGCGTATGAAGGGTTCACCAAAGACACAGCTTATAGCTTAATGGAAGATTGACCTTGTTGCAACCTATTACACCACCTTTAGTTGGCCTACCACACTTTCTCATATGAAAGTTACTTTACATTGCTTAAAACTTAGCTAATAGAGATACCATGTGTAAAAGTATTATATGAACATGGATAGCTCTAATGATCTAGCTTGATTTCATAACTCATTAGAATAAGCTCATGAAGGGTTCATCAAAGACATAAGCGTATGAAGGGTTCACCAAAGACATAGCTTATAGCTTAACGGAAGATTGACCTGGTTGCAACCTATTACACCACCGTTAGTTGGCCTAGCACACTTTCTCATGTGAAAGGTACATTACATTGCCTTGTACTTTGCTAATAGAGATAACATGTGTAGAAGTATGATATGAACATGGATAGCTCTAATGATCTAGCTTGACTTCATAACTTGTTAGAGTAAACTCATGAAGGGTTCACCAAAGACATAAGCGTATGAAGGGTTCACCAAAGACATAGCTTATAGCTTAACGGAAGATTGACCTTGTTGCAACCTATTACACCACCGTTAGTTGGCCTAGCACACTTTCTCATGTGAAAGTTACATTACATTGCCTTGTACTTAGCTAATAGAGATACCATGTGAAAAAGTATTATATGAACATGGATAGCTCTAATGATTTAGCTAGACTTCATAACTCGTTAGAGTAAACTCATGAAGGGTTCATCAAAGACATAAGCGTTTGAAGGGTTCACCAAAGACATAGCTTATAGCTTAACGGAAGATTGACCTTGTTGAAATCTATTACACCACCGTTAGTTGGTCAAGCACACTTTCTCATGTCAAAGATACATTACATTGACTTGAACTTAGCTAATAGAGATAACATGTGTAAAAGTATTATATGAACATGGATAGCTCTAATGATCTAGTTTGACTTCATAACTCGTTAGAGTAAACTCATGAAGGGTTCATCAAAGACATACGCGTATGAAGGGTTCACCAAAGACACAGCTTATAGCTTAATGGAAGATTGACCTTGTTGCAACCTATTACACCACCTTTAGTTGGCCTACCACACTTTCTCATATGAAAGTTACTTTACATTGCTTAAAACTTAGCTAATAGAGATACCATGTGTAAAAGTATTATATGAACATGGATAGCTATAATGATCTACCTTGATTTCATAACTCGTTAGAATAAGCTCATGAAGGGTTCATCAAAGACATAAGCGTATGAACAGTTTATTAGTCAAGTCCTCACTCAGCCACATTAATCCATAATCCAAGAGGCTGAGTGACCCATCCAACAAATAAGAAGAAAAAGCCCAGCTGAGCCCACTAAGGAGGGAAGAAGGAGCTGTTTGAAGAAAGAGAAGTGAGAAAGCTTTCAAAGTGGTCCACACCATCTGCAGCTAGCCGTTGGAATTATGCTGGTGTGGTCCCCCCCCTCTTTCCTTATTTGCCAAGACATTTCTAGTCCTTTCCTCTCTTGTGTTTTATTCTTTCTTCTTTATGCAAAACCCTAAATAGTTGCTGTGGCTATTTAAAGGAGACCACATGTGTAAACAAAAAAAAGACAACAAGTTCTTCTTCACTCTCTTTAGTTTTCGGATTCTTTACTCCATTTCTTTCCATTCTTGATCATAATGCTCACATTCTAACATGGTATCAGAGCATTTCTGATCCATTCTTCTCTCTATTCTTCTGGTTCATATTCTCCATTCTATTCTCTTTAAAACTCTTCCTAATCCCACCTCATTCTCTCTGTTCCGCTGCAGTTGGTTCCACCATTGTTGTACGGACCATAGCTTCCATTTTTCTGTTTTTTTTGTGTCTCAGAAAGTTTCAATCTTTCATCCTAAACCTCCAAAGGCCATCCTCTCTGTGTTGTAAAGGAAAGTCTCGGTTTTTCAAGTGCAAGTTTCGAACCTGCACCTTCAAATCGTCATTCAAGGTCCAATGGAGACCAACAAGCATGTTCAGGTGCCAGTGGTTCTCAAGGGTGTGAACTACCTTCTATGGGCAAGGACTGTCAAGACTACTCTCTGCAGCCACAAAGGGCTTTAGAGCCACGTGGTGAAAAGTAGGCCAGTAAAATTTGACCTCTCTGATGGTGAAGATGATGGAGAAGAAGTCCTTGATGAGGAGGACGAGTGGTTCCAAATGGATCAGGCTGTGCTGTCCATCATTCGCAACTCCTTAGAGCCTTCAATCCTTGAAGGTTATTCCTACTGTGAAACTGCCAAGGAGCTGTGGGAGACACTCAAGAATGTCTATGGCAATGTCTCCAGCCTTACAAGGGTGTTTGAAGTAAAGAAAGCTCTAAACAACCTATCTCAAGATGATATGAACTTCACAGAATTTTTCGGAAAGTTTCGGTCTTTATGGGCTGAACTTGACATGCTAAGGCCAGCCACTAAGGATCCAAAGGAGATTCAAGACAGAAATGAGCAAGATAAGGTCTTCAGCCTTCTCCTCAACCTCAATCCTGGATTCAATGATCTTATCAAGCATATTCTTAGAGCCAACAAGCTTCCAAGCCTTGATGATGTATGCGCTCAGATTCAAAAGGAACAAGGGTCTATGGAGCTGTTTGGAGGAAAAGAGAGCGCTGGGCTTCTTATGGCTAACAAAGGAAGGTTTGAGAACAATAGGACTGAGGAAAGGAAGAGGCTCATGTGCGATCACTGCAAGAAGAAAGGGCATACAAAGGACAAGTGTTGGCTTCTTCACCCTCATCTCAAACCAGCTAAGTTCAAGGATGCAAAGGGAAACATAGCTCAAGAAGTGGCAGAGGATGGCTCAGCTATAACTCCATCTCAACTCACAACTCCAAAGGCTCCCGAGAACATATCAGCTGCGTCATCATCATTCCAGAGTGAGACCATCAAAAGGGCTGACCTTGAAGCTCTCATTCACACCCTAACTTCCCTCAGGGACTCTGGTATTGCCAATTACTCTTATAATGTCCATAAGCCGTTTATTGTTGATTCGGGGGCTTCTCACCACATGATTAGCGACCCAACCCTTATCAATGATGTGAAACCGGCCAGTGGTAGTGTGATCATAGCAAATGGCAGTAGGGTATCGGTTAGAGGTGTAGGGAATGTAGACTTATTCAATAGGCAATCTAAGGCTTTCTACTTACCAGAATTTACCTCTAACCTCTTGTCAGTTATTAAGGCTGCTAATGATCTCAAATGCTATGTGAAATTTGGGCCTAATGATGTTGAATTTCAGGATATTGAAACCGGAGGCATATTGGGAAACGGGATTGTCAAAGACGGACTCTACGTTCTTGAAGATCCTAAGCTTTTATCTCTTATTAGTGGCTGTGTTTCCGGTGTTTCTAATTCGGCTGTTGGTAGCCTGAGCAATGTAGTTTGGCATGCTAGACTAGGCCATCCTCATTCTCGTGCATTAGGATTAATGTTACCAAATGTTTTGTTTAACAATGTTGATTGTGAGGCTTGTGTTCTTGGTAAACATCGCAAAACAGTTTATTCAAATTCTTCCACCACCTATGATAATTGTTTAGAGTTGGTTCATTCGGATGTTTGGACATCTCCTTGTCTATCTAGAGATAGTCATAAGTATTTTGTCACATTTATTGATGAAAAATCTAAGTATACTTGGATAACATTGATGCCATCTAAGGATAGAGTCTTTGATGCATTCAAGAATTTCGAAAGTTACATAACTAATCAATTTAATGTGCAACTGAAGGTACTTAGAACCGACAATGGTGGAGAATATATGGGCAAACCTTTCCAAGAATACTTAGCCAAACAAGGCATCATACATCAAACAAGCTGTCCTTATAACCCCCAGCAAAACGGTGTGGCTGAGAGAAAGAACCGCCACTTGATGGAGGTTACAAGGTCACTCATGTTCCACATGCAAGTCCCAAAGCGTTTTTGGGGATATGCGGTTATGACAGCCTGCTATCTAATCAATCGGACACCTACAAAAGTCCTTAAGGACGAGTCTCCATATAAGGTATTGAACAAAACCAAACCTCCATTAGATCACTTACGGGTGTTTGGCTGTGTTTGTTATGTGTTAGTGCCCGGAGAGCTTAGGAACAAACTTGAAGCTAGAAGCAAGAAGTGTATGTTCATTGGCTATTCGTCTACTCAAAAGGGCTATAAGTGCTATGACCCGGAAACAAGAAGAGTCCATGTGTCCCGCGATGTCAAATTTATGGAGGAACGTGGACTCTACGGAGAAAGGAATTGGGAGGAGCTTCAGGATCTGTCTGAACCATCCATGGATAGAGCGGCCAGCTTACACTTTCTCCTCAATCGTCTCGGGGTTACTACTAATGACTCTACGGCTGCAGCTCCTACCCAACCTACGGTCTCACAACCGGGTAGAAAGCAGTTCAATCCATCTCCTCAATCACCAGGGCTGGGTTATGAGTCTGAGCATTCACACCCGGAGCAAGGTACTCAAATTGATCAGCTATCACCAAGCAAGGACTCAACAATACCAGACTCGACAGTACCAGACTCAACAGCACCAGCCCAATCCGATCCGCCTGATGATCTAGAGTCAGCTGATCCGCATGATGCCCTTGAGTCAGTTGCACCCGCTCCAACTGCTACCCAACCTCTTAGACGAAGTACACGGATTAGGAAGGATCCCTCTAATTGGAAGAACACTCGGGTTTACTACAATGCCCAGGCAGTGGCTCACGCTGATCAAGCTCTATTTTCGGTTGACCTCCTACCATCTCACTTTCAAGCATTTATGGGCAAGATAGAGGTGGATTATGTTCCCCAGAGCTATGATGAGGCGAAACAAATCAAAGAGTGGGTAATGGCTGTGGATGCTGAAACCGAGGCCATGGAGAAGAATCAAACTTGGGAGGAATCTGAGCTACCACCCGGAAAAAAGGCTGTCACTTCCAAGTGGGTGTTCACCATCAAGTATAAGAGTAATGGGGAGATTGAGCGGTTCAAAGCAAGACTGGTTGCCCGAGGCTTTACTCAGACCTATGGAGTGGATTACACCGACACATTTGCCCCAGTTGCCAAGCTTCACACGGTAAGAGTGGTCCTTTCATTAGCTACTAACTTGTCTTGGGATTTATGGCAGATGGATGTCAAAAATGCATTCCTCCAAGGAGAACTTGACGAGGAGGTATACATGACACCACCACCAGGCTTAGAATCCAAAGTCAGTCCCGGCAAAGTTCTTAGACTAAGAAAGGCCATCTATGGCTTAAAGCAATCACCTAGGGCGTGGTCACAAATTAAGCCATACACTCCGGGACCGCGGCTTCCGCAAATCTGAAGCTGACCACTCATTGTTCACTTCTACAAGTCACCAAGGTATTGTGGTTGTCCTCATATATGTCGATGATCTTATCATCTCGGGTGATGATAAGGAAGGCATTGAGGCTACCAAATCTTATCTCCACTCTGTATTTGATATTAAAGATTTAGGTGAGCTTAAATATTTTCTAGGGATTGAAATATGTCGCTCTTCGGAGGGTCTCTTTCTCTCTCAACGAAAATATACTCTTGATTTGCTTCGTGAGACAGGGATGGACACAAATAAACCGGCCAAAACGCCTCTGGAGGATGGTTACAAGGTCAACCGAAAGGGGGAGAAAGATGATGGGATGTTTGAAGACATTACCACATACCGACGATTGGTAGGTAAGCTCATTTATTTAACAATTTCTAGACCAGACCTTTGTTTTGCAGTGAACCAGGTGAGCCAGCACATGCAAGCTCCAACGAAGCATCATTGGGCTATTGTGGAAAGAATTCTGCGGTATCTCAAAGGGAGTTCAAACCAAGGAGTATGGATGGGAAAGAATGAGAGCCCAACCATTGCTGGATATTGTGATGCGGATTGGGCTGGAGATAGGAATGATAGGAAATCCACCACAGGATATTGCACATTTATTGGAGGGAATTTAGTAACTTGGAAGACTAAGAAGCAAAAGGTAGTAGCATGCTCAAGTGCAGAGGCTGAGTATAGAGCCATGAGGAGGCTCACAGATGAGTTGGTATGGCTGAAGGCACTTCTCCATAATCTAGGCCAAGATACAAAGGATCCGATAATTATGCATTGTGACAACCAAGCTGCAATTCACATAGCATCCAATCCGGTCTTTCATGAAAGAACCAAGCACGTTGAAGTGGACTGCCACAAAGTCAGAGAACGGATAGAAGAAGGAGTGGTTCTCCCATGCTACACACCAAGTGGTGACCAATTGGCGGACATCTTTACCAAGGCTGCAAGTTCCAAAGTTTGCGATCACATCTATAGCAAACTTGGACTTGTAAGCTTGGACCGCCCTTGACTTCAAGTTCCCTAATCTGGAGAAAGCACTCTTTTTCCCTCTATAAGTTTTTTCCCAAGTGGTTTTCCTTATAGAGGTTTTTTAATGAGGTGTGGACTTTGGGTTTCCAAGTTAAGTCTTCATTCCTTGCGACTTAACTTGAGGGGGAGTATTAGTCAAGTCCTCACTCAGCCACATTAATCCATAATCCAAGAGGCTGAGTGACCCATCCAACAAATAAGAAGAAAAAGCCCAGCTGAGCCCACTAAGGAGGGAAGAAGGAGCTGTTTGAAGAAAGAGAAGTGAGAAAGCTTTCAAAGTGGTCCACACCAGCTGCAGCTAGCCGTTGGAATTATGCTGGTGTGGTCCCCCCCCCTCTTTCCTTATTTGCCAAGACATTTCTAGTCCTTTCCTCTCTTGTGTTTTATTCTTTCTTCTTTATGCAAAACCCTAAATAGTTGATGTGGCTATTTAAAGGAGACCACATGTGTAAACAAAAAAAAGACAACAAGTTCTTCTTCACTCTCTTTAGTTTTCGGATTCTTTACTCCATTTCTTTCCATTCTTGATCATAATGCTCACATTCTAACACAGTTCACCAAAGACATAGCTTATAGCTTATCGGAAGATTGACCTTGTTGAAACCTATTACACCACCGTTAGTTGGCCTAGCACACTTTCTTCATTTGAAAGTTACATTACATTGTCTTGTACTTAGCTAATAGAGATAACATGTGTAGAAGTATTATATGAACATGGATAGCTCTAATGATCTAGCTTGATTTCATAACTCGTTAGAACAAGCTCATGAAGGGTTCATCAAAGACATAAGCGTATGAAAGGTTCACCAAAGACATAACTTATAGCTTAACGGAAGATAGACCTTGTTGCAACCTATTACACCACCGTTAGTTGGCCTAGCACACTTTCTCATGTGAAAGTTACATTACATTGCCTTAAACTTAGCTAATAGACATACCATGTGTAAAAGTATTATAGGAACATGGATAGCTCTAATGATCTAGCTTGACGTTATAACTCGTTAGAATAAGTTCATGAAGGGTTCATCAAAGACATAAGCGTATGAAAGATTCACCAAAGACATAGCTTATAGCTTAACGGAAGATTGACCTTGTTGCAACCTATTACACCACCGTTAGTTGGCCTAGCATACTTTCTCATGTGAAAGTTACATTACATTGCCTTGTACTTAGCTAATAGAGATACCATTTGTAAAAGTATTATATGAACATGGATAGCTCTAATGACCTAGCTTGACTTCATAACTCGTTAGAATAAGCTCATGAAGGGTTCATCAAAGACATAAGCGTATGAGGGGTTCACCAAAGAGATAGCTTATAGCTTAACGGAAGATTGACCTTGTTGCAACCTATTACACCACCGTTAGTTGGCCTACCACACTTTCTCATGTGAAAGTTACATTACATTGCCTTGTACTTAGCTAATAGAGATAACATGTGTAGAAGTATGATATGAACATGGATAGCTCTAATGATCTAGCTTGACTTCATAACTCGTTAGAATAAGCTCATGAAGGGTTCACCAAAGACATAAGCGTATAAAGGGTTCACCAAAGACATAGCTTATAGATTAACAGAAGATTGACCTTGTTGCAACCTATTACACCACCGTTAGTTGGCGTAACACACTTTCTCATGTGAAAGTTACATTACATTGCCTTGTACTTAGCTAATAGAGATACCATGTGTAAAAGTATTATATGAACATGGATAGCTCTAATGATCTAGCTTGACTTCATAACTTGTTAGAGTAAACTCATGAAGGGTTCACCAAAGACATAAGCGTATGAAGGGTTCACCAAAGACATAGCTTATAGCTTAACAGAAGATTGACCTTGTTGCAACCTATTACACCACCGTTAGTTGGCCTAGCACACTTTCTCATGTGAAAGTTACATTACATTGCCTTAAACTTAGCTAATAGACATACCATGTGAAAAAGTATTATATGAACATGGATAGCTCTAATGATTTAGCTAGACTTCATAACTCGTTAGAGTAAACTCATGAAGGGTTCATCAAAGACATAAGCGTTTGAAGGGTTCACCAAAGACATAGCTTATAGCTTAACGGAAGATTGACCTTGTTGAAATCTATTACACCACCGTTAGTTGGTCAAGCACACTTTCTCATGTCAAAGATACATTACATTGACTTGAACATAGCTAATAGAGATAACATGTGTAAAAGTATTATATGAACATGGATAGCTCTAATGATCTAGCTTGACTTCATAACTCGTTAGAGTAAACTCATGAAGGGTTCACCAAAGACAAAAGCGTATGAAAGGTTCATCAAAGACATAGCTTATAGATTAACAGAAGATTGACCTTGTTGCAACTTATTACACCACCGTTAGTTGGCCTACCACACTTTCTCATTTGAAAGTTACATTACATTACCTTGTACTTAGCTAATAGAGATACCATGTGTAAAAGTTTTATATGAACATGGATAGCTCTAATAATCTAGCTTGATTTCATAACTCGTTAGAATAAGGTCATGAAGGGTTCATCAAAGACATAAGCGTATGAAGGGTTCACCAAAGACATAGCTTATAGCTTAACGGAAGATTAACCTTGTTGCAACCTATTACACCACCGTTAGTTGGCCTAGCACACTTTCTCATGTGAAAGTTACATTACATTGCCTTGTACTTAGCTAATAGAGATAACATGTGTAGAAGTATGATATGAACATGGATAGCTCTAATGATCTACCTTGACTTCATAACTCGTTAGAGTAAACTCATGAAGGGTTCACCAAAGGCATAAGCGTATGAAAGGTTCATCAAAGACATAGCTTATAGATTAACAGAAGATTGACCTTGTATCAACCTATTACACCACCGTTAGTTGGCCTACCACACTTTCTCATGTGAAAGTTACATTGCACTGCCTTGTACTTAGCTAATAGAGATACCATGTGTAAAAGTATTATATGAACATGGATAGCTCTAATGATCTAGCTTGACTTCATAACTCGTTAGAATAAGGTCATGAAGGGTTCATCAAAGACATAAGCGTTTGAAGGGTTCACCAAAGACATAGCTTATAGCTTAACGGAAGATTGACCTTGTTGAAACCTATTACACCACCGTTAGTTGGTCAAGCATACTTTCTCATGTCAAAGATACATTACATTGACTTGAACATAGCTAATAGAGATAACATGTGTAAAAGTATTATATGAACATGGATAGCTCTAATGATCTAGTTTGACTTCATAACTCGTTAGAGTAAACTCATGAAGGGTTCACCAAAGACATAAGCGTATGAAAGGTTCATCAAAGACATAGCTTATAGATTAACAGAAGATTGACCTTGTTGCAACTTATTACACCACCGTTAGTTGGCCTAGCACACTTTCTCATGTGAAAGTTACATTACATTGCCTTGTACTTAGCTAATAGAGATACCATGTGTAAAAGTATTATATGAACATGGATAGCTCTAATAATCTAGCTTGATTTCATAACTCGTTAGAATAAGCTCATGAAGGGTTCATCAAAGACATAAGCGTATTGATATGATCCGAGGTCCGAGCTTGAGCCCTTGGATCCGTGTAGAAGATGACGGTGATGGCGGAAGGAGGATTCAAGAGAGATGTGGTTCAATCTCTTGAAATCCGATGGTGTTGGTGATAGCTTTGAGCGTGCGAATATGAGATAGATGGAGGAGTGATGAAGCGAACCACAAGGGGGTGGTAAACCCTTGATACAGCCTCGGCCGAGAAGAAGAGAGACACACTCAATCTAGCTTCAAGGAGGGTCCAATCTAGAGGAAAACTCAATAGAGAGGAAAGAAGGAAGGCTTGTGGCCTTGTTTCAATTCTTTTCTTAAGTGGTTACCCTTGAATAAAAGAGTGTTTGCCTTTAAATAGGCTACAAGAAAACCCAAGGGATTGCCCTAGTCAACCCTTTGGTCAACAAAGCTCCCAATGGTCACAAAGTAAAACTAACAACAAAGACCGAAAATAAACAAAGGAAAAATGGTAGAGTGTTTTCCTAGATAGAATCACATCTCCTTAAGATCATACTTGTCACTCCAATGTTTCCAAGTGAGTCTTAAGTGGGATAAGAGATGTGATGCCTTAGATGTTCAAGCCTCGTTAAAACCCTTCCCTAGATCCCAACACGGTGAACTAGGGGTAGGGAAAGAGTACTCTAATAATCCAAGGTCTTTTTGGTTGTGTTCTCACGGATGGATTGTGAGAACACACAAGACCTTGTCCCCAAGGCTGCATGTCCGAGACCTTAAGTGTGTTAAGTCCGAGGTGTGGGCCAACGCGTATTGTATGGTCGCGGGTTCTAGCTCGGTCGCGGGGTGGCTGCTGCGATCCACTTCTTCTTCTTGTTCCCGTAGCTTGTGGATGAAAGTCTGGATCTTCCCTTTAAGTTTTTGAGCCTTGCCCCTTGTCATGATCTCATTTGGTATGAATGGAACGGATCGGCTGTCCGCGATCCGGCTTGGTGTGGTGTAGATGGCCGCATCATTCCCTCCCTCTTCAAGATCTTTGGTCTCCAAAGGTTTAACATCTCCTACATCAAAAGGAGTCAAGTCAGTAACATTAAATGTGGTAGAGACATTAAACTCACCCGGAAGTTCGAGGCGGTAGGCGTTGTCATTGATTTTCTCGACCACTTTGAATGGTCCGTCTCCGCGATAGTCGAGCTTGTGTTTCCTTTTGGTGGGAAATCTCTCGGGTCTCATGTGCAACCACACCCAATCTCCTGGCTGGAACAAGACTTGCTTCCTCCTTTTATTGACCCGGGCCATGACTTGTTCATTCCGCTTCTCTATATTATCGAACACCTTCTCGAAGAGCTTCTTCATGGTCTCGGCTTTGGTGGACCCTTCAACGTCCATTTGCTCGGCTGGTGGCAATGGTGTAAGGCTCAAAGGAGTGTCCGGGTTACGTCCATACACCACTTCAAAAGGTGATAGCCTAGTTGTCGAGTGTCTAGCCGAGTTATATGCGAACTCCACAAGGGGAAGACACTCAACCCAATTGTTCAAGTTGCTGCCAATCGTAGATCGGAGAAGAGCTCCAAGTGTGCGGTTGACTACTTCGGTTTGGCCGTCCGTTTGAGGATGACATATGGTAGAGAACAGCAATTTAGTCCCTAGTTTCTTCCACAAGGTTCTCCAAAAGTGTGATAAGAATTTTGTGTCCCGGTCGGAGACGATGGTTCTAGGAATGCCATGAAGCCGCACCACTTCCTTGAAGAATAGAGTGGCGGTTTGTGATGCGTCATTAGTCTTGGCGCATGGGATGAAGTGAGCCATCTTGGAAAACCTATCAACCACCACAAAGATTGAGTCCTTATGATGTACCTTAGGCAGCCCCAAAACAAAGTCCATAGAGATGTCCACCCAAGGTAATGTAGGAATCGGCAATGGAAGGTATAACCCGTGCGGGTGGACCTTAGACTTGGCCCTTTTGCAAGCCACGCATCGATCACAATGAGTTACCACCATCTTTTTCATCCTTGGCCAATAAAAATGTTCCTTCAACACACTTAACGTCTTCTCAACACCAAAGTGTCCCATTAATCCTCCACCGTGAGCCTCTTTGACCAACAACTCCCTTATTGAGCTTTGGGGGATGCATAGCCGCTTGTCCTTGAATAGGAAGCCATCATGGATGTAAAACTTAGTGTAAGAATTGGCTCCATGTCCTGTAAACGCATCCTTCAAGTCTGGGTCTTCTTCATATAAACTCTTAAGTGACTCAAACCCAAGCATCTTCGATTCCATGGTGGTGATAAGCGTATGTCTCCTAGAAAGTGCATCGGCCACCACGTTTTCTTTGCCTTTCTTGTACTTGATGACATAAGGGAAGGTCTCTATGAACTCCAGCCACTTAGCATGGCGTTTCTTCAAAGTGGTTTGACCCCTTAGATGTTGTAGTGTCTCGTGATCGGTATGGATGACACATTCTTTGGACAAGAGGTAGTGCTGCCATGTTTGCATTGCCCGCACCAAGGCATAGAGTTCCTTGTCATAAGTGGGGTAGTTGAGAGAAGCCCCACTTAGCTTCTCACTAAAGTATGCAACCGGCTTGCCTCCTTGAGTCAAAACAGCACCAATACCTACACCGGAGGCATCACATTCCACTTCAAAAGTCTTGTTGAAATCTGGCAAGACGAGTATGGGAGCATGTGTGAGACGGTACTTGAGGTCTAAGAATGACCTGTCTTGAGCTTCTCCCCACTCAAAGCCAACACTCTTCTTGATCACCGATGTCAAAGGTGCGGCCAATGTGCTGAAATCTTTAACAAACCGGCGGTAGAAACTTGCTAAGCCGTGGAAGCTCCGAACTTGGCTGATGTTAGTGGGTCTAGGCCAGCCCCTAATGGCTTCAATCTTTTCTAAGTCCACTCGAAGTCCCTGTGAGCTAACCACAAAGCCAAGAAAAACAAGCTCACTAGCACAAAACGTACACTTCTTAAGATTCGCATATAGACCTTCCAACCTAAGCGCTTCTAAGACTAGTCCTAAATGTTCCACATGATCAACCAAGCAAGTACTATAGATCAATATATCATCAAAGTAAACTACTACGAATTTACTTATATATGGCCGAAGGATATGGTTCATGAGCCTCATGAAGGTACTCGGTGCATTGGTGAGGCCGAAAGGCATCACAAGCCATTCGTATAGGCCATGCTTGGTTTTGAAAGCGGTCTTCCACTCATCTCCTTCTTTCATGCGTACTTGGTGGTATCCACTCTTGAGATCAATTTTGGAGAAGAGGGTCGCTCCACTTAGCTCGTCCAACATGTCGTCTAGCCGCGGTATGGGATGCCTATATTTGATAGTGATGTTGTTGATGGCTCGGCAATCCACACACATTCGGTATGTACCATCTTTCTTAGGTACCAACAAGACCGGAACGGCACAAGGGCTCAAGCTTTCCCGCACATATCCCTTATCCATCAAGTCTCGGACTTGTTTCTCGAGCTCCTTGGCGTCGTTTGGATTGACCCTATAGGCTGGTCGATTAGGTAGTTGTGCCCCGGGAATGAAGTCTATTTGGTGTTCAATACCCCTTTGAGGAGGCAGCCCCGGTGGTAGCTCTTCCGGAAACACTTCCTTAAATCGATCAAGGACTTGTTGCACTTCCTTTGGCAATGTGATCTCGGATTCACCTACACTCAAAAGTTCTCTGTAGACCATTAATACCACATGACAAGTAGGATCATGAATTGCTTTCCTAATATTACTAGAAGTAATGAGGAAATTAGGCTTAGAACTACACTTCTCCTTAGACAACTTCAATTGCATTTCACGGACTTGAGAAGGCAACAAAGGTGCTAAACTAATCCGTCTTTTATCATGCATCAATGAGTACCTATTAGTTCTACCATCATGCACAACTTCCCTATCAAATTGCCATGGCCGACCTAACAAAATATGAGTAGCTTGCATAGGAACAACATCACACAACACTTCATCACAATACTTTCCAATACTAAAGGATATCTTGACTTGTTCATTAATTTTTAATTCAGTTTTATCATTTAGCCACCTAAGTTTATATGGATGCGGATGTTTAGTGGTGTCTAGCTGTAATTTTTCTACCATGTATGAGCTAGCCACATTAGTGCAAGAGCCACCATCAATGATAAGAGAGCAAACCTTTCCTCTTACCGTACATCTTGTATGAAAGATGTTCTCACGTTGAGCGGTCTCATCCGGTCCTTGCGTTGCACTTAAAGCCCTCATGGTGACTAAGATGTCACCTACATCCGGATACTCAATCTCTTCCTCGGCATCAACTTCCTCATCTTGATGTTCCATCTCGTCTTGAGACTCATATTCACCGGTGGAAGTGATGATCATGGCTCTCGGATTGGGACACTCTCTAGCGTAGTGTCCGCGGCCTCTACACTTGTAGCACATGATGTCTCGAGTCTTTTGGATCGTGGAGGCTCCTCTTGGGTCAGCTCTAGGCTCAGTAGTAGGCTCTCGGAGCTTAAAAGGAACCCGAGTTTCATTGGCCACTCCTTTACCCCTATCTTGGTACTTAGGAGGGTTCGGGTTTGAACCGGAGGCTTGAGCCTTCCATGGAGAATTGGTGAGTGGTCTGGTCCGGGACTTCTTCTTGAGGTGACCCTCAACCTGAATAGCTAGGTGGAGGAGCTCGTTGAAGTCGCTGTAGGTGTGCATCTCCACCTTATGTGCGATCCGATCTTGAAGACCGTCAAGGAATTGAGCCATGAGAGTCTCTTCCGTGTCTTCCAAGTTGAGACGGTTCCGTAAGTGTTCAAACTCCTCATAGTACTCCTCTACGCTCTTACTGCCTTGCACAAGTTTTCTAAACTTCCTTTGGAGCTCTCGGTGGTAAAGGGGAGGTACATATCTAGCCTTCATCATGAACTTCATGATCTCCCACGATTGGACCGGAACATCGCCATTCCTTCTTCTCTTGGCCGCATCTCTATCCCACCAGGTTAGGGCGTGATCAGTGAGTTGTGCGGCTGCGTAGGACACCTTTCTTGGCTCTTCATAGCGGTAGACTTCAAAGATGTGATCCATCCTACGCTCCCAATCAAGGTAAGCTTCCGGATCCACTTTACCCGCGAAGGTTGGTGGTGTGATCCGCAAGTGAGGTGAGAGAGCTCGGGGCTGGCCTTGTTGTCCTCTTTCATCATGATTTCGACCTTCTCTTGGCCTTGATCTCCTAAAAGGAGGAGGCTGGAAATAATCTTCCTCGGATAGCCCCTCAACGCCCGGATCAACGTTTGGTGGAGGTGCTTGTGGTCGCGGCTGTTCGACTCGGCCTAGGCGTTCTCCAAGCTGTTGGAGTTGGGCTTGAATGCCCGTGAGGAGGGCTGAGAGGTCTGGTGGTTCGGCCATCACACGTACCTTGCAAAGAAAGAAAGTTCAAAACAATCTTAGTGCGGTCCGTACAAATTATGGATAATAAGCTTCCGCGGGATTAAAATGATAGGGTGCGGATAAATTTTAGGGGCCTAAGGATTTAACCACAAGCAAGAGGGAGTTACTGCAGTAACAATTCAAATTTTGGGCTCCACCAAGGCAGGACCACTTGGTTTTGCCAGCACTCACAAGAAGACAAACTAGTACAAAGTGGTCCACACCACTTTGTTACAAAATTGCACAAAGGCCCTCTCTTTGGAGAGAGCTTCAACAATGGCGGTTTAAGCTGCTAAAAACCAGAGGAAACAACCTAGCTAACATGAATAACAATAACAGCAAACACATCTCAAGTTCACAAATTGGCCTAAGCTAGCAAATGGCTTTAACGGAGCAAGTTTTAGAAGGAAATATTGAGTCTTTAGAAATCAGCAAACAAACGATTTGAACCAGCTGGAAACTCAAATTTTCTAGACCTATTAACCTTAAATCAAGTGTAAACAACCTCAGCAAGCAAAGCTAAACACCCTAGCTAGATTCAACACTCAAACAAGCGCAAAGGTTCAAGTTTTATCAAGAACTAGCAAAAATCCGACAATGAGAGAAAGGTGGAAGCTTTAGTGAGGAAAGATGCAACCTTTAGGATGTTTTGGCTCTGATACCAAAACGATATGATCCGAGGTCCGAGCTTGAGCCCTTGGATCCGTGTAGAAGATGACGGTGATGGCGGAAGGAGGATTCAAGAGAGATGTGGTTCAATCTCTTGAAATCCGATGGTGTTGGTGATAGCTTTGAGCGTGCGAATATGAGATAGATGGAGGAGTGATGAAGCGAACCACAAGGGGGTGGTAAACCCTTGATACAGCCTCGGCCGAGAAGAAGAGAGACACACTCAATCTAGCTTCAAGGAGGGTCCAATCTAGAGGAAAACTCAATAGAGAGGAAAGAAGGAAGGCTTGTGGCCTTGTTTCAATTCTTTTCTTAAGTGGTTACCCTTGAATAAAAGAGTGTTTGCCTTTAAATAGGCTACAAGAAAACCCAAGGGATTGCCCTAGTCAACCCTTTGGTCAACAAAGCTCCCAATGGTCACAAAGTAAAACTAACAACAAAGACCGAAAATAAACAAAGGAAAAATGGTAGAGTGTTTTCCTAGATAGAATCACATCTCCTTAAGATCATACTTGTCACTCCAATGTTTCCAAGTGAGTCTTAAGTGGGATAAGAGATGTGATGCCTTAGATGTTCAAGCCTCGTTAAAACCCTTCCCTAGATCCCAACACGGTGAACTAGGGGTAGGGAAAGAGTACTCTAATAATCCAAGGTCTTTTTGGTTGTGTTCTCACGGATGGATTGTGAGAACACACAAGACCTTGTCCCCAAGGCTGCATGTCCGAGACCTTAAGTGTGTTAAGTCCGAGGTGTGGGCCAACGCGTATTGTATGGTCGCGGGTTCTAGCTCGGTCGCGGGGTGGCTGCTGCGATCCACTTCTTCTTCTTGTTCCCGTAGCTTGTGGATGAAAGTCTGGATCTTCCCTTTAAGTTTTTGAGCCTTGCCCCTTGTCATGATCTCATTTGGTATGAATGGAACGGATCGGCTGTCCGCGATCCGGCTTGGTGTGGTGTAGATGGCCGCATCACGTATGAAGGGTTCACCAAAGACATAGCTTATAGCTTAACGGAAGATTGACCTTGTTGCAACCTATTACACCACCGTTAGTTGGCCTAGCACACTTTCTAATGTGAAAGTTACATTACATTGCCTTGTACTTAGCTAATAGAGATAACATGTGTAGAAGTATAATATGAACATGGATAGCTCTAATGATCTACCTTGACTTCATAACTCGTTAGAATAAGCTCATGAAGCGTTCACCATAGACATAAGCGTATAAAAGGTTCATCAAAGACATAGCTTATAGATTAACAGAAGATTGACCTTGTTGCAACCTATTACACCCCCGTTAGTTGGCCTAGCACACTTTCTGATGTGAAAGTTACATTACATTGCCTTGTACTTAGCTAATAGAGATAACATGTGTAGAAGTATCATATGAACATGGATAGCTCTAATGATCTACCTTGACTTCATAACTCGTTAGAGTAAACTCATGAAGGGTTCACCAAAGGCATAAGCGTATGAAAGGTTCATCAAAGACATAGCTTATAGATTAACAGAAGATTGACCTTGTTGCAACCTATTACACCACCGTTAGTTGGCCTACCACACTTGCTCATGTGAAAGTTACATTGCATTGCCTTGTACTTAGCTAATAGAGATACCATGTGTAAAAGTATTATATGAACATGGATAGCTCTAATGATCTAGCTTGACTTCATAACTCGTTAGAATAAGGTCATGAAGGGTTCATCAAAGACATAAGCGTTTGAAGGGTTCACCAAAGACATAGCTTATAGCTTAACGGAAGATTGACCTTGTTGAAACCTATTACACCATCGTTAGTTGGTCAAGCACACTTTCTCATGTCAAAGATACATTACATTGACTTGAACATAGCTAATAGAGATATCATGTGTAAAAGTATTATATGAACATGGATAGCTCTAATGATCTAGTTTCATTTCATAACTCGTTAGAGTAAACTCATGAAGGGTTCACCAAAGACATAAGCGTATGAAAGGTTCATCAAAGACATAGCTTATAGATTAACAGAAGATTGACCTTGTTGCAACTTATTACACCACCGTTAGTTGGCCTAGCACACTTTCTCATGTGAAAGTTACATTACATTGCCTTGTACTTAGCTAATAGAGATACCATGTGTAAAAGTATTATATGAACATGGATAGCTCTAATAATCTAGCTTGATTTCATAACTCGTTAGAATAAGCTCATGAAGGGTTCATCAAAGACATAAGCGTATGAAGGGTTCACGAAAGACATAGCTTATAGCTTAACGGAAGATTGACCTTGTTGCAACCTATTACACCACCGTTAGTTGGCCTAGCACACTTTCTCATGTGAAAGTTACATTACATTGTCTTGTACTTAGCTAATAGAGATAACATGTGTAGAAGTATAATATGAACATGGATAGCTCTAATGATCTACCTTGACTTCATAACTCGTTAGAATAAGCTCATGATGCGTTCACCATAGACATAAGCGTATAAAAGGTTCATCAAAGACATAGCTTATAGATTAACAGAAGATTGACCTTGTTGAAACCTATTACACCCCCGTTAGTTGGCCTAGCACACTTTCTCATGTGAAAGTTACATTACATTGCCTTGTACTTAGCTAATAGAGATACCATGTGTAAAAGTATTATATGAACATGGATAGCTATAATGATCTAGCTTGACTTCATAACTCGTTAGAATAAGCTCATGAAGGGTTCACCAAAGACATAAGCGTATGAAGGGTTCACCAAAGACATAGCTTATATGTTAACGGAAGATTGACCTTGTTGCAACCTATTACACCCCCGTTAGTTGGCCTAGCATACTTTCTCATGTGAAAGTTACATTACATTGCCTTGTACTTAGCTAATAGAGATACCATGTGTAAAAGTATTATATGAACATGGATAGCTATAATGATCTAGCTTGACTTCATAACTCGTTAGAATAAGCTCATGAAGGGTTCATCAAAGACATAAGCGTATGAAGGGTTCACCAAAGACATAGCTTATAGGTTAACGGAAGATTGACCTTGTTGCAACCTATTACACCCCAGTTAGTTGGCCTAGCACACTTTCTCATGTAAAAGTTACATTACATTGCCTTGTACTTAGCTAATAGAGATACCATGTGAAAAAGTATTATATGAACATGGATAGCTCTAATGATCTAGCTTGACTTCATAACTCGTTAGAATAAGGTCGTGAAGGGTTCATCAAAGACATACGCGTATGAAGGGTTCACCAAAGACACAGCTTATAGTTTAACGGAAGATTGACCTTGTTGCAACCTATTACACCACCGTTAGTTGGCCTAGCAGACTTTCTCATGTGAAAGTTACATTACATTGCCTTGTCCTTAGCTAATAGAGATACCATGTGTAAAAAATATTATATGAACATGGATAGCTCTAATGATCTAGCTTGATTTCATAACTCGTTAGAATAAGGTCATGAAGGGTTCATCAAAGACATACGCGTATGAAGGGTTCACCAAAGACATAGCTTATAGCTTATCGGAAGATTGACCTTGTTGAAACCTATTACACCACCGTTAGTTAGCCTAGCACACTTTCTTCATTTGAAAGTTACATTACATTGTCTTGTACTTAGCTAATAGAGATAACATGTGTAGAAGTATGATATGAACATGGATAGCTCTAATGATCTAGCTTGATTTCATAACTCGTTAGAACAAGCTCATGAAGGGTTCATCAAAGACATAAGCGTATGAAAGGTTCACCAAAGACATAACTTATAGCTTAACGGAAGATAGACCTTGTTGCAACCTATTACACCACCGTTAGTTGGCCTAGCATATTTCTCATGTGAAAGTTACATTACATTGCCTTAAACTTAGCTAATAGACATACCATGTGTAAAAGTATTATAGGAACATGGAAAGCTCTAATTATCTAGCTTGACGTTATAACTCGTTAGAATAAGCTCATGAAGGGTTCATCAAAGACATACGCGTATGAAAGATTCACCAAAGACATATCTTATAGCTTAACGGAAGATTGACCTTGTTGCAACCTATTACACCACCGTTAGTTGGCCTAGCACACTTTCTCATGTGAAAGTTACATTACATTGCCTTGTACTTAGCTAATAGAGATACCATGTGTAAAAGTATTATATGAACATGGATAGCTCTAATGACCTAGCTTGACTTCATAACTCGTTAGAATAAGCTCATGAAGGGTTCATCAAAGACATAAGCGTATGAGGGGTTCACCAAAGAGATAGCTTATAGCTTAACGGAAGATTGTCCTTGTTGCAACCTATTACACCACCGTTAGTTGGCCTAGCAGACTTTCTCATGTGAAAGTTACATTACTTTGCCTTGTACTTAGCTAATAGAGATACCATGTGTAAAAGTATTATATGAACATGGATAGCTCTAATGATCTAGCTTGACTTCATAACTCGTTAGAATAAGGTCATGAAGGGTTCATCAAAGACATACGCGTATGAAGAGTTCACCAAAGACATAGCTTATAGCTTAACGGAAGATTGACCTTGTTGCAACCTATTACACCACCATTAGTTGGCCTAGCACACTTTCTCATGTGAAAGTTACATTACATTGCCTTGTACTTAGCTAATAGAGATAACATGTGTAGAAGTATGATATGAACATGGATAGCTCTAATGATCTAGCTTGATTTCATAACTCATTAGAATAAGCTCATGAAGGGGTCATCAAAGACATAAGCGTATGAAGGATTCACCAAAGACATAGCTTATGCCTTAACGGAAGATTGACCTTGTTGCAACCTATTACACCACTGTTAGTTGGTCTAGCACACTTTCTCATGTGAAAGTTACATTACATTGCCTTGTACTTAGCTAATAGAGATAACATGTGTAAAAATATTATATGAACATGGATAGCTCTAATGATCTAGCTTGATTTCATAACTCGTTAGAATAAACTCATGAAGGGTTCACCAAAGACATAAGCGTCTAAAGGGTTCACCAAAGACATAGCTTATAGATTAACAGAAGATTGACCTTGTTGCAACCTATTACACCACCTTTAGTTGGCCTACCACACTTTCTCATGTGAAAGTTACATTACATTGCCTTGTACTTAGCTAATAGAGATACCATGTGTAAAAGTATTATATGAACATGGATAGCTCTAATGACCTAGCTTGACTTCATAACTCGTTAGAATAAGCTCATGAAGGGTTCATCAAAGACATAAGCGTATGAGGGGTTCACCAAAGAGATAGCTTATAGCTTAACGGAAGATTGTCCTTGTTGCAACCTATTACACCACCGTTAGTTGGCCTAGCAGACTTTCTCATGTGAAAGTTACATTACTTTGCCTTGTACTTAGCTAATAGAGATACCATGTGTAAAAGTATTATATGAACATGGATAGCTCTAATGATCTAGCTTGACTTCATAACTCGTTAGAATAAGGTCATGAAGGGTTCATCAAAGACATACGCGTATGAAGAGTTCACCAAAGACATAGCTTATAGCTTAACGGAAGATTGACCTTGTTGCAACCTATTACACCACCATTAGTTGGCCTAGCACACTTTCTCATGTGAAAGTTACATTACATTGCCTTGTACTTAGCTAATAGAGATAACATGTGTAGAAGTATGATATGAACATGGATAGCTCTAATGATCTAGCTTGATTTCATAACTCATTAGAATAAGCTCATGAAGGGGTCATCAAAGACATAAGCGTATGAAGGATTCACCAAAGACATAGCTTATGCCTTAACGGAAGATTGACCTTGTTGCAACCTATTACACCACTGTTAGTTGGTCTAGCACACTTTCTCATGTGAAAGTTACATTACATTGCCTTGTACTTAGCTAATAGAGATAACATGTGTAAAAATATTATATGAACATGGATAGCTCTAATGATCTAGCTTGATTTCATAACTCGTTAGAATAAACTCATGAAGGGTTCACCAAAGACATAAGCGTCTAAAGGGTTCACCAAAGACATAGCTTATAGATTAACAGAAGATTGACCTTGTTGCAACCTATTACACCACCTTTAGTTGGCCTACCACACTTTCTCATGTGAAAGTTACATTACATTGCCTTGTACTTAGCTAATAGAGATACCATGTGTAAAAGTATTATATGAACATGGATAGCTCTAATGATCTAGCTTGATTTCATAACTCATTAGAATAAGCTCATGAAGGGTTCATCAAAGACATAAGCGTATGAAGGGTTCACCAAAGACATAGCTTATAGCTTAACGGAAGATTGACCTTGTTGAAACCTATTACACCACCGTTAGTTGGCCTAGCACACTTTCTCATGTGAAAGGTACATTACATTGCCTTGTACTTTGCTAATAGAGATAACATGTGTAGAAGTATGATATGAACATGGATAGCTCTAATGATCTAGCTTGACTTCATAACTTGTTAGAGTAAACTCATGAAGGGTTCACCAAAGACATAAGCGTATGAAGGGTTCACCAAAGACATAGCTTATAGCTTAACGGAAGATTGACCTTGTTGCAACCTATTACACCACCGTTAGTTGGCCTTGCACACTTTCGCATGTGAAAGTTACATTACATTGCCTTGTACTTAGCTAATAGAGATACCATGTGAAAAAGTATTATATGAACATGGATAGCTCTAATGATTTAGCTAGACTTCATAACTCGTTAGAGTAAACTCATGAAGGGTTCATCAAAGAGATAAGCGTTTGAAGGGTTCACCAAAGACATAGCTTATAGCTTAACGGAAGATTAACCTTGTTGAAATCTATTACACCACCGTTAGTTGGTCAAGCACACTTTCTCATGTCAAAGATACATTACATTGACTTGAACTTAGCTAATAGAGATAACATGTGTAAAAGTATTATATGAACATGGATAGCTCTAATGATCTAGTTTGACTTCATAACTCGTTAGAGTAAACTCATGAAGGGTTCACCAAAGACATAAGCGTATGAAAGGTTCATCAAAGACATAGCTTATAGATTAACAGAAGATTGACCTTGTTGCAACTTATTACACCACCGTTAGTTGGCCTAGCACACTTTCTCATGTGAAAGTTACATTACATTGCCTTGTACTTAGCTAATAGAGATACCATGTGAAAAAGTATTATATGAACATGGATAGCTCTAATGATCTAGTTTGACTTCATAACTCGTTAGAGTAAACTCATGAAGGGTTCACCAAAGACATAAGCGTATGAAAGGTTCATCAAAGACATAGCTTATAGATTAACAGAAGATTGACTTTGTTGCAACCTATTACACCAACGTTAGTTGGCCTACCACACTTTCTCATGTGAAAGTTACATTGCATTGCCTTGTACTTAGCTAATAGAGATACCATGTGTAAAACTACTATATGAACATGGATAGCTCTAATGATCTAGCTTGACTTCATAACTCGTTAGAATAAGGTCATGAAGGGTTCATCAAAGACATAAGCGTTTGAACGGTTCACCAAAGACATAGCTTATAGCTTAACGGAAGATTGACCTTGTTGAAACCTATTACACCACCGTTAGTTGGTCAAGCACACTTTCTCATGTCAAAGATACATTACATTGACTTGAACATAGCTAATAGAGATAACATGTGTAAAAGTATTTTATGAACATGGATAGCTCTAATGATCTAGTTTGACTTCATAACTCGTTAGAGTAAACTCATGAAGGGTTCACCAAAGACATAAGCGTATGAAAGGTTCATCAAAGACATAGCTTATAGATTAAAAGAATATTGACCTTGTTGCAACTTATTACACCACCGTTAGTTGGCCTAGCACACTTTCTCATGTGAAAGTTACATTACATTGCCTTGTACTTAGCTAATAGAGATACCATGTGTAAAAGTATTATATGAACATGGATAGCTCTAATAATCTAGCTTGATTTCATAACTCGTTAGAATAAGCTCATGAAGGGTTCATCAAAGACATAAGCGTATGAAGGGTTCACCAAAGACATAGCTTATAGCTTAACGGAAGATTGACCTTGTTGCAACCTATTACACCACCGTTAGTTGGCCTAGCACACTTTCTCATATGAAAGTTACATTACATTGCCTTGTACTTAGCTAATAGAGATACCATGTGTAAAAGTATTATATGAACATGGATAGCTCTAATGACCTAGCTTGACTTCATAACTCGTTAGAATAAGCTCATGAAGGGTTCATCAAAGACATAAGCGTATGAGGGGTTCACCAAAGAGATAGCTTATAGCTTAACGGAAGATTGACCTTGTTGCAACCTATTACACCACCGTTAGTTGGCCTAGCAGACTTTCTCATGTGAAAGTTACATTACATTGCCTTGTACTTAGCTAATAGAGATACCATGTGTAAAAGTATTATATGAACATGGATAGCTCTAATGATCTAGCTTGACTTCATAACTCGTTAGAATAAGGTCATGAAGGGTTCATCAAAGACATACGCGTATGAAGAGTTCACCAAAGACATAGCTTATAGCTTAACGGAAGATTGACCTTGTTGCAACCTATTACACCACCGTTAGTTGGCCTAGCACACTTTCTCATGTGAAAGTTACATTACATTGCCTTGTACTTAGCTAATAGAGATAACATGTGTAGAAGTATGATATGAACATGGATAGCTCTAATGATCTAGCTTGATTTCATAACTCATTAGAATAAGCTCATGAAGGGGTCATCAAAGACATAAGCGTATGAAGGATTCACCAAAGACATAGCTTATGCCTTAACGGAAGATTGACCTTGTTGCAACCTATTACACCACTGTTAGTTGGTCTAGCACACTTTCTCATGTGAAAGTTACATTACATTGCCTTGTACTTAGCTAATAGAGATAACATGTGTAAAAATATTATATGAACATGGATAGCTCTAATGATCTAGCTTGATTTCATAACTCGTTAGAATAAGCTCATGAAGGGTTCACCAAAGACATAAGCGTATAAAGGGTTCACCAAAGACATAGCTTATAGATTAACAGAAGATTGACCTTGTTGCAACCTATTACACCACCTTTAGTTGGCCTACCACACTTTCTCATGTGAAAGTTACATTACATTGCCTTGTACTTAGCTAATAGAGATACCATGTGTAAAAGTATTATATGAACATGGATAGCTCTAATGATCTAGCTTGATTTCATAACTCATTAGAATAAGCTCATGAAGGGTTCATCAAAGACATAAGCGTATGAAGGGTTCACCAAAGACATAGCTTATAGCTTAACGGAAGATTGACCTTGTTGAAACCTATTACACCACCGTTAGTTGGCCTAGCACACTTTCTCATGTGAAAGGTACATTACATTGCCTTGTACTTTGCTAATAGAGATAACATGTGTAGAAGTATGATATGAACATGGATAGCTCTAATGATCTAGCTTGACTTCATAACTTGTTAGAGTAAACTCATGAAGGGTTCACCAAAGACATAAGCGTATGAAGGGTTCACCAAAGACATAGCTTATAGCTTAACGGAAGATTGACCTTGTTGCAACCTATTACACCACCGTTAGTTGGCCTTGCACACTTTCGCATGTGAAAGTTACATTACATTGCCTTGTACTTAGCTAATAGAGATACCATGTGAAAAAGTATTATATGAACATGGATAGCTCTAATGATTTAGCTAGACTTCATAACTCGTTAGAGTAAACTCATGAAGGGTTCATCAAAGAGATAAGCGTTTGAAGGGTTCACCAAAGACATAGCTTATAGCTTAACGGAAGATTAACCTTGTTGAAATCTATTACACCACCGTTAGTTGGTCAAGCACACTTTCTCATGTCAAAGATACATTACATTGACTTGAACTTAGCTAATAGAGATAACATGTGTAAAAGTATTATATGAACATGGATAGCTCTAATGATCTAGTTTGACTTCATAACTCGTTAGAGTAAACTCATGAAGGGTTCACCAAAGACATAAGCGTATGAAAGGTTCATCAAAGACATAGCTTATAGATTAACAGAAGATTGACCTTGTTGCAACTTATTACACCACCGTTAGTTGGCCTAGCACACTTTCTCATGTGAAAGTTACATTACATTGCCTTGTACTTAGCTAATAGAGATACCATGTGAAAAAGTATTATATGAACATGGATAGCTCTAATGATCTAGTTTGACTTCATAACTCGTTAGAGTAAACTCATGAAGGGTTCACCAAAGACATAAGCGTATGAAAGGTTCTTCAAAGACATAGCTTATAGATTAACAGAAGATTGACTTTGTTGCAACCTATTACACCAACGTTAGTTGGCCTACCACACTTTCTCATGTGAAAGTTACATTGCATTGCCTTGTACTTAGCTAATAGAGATACCATGTGTAAAACTATTATATGAACATGGATAGCTCTAATGATCTAGCTTGACTTCATAACTCGTTAGAATAAGGTCATGAAGGGTTCATCAAAGACATAAGCGTTTGAACGGTTCACCAAAGACATAGCTTATAGCTTAACGGAAGATTGACCTTGTTGAAACCTATTACACCACCGTTAGTTGGTCAAGCACACTTTCTCATGTCAAAGATACATTACATTGACTTGAACATAGCTAATAGAGATAACATGTGTAAAAGTATTATATGAACATGGATAGCTCTAATGATCTAGTTTGACTTCATAACTCGTTAGAGTAAACTCATGAAGGGTTCACCAAAGACATAAGCGTATGAAAGGTTCATCAAAGACATAGCTTATAGATTAACAGAAGATTGACCTTGTTGCAACTTATTACACCACCGTTAGTTGGCCTAGCACACTTTCTCATGTGAAAGTTACATTACATTGCCTTGTACTTAGCTAATAGGGATACCATGTGAAAAAGTATTATATGAACATGGATAGCTCTAATGATCTAGTTTGACTTCATAACTCGTTAGAGTAAACTCATGAAGGGTTCACCAAAGACATAAGCGTATGAAAGGTTCATCAAAGACATAGCTTATAGATTAACAGAAGATTGACTTTGTTGCAACCTATTACACCAACGTTAGTTGGCCTACCACACTTTCTCATGTGAAAGTTACATTGCATTGCCTTGTACTTAGCTAATAGAGATACCATGTGTAAAACTACTATATGAACATGGATAGCTCTAATGATCTAGCTTGACTTCATAACTCGTTAGAATAAGGTCATGAAGGGTTCATCAAAGACATAAGCGTTTGAACGGTTCACCAAAGACATAGCTTATAGCTTAACGGAAGATTGACCTTGTTGAAACCTATTACACCACCGTTAGTTGGTCAAGCACACTTTCTCATGTCAAAGATACATTACATTGACTTGAACATAGCTAATAGAGATAACATGTGTAAAAGTATTTTATGAACATGGATAGCTCTAATGATCTAGTTTGACTTCATAACTCGTTAGAGTAAACTCATGAAGGGTTCACCAAAGACATAAGCGTATGAAAGGTTCATCAAAGACATAGCTTATAGATTAAAAGAATATTGACCTTGTTGCAACTTATTACACCACCGTTAGTTGGCCTAGCACACTTTCTCATGTGAAAGTTACATTACATTGCCTTGTACTTAGCTAATAGAGATACCATGTGTAAAAGTATTATATGAACATGGATAGCTCTAATAATCTAGCTTGATTTCATAACTCGTTAGAATAAGCTCATGAAGGGTTCATCAAAGACATAAGCGTATGAAGGGTTCACCAAAGACATAGCTTATAGCTTAACGGAAGATTGACCTTGTTGCAACCTATTACACCACCGTTAGTTGGCCTAGCACACTTTCTCATGTGAAAGTTACATTACATTGCCTTGTACTTAGCTAATAGAGATACCATGTGTAAAAGTATTATATGAACATGGATAGCTCTAATGACCTAGCTTGACTTCATAACTCGTTACAATAAGCTCATGAAGGGTTCATCAAAGACATAAGCGTATGAGGGGTTCACCAAAGAGATAGCTTATAGCTTAACGGAAGATTGACCTTGTTGCAACCTATTACACCACCGTTAGTTGGCCTAGCAGACTTTCTCATGTGAAAGTTACATTACATTGCCTTGTACTTAGCTAATAGAGATACCATGTGTAAAAGTATTATATGAACATGGATAGCTCTAATGATCTAGCTTGACTTCATAACTCGTTAGAATAAGGTCATGAAGGGTTCATCAAAGACATACGCGTATGAAGAGTTCACCAAAGACATAGCTTATAGCTTAACGGAAGATTGACCTTGTTGCAACCTATTACACCACCGTTAGTTGGCCTAGCACACTTTCTCATGTGAAAGTTACATTACATTGCCTTGTACTTAGCTAATAGAGATAACATGTGTAGAAGTATGATATGAACATGGATAGCTCTAATGATCTAGCTTGATTTCATAACTCATTAGAATAAGCTCATGAAGGGGTCATCAAAGACATAAGCGTATGAAGGATTCACCAAAGACATAGCTTATGCCTTAACGGAAGATTGACCTTGTTGCAACCTATTACACCACTGTTAGTTGGTCTAGCACACTTTCTCATGTGAAAGTTACATTACATTGCCTTGTACTTAGCTAATAGAGATAACATGTGTAAAAATATTATATGAACATGGATAGCTCTAATGATCTAGCTTGATTTCATAACTCGTTAGAATAAGCTCATGAAGGGTTCACCAAAGACATAAGCGTATAAAGGGTTCACCAAAGACATAGCTTATAGATTAACAGAAGATTGACCTTGTTGCAACCTATTACACCACCTTTAGTTGGCCTACCACACTTTCTCATGTGAAAGTTACATTACATTGCCTTGTACTTAGCTAATAGAGATACCATGTGTAAAAGTATTATATGAACATGGATAGCTCTAATGATCTAGCTTGATTTCATAACTCATTAGAATAAGCTCATGAAGGGTTCATCAAAGACATAAGCGTATGAAGGGTTCACCAAAGACATAGCTTATAGCTTAACGGAAGATTGACCTTGTTGAAACCTATTACACCACCGTTAGTTGGCCTAGCACACTTTCTCATGTGAAAGGTACATTACATTGCCTTGTACTTTGCTAATAGAGATAACATGTGTAGAAGTATGATATGAACATGGATAGCTCTAATGATCTAGCTTGACTTCATAACTTGTTAGAGTAAACTCATGAAGGGTTCACCAAAGACATAAGCGTATGAAGGGTTCACCAAAGACATAGCTTATAGCTTAACGGAAGATTGACCTTGTTGCAACCTATTACACCACCGTTAGTTGGCCTTGCACACTTTCGCATGTGAAAGTTACATTACATTGCCTTGTACTTAGCTAATAGAGATACCATGTGAAAAAGTATTATATGAACATGGATAGCTCTAATGATTTAGCTAGACTTCATAACTCGTTAGAGTAAACTCATGAAGGGTTCATCAAAGAGATAAGCGTTTGAAGGGTTCACCAAAGACATAGCTTATAGCTTAACGGAAGATTAACCTTGTTGAAATCTATTACACCACCGTTAGTTGGTCAAGCACACTTTCTCATGTCAAAGATACATTACATTGACTTGAACTTAGCTAATAGAGATAACATGTGTAAAAGTATTATATGAACATGGATAGCTCTAATGATCTAGTTTGACTTCATAACTCGTTAGAGTAAACTCATGAAGGGTTCACCAAAGACATAAGCGTATGAAAGGTTCATCAAAGACATAGCTTATAGATTAACAGAAGATTGACCTTGTTGCAACTTATTACACCACCGTTAGTTGGCCTAGCACACTTTCTCATGTGAAAGTTACATTACATTGCCGTGTACTTAGCTAATAGAGATACCATGTGAAAAAGTATTATATGAACATGGATAGCTCTAATGATCTAGTTTGACTTCATAACTCGTTAGAGTAAACTTATGAAGGGTTCACCAAAGACATAAGCGTATGAAAGGTTCATCAAAGATATAGCTTATAGATTAACAGAAGATTGACTTTGTTGCAACCTATTACACCAACGTTAGTTGGCCTACCACACTTTCTCATGTGAAAGTTACATTGCATTGCCTTGTACTTAGCTAATAGAGATACCATGTGTAAAACTATTATATGAACATGGATAGCTCTAATGATCTAGCTTGACTTCATAACTCGTTAGAATAAGGTCATGAAGGGTTCATCAAAGACATAAGCGTTTGAACGGTTCACCAAAGACATAGCTTATAGCTTAACGGAAGATTGACCTTGTTGAAACCTATTACACCACCGTTAGTTGGTCAAGCACACTTTCTCATGTCAAAGATACATTACATTGACTTGAACATAGCTAATAGAGATAACATGTGTAAAAGTATTTTATGAACATGGATAGCTCTAATGATCTAGTTTGACTTCATAACTCGTTAGAGTAAACTCATGAAGGGTTCACCAAAGACATAAGCGTATGAAAGGTTAATCAAAGACATAGCTTATAGATTAAAAGAATATTGACCTTGTTGCAACTTATTACACCACCGTTAGTTGGCCTAGCACACTTTCTCATGTGAAAGTTACATTACATTGCCTTGTACTTAGCTAATAGAGATACCATGTGTAAAAGTATTATATGAACATGGATAGCTCTAATAATCTAGCTTGATTTCATAACTCGTTAGAATAAGCTCATGAAGGGTTCATCAAAGACATAAGCGTATGAAGGGTTCACCAAAGACATAGCTTATAGCTTAACGGAAGATTGACCTTGTTGCAACCTATTACACCACCGTTAGTTGGCCTAGCACACTTTCTCATGTGAAAGTTACATTACATTGCCTTGTACTTAGCTAATAGAGATAACATGTGTAGAAGTATGATATGAACATGGATAGCTCTAATGATCTACCTTGACTTCATAACTCGTTAGAATAAGCTCATGAAGGGTTCACCAAAGACATAAGCGTATGAAGGGTTCACCAAAGACATAGCTTATAGGTTAACGGAAGATTGACCTTGTTGCAACCTATTACACCCCCGTTAGTTGGCCTAGCACACTTTCTCATGTGAAAGTTACATTACATTGCCTTGTACTTAGCTAATAGAGATACCATGTGTAAAAGTATTATATGAACATGGATAGCTATAATGATCTAGCTTGACTTCATAACTCGTTAGAATAAGCTCATGAAGGGTTCATCAAAGACATAAGCGTATGAAGGGTTCACCAAAGACATAGCTTATAGGTTAACGGAAGATTGACCTTGTTGCAACCTATTACACCACAGTTAGTTGGTCAAGCACACTTTCTCATGTCAAAGATACATTACATTGCCTTGAACATAGCTAATAGAGATAACATGTGTAGAAGTATGATATGAACATGGATAGCTCTAATGATCTACCTTGACTTCATAACTCGTTAGAATAAGCTCATGAAGGGTTCACCAAAGACATAAGCGTATAAAGGGTTCACCAAAGACATAGCTTATAGATTAACAGAAGATTGACCTTGTTGCAACTTATTATGCCACCGTTAGCTGGGCTAGCACACTTTCTCATGTGAAAGTTACATTACATTGCCTTGTACTTAGCTAATAGAGATACCATGTGTAAAAGTATTATATGAACATGGATAGCTCTAATGATCTAGTTTGACTTCATAACTCGTTAGAGTAAACTCATGAAGGGTTCACCAAAGACATAAGCGTATGAAAGGTTCATCAAAGACATAGCTTATAGATTAACAGAAGATTGACCTTGTTGCAACTTATTACACCACCGTTAGTTGGCCTAGCACAATTTCTCATGTGAAAGTTACATTACTTTACCTTGTACTTAGCTAATAGAGATACCATGTGTAAAAGTATTATATGAACATGGATAGCTCTAATAATCTAGCTTGATTTCATAACTCGTTAGAATAAGCTCATGAAGGGTTCATCAAAGACATAAGCGTATGAAGGGTTCACCAAAGACATAGCTTATAGCTTAACGGAAGATTGACCTTGTTGCAACCTATTACACCACCGTTAGTTGGCCTAGCACACTTTCTCATGTGAAAGTTACATTACATTCCCTTGTACTTAGCTAATAGAGATACCATGTGTAAAAGTATTATATGAACATGGATAGCTATAATGATCTAGCTTGACTTCATAACTCGTTAGAATAAGCATATGAAGGGTTCATCAAAGACATAAGCGTATGAAGGGTTCACCAAAGACATAGCTTATAGGTTAACGGAAGATTGACCTTGTTGCAACCTATTACACCACAGTTAGTTGGCCTAGCCCACTTTCTCATGTGAAAGTTACATTACATTGCCTTGTACTTAGCTAATAGAGATAAAATGTGTAAAAGTATGATATGAACATTGATAACTCTAATGATCTAGCTTGATTTCATAACTCGTTAGAATAAGCTCATGAAGCGTTCACCATAGACATAAGCGTATGAAGGATTTACCAAAGATAGAGCTTATAGATTAACAGAAGATTGACCTTGTTGAAACCTATTACACCACAGTTAGTTGGTCAACCACACTTTCTCATGTCAGAGATACATTACATTGACTTGAACATAGCTAATAGAGATAACATGTGTAAAAGTATTATATGAACATGGATAGCTCTAATGATCTAGCTTGACTTCATAACTCGTTAGAGTAAACTCATGAAGGGTTCACCAAAGACATAAGCGTATGAAAGGTTCACCAAAGACATAGCTTATAGATTAACAGAAGATTGACCTTGTTGCAACTTATTATGCCACCATTAGTTGGCCTAGCACACTTTCTCATGTGAAAGTTACATTACATTGCCTTGTACTTAGCTAATAGAGATACCATGTGTAAAAGTATTATATGAACATTGATAGCTCTAATAATCTAGCTTGATTTCATAACTCGTTAGAATAAGCTCATGAAGGGTTCATCAAAGACATAAGCGTATGAAGGGTTCACCAAAGACATAGCTTATAGCTTAACGGAAGATTGACCTTGTTGCAACCTATTACACCACCGTTAGTTGGCCTAGCACACTTTCTCATGTGAAAGTTACATTACATTCCCTTGTACTTAGCTAATAGAGATACCATGTGTAAAAGTATTATATGAACATGGATAGCTATAATGATCTAGCTTGACTTCATAACTCGTTAGAATAAGCATATGAAGGGTTCATCAAAGACATAAGCGTATGAAGGGTTCACCAAAGACATAGCTTATAGGTTAACGGAAGATTGACCTTGTTGCAACCTATTACACCACAGTTAGTTGGCCTAGCCCACTTTCTCATGTGAAAGTTACATTACATTGCCTTGTACTTAGCTAATAGAGATAAAATGTGTAAAAGTATAATATGAACATTGATAACTCTAATGATCTAGCTTGATTTCATAACTCGTTAGAATAAGCTCATGAAGGGTTCATCAAAGACATAAGCGTATGAAGTTTCACCAAAGACATAGCTTATAGGTTAACGGAAGATTGACCTTGTTGCAACCTATTACACCACAGTTAGTTGGTCAAGCACACTTTCTCATGTCAAAGATACATTACATTGCCTTGAACATAGCTAATAGAGATAACATGTGTAGAAGTATGATATGAACATGGATAGCTCTAATGATCTACCTTGACTTCATAACTCGTTAGAATAAGCTCATGAAGGGTTCACCAAAGACATAAGCGTATAAAGGGTTCACCAAAGACATAGCTTATAGATTAACAGAAGATTGACCTTGTTGCAACTTATTATGCTACCGTTAGCTGGGCTAGCACACTTTCTCATGTGAAAGTTACATTACATTGCCTTGTACTTAGCTAATAGAGATACCATGTGTAAAAGTATTATATGAACATGGATAGCTCTAATGATCTAGTTTGACTTCATAACTCGTTAGAGTAAACTCATGAAGGGTTCACCAAAGACATAAGCGTATGAAAGGTTCATCAAAGACATAGCTTATAGATTAACAGAAGATTGACCCTTGTTGCAACTTATTACACCACCGTTAGTTGGCCTAGCACAATTTCTCATGTGAAAGTTACATTACTTTACCTTGTACTTAGCTAATAGAGATACCATGTGTAAAAGTATTATATGAACATGGATAGCTCTAATAATCTAGCTTGATTTCATAACTCGTTAGAATAAGCTCATGAAGGGTTCATCAAAGACATAAGCGTATGAAGGGTTCACCAAAGACATAGCTTATAGCTTAACGGAAGATTGACCTTGTTGCAACCTATTACACCACCGTTAGTTGGCCTAGCACACTTTCTCATGTGAAAGTTACATTACATTCCCTTGTACTTAGCTAATAGAGATACCATGTGTAAAAGTATTATATGAACATGGATAGCTATAATGATCTAGCTTGACTTCATAACTCGTTAGAATAAGCATATGAAGGGTTCATCAAAAACATAAGCGTATGAAGGGTTCACCAAAGACATAGCTTATAGGTTAACGGAAGATTGACCTTGTTGCAACCTATTACACCACAGTTAGTTGGCCTAGCCCACTTTCTCATGTGAAAGTTACATTACATTGCCTTGTACTTAGCTAATAGAGATAAAATGTGTAAAAGTATGATATGAACATTGATAACTCTAATGATCTAGCTTGATTTCATAACTCGTTAGAATAAGCTCATGAAGCGTTCACCATAGACATAAGCGTATGAAGGATTTACCAAAGATAGAGCTTATAGATTAACAGAAGATTGACCTTGTTGAAACCTATTACACCACAGTTAGTTGGTCAACCACACTTTCTCATGTCAGAGATACATTACATTGACTTGAACATAGCTAATAGAGATAACATGTGTAAAAGTATTATATGAACATGGATAGCTCTAATGATCTAGCTTGACTTCATAACTCGTTAGAGTAAACTCATGAAGGGTTCACCAAAGACATAAGCGTATGAAAGGTTCACCAAAGACATAGCTTATAGATTAACAGAAGATTGACCTTGTTGCAACTTATTATGCCACCATTAGTTGGCCTAGCACACTTTCTCATGTGAAAGTTACATTACATTGCCTTGTACTTAGCTAATAGAGATACCATGTGTAAAAGTATTATATGAACATTGATAGCTCTAATAATCTAGCTTGATTTCATAACTCGTTAGAATAAGCTCATGAAGGGTTCATCAAAGACATAAGCGTATGAAGGGTTCACCAAAGACATAGCTTATAGCTTAACGGAAGATTGACCTTGTTGCAACCTATTACACCACCGTTAGTTGGCCTAGCACACTTTCTCATGTGAAAGTTACATTACATTCCCTTGTACTTAGCTAATAGAGATACCATGTGTAAAAGTATTATATGAACATGGATAGCTATAATGATCTAGCTTGACTTCATAACTCGTTAGAATAAGCATATGAAGGGTTCATCAAAGACATAAGCGTATGAAGGGTTCACCAAAGACATAGCTTATAGGTTAACGGAAGATTGACCTTGTTGCAACCTATTACACCACAGTTAGTTGGCCTAGCCCACTTTCTCATGTGAAAGTTACATTACATTGCCTTGTACTTAGCTAATAGAGATAAAATGTGTAAAAGTATAATATGAACATTGATAACTCTAATGATCTAGCTTGATTTCATAACTCGTTAGAATAAGCTCATGAAGCGTTCACCATAGACATAAGCGTATGAAGGATTTACCAAAGATAGAGCTTATAGATTAACAGAAGATTGACCTTGTTGAAACCTATTACACCATAGTTAGTTGGTCAACCACACTTTCTCATGTCAGAGATACATTACATTGACTTGAACATAGCTAATAGAGATAACATGTGTAAAAGTATTATATGAACATGGATAGCTCTAATGATCTAGCTTGACTTCATAACTCGTTAGAGTAAACTCATGAAGGGTTCACCAAAGACATAAGCGTATGAAAGGTTCACCAAAGACATAGCTTATAGATTAACAGAAGATTGACCTTGTTGCAACTTATTATGCCACCATTAGTTGGCCTAGCACACTTTCTCATGTGAAAGCTACATTACATTGCCTTGTACTTAGCTAATAGAGATACCATGTGTAAAAGTATTATATGAACATGGATAGCTCTAATGATCTAGCTTGATTTCATAACTCGTTAGAATAAGCTCATGAAGGGTTCATCAAAGACATAAGCGTATGAAGGGTTCACCAAAGACATAGCTTATAGCTTAACGGAAGATTAACATTGTTGCAACCTATTACACCACCGTTAGTTGGCCTAGCACACTTTCTCATGTGAAAGTTACATTACATTGCCTTGTACTTAGCTAATAGAGATAACATGTGTAGAAGTATGATATGAACATGGATAGCTCTAATGATCTACCTTGACTTCATAACTCGTTAGAGTAAACTCATGAAGGGTTCACCAAAGGCATAAGCGTATGAAAGGTTCATCAAAGACATAGCTTATAGATTAACAGAAGATTGACCTTATTGCAACCTATTACACCACCGTTAGTTGGCCTACCACACTTTCTCATGTGAAAGTTACATTGCATTGCCTTGTACTTAGCTAATAGAGATAACATGTGTAAAAGTATTATATGAACATGGATAGCTCTAATGATCTAGTTTGACTTCATAACTCGTTAGAGTAAACTCATGAAGGGTTCACCAAAGACATAAGCGTATGAAAGGTTCATCAAAGACATAGCTTATAGATTAACAGAAGATTGACCTTGTTGCAACTTATTACACCACCGTTAGTTGGCCTAGCACAATTTCTCATATGAAATTTACATTACATTACCTTGTACTTAGCTAATAGAGATACCATGTGTAAAAATATTATATGAACATGGATAGCTCTAATAATCTAGCTTGATTTCATAACTCGTTAGAATAAGCTCATGAAGGGTTCATCAAAGACATAAGCGTATGAAGGGTTCACCAAAGACATAGCTTATAGCTTAACGGAAGATTAACATTGTTGCAACCTATTACACCACCGTTAGTTGGCCTAGCACACTTTCTCATGTGAAAGTTACATTACATTGCCTTGTACTTAGCTAATAGAGATAACATGTGTAGAAGTATGATATGAACATGGATAGCTCTAATGATCTACCTTGACTTCATAACTCGTTAGAGTAAACTCATGAAGGGTTCACCAAAGGCATAAGCGTATGAAAGGTTCATCAAAGACATAGCTTATAGATTAACAGAAGATTGACCTTGTTGCAACCTATTACACCACCGTTAGTTGGCCTACCACACTTTCTCATGTGAAAGTTACATTGCATTGCCTTGTACTTAGCTAATAGAGATAACATGTGTAAAAGTATTATATGAATATGGATAGCTCTAATGATCTAGTTTGACTTCATAACTCGTTAGAGTAAACTCATGAAGGGTTCACCAAAGACATAAGCGTATGAAAGGTTCATCAAAGACATAGCTTATAGATTAACAGAAGATTGACCTTGTTGCAACTTATTACACCACCGTTAGTTGGCCTAGCACAATTTCTCATGTGAAAGTTACATTACATTACCTTGTACTTAGCTAATAGAGATACCATGTGTAAAAATATTATATGAACATGGATAGCTCTAATAATCTAGCTTGATTTCATAACTCGTTAGAATAAGCTCATGAAGGGTTCATCAAAGACATAAGCGTATGAAGGGTTCACCAAAGACATAAGCGTATGAAGGGTTCACCAAAGACATAGCTTATAGGTTAACGGAAGATTGACCTTGTTGCAACCTATTACACCACAGTTAGTTGGCCTAGCCCACTTTCTCATGTGAAAATTACATTACATTGCCTTGTACTTAGCTAATAGAGATAAAATGTGTAAAAGTATGATATGAACATTGATAACTCTAATGATCTAGCTTGATTTCATAACTCGTTAGAATAAGCTCATGAAGCGTTCACCATAGACATAAGCGTATGAAGGATTTACCAAAGATAGAGCTTATAGATTAACAGAAGATTGACCTTGTTGAAACCTATTACACCACAGTTAGTTGGTCAACCACACTTTCTCATGTCAGAGATACATTACATTGACTTGAACATAGCTAATAGAGATAACATGTGTAAAAGTATTATATGAACATGGATTGCTCTAATGATCTAGCTTGACTTCATAACTCGTTAGAGTAAACTCATGAAGGGTTCACCAAAGACATAAGCGTATGAAAGGTTCACCAAAGACATAGCTTATAGATTAACAGAAGATTGACCTTGTTGCAACTTATTATGCCACCATTAGTTGGCCTAGCACACTTTCTCATGTGAAAGTTACATTACATTGCCTTGTACTTAGCTAATAGAGATACCATGTGTAAAAGTATTATATGAACATTGATAGCTCTAATAATCTAGCTTGATTTCATAACTCGTTAGAATAAGCTCATGAAGGGTTCATCAAAGACATAAGCGTATGAAGGGTTCACCAAAGACATAGCTTATAGCTTAACGGAAGATTGACCTTGTTGCAACCTATTACACCACCGTTAGTTGGCCTAGCACACTTTCTCATGTGAAAGTTACATTACATTCCCTTGTACTTAGCTAATAGAGATACCATGTGTAAAAGTATTATATGAACATGGATAGCTATAATGATCTAGCTTGACTTCATAACTCGTTAGAATAAGCATATGAAGGGTTCATCAAAGACATAAGCGTATGAAGGGTTCACCAAAGACATAGCTTATAGCTTAACGGAAGATTAACATTGTTGCAACCTATTACACCACCGTTAGTTGGCCTAGCACACTTTCTCATGTGAAAGTTACATTACATTGCCTTGTACTTAGCTAATAGAGATAACATGTGTAGAAGTATGATATGAACATGGATAGCTCTAATGATCTACCTTGACTTCATAACTCGTTAGAGTAAACTCATGAAGGGTTCACCAAAGGCATAAGCGTATGAAAGGTTCATCAAAGACATAGCTTATAGATTAACAGAAGATTGACCTTGTTGCAACCTATTACACCACCGTTAGTTGGCCTACCACACTTTCTCATGTGAAAGTTACATTGCATTGCCTTGTACTTAGCTAATAGAGATAACATGTGTAAAAGTATTATATGAATATGGATAGCTCTAATGATCTAGTTTGACTTCATAACTCGTTAGAGTAAACTCATGAAGGGTTCACCAAAGACATAAGCGTATGAAAGGTTCATCAAAGACATAGCTTATAGATTAACAGAAGATTGACCTTGTTGCAACTTATTACACCACCGTTAGTTGGCCTAGCACAATTTCTCATGTGAAAGTTACATTACATTACCTTGTACTTAGCTAATAGAGATACCATGTGTAAAAATATTATATGAACATGGATAGCTCTAATAATCTAGCTTGATTTCATAACTCGTTAGAATAAGCTCATGAAGGGTTCATCAAAGACATAAGCGTATGAAGGGTTCACCAAAGACATAAGCGTATGAAGGGTTCACCAAAGACATAGCTTATAGGTTAACGGAAGATTGACCTTGTTGCAACCTATTACACCACAGTTAGTTGGCCTAGCCCACTTTCTCATGTGAAAATTACATTACATTGCCTTGTACTTAGCTAATAGAGATAAAATGTGTAAAAGTATGATATGAACATTGATAACTCTAATGATCTAGCTTGATTTCATAACTCGTTAGAATAAGCTCATGAAGCGTTCACCATAGACATAAGCGTATGAAGGATTTACCAAAGATAGAGCTTATAGATTAACAGAAGATTGACCTTGTTGAAACCTATTACACCACAGTTAGTTGGTCAACCACACTTTCTCATGTCAGAGATACATTACATTGACTTGAACATAGCTAATAGAGATAACATGTGTAAAAGTATTATATGAACATGGATAGCTCTAATGATCTAGCTTGACTTCATAACTCGTTAGAGTAAACTCATGAAGGGTTCACCAAAGACATAAGCGTATGAAAGGTTCACCAAAGACATAGCTTATAGATTAACAGAAGATTGACCTTGTTGCAACTTATTATGCCACCATTAGTTGGCCTAGCACACTTTCTCATGTGAAAGCTACATTACATTGCCTTGTACTTAGCTAATAGAGATACCATGTGTAAAAGTATTATATGAACATGGATAGCTCTAATGATCTAGCTTGATTTCATAACTCGTTAGAATAAGCTCATGAAGGGTTCATCAAAGACATAAGCGTATGAAGGGTTCACCAAAGACATAGCTTATAGCTTAACGGAAGATTAACATTGTTGCAACCTATTACACCACCGTTAGTTGGCCTAGCACACTTTCTCATGTGAAAGTTACATTACATTGCCTTGTACTTAGCTAATAGAGATAACATGTGTAGAAGTATGATATGAACATGGATAGCTCTAATGATCTACCTTGACTTCATAACTCGTTAGAGTAAACTCATGAAGGGTTCACCAAAGGCATAAGCGTATGAAAGGTTCATCAAAGACATAGCTTATAGATTAACAGAAGATTGACCTTGTTGCAACCTATTACACCACCGTTAGTTGGCCTACCACACTTTCTCATGTGAAAGTTACATTGCATTTCCTTGTACTTAGCTAATAGAGATAACATGTGTAAAAGTATTATATGAACATGGATAGCTCTAATGATCTAGTTTGACTTCATAACTCGTTAGAGTAAACTCATGAAGGGTTCACCAAAGACATAAGCGTATGAAAGGTTCATCAAAGACATAGCTTATAGATTAACAGAAGATTGACCTTGTTGCAACTTATTACACCACCGTTAGTTGGCCTAGCACAATTTCTCATGTGAAAGTTACATTACATTACCTTGTACTTAGCTAATAGAGATACCATGTGTAAAAGTATTATATGAACATGGATAGCTCTAATAATCTAGCTTGATTTCATAACTCGTTAGAATAAGCTCATGAAGGGTTCATCAAAGACATAAGCGTATGAAGGGTTCACCAAAGACATAAGCGTATGAAGGGTTCACCAAAGACATAGCTTATAGGTTAACGGAAGATTGACCTTGTTGCAACCTATTACACCCCCGTTAGTTGGCCTAGCACACTTTCTCATGTGAAAGTTACATTACATTGCCTTGTACTTAGCTAATAGAGATACCATGTGTAAAAGTATTATATGAACATGGATAGCTATAATGATCTAGCTTGACTTCATAACTCGTTAGAATAAGCTCATGAAGGGTTCATCAAAGACATAAGCGTATGAAGGGTTCACCAAAGACATAGCTTATAGGTTAACGGAAGATTGACCTTGTTGCAACCTATTACACCACCGTTAGTTGGCCTAGCACACTTTCTCATGTAAAAGTTACATTACATTGCCTTGAACATAGCTAATAGAGATAACATGTGTAGAAGTATGATATGAACATGGATAGCTCTAATGATCTACCTTGACTTCATAACTCGTTAGAATAAGCTCATGAAGGGTTCACCAAAGACATAAGCGTATAAAGGGTTCACCAAAGACATAGCTTATAGATTAACAGAAGATTGACCTTGTTGCAACTTATTATGCCACCGTTAGTTGGCCTAGCACACTTTCTCATGTGAAAGTTACATTACATTGCCTTGTACTTAGCTAATAGAGATACCATGTGTAAAAGTATTATATGAACATGGAAAGCTCTAATGATCTAGTTTGACTTCATAACTCGTTAGAGTAAACTCATGAAGGGTTCACCAAAGACATAAGCGTATGAAAGGTTCATCAAAGACATAGCTTATAGATTAACAGAAGATTGACCTTGTTGCAACTTATTACACCACCGTTAGTTGGCCTAGCACAATTTCTCATCTGAAAGTTACATTACATTACCTTGTACTTAGCTAATAGAGATACCATGTGTAAAAGTATTATATGAACATGGATAGCTCTAATAATCTAGCTTGATTTCATAACTCGTTAGAATAAGCTCATGAAGGGTTCATCAAAGACATAAGCGTATGAAGGGTTCACCAAAGACATAGCTTATAGGTTAACGGAAGATTGACCTTGTTGCAACCTATTACACCACCGTTAGTTGGCCTATCACACTTTCTCATGTGAAAGTTACATTACATTGCCTTGTACTTAGCTAATAGAGATACCATGTGTAAAAGTATTATATGAACATGGATAGCTATAATGATCTAGCTTGACTTCATAACTCGTTAGAATAAGCATATGAAGGGTTCATCAAAGACATAAGCGTATGAAGGGTTCACCAAAGACATAGCTTATAGGTTAACGGAAGATTGACCTTGTTGCAACCTATTACACCACAGTTAGTTGGCCTAGCCCACTTTCTCATGTGAAAGTTACATTACATTGCCTTGTACTTAGCTAATAGAGATAAAATGTGTAAAAGTATGATATGAACATTGATAACTCTAATGATCTAGCTTGATTTCATAACTCGTTAGAATAAGCTCATGAAGCGTTCACCATAGACATAAGCGTATGAAGGATTTACCAAAGATAGAGCTTATAGATTAACAGAAGATTGACCTTGTTGAAACCTATTACACCACAGTTAGTTGGTCAAGCACACTTTCTCATGTCAAAGATACATTACATTGACTTGAACATAGCTAATAGAGATAACATGTGTAAAAGTATTATATGAACATGGATAGCTCTAATGATCTAGCTTGACTTCATAACTCGTTAGAGTAAACTCATGAAGGGTTCACCAAAGACATAAGCGTATGAAAGGTTCACCAAAGACATAGCTTATAGATTAACAGAAGATTGACCTTGTTGCAACTTATTACGCCACCGTTAGTTGGCCTAACACACTTTCTCATGTGAAAGTTACATTACATTGCCTTGTACTTAGCTAATAGAGATACCATGTGTAAAAGTATTATATGAACATGGATAGCTCTAATGATCTAGCTTGATTTCATAACTCGTTAGAATAAGCTCATGAAGGGTTCATCAAAGACATAAGCGTATGAAGGGTTCACCAAAGACATAGCTTATAGCTTAACGGAAGATTAACCTTGTTGCAACCTATTACACCACCGTTAGTTGGCCTAGCACACTTTCTCATGTGAAAGTTACATTACATTGCCTTGTACTTAGCTAATAGAGATAACATGTGTAGAAGTATGATATGAACATGGATAGCTCTAATGATCTACCTTGACTTCATAACTCGTTAGAGTAAACTCATGAAGGGTTCACCAAAGGCATAAGCGTATGAAAGGTTCATCAAAGACATAGCTTATAGATTAACAGAAGATTGACCTTGTTGCAACCTATTACACCACCGTTAGTTGGCCTACCACACTTTCTCATGTGAAAGTTACATTGCATTGCCTTGTACTTAGCCAATAGAGATAACATGTGTAAAAGTATTATATGAACATGGATAACTCTAATGATCTAGTTTGACTTCATAACTCGTTAGAGTAAACTCATGAAGGGTTCACCAAAGACATAAGCGTATGAAAGGTTCATCAAAGACATAGCTTATAGATTAACAGAAGATTGACCTTGTTGCAACTTATTACACCACCGTTAGTTGGCCTAGCACAATTTCTCATGTGAAAGTTACATTACATTACCTTGTACTTAGCTAATAGAGATACCATGTGTAAAAGTATTATATGAACATGGATAGCTCTAATAATCTAGCTTGATTTCATAACTCGTTAGAATAAGCTCATGAAGGGTTCATCAAAGACATAAGCGTATGAAGGGTTCACCAAAGACATAAGCGTATGAAAGGTTCATCAAAGACATAGCTTATAGATTAACAGAAGATTGACCTTGTTGCAACTTATTACACCACCGTTAGTTGGCCTAGCACACTTTCTCATGTGAAAGTTACATTACATTGCCTTGTACTTAGCTAATAGAGATACCATGTGTAAAAGTATTATATGAACATGGATAGCTCTAATAATCTAGCTTGATTTCATAACTCGTTAGAATAAGCTCATGAAGGGTTCATCAAAGACATAAGCGTATGAAGGGTTCACCAAAGACATAGCTTATAGCTTAACGGAAGATTGACCTTGTTGCAACCTATTACACCCCCGTTAGTTGGCCTAGCACACTTTCTCATGTGAAAGTTACATTACATTGCCTTGTACTTAGCTAATAGAGATACCATGTGTAAAAGTATTATATGAACATGGATAGCTATAATGATCTAGCTTGACTTCATAACTCGTTAGAATAAGCTCATGAAGGGTTCATCAAAGACATAAGCGTATGAAGGGTTCACCAAAGACATAGCTTATAGGTTAACGGAAGATTGACCTTGTTGCAACCTATTACACCACCGTTAGTTGGCCTAGCACACTTTCTCATGTAAAAGTTACATTACATTGCCTTGAACATAGCTAATAGAGATAACATGTGTAGAAGTATGATATGAACATGGATAGCTCTAATGATCTACCTTGACTTCATAACTCGTTAGAATAAGCTCATGAAGGGTTCACCAAAGACATAAGCGTATAAAGGGTTCACCAAAGACATAGCTTATAGATTAACAGAAGATTGACCTTGTTGCAACTTATTATGCCACCGTTAGTTGGCCTAGCACACTTTCTCATGTGAAAGTTACATTACATTGCCTTGTACTTAGCTAATAGAGATACCATGTGTAAAAGTATTATATGAACATGGAAAGCTCTAATGATCTAGTTTGACTTCATAACTCGTTAGAGTAAACTCATGAAGGGTTCACCAAAGACATAAGCGTATGAAAGGTTCATCAAAGACATAGCTTATAGATTAACAGAAGATTGACCTTGTTGCAACTTATTACACCACCGTTAGTTGGCCTAGCACAATTTCTCATCTGAAAGTTACATTACATTACCTTGTACTTAGCTAATAGAGATACCATGTGTAAAAGTATTATATGAACATGGATAGCTCTAATAATCTAGCTTGATTTCATAACTCGTTAGAATAAGCTCATGAAGGGTTCATCAAAGACATAAGCGTATGAAGGGTTCACCAAAGACATAGCTTATAGGTTAACGGAAGATTGACCTTGTTGCAACCTATTACACCACCGTTAGTTGGCCTATCACACTTTCTCATGTGAAAGTTACATTACATTGCCTTGTACTTAGCTAATAGAGATACCATGTGTAAAAGTATTATATGAACATGGATAGCTATAATGATCTAGCTTGACTTCATAACTCGTTAGAATAAGCATATGAAGGGTTCATCAAAGACATAAGCGTATGAAGGGTTCACCAAAGACATAGCTTATAGGTTAACGGAAGATTGACCTTGTTGCAACCTATTACACCACAGTTAGTTGGCCTAGCCCACTTTCTCATGTGAAAGTTACATTACATTGCCTTGTACTTAGCTAATAGAGATAAAATGTGTAAAAGTATGATATGAACATTGATAACTCTAATGATCTAGCTTGATTTCATAACTCGTTAGAATAAGCTCATGAAGCGTTCACCATAGACATAAGCGTATGAAGGATTTACCAAAGATAGAGCTTATAGATTAACAGAAGATTGACCTTGTTGAAACCTATTACACCACAGTTAGTTGGTCAAGCACACTTTCTCATGTCAAAGATACATTACATTGACTTGAACATAGCTAATAGAGATAACATGTGTAAAAGTATTATATGAACATGGATAGCTCTAATGATCTAGCTTGACTTCATAACTCGTTAGAGTAAACTCATGAAGGGTTCACCAAAGACATAAGCGTATGAAAGGTTCACCAAAGACATAGCTTATAGATTAACAGAAGATTGACCTTGTTGCAACTTATTACGCCACCGTTAGTTGGCCTAACACACTTTCTCATGTGAAAGTTACATTACATTGCCTTGTACTTAGCTAATAGAGATACCATGTGTAAAAGTATTATATGAACATGGATAGCTCTAATGATCTAGCTTGATTTCATAACTCGTTAGAATAAGCTCATGAAGGGTTCATCAAAGACATAAGCGTATGAAGGGTTCACCAAAGACATAGCTTATAGCTTAACGGAAGATTAACCTTGTTGCAACCTATTACACCACCGTTAGTTGGCCTAGCACACTTTCTCATGTGAAAGTTACATTACATTGCCTTGTACTTAGCTAATAGAGATAACATGTGTAGAAGTATGATATGAACATGGATAGCTCTAATGATCTACCTTGACTTCATAACTCGTTAGAGTAAACTCATGAAGGGTTCACCAAAGGCATAAGCGTATGAAAGGTTCATCAAAGACATAGCTTATAGATTAACAGAAGATTGACCTTGTTGCAACCTATTACACCACCGTTAGTTGGCCTACCACACTTTCTCATGTGAAAGTTACATTGCATTGCCTTGTACTTAGCCAATAGAGATAACATGTGTAAAATTATTATATGAACATGGATAACTCTAATGATCTAGTTTGACTTCATAACTCGTTAGAGTAAACTCATGAAGGGTTCACCAAAGACATAAGCGTATGAAAGGTTCATCAAAGACATAGCTTATAGATTAACAGAAGATTGACCTTGTTGCAACTTATTACACCACCGTTAGTTGGCCTAGCACAATTTCTCATGTGAAAGTTACATTACATTACCTTGTACTTAGCTAATAGAGATACCATGTGTAAAAGTATTATATGAACATGGATAGCTCTAATAATCTAGCTTGATTTCATAACTCGTTAGAATAAGCTCATGAAGGGTTCATCAAAGACATAAGCGTATGAAGGGTTCACCAAAGACATAAGCGTATGAAAGGTTCATCAAAGACATAGCTTATAGATTAACAGAAGATTGACCTTGTTGCAACTTATTACACCACCGTTAGTTGGCCTAGCACACTTTCTCATGTGAAAGTTACATTACATTGCCTTGTACTTAGCTAATAGAGATACCATGTGTAAAAGTATTATATGAACATGGATAGCTATAATGATCTAGCTTGACTTCATAACTCGTTAGAATAAGCTCATGAAGGGTTCATCAAAGACATAAGCGTATGAAGGGTTCACCAAAGACATAGCTTATAGGTTAAAGGAAGATTGACCTTGTTGCAACCTATTACACCACAGTTAGTTGGCCTAGCCCACTTTTTCATGTGAAAGTTACATTACATTGCCTTGTACTTAGCTAATAGAGATAAAATGTGTAAAAGTATGATATGAACATTGATAACTCTAATGATCTAGCTTGATTTCATAACTCGTTAGAATAAGCTCATGAAGCGTTCACCATAGACATAAGCGTATGAAGGATTTACCAAAGATAGAGCTTATAGATTAACAGATTGAAACCTATTACTCCACCGTTAGTTGGTCAAGTACACTTTCTCATGTCAAAAATACATTACATTGCCTTGAACATAGCTAATAGAGATAACATGTGTAAAAGTATTATATGAACATGGATAGCTCTAATGATCTAGCTTGACTTCATAACTCGTTAGAATAAGGTCATGAAGGGTTCACCAAAGACATAAGCGTATGAAGGGTTCACTAAAGACATAGCTTATAGATTAACAGAAGAATGACCTTGTTGCAACTTATTACGCCACCTTTAGTTGGCCTAGCACACTTTCTCATGTGAAAGTTACATTACATTGCCTTGTACTTAGCTAATAGAGATACCATGTGTAAAAGTATTATATGAACATGGATAGCTATAATGATCTAGCTTGACTTCATAACTCGTTAGAATAAGCTCATGAAGGGTTCATCAAAGACATAAGCGTATGAAGGGTTCACCAAAGACATTGCTTATAGCTTAACGGAAGATTGACCTTGTTGCAACCTATTACACCACAGTTAGTTGGCCTAGCACACTTTCTCATGTGAAAGTTACATTACATTGCCTTGTACTTAGCTAATAGAGATACCATGTGTAAAAGTATTATATGAACATGGATAGCTATAATGATCTAGCTTGACTTCATAATTCGTTAAAATAAGCTCATGAAGGGTTCATCAAAGACATAAGCGTATGAAGGGTTCACCAAAGACATAGCTTATAGGTTAACGGAAGATTGACCTTGTTGCAACCTATTACACAACAGTTAGTTGGCCTATCACACTTTCTCATGTGAAAGTTACATTACATTGCCTTGTACTTAGCTAATAGAGATACCATGTGTAAAAGTATTATATGAACATGGATAGCTCTAATGATCTAGCTTGACTTCATAACTCGTTAGAATAAGCTCATGAAGGGTTCATCAAAGACATAAGCATATGAAGGGTTCACCAAAGACGTAGCTTATAGATTAACGGAAGATTGACCTTGTTGCAACCTATTACGCCACAGTTAGTTGGCCTAGCACACTTTCTCATGTGAAAGTTACATTACATTGCCTTGTACTTAGCTAATAGAGATACCATGTGTAAAAGTATTATATGAACATGGATAGCTCTAATGATCTAGCTTGACTTCATAACTCGTTAGAATAAGGTCATGAAGGGTTCATCAAAGACATAAGCGTATAAAAGGTTCATCAAAGACATAGCTTATAGATTAACAGAAGATTGACCTTGTTGCAACCTATTACACCCCCGTTAGTTGGCCTAGCACACTTTCTCATGTGAAAGTTACATTACATTGCCTTGTACTTAGCTAATAGAGATACCATGTGTAAAAGTATTATATGAACATGGATAGATATAATGATCTAGCTTGACTTCATAACTCGTTAGAATAAGCTCATGAAGGGTTCATCAAAGACATAAGCGTATGAAGGGTTCACCAAAGACATAGCTTATAGGTTAACGGAAGATTGACCTTGTTGCAACCTATTACACCACAGTTAGTTGGCCTAGCACACTTTCTCATGTGAAAGTTACATTACATTGCCTTGTACTTAGCTAATAGAGATACCATGTGTAAAAGTATTATATGAACATGGATAGCTCTAATGATCTAGCTTGACTTCATAACTCGTTAGAATAAGCTCATGAAGGATTCACTAAAGACATAAGCGTATGAAGGGTTCACCAAAGACATAGCTTATAGATTAACAGAAGATTGACCTTGTTGCAACTTATTACGCCACCGTTAGTTGGCCTAGCACACTTTCTCATGTGAAAGTTACATTACATTGCCTTGTACTTAGCCAATAGAGATAACATGTGTAAAAGTATTATATGAACATGGATAGCTCTAATGATCTAGCTTGATTTCATAACTCGTTAGAATAAGGTCATGAAGGGTTCATCAAAGACATAAGCGTATGAAGGGTTCACCAAAGACATAGCTTATAGCTTAACGGAAGATTGACCTTGTTGCAACCTATTACACCACCGTTAGTTTGTCAAGCACACTTTCTCATGTCAAAGATACATTACATTGCCTTGAACATAGCTAATAGAGATAACATGTGTAAAAGTAATATATGAACATGAAAAGCTCTAATGATCTAGCTTGACTTCATAACTCGTTAGAATAAGGTCATGAAGGGTTCATCAAAGACATAAGCGTTTGAAGGGTTCACCAAAGACATAGCTTATAGCATAATGGAAGATTGACCTTGTTGCAACCTATTACACAACAGTTAGTTGGCCTATCACACTTTCTCATGTGAAAGTTACATTACATTGCCTTGTACTTAGCTAATAGAGATACCATGTGTAAAAGTATTATATGAACATGGATAGCTCTAATGATCTAGCTTGACTTCATAACTCGTTAGAATAAGCTCATGAAGGGTTCATCAAAGACATAAGCGTATGAAGGGTTCACCAAAGACATAGCTTATAGCTTAACGGAAGATTGACCTTGTTGCAACCTATTACACCACCGTTAGTTTGTCAAGCACACTTTCTCATGTCAAAGATACATTACATTGCCTTGAACATAGCTAATAGAGATAACATGTGTAAAAGTAATATATGAACATGAAAAGCTCTAATGATCTAGCTTGACTTCATAACTCGTTAGAATAAGGTCATGAAGGGTTCATCAAAGACATAAGCGTTTGAAGGGTTCACCAAAGACATAGCTTATAGCATAACGGAAGATTGACCTTGTTGCAACCTATTACACCACCGTTAGTTGGCCTACCACACTTTCTCATGTGAAAGTTACATTACATTGCCTTGTACTTAGCTAATAGAGATACCATGCGTAAAAGTATTATATGAACATGGATAGCTCTAATGATCTACCTTGACTTCATAACTCGTTAGAATAAGCTCATGAAAGGTTCATCAAAGACATAAGCGTATAAAAGGTTCATCAAAGACATAGCTTATAGATTAACAGAAGATTGACCTTGTTGCAACCTATTACACCACCGTTAGTTGGCCTAGCACACTTTCTCATGTGAAAGTTACATTGCATTGCCTTGTACTTAGCTAATAGAGAGACCATGTGTAAAAGTATTATATGAACATGGATAGCTATAATGATCTAGCTTGACTTCATAACTCGTTAGAATAAGCTCATGAAGGGTTCATCAAAGACATAAGCGTATGAAGGGTTCACCAAAGACATAGCTTATAGGTTAACGGAAGATTGACCTTGTTGCAACCTATTACACCACAGTTAGTTGGCCTAGCACACTTTCTCATGTGAAAGTTACATTACATTGCCTTGTACTTAGCTAATAGAGATACCATGTGTAAAAGTATTATATGAACATGGATAGCTCTAATGATCTAGCTTGACTTCATAACTCGTTAGAATAAGCTCATGAAGGATTCACTAAAGACATAAGCGTATGAAAGTTTCACCAAAGACATAGCTTATAGGTTAACGGAAGATTGACCTTGTTGCAACCTATTACACAACAGTTAGTTGGCCTATCACACTTTCTCATGTGAAAGTTACATTACATTGCCTTGTACTTAGCTAATAGAGATACCATGTGTAAAAGTATTATATGAACATGGATAGCTCTAATGATCTAGCTTGACTTCATAACTCGTTAGAATAAGCTCATGAAGGGTTCATCAAAGACATAAGCGTATGAAGGGTTCACCAAAGACATAGCTTATAGATTAACGGAAGATTGACCTTGTTGCAACCTATTACGCCACAGTTAGTTGGCCTAGCACACTTTCTCATGTGAAAGTTACATTACATTGCCTTGTACTTAGCTAATAGAGATACCATGTGTAAAAGTATTATATGAACATGGATAGCTCTAATGATCTAGCTTGATTTCATAACTCGTTAGAATAAGCTCATGAAGGGTTCATCAAAGACATAAGCGTATGAAGGGTTCACCAAAGACATAGCTTATAGCTTAACGGAAGATTGACCTTGTTGCAACCTATTACACCACCGTTAGTTTGTCAAGCACACTTTCTCATGTCAAAGATACATTACATTGCCTTGAACATAGCTAATAGAGATAACATGTGTAAAAGTAATATATGAACATGAAAAGCTCTAATGATCTAGCTTGACTTCATAACTCGTTAGAATAAGGTCATGAAGGGTTCATCAAAGACATAAGCGTTTGAAGGGTTCACCAAAGACATAGCTTATAGCATAACGGAAGATTGACCTTGTTGCAACCTATTACACCACCGTTAGTTGGCCTACCACACTTTCTCATGTGAAAGTTACATTACATTGCCTTGTACTTAGCTAATAGAGATACCATGCGTAAAAGTATTATATGAACATGGATAGCTCTAATGATCTACCTTGACTTCATAACTCGTTAGAATAAGCTCATGAAAGGTTCATCAAAGACATACGCGTATGAGGGGTTCACCAAAGACATAGCTTATAGATTAACAGAAAATTGACCTTGTTGCAACTTATTACGCCACCGTTAGTTGGCCTAGCACACTTTCTCATGTGAAAGTTACATTACATTGCCTTGTACTTAGCTAATAGAGATACCATGTGTAAAAGTATTATATGAACATGGATAGCTATAATGATCTAGCTTGACTTCATAACTCGTTAGAATAAGCTCATGAAGGGTTCATCAAAGACATAAGCGTATGAAGGGTTCACCAAAGACATAGCTTATAGGTTAACGGAAGATTGACCTTGTTGCAACCTATTACACAACAGTTAGTTGGCCTATCACACTTTCTCACGTGAAAGTTACATTACATTGCCTTGTATTTAGCTAATAGAGATACCATGTGTAAAAGTATTATATGAACATGGATAGCTCTAATGATCTAGCTTGACTTCATAACTCGTTAGAATAAGCTCATGAAGGGTTCATCAAAGACATAAGCGTATGAAGGGTTCACCAAAGACATAGCTTATAGATTAACGGAAGATTGACCTTGTTGCAACCTATTACGCCACAGTTAGTTGGCCTAGCACACTTTCTCATGTGAAAGTTACATTACATTGCCTTGTACTTAGCTAATAGAGATACCATGTGTAAAAGTATTATATGAACATGGATAGCTCTAATGATCTAGCTTGACTTCATAACTCGTTAGAATAAGGTCATGAAGGGTTCATCAAAGACATAAGCGTATAAAAGGTTCATCAAAGACATAGCTTATAGATTAACAGAAGATTGACCTTGTTGCAACCTATTACACCACCGTTAGTTGGCCTAGCACACTTTCTCATGTGAAAGTTACATTGCATTGCCTTGTACTTAGCTAATAGAGAGACCATGTGTAAAAGTATTATATGAACATGGATAGATATAATGATCTAGCTTGACTTCATAACTCGTTAGAATAAGCTCATGAAGGGTTCATCAAAGACATAAGCGTATGAAGGGTTCACCAAAGACATAGCTTATAGGTTAACAGAAGATTGACCTTGTTGCAACCTATTACACCACAGTTAGTTGGCCTAGCACACTTTCTCATGTGAAAGTTACATTACATTGCCTTGTATTTAGCTAATAGAGATACCATGTGTAAAAGTATTATATGAACATGGATAGCTCTAATGATCTAGCTTGACTTCATAACTCGTTAGAATAAGCTCATGAAGGATTCACCAAAGACATAAGCGTATGAAGGGTTCACCAAAGACATAGCTTATAGATTAACAGAAGATTGACCTTGTTGCAACTTATTACGCCACCGTTAGTTGGCCTAGCACACTTTCTCATGTGAAAGTTACATTACATTGCCTTGTACTTAGCTAATAGAGATAACATGTGTAAAAGTATTATATGAACATGGATAGCTCTAATGATCTAGCTTGACTTCATAACTCGTTAGAATAAGGTCATGAAGGGTTCATCAAAGACATACGTGTATGAAGGGTTCACCAAAGACACAGCTTATAGCTTAACAGAATATTGACCTTGTTGCAACCTATTACACCACCTTTAGTTGGCCTACCACACTTTCTAATGTGAAAGTTACATTACATTGCCTTAAACTTAGTTAATAGACATACCATGTGTAAAAGTATTATAGGAACATGGATAGCTCTAATGATCTAGCTTGACGTTATAACTCGTTAGAATAAGCTCATGAAGGGTTCATCAAAGACATAAGCGTATGAAGGGTTCACCAAAGACATATCTTATAGCTTAACGGAAGATTGACCTTGTTGCAACCTATTACACCACCGTTAGTTTGTCAAGCACACTTTCTCATGTCAAAGATACATTACATTGCCTTGAACATAGCTAATAGAGATAACATGTGTAAAAGTAATATATGAACATGAAAAGCTCTAATGATCTAGCTTGACTTCATAACTCGTTAGAATAAGGTCATGAAGGGTTCATCAAAGACATAAGCGTTTGAAGGGTTCACCAAAGACATAGCTTATAGCATAACGGAAGATTGACCTTGTTGCAACCTATTACACCACCGTTAGTTGGCCTACCACACTTTCTCATGTGAAAGTTACATTACATTGCCTTGTACTTAGCTAATAGAGATACCATGCGTAAAAGTATTATATGAACATGGATAGCTCTAATGATCTACCTTGACTTCATAACTCGTTAGAATAAGCTCATGAAAGGTTCATCAAAGACATACGCGTATGAGGGGTTCACCAAAGACATAGCTTATAGATTAACAGAAAATTGACCTTGTTGCAACTTATTACACCACCGTTAGTTGGCCTAGCACACTTTCTCATGTGAAAGTTACATTACATTGCCTTGTACTTAGCTAATAGAGATAACATGTGTAGAAGTATGATATGAACATGGATAGCTCTAATGATCTATCTTGACTTCATAACTCGTTAGAATAAGCTCATGAAGGGTTCACCAAAGACATAAGCGTATAAAGGGTTCACCAAAGACATAGCTTATAGATTAACAGAAGATTGACCTTGTTGCAAATTATTACGCCACCGTTAGTTGGCCTAGCACACTTTCTCATGTGAAAGTTACATTACATTGCCTTGTACTTAGCTAATAGAGATACTATGTGTAAAAGTATTATATGAACATGGATAGCTCTAATGATCTAGCTTGACTTCATAACTCGTTAGAATAAGGTCATGAAGGGTTCATCAAAGACATAAGCGTATGAAAGGTTCACCAAAGACATAGCTTATATGTTAACGGAAGATTGACCTTGTTGCAACCTATTACACCACAGTTAGTTGGCCTAGCACACTTTCTCATGTGAAAGTTACATTACATTGCCTTGTACTTAGCTAATAGAGATAACATGTGTAAAAGTATTATATGAACATGGATAGCTCTAATGATCTAGCTTGATTTCATAACTAGTTAGAATAAGCTCATGAAGGGTTCATCAAAGACATAAGCGTATGAAAGGTTCATCAAAGACATAGCTTATAGATTAACAGAAGATTGACCTTGTTGCAACCTATGACGCCCCCGTTAGTTGGCCTAGCACACTTTCTCATGTGAAAGTTACATTACATTGCCTTGTACTTAGCTAATAGAGATACCATGTGTAAAAGTATTATATGAACATGGATAACTATAATGATCTAGCTTGACTTCATAACTCGTTAGAATAAGCTCATGAAGGGTTCATCAAAGACATAAGCGTATGAAGGGTTCACCAAAGACATAGCTTATAGATTAACGGAAGATTGACCTTGTTGCAACCTATTACACCACAGTTAGTTGGCCTAGCACACTTTCTCATGTGAAAGTTACATTACATTGCCTTGTACTTAGCTAATAGAGATACCATGTGTAAAAGTATTATATGAACATGGATAGCTCTAATGATCTAGCTTGACTTCATAACTCGTTAGAATAAGCTCATGAAGGATTCACCAAAGACATAAGCGTATGAAGGGTTCACCAAAGACATAGCTTATAGATTAACAGAAGATTGACCTTGTTGCAACTTATTACGCAACCGTTAGTTGGCCTAGCACACTTTCTCATGTGAAAGTTACATTACATTGCCTTGTACTTAGCTAATAGAGATAACATGTGTAAAAGTATTATATGAACATGGATAGCTCTAATGATCTAGCTTGATTTCATAACTCGTTAGAATAAGCTCATGAAGGGTTCATCAAAGACATAAGCGTATGAAGGGTTCACCAAAGACATAGCTTATAGCTTAACGGAAGATTGACCTTGTTGCAACCTATTACACCACCGTTAGTTTGTCAAGCACACTTTCTCATGTCAAAGATACATTACATTGCCTTGAACATAGCTAATAGAGATAACATGTGTAAAAGTAATATATGAACATGAAAAGCTCTAATGATCTAGCTTGACTTCATAACTCGTTAGCATAAGGTCATGAAGGGTTCATCAAAGACATAAGCGTTTGAAGGGTTCACCAAAGACATAGCTTATAGCATAACGGAAGATTGACCTTGTTGCAACCTATTACACCACCGTTAGTTGGCCTACCACACTTTCTCATGTGAAAGTTACATTACATTGCCTTGTACTTAGCTAATAGAGATACCATGCGTAAAAGTATTATATGAACATGGATAGCTCTAATGATCTACCTTGACTTCATAACTCGTTAGAATAAGCTCATGAAAGGTTCATCAAAGACATACGCGTATGAGGGGTTCACCAAAGACATAGCTTATAGATTAACAAAAAATTGACCTTGTTGCAACTTATTACACCACCGTTAGTTGGCCTAGCACACTTTCTCATGTGAAAGTTACATTACATTGCCTTGTACTTAGCTAATAGAGATAACATGTGTAGAAGTATGATATGAACATGGATAGCTCTAATGATCTACCTTGACTTCATAACTCGTTAGAATAAGCTCATGAAGGGTTCATCAAAGACATAAGCGTATGAAGGGTTCACCAAAGACATAGCTTATAGGTTAACGGAAGATTGACCTTGTTGCAACCTATTACGCCACAGTTAGTTGGCCTAGCACACTTTCTCATGTGAAAGTTACATTACATTGTCTTGTACTTAGCTAATAGAGATACCATGTGTAAAAGTATTATATGAACATGGATAGCTATAATGATCTAGCTTGACTTCATAACTCGTTAGAATAAGCTCATGAAGGGTTCATCAAAGACATAAGCGTATGAAGGGTTCACCAAAGACATAGCTTATAGGTTAACGGAAGATTGACCTTGTTGCAACCTATTACACAACAGTTAGTTGGCCTAGCACACTTTCTCATGTGAAAGTTACATTACATTGCCTTGTACTTAGCTAATAGAGATACCATGTGTAAAAGTATTATATGAACATGGATAGCTCTAATGATCTAGCTTGACTTCATAACTCGTTAGAATAAGCTCATGAAGGATTCACCAAAGACATAAGCGTATGAAGGGTTCACCAAAGACATAGCTTATAGGTTAACGGAAGATTGACCTTGTTGCAACCTATTACACAACAGTTAGTTGGCCTAGCACACTTTCTCATGTGAAAGTTACATTACATTGCCTTGTACTTAGCTAATAGAGATACCATGTGTAAAAGTATTATATGAACATGGATAGCTCTAATGATCTAGCTTGACTTCATAACTCGTTAGAATAAGCTCATGAAGGATTCACCAAAGACATAAGCGTATGAAGGGTTCACCAAAGACATAGCTTATAGATTAACAGAAGATTGACCTTGTTGCAACTTATTACGCCACCGTTAGTTGGCTTAGCACACTTTCTCATGTGAAAGTTACATTACATGGCCTTGTACTTAGCTAATAGAGATACCATGTGTAAAAGTATTATATGAACATGGATAGCTATAATGATATAGCTTGACTTCATAACTCGTTAGAATAAGCTCATGAAGGGTTCATCAAAGACATAAGCGTATGAAGGGTTCACCAAAGACATAGCTTATAGGTTAACGGAAGATTGACCTTGTTGCAACCTATTACACAACAGTTAGTTGGCCTAGCACACTTTCTCATGTGAAAGTTACATTACATTGCGTTGTACTTAGTTAATAGAGATACCATGTGTAAAAGTATTATATGAACATGGATAGCTCTAATGATCTAGCTTGACTTCATAACTCGTTAGAATAAGCTCATGAAGGATTCACCAAAGACATAAGCGTATGAAGGGTTCACCAAAGACATAGCTTATAGATTAACAGAAGATTGACCTTGTTGCAACTTATTACGCCACCGTTAGTTGGCCTAGCACACTTTCTCATGTGAAAGTTACATTACATTGCCTTGTACTTAGCTAATAGAGATACCATGTGTAAAAGTATTATATGAACATGGATAGCTCTAATGATCTAGCTTGACTTCATAACTCGTTAGAATAAGGTCATGAAGGGTTCATCAAAGACATAAGCGTATGAAAGGTTCATCAAAGACATAGCTTATAGATTAACAGAAGATTGACCTTGTTGCAACCTATTACGCCACCGTTAGTTGGCCTAGCACACTTTCTCATGTGAAAGTTACATTACATTGCCTTGTACTTAGCTAATAGAGATACCATGTGTAAAAGTATTATATGAACATGGATAGCTATAATGATCTAGCTTGACTTCATAACTCGTTAGAATAAGCTCATGAAGGGTTCATCAAAGACATAAGCGTATGAAGGGTTCACCAAAGACATAGCTTATAGGTTAACGGAAGATTGACCTTGTTGCAACCTAGTACACCACAGTTAGTTGGCCTAGCACACTTTCTCATGTGAAAGTTACATTACATTGCCTTGTACTTAGCTAATAGAGATAACATGTGTAAAAGTATTATATGAACATGGATAGCTCTAATGATCTAGCTTGATTTCATAACTCGTTAGAATAAGCTTATGAAGGGTTCATCAAAGACATAAGCGTATGAAAGGTTCATCAAAGACATAGCTTATAGATTAACAGAAGATTGACCTTGTTGCAACCTATTACGCCACCGTTAGTTGGCCTAGCACACTTTCTCATGTGAAAGTTACATTACATTGCCTTGTACTTAGCTAATAGAGATACCATGTCTAAAAGTATTATATGAACATGGATAGCTATAATGATCTAGCTTGACTTCATAACTCGTTAGAATAAGCTCATGAAGGGTTCATCAAAGACATACGCGTATGAGGGGTTCACCAAAGACATAGCTTACCGATTAACAGAAAATTGACCTTGTTGCAACTTATTACACCACCGTTAGTTGGCCTAGCACACTTTCTCATGTGAAAGTTACTTTACATTGCCTTGTACTTAGCTAATAGAGATAACATGTGTAGAAGTATTATATGAACATGGATAGCTCTAATGATCTACCTTGACTTCATAACTCGTTAGAATAAGCTCATGAAGGGTTCACCAAAGACATAAGCGTATAAAGGGTTCACCAAAGACATAGCTTATAGATTAACAGAAGATTGACCTTGTTGCAACTTATTACGCCACCGTTAGTTGGCCTAGCACACTTTCTCATGTGAAAGTTACATTACATTGCCTTGTACTTAGCTAATAGAGATACCATGTGTAAAAGTATTATATGAACATGGATAGCTATAATGATCTAGCTTGACTTCATAACTCGTTAGAATAAGCTCATGAAGGGTTCATCAAAGACATAAGCGTATGAAGGGTTCACCAAAGACATAGCTTATAGGTTAACGGAAGATTGACCTTGTTGCAACCTATTACACCACAGTTAGTTGGCCTAGCACACTTTCTCATGTGAAAGTTACATTACATTGCCTTGTACTTAGCTAATAGAGATACCATGTGTAAAAGTATTATATGAACATGGATAGCTATAATGATCTAGCTTGACTTCATAACTCGTTAGAATAAGCTTATGAAGGGTTCATCAAAGACATAAGCGTATGAAGGGTTCACCAAAGACATAGCTTATAGGTTAACGGAAGATTGACCTTGTTGCAACCTATTACACAACAGTTAGTTGGCCTAGCACACTTTCTCATGTGAAAGTTACATTACATTGCCTTGTACTTAGCTAATAGAGATACCATGTGTAAAAGTATTATATGAACATGGATAGCTCTAATGATCTAGCTTGACTTCATAACTCGTTAGAATAAGCTCATGAAGGATTCACCAAAGACATAAGCGTATGAAGGGTTCACCAAAGACATAGCTTATAGATTAACAGAAGATTGACCTTGTTGCAACTTATTACGCCACCGTTAGTTGGCTTAGCACACTTTCTCATGTGAAAGTTACATTACATGGCCTTGTACTTAGCTAATAGAGATACCATGTGTAAAAGTATTATATGAACATGGATAGCTATAATGATCTAGCTTGACTTCATAACTCGTTAGAATAAGCTCATGAAGGGTTCATCAAAGACATAAGCGTATGAAGGGTTCACCAAAGACATAGCTTATAGGTTAACGGAAGATTGACCTTGTTGCAACCTATTACACAACAGTTAGTTGGCCTAGCACACTTTCTCATGTGAAAGTTACATTACATTGCCTTGTACTTAGCTAATAGAGATACCATGTGTAAAAGTATTATATGAACATGGATAGCTCTAATGATCTAGCTTGACTTCATAACTCGTTAGAATAAGCTCATGAAGGATTCACCAAAGACATAAGCGTATGAAGGGTTCACCAAAGACATAGCTTATAGATTAACAGAAGATTGACCTTGTTGCAACTTATTACGCCACCGTTAGTTGGCCTAGCACACTTTCTCATGTGAAAGTTACATTACATTGCCTTGTACTTAGCTAATAGAGATACCATGTGTAAAAGTATTATATGAACATGGATAGCTCTAATGATCTAGCTTGACTTCATAACTCGTTAGAATAAGCTCATGAAGGATTCACCAAAGACATAAGCGTATGAAGGGTTCACCAAAGACATAGCTTATAGATTAACAGAAGATTGACCTTGTTGCAACTTATTACGCCACCGTTAGTTGGCTTAGCACACTTTCTCATGTGAAAGTTACATTACATGGCCTTGTACTTAGCTAATAGAGATACCATGTGTAAAAGTATTATATGAACATGGATAGCTATAATGATCTAGCTTGACTTCATAACTCGTTAGAATAAGCTCATGAAGGGTTCATCAAAGACATAAGCGTATGAAGGGTTCACCAAAGACATAGCTTATAGGTTAACGGAAGATTGACCTTGTTGCAACCTATTACACAACAGTTAGTTGGCCTAGCACACTTTCTCATGTGAAAGTTACATTACATTGCCTTGTACTTAGCTAATAGAGATACCATGTGTAAAAGTATTATATGAACATGGATAGCTCTAATGATCTAGCTTGACTTCATAACTCGTTAGAATAAGCTCATGAAGGATTCACCAAAGACATAAGCGTATGAAGGGTTCACCAAAGACATAGCTTATAGATTAACAGAAGATTGACCTTGTTGCAACTTATTACGCCACCGTTAGTTGGCCTAGCACACTTTCTCATGTGAAAGTTACATTACATTGCCTTGTACTTAGCTAATAGAGATACCATGTGTAAAAGTATTATATGAACATGGATAGCTCTAATGATCTAGCTTGATTTCATAACTCGTTAGAATAAGCTCATGAAGGATTCACCAAAGACATAAGCGTATGAAGGGTTCACCAAAGACATAGCTTATAGATTAACAGAAGATTGACCTTGTTGCAACTTATTACGCCACCGTTAGTTGGCTTAGCACACTTTCTCATGTGAAAGTTACATTACATGGCCTTGTACTTAGCTAATAGAGATACCATGTGTAAAAGTATTATATGAACATGGATAGCTATAATGATCTAGCTTGACTTCATAACTCGTTAGAATAAGCTCATGAAGGGTTCATCAAAGACATAAGCGTATGAAGGGTTCACCAAAGACATAGCTTATAGGTTAACGGAAGATTGACCTTGTTGCAACCTATTACACAACAGTTAGTTGGCCTAGCACACTTTCTCATGTGAAAGTTACATTACATTGCCTTGTACTTAGCTAATAGAGATACCATGTGTAAAAGTATTATATGAACATGGATAGCTCTAATGATCTAGCTTGACTTCATAACTCGTTAGAATAAGCTCATGAAGGATTCACCAAAGACATAAGCGTATGAAGGGTTCACCAAAGACATAGCTTATAGATTAACAGAAGATTGACCTTGTTGCAACTTATTACGCCACCGTTAGTTGGCCTAGCACACTTTCTCATGTGAAAGTTACATTACATTGCCTTGTACTTAGCTAATAGAGATACCATGTGTAAAAGTATTATATGAACATGGATAGCTCTAATGATCTAGCTTGACTTCATAACTCGTTAGAATAAGGTAATGAAGGGTTCATCAAAGACATAAGCGTATGAAAGGTTCATCAAAGACATAGCTTATAGATTAACAGAAGATTGACCTTGTTGCAACCTATTACGCCACCGTTAGTTGGCCTAGCACACTTTCTCATGTGAAAGTTACATTACATTGCCTTGTACTTAGCTAATAGAGATACCATGTGTAAAAGTATTATATGAACATGGATAGCTATAATGATCTAGCTTGACTTCATAACTCGTTAGAATAAGCTCATGAAGGGTTCATCAAAGACATAAGCGTATGAAGGGTTCACCAAAGACATAGCTTATAGGTTAACGGAAGATTGACCTTGTTGCAACCTATTACACCACAGTTAGTTGGCCTAGCACACTTTCTCATGTGAAAGTTACATTACATTGCCTTGTACTTAGCTAATAGAGATAACATGTGTAAAAGTATTATATGAACATGAATAGCTCTAATGATCTAGCTTGATTTCATAACTCGTTAGAATAAGCTTATGAAGGGTTCATCAAAGACATAAGCGTATGAAAGGTTCATCAAAGACATAGCTTATAGACTAACAGAAGATTGACCTTGTTGCAACCTATTACGCCACCGTTAGTTGGCCTAGCACACTTTCTCATGTGAAAGTTACATTACATTGCCTTGTACTTAGCTAATAGAGATACCATGTCTAAAAGTATTATATGAACATGGATAGCTATAATGATCTAGCTTGACTTCATAACTCGTTAGAATAAGCTCATGAAGGGTTCATCAAAGACATAAGCGTATGAAGGGTTCACCAAAGACATAGCTTATAGGTTAACGGAAGATTGACCTTGTTGCAACCTATTACACAACAGTTAGTTGGCCTAGCACACTTTCTCATGTGAAAGTTACTTTACATTGCCTTGTACTTAGCTAATAGAGATAACATGTGTAGAAGTATTATATGAACATGGATAGCTCTAATGATCTACCTTGACTTCAAAACTCGTTAGAATAAGCTCATGAAGGGTTCACCAAAGACATAAGCGTATAAAGGGTTCACCAAAGACATAGCTTATAGATTAACAGAAGATTGACCTTGTTGCAACTTATTACGCCACCGTTAGTTGGCCTAGCACACTTTCTCATGTGAAAGTTACATTACATTGCCTTGTACTGAGCTAATAGAGATACCATGTGTAAAAGTATTATATGAACATGGATAGCTATAATGATCTAGCTTGACTTCATAACTCGTTAGAATAAGCTCATGAAGGGTTCATTAAAGACATAAGCGTATGAAGGGTTCACCAAAGACATAGCTTATAGGTTAACGGAAGATTGACCTTGTTGCAACCTATTACACCACAGTTAGTTGGCCTAGCACACTTTCTCATGTGAAAGTTACATTACATTGCCTTGTACTTAGCTAATAGAGATACCATGTGTAAAAGTATTATATGAACATGGATAGCTATAATGATCTAGCTTGACTTCATAACTCGTTAGAATAAGCTCATGAAGGGTTCATCAAAGACATAAGCGTATGAAGGGTTCACCAAAGACATAGCTTATAGGTTAACGAAAGATTGACCTTGTTGCAACCTATTACACAACAGTTAGTTGGCCTAGCACACTTTCTCATGTGAAAGTTACATTACATTGCCTTGTACTTAGCTAATAGAGATACCATGTGTAAAAGTATTATATGAACATGGATAGCTCTAATGATCTAGCTTGACTTCATAACTCGTTAGAATAAGCTCATGAAGGATTCACCAAAGACATAAGCGTATGAAGGGTTCACCAAACACATAGCTTATAGATTAACAGAAGATTGACCTTGTTGCAACTTATTACGCCACCGTTAGTTGGCCTAGCACACTTTCTCGTGTGAAAGTTACATTACATTGCCTTGTACTTAGCTAATAGAGATAACATGTGTAAAAGTATTATATGAACATGGATAGCTCTAATGATCTAGCTTGATTTCATAACTCGTTAGAATAAGCTCATGAAGGGTTCATCAAAGACATAAGCGTATGAAGGGTTCACCAAAGACATAGCTTATAGGTTAACGGAAGATTGACCTTGTTGCAACCTATTACACCACCGTTAGTTTGTCAAGCACACTTTCTCATGTCAAAGATACATTACATTGCCTTGAACATAGCTAAAAGAGATAACATGTGTAGAAGTATGATATGAACATGGATAGCTCTAATGATCTACCTTGACTTCATAACTCGTTAGAATAAGCTCATGAAGGGTTCACCAAAGACATAAGCGTATAAAGGGTTCACCAAAGACATAGCTTATAGATTAACAGAAGATTGACCTTGTTGCAACTTATTACGCCACCGTTAGTTGGCCTAGCACACTTTCTCATGTGAAAGTTACATTACATTGCCTTGTACTTAGCTAATAGAGATACCATGTGTAAAAGTATTATATGAACATGGATAGCTCTAATGATCTAGCTTGACTTCATAACTCGTTAGAATAAAGTCATGAAGGGTTCATCAAAGACATAAGCGTATGAAAGGTTCATCAAAGACATAGCTTATAGATTAACAGAAGATTGACCTTGTTGCAACCTATTACGCCACCGTTAGTTGGCCTAGCACACTTTCTCATGTGAAAGTTACATTACATTGCCTTGTACTTAGCTAATAGAGATACCATGTGTAAAAGTATTATATGAACATGGATAGCTATAATGATCTAGCTTGACTTCATAACTCGTTAGAATAAGCTCATGAAGGGTTCATCAAAGACATAAGCGTATGAAGGGTTCACCAAAGACATAGCTTATAGGTTAACGGAAGATTGACCTTGTTGCAACCTATTACACCACAGTTAGTTGGCCTAGCACACTTTCTCATGTGAAAGTTACATTACATTGCCTTGTACTTAGCTAATAGAGATACCATGTGTAAACGTATTATATGAACATGGATAGCTCTAATGATCTAGCTTGACTTCATAACTCGTTAGAATAAGCTCATGAAGGATTCACCAAAGACATAAGCGTTTGAAGGGTTCACCAAAGACATAGCTTATAGATTAACAGAAGATTGACCTTGTTGCAACTTATTACGCCACCGTTAGTTCGCCTAGCACACTTTCTCATGTGAAAGTTACATTACATTGCCTTGTACTTAGCTAATAGAGATAACATGTGTAAAAGTATTATATGAACATGGATAGCTCTAATGATCTAGCTTGATTTCATAACTCGTTAGAATAAGCTCATGAAGGGTTCATCAAAGACATAAGCATATGAAAGGTTCATCAAAGACATAGCTTATAGATTAACAGAAGATTGACCTTGTTGCAACCTATTACGCCACCGTTAGTTGGCCTAGCACACTTTCTCATGTGAAAGTTACATTACATTGCCTTGTACTTAGCTAATAGAGATACCATGTGTAAAAGTATTATATGAACATGGATAGCTATAATGATCTAGCTTGACTTCATAACTCATTAGAATAAGCTCATGAAGGGTTCATCAAAGACATAAGCGTATGAAGGGTTCACCAAAGATATAGCTTATAGCATAACGGAAGATTGACCTTGTTGCAACCTATTACCACCGTTAGTTGGCCTACCACACTTTCTCATGTGAAAGTTACATTACATTGCCTTGTACTTAGCTAATAGAGATACCATGCGTAAAAGTATTATATGAACATGGATAGCTCTAATGATCTACCTTGACTTCATAACTCGTTAGAATAAGCTCATGAAGGGTTCATCAAAGACATAAGCGTATGAAGGGTTCACCAAAGACATAGCTTATAGCTTAACGGAAGATTGACCTTGTTGCAACCTATTACACCACCGTTAGTTTGTCAAGCACACTTTCTCATGTCAAAGATACATTACATTGCCTTGAACATAGCTAATAGAGATAACATGTGTAAAAGTAATATATGAACATGAAAAGCTCTAATGATCTAGCTTGACTTCATAACTCGTTAGAATAAGGTTATGAAGGGTTCATCAAAGACGTAAGCGTTTGAAGGGTTCACCAAAGACATAGCTTATAGCATAACGGAAGATTGACCTTGTTGCAACCTATTACACCACCGTTAGTTTGTCAAGCACACTTTCTCATGTCAAAGATACATTACATTGCCTTGAACATAGCTAATAGAGATAACATGTGCAAAAGTAATATATGAACATGAAAAGCTCTAATGATCTAGCTTGACTTCATAACTCGTTAGAATAAGGTTATGAAGGGTTCATCAAAGACGTAAGCGTTTGAAGGGTTCACCAAAGACATAGCTTATAGCATAACGGAAGATTGACCTTGTTGCAACCTATTACACCACCGTTAGTTGGCCTACCACACTTTCTCATGTGAAAGTTACATTACATTGCCTTGTACTTAGCTAATAGAGATACCATGCGTAAAAGTATTATATGAACATGGATAGCTCTAATGATCTACCTTGACTTCATAACTCGTTAGAATAAGCTCATGAAGGGTTCATCAAAGACATACGCGTATGAGGGGTTCACCAAAGACATAGCTTATAGATTAACAGAAAATTGACCTTGTTGCAACTTATTACACCACCGTTAGTTGGCCTAGCACACTTTCTCATGTGAAAGTTACATTACATTGCCTTGTACTTAGCTAATAAAGATAACATGTGTAGAAGTATGATATGAACATGGATAGCTCTAATGATCTACCTTGACTTCATAACTCGTTAGAATAAGCTCATGAAGGGTTCACCAAAGACATAAGCGTATAAAGGGTTCACCAAAGACATAGCTTATAGATTAACAGAAGATTGACCTTGTTGCAACTTATTACGCCACCGTTAGTTGGCCTAGCACACTTTGTCATGTGAAAGTTACATTACATTGCCTTGTACTTAGCTAATAGAGATACCATGTGTAAAAGTATTATATGAACATGGATAGCTCTAATGATCTAGCTTGACTTCATAACTCGTTAGAATAAGGTCATGAAGGGTTCATCAAAGACATAAGCGTATGAAAGGTTCATCAAAGACATAGCTTATAGATTAACAGAAGATTGACCTTGTTGCAACCTATTACGCCACCGTTAGTTGGCCTAGCACACTTTCTCATGTGAAAGTTACATTACATTGCCTTGTACTTAGCTAATAGAGATACCATGTGTAAAAGTATTATATGAACATGGATAGCTCTAATGATCTAGCTTGATTTCATAACTCGTTAGAATAAGCTCATGAAGGGTTCATCAAAGACATAAGCGTATGAAGGGTTCACCAAAGACATAGCTTATAGCTTAACGGAAGATTGACCTTGTTGCAACCTATTACACCACCGTTAGTTTGTCAAGCACACTTTCTCATGTCAAAGATACATTACATTGCCTTGAACATAGCTAATAGAGATAACATGTGTAAAAGTATTATATGAACATGAAAAGCTCTAATGATCTAGCTTGACTTCATAACTCGTTAGAATAAGGTCATGAAGGGTTCATCAAAGACGTAAGCGTTTGAAGGGTTCACCAAAGACATAGCTTATAGCATAACGGAAGATTGACCTTGTTGCAACCTATTACACCACCGTTAGTTGGCCTACCACACTTTCTCATGTGAAAGTTACATTACATTGCCTTGTACTTAGCTAATAGAGATACCATGTGTAAAAGTATTATATGAACATGGATAGCTCTAATGATCTAGCTTGACTTCATAACTCGTTAGAATAAGCTCATGAAGGATTCACCAAAGACATAAGCGTATGAAGGGTTCACCAAAGACATAGCTTATAGATTAACAGAAGATTGACCTTGTTGCAACTTATTACGCCACCGTTAGTTGGCCTAGCACACTTTCTCATGTGAAAGTTACATTACATTGCCTTGTACTTAGCTAATAGAGATACCATGTGTAAAAGTATTATATGAACATGGATAGCTCTAATGATCTAGCTTGACTTCATAACTCGTTAGAATAAGGTCATGAAGGGTTCATCAAAGACATAAGCGTATGAAAGGTTCATCAAAGACATAGCTTATAGATTAACAGAAGATTGACCTTGTTGCAACCTATTACGCCACCGTTAGTTGGCCTAGCACCCTTTCTCATGTGAAAGTTACATTACATTGCCTTGTACTTAGCTAATAGAGATAACATGTGTAGAAGTATGATATGAACATGGATAGCTCTAATGATCTACCTTGACTTCATAACTCGTTAGAATAAGCTCATGAAGGGTTCACCAAAGACATAAGCGTATAAAGGGTTCACCAAAGACATAGCTTATAGATTAACAGAAGATTGACCTTGTTGCAACTTATTACGCCACCGTTAGTTGGCCTAGCACACTTTCTCATGTGAAAGTTACATTACATTGCCTTGTACTTAGCTAATAGAGATAACATGTGTAAAAGTATTATATGAACATGGATAGCTCTAATGATCTAGCTTGACTTCATAACTCGTTAGAATAAGGTCATGAAGGGTTCATCAAAGACATAAGCGTATGAAAGGTTCATCAAAGACATAGCTTATAGATTAACAGAAGATTGACCTTGTTGCAACCTATTACGCCACCGTTAGTTGGCCTAGCACACTTTCTCATGTGAAAGTTACATTACATTGCCTTGTACTTAGCTAATAGAGATACCATGTGTAAAAGTATTATATGAACATGGATAGCTCTAATGATCTAGCTTGACTTCATAACTCGTTAGAATAAGCTCATGAAGGATTCACCAAAGACATAAGCGTATGAAGGGTTCACCAAAGACATAGCTTATAGATTAACAGAAGATTGACCTTGTTGCAACTTATTACGCCACCGTTAGTTGGCCTAGCACACTTTCTCATGTGAAAGTTACATTACATTGCCTTGTACTTAGCTAATAGAGATACCATGTGTAAAAGTATTATATGAACATGGATAGCTCTAATGATCTAGCTTGACTTCATAACTCGTTAGAATAAGGTCATGAAGGGTTCATCAAAGACATAAGCGTATGAAAGGTTCATCAAAGACATAGCTTATAGATTAACAGAAGATTGACCTTGTTGCAACCTATTACGCCACCGTTAGTTGGCCTAGCACCCTTTCTCATGTGAAAGTTACATTACATTGCCTTGTACTTAGCTAATAGAGATACCATGTGTAAAAGTATTATATGAACATGGATAGCTATAATGATCTAGCTTGACTTCATAACTCGTTAGAATAAGCTCATGAAGGGTTCACCAAAGACATAAGTGTATGAAGGGTTCACCAAAGACATAGCTTATAGATTAACTGAAGATTGACCTTGTTGCAACTTATTACGCCACCTTTAGTTGGCCTAGCACACTTTCTCATGTGAAAGTTACATTACATTGCCTTGTACTTAGCTAATAGAGATACCATGTGTAAAAGTATTATATGAACATGGATAGCTCTAATGATCTAGCTTGACTTCATAACTCGTTAGAATAAGGTCATGAAGGGTTCATCAAAGACATAAGCGTATAAAAGGTTCATCAAAGACATAGCTTATAGATTAACAGAAGATTGACCTTGTTGCAACCTATTACACCCCCGTTAGTTGGCCTAGCACACTTTCTCATGTGAAAGTTACATTACATTGCCTTGTACTTAGCTAATAGAGATACCATGTGTAAAAGTATTATATGAACATGTATAGCTATAATGATCTAGCTTGACTTCATAACTCGTTAGAATAAGCTCATGAAGGGTTCATCAAAGACATAAGCGTATGAAGGGTTCACCAAAGACATAGCTTATAGGTTAACGGAAGATTGACCTTGTTGCAACCTATTACACCACAGTTAGTTGGCCTATCACACTTTCTCATGTGAAAGTTACATTACATTGCCTTGTACTTAGCTAATAGAGATACCATGTGTAAAAGTATTATATGAACATGGATAGCTCTAATGATCTAGCTTGACTTCATAACTCGTTAGAATAAGCTCATGAAGGATTCCCCAAAGACATAAGCGTATGAAGGGTTTACCGAAGACATAGCTTATAGATTAACAGAAGATTGACCTTGTTGCAACCTATTACACCACCGTTAGTTTGTCAAGCACACTTTCTCATGTCAAAGATACATTACATTGCCTTGAACATAGCTAATAGAGATAACATGTGTAAAAGTAATATATGAACATGAAAAGCTCTAATGATCTAGCTTGACTTCATAACTCGTTAGAATAAGGTCATGAAGGGTTCATCAAAGACGTAAGCGTTTGAAGGGTTCACCAAAGACATAGCTTATAGCATAACGGAAGATTGACCTTGTTGCAACCTATTACACCACCGTTAGTTGGCCTACCACACTTTCTCATGTGAAAGTTACATTACATTGCCTTGTACTTAGCTAATAGAGATACCATGCGTAAAAGTATTATATGAACATGGATAGCTCTAATGATCTACCTTGACTTCATAACTCGTTAGAATAAGCTCATGAAGGGTTCATCAAAGACATACGCGTATGAGGGGTTCACCAAAGACATAGCTTATAGATTAACAGAAAATTGACCTTGTTGCAACTTATTACACCACCGTTAGTTGGCCTAGCACACTTTCTCATGTGAAAGTTACATTACATTGCCTTGTACTTAGCTAATAGAGATAACATGTGTAGAAGTATGATATGAACATGGATAGCTCTAATGATCTACCTTGACTTCATAACTCGTTAGAATAAGCTCATGAAGGGTTCACCAAAGACATAAGCGTATGAAGGGTTCACCAAAGACATAGCTTATAGATTAACAGAAGATTGACCTTGTTGCAACTTATTACGCCACCGTTAGTTGGCCTAGCACACTTTCTCATGTGAAAGTTACATTACATTGCCTTGTACTTAGCTAATAGAGATAACATGTGTAAAAGTATTATATGAACATGGATAGCTCTAATGATCTAGCTTGACTTCATAACTCGTTAGAATAAGGTCATGAAGGGTTCATCAAAGACATAAGCGTATGAAAGGTTCATCAAAGACATAGCTTATAGATTAACAGAAGATTGACCTTGTTGCAACCTATTACGCCACCGTTAGTTGGCCTAGCACACTTTCTCATGTGAAAGTTACATTACATTGCCTTGTACTTAGCTAATAGAGATACCATGTGTAAAAGTATTATATGAACATGGATAGCTCTAATGATCTAGCTTGACTTCATAACTCGTTAGAATAAGCTCATGAAGGATTCACCAAAGACATAAGCGTATGAAGGGTTCACCAAAGACATAGCTTATAGATTAACAGAAGATTGACCTTGTTGCAACTTATTACGCCACCGTTAGTTGGCCTAGCACACTTTCTCATGTGAAAGTTACATTACATTGCCTTGTACTTAGCTAATAGAGATACCATGTGTAAAAGTATTATATGAACATGGATAGCTCTAATGATCTAGCTTGACTTCATAACTCGTTAGAATAAGGTCATGAAGGGTTCATCAAAGACATAAGCGTATGAAAGGTTCATCAAAGACATAGCTTATAGATTAACAGAAGATTGACCTTGTTGCAACCTATTACGCCACCGTTAGTTGGCCTAGCACCCTTTCTCATGTGAAAGTTACATTACATTGCCTTGTACTTAGCTAATAGAGATACCATGTGTAAAAGTATTATATGAACATGGATAGCTCTAATGATCAAGCTTGATTTCATAACTCGTTAGAATAAGCTCATGAAGGGTTCATCAAAGACATAAGCGTATGAAGGGTTCACCAAAGACATAGCTTATAGCTTAACGGAAGATTGACCTTGTTGCAACTTATTACGCCACCTTTAGTTGGCCTAGCACACTTTCTCATGTGAAAGTTACATTACATTGCCTTGTACTTAGCTAATAGAGATACCATGTGTAAAAGTATTATATGAACATGGATAGCTCTAATGATCTAGCTTGACTTCATAACTCGTTAGAATAAGGTCATGAAGGGTTCATCAAAGACATAAGCGTATAAAAGGTTCATCAAAGACATAGCTTATAGATTAACAGAAGATTGACCTTGTTGCAACCTATTACACCCCCGTTAGTTGGCCTAGCACACTTTCTCATGTGAAAGTTACATTACATTGCCTTGTACTTAGCTAATAGAGATACCATGTGTAAAAGTATTATATGAACATGTATAGCTATAATGATCTAGCTTGACTTCATAACTCGTTAGAATAAGCTCATGAAGGGTTCATCAAAGACATAAGCGTATGAAGGGTTCACCAAAGACATAGCTTATAGGTTAACGGAAGATTGACCTTGTTGCAACCTATTACACCACAGTTAGTTGGCCTATCACACTTTCTCATGTGAAAGTTACATTACATTGCCTTGTACTTAGCTAATAGAGATACCATGTGTAAAAGTATTATATGAACATGGATAGCTCTAATGATCTAGCTTGACTTCATAACTCGTTAGAATAAGCTCATGAAGGATTCCCCAAAGACATAAGCGTATGAAGGGTTTACCGAAGACATAGCTTATAGATTAACAGAAGATTGACCTTGTTGCAACTTATTACGCCACCGTTAGTTGGCCTAGCACACTTTCTCATGTGAAAGTTACATTACATTGCCTTGTACTTAGCTAATAGAGATAACATGTGTAAAAGTATTATATGAACATGGATAGCTCTAATGATCTAGCTTGATTTCATAACTCGTTAGAATAAGCTCATGAAGGGTTCATCAAAGACATAAGCGTATGAAGGGTTCACCAAAGACATAGCTTATAGCTTAACGGAAGATTGACCTTGTTGCAACCTATTACACCACCGTTAGTTTGTCAAGCACACTTTCTCATGTCAAAGATACATTACATTGCCTTGAACATAGCTAATAGAGATAACATGTGTAAAAGTAATATATGAACATGAAAAGCTCTAATGATCTAGCTTGACTTCATAACTCGTTAGAATAAGGTCATGAAGGGTTCATCAAAGACGTAAGCGTTTGAAGGGTTCACCAAAGACATAGCTTATAGCATAACGGAAGATTGACCTTGTTGCAACCTATTACACCACCGTTAGTTGGCCTACCACACTTTCTCATGTGAAAGTTACATTACATTGCCTTGTACTTAGCTAATAGAGATACCATGTGTAGAAGTATGATATGAACATGGATAGCTCTAATGATCTACCTTGACTTCATAACTCGTTAGAATAAGCTCATGAAGGGTTCACCAAAGACATAAGCGTATAAAGGGTTCACCAAAGACATAGCTTATAGATTAACAGAAGATTGACCTTGTTGCAACTTATTACGCCACCGTTAGTTGGCCTAGCACACTTTCTCATGTGAAAGTTACATTACATTGCCTTGTACTTAGCTAATAGAGATAACATGTGTAAAAGTATTATATGAACATGGATAGCTCTAATGATCTAGCTTGACTTCATAACTCGTTAGAATAAGGTCATGAAGGGTTCATCAAAGACATAAGCGTATGAAAGGTTCATCAAAGACATAGCTTATAGATTAACAGAAGATTGACCTTGTTGCAACCTATTACGCCACCGTTAGTTGGCCTAGCACACTTTCTCATGTGAAAGTTACATTACATTGCCTTGTACTTAGCTAATAGAGATACCATGTGTAAAAGTATTATATGAACATGGATAGCTATAATGATCTAGCTTGACTTCATAACTCGTTAGAATAAGCTCATGAAGGGTTCACCAAAGACATAAGTGTATGAAGGGTTCACCAAAGACATAGCTTATAGATTAACTGAAGATTGACCTTGTTGCAACTTATTACGCCACCTTTAGTTGGCCTAGCACACTTTCTCATGTGAAAGTTACATTACATTGCCTTGTACTTAGCTAATAGAGATACCATGTGTAAAAGTATTATATGAACATGGATAGCTCTAATGATCTAGCTTGACTTCATAACTCGTTAGAATAAGGTCATGAAGGGTTCATCAAAGACATAAGCGTATAAAAGGTTCATCAAAGACATAGCTTATAGATTAACAGAAGATTGACCTTGTTGCAACCTATTACACCACCGTTAGTTGGCCTAGCACACTTTCTCATGTGAAAGTTACATTGCATTGCCTTGTACTTAGCTAATAGAGAGACCATGTGTAAAAGTATTATATGAACATGGATAGCTATAATGATCTAGCTTGACTTCATAACTCGTTAGAATAAGCTTATGAAGGGTTCATCAAAGACATAAGCGTATGAAAGGTTCACCAAAGACATAGCTTATAGGTTAACGGAAGATTGACCTTGTTGCAACCTATTACACCACAGTTAGTTGGCCTAGCACACTTTCTCATGTGAAAGTTACATTACATTGCCTTGTACTTAGCTAATAGAGATACCATGTGTAAAAGTATTATATGAACATGGATAGCTCTAATGATCTAGCTTGACTTCATAACTCGTTAGAATAAGCTCATGAAGGATTCACCAAAGACATAAGCGTATGAAGGGTTCACCAAAGACATAGCTTATAGATTAACAGAAGATTGACCTTGTTGCAACCTATTACGCCACCGTTAGTTGGCCTAGCACATTTTCTCATGTGAAAGTTACATTACATTGCCTTGTACTTAGCTAATAGAGATACCATGTGTAAAAGTATTATATGAACATGGATAGCTATAATGATCTAGTTTGACTTCATAACTCGTTAGAATAAGCTCATGAAGGGTTCATCAAAGACATAGGCGTATGAAGGGTTCACCAAAGACATAGCTTATAGATTAACGGAAGATTGACCTTGTTGCAACCTATGACACCACCGTTAGTTTGTCAAGCACACTTTCTCATGTCAAAGATACATTACATTGCCTTGAACATAGCTAATAGAGATAACATGTGTAAAAGTAATATATGAACATGAAAAGCTCTAATGATCTAGCTTGACTTCATAACTCATTAGAATAAGGTCATGAAGGGTTCATCAAAGACATAAGCGTTTGAAGGGTTCACCAAAGACATAGCTTATAGCATAACGGAAGATTGACCTTGTTGCAACCTATTACACCACCGTTAGTTGGCCTACCACACTTTCTCATGTGAAAGTTACATTACATTGCCTTGTACTTAGCTAATAGAGATACCATGCGTAAAAGTATTATATGAACATGGATAGCTCTAATGATCTACCTTGACTTCATAACTCGTTAGAATAAGCTCATGAAGGGTTCATCAAAGACATACGCGTATGAGGGGTTCACCAAAGACATAGCTTATAGATTAACAGAAAATTGACCTTGTTGCAACTTATTACACCACCGTTAGTTGGCCTAGCACACTTTCTCATGTGAAAGTTACATTACATTGCCTTGTACTTAGCTAATAGAGATAACATGTGTAGAAGTATGATATGAACATGGATAGCTCTAATGATCTACCTTGACTTCATAACTCGTTAGAATAAGCTCATGAAGGGTTCACCAAAGACATAAGCGTATAAAGGGTTCACCAAAGACATAGCTTATAGATTAACAGAAGATTGACCTTGTTGCAACTTATTACGCCACCGTTAGTTGGCCTAGCACACTTTCTCATGTGAAAGTTACATTACATTGCCTTGTACTTAGCTAATAGAGATACCATGTGTAAAAGTATTATATGAACATGGATAGCTCTAATGATCTAGCTTGACTTCATAACTCGTTAGAATAAGGTCATGAAGGGTTCATCAAAGACATAAGCGTATGAAAGGTTCATCAAAGACATAGCTTATAGATTAACAGAAGATTGACCTTGTTGCAACCTATTACGCCACCGTTAGTTGGCCTAGCACATTTTCTCATGTGAAAGTTACATTACATTGCCTTGTACTTAGCTAATAGAGATACCATGTGTAAAAGTATTATATGAACATGGATAGCTATAATGATCTAGTTTGACTTCATAACTCGTTAGAATAAGCTCATGAAGGGTTCATCAAAGACATAAGCGTAGGAAGGGTTCACCAAACACATAGCTTATAGGTTAACGGAAGATTGACCTTGTTGCAACCTATTACACCACAGTTAGTTGGCCTAGCACACTTTCTCATGTGAAAGTTACATTACATTGCCTTGTACTTAGCTAATAGAGATACCATGCGTAAAAGTATTATATGAACATGGATAGCTCTAATGATCTACCTTGACTTCATAACTCGTTAGAATAAGCTCATGAAGGGTTCATCAAAGACATACGCGTATGAGGGGTTCACCAAAGACATAGCTTATAGATTAACAGAAAATTGACCTTGTTGCAACTTATTACACCACCGTTAGTTGGCCTAGCACACTTTCTCATGTGAAAGTTACATTACATTGCCTTGTACTTAGCTAATAGAGATAACATGTGTAGAAGTATGATATGAACATGGATAGCTCTAATGATCTACCTTGACTTCATAACTCGTTAGAATAAGCTCATGAAGGGTTCACCAAAGACATAAGCGTATAAAGGGTTCACCAAAGACATAGCTTATAGATTAACAGAAGATTGACCTTGTTGCAACTTATTACGCCACCGTTAGTTGGCCTAGCACACTTTCTCATGTGAAAGTTACATTACATTGCCTTGTACTTAGCTAATAGAGATACCATGTGTAAAAGTATTATATGAACATGGATAGCTCTAATGATCTAGCTTGACTTCATAACTCGTTAGAATAAGGTCATGAAGGGTTCATCAAAGACATAAGCGTATGAAAGGTTCATCAAAGACATAGCTTATAGATTAACAGAAGATTGACCTTGGTGCAACCTATTACGCCACCGTTAGTTGGCCTAGCACATTTTCTCATGTGAAAGTTACATTACATTGCCTTGTACTTAGCTAATAGAGATACCATGTGTAAAAGTATTATATGAACATGGATAGCTATAATGATCTAGTTTGACTTCATAACTCGTTAGAATAAGCTCATGAAGGGTTCATCAAAGACATAAGCGTAGGAAGGGTTCACCAAACACATAGCTTACAGGTTAACGGAAGATTGACCTTGTTGCAACCTATTACACCACAGTTAGTTGGCCTAGCACACTTTCTCATGTGAAAGTTACATTACATTGCCTTGTACTTAGCTAATAGAGATACCATGCGTAAAAGTATTATATGAACATGGATAGCTCTAATGATCTACCTTGACTTCATAACTCGTTAGAATAAGCTCATGAAGGGTTCATCAAAGACATACGCGTATGAGGGGTTCACCAAAGACATAGCTTATAGATTAACAGAAAATTGACCTTGTTGCAACTTATTACACCACCGTTAGTTGGCCTAGCACACTTTCTCATGTGAAAGTTACATTACATTGCCTTGTACTTAGCTAATAGAGATAACATGTGTAGAAGTATGATATGAACATGGATAGCTCTAATGATCTACCTTGACTTCATAACTCGTTAGAATAAGCTCATGAAGGGTTCACCAAAGACATAAGCGTATAAAGGGTTCACCAAAGACATAGCTTATAGATTAACAGAAGATTGACCTTGTTGCAACTTATTACGCCACCGTTAGTTGGCCTAGCACACTTTCTCATGTGAAAGTTACATTACATTGCCTTGTACTTAGCTAATAGAGATAACATGTGTAAAAGTATTATATGAACATGGATAGCTCTAATGATCTAGCTTGACTTCATAACTCGTTAGAATAAGGTCATGAAGGGTTCATCAAAGACATAAGCGTATGAAAGGTTCATCAAAGACATAGCTTATAGATTAACAGAAGATTGACCTTGTTGCAACCTATTACGCCACCGTTAGTTGGCCTAGCACACTTTCTCATGTGAAAGTTACATTACATTGCCTTGTACTTAGCTAATAGAGATACCATGTGTAAAAGTATTATATGAACATGGATAGCTATAATGATCTAGCTTGACTTCATAACTCGTTAGAATAAGCTCATGAAGGGTTCACCAAAGACATAAGTGTATGAAGGGTTCACCAAAGACATAGCTTATAGATTAACTGAAGATTGACCTTGTTGCAACTTATTACGCCACCTTTAGTTGGCCTAGCACACTTTCTCATGTGAAAGTTACATTACATTGCCTTGTACTTAGCTAATAGAGATACCATGCGTAAAAGTATTATATGAACATGGATAGCTCTAATGATCTACCTTGACTTCATAACTCGTTAGAATAAGCTCATGAAGGGTTCATCAAAGACATACGCGTATGAGGGGTTCACCAAAGACATAGCTTATAGATTAACAGAAAATTGACCTTGTTGCAACTTATTACACCACCGTTAGTTGGCCTAGCACACTTTCTCATGTGAAAGTTACATTACATTGCCTTGTACTTAGCTAATAGAGATAACATGTGTAGAAGTATGATATGAACATGGATAGCTCTAATGATCTACCTTGACTTCATAACTCGTTAGAATAAGCTCATGAAGGGTTCACCAAAGACATAAGCGTATAAAGGGTTCACCAAAGACATAGCTTATAGATTAACAGAAGATTGACCTTGTTGCAACTTATTACGCCACCGTTAGTTGGCCTAGCACACTTTCTCATGTGAAAGTTACATTACATTGCCTTGTACTTAGCTAATAGAGATAACATGTGTAAAAGTATTATATGAACATGGATAGCTCTAATGATCTAGCTTGACTTCATAACTCGTTAGAATAAGGTCATGAAGGGTTCATCAAAGACATAAGCGTATGAAAGGTTCATCAAAGACATAGCTTATAGATTAACAGAAGATTGACCTTGTTGCAACCTATTACGCCACCGTTAGTTGGCCTAGCACACTTTCTCATGTGAAAGTTACATTACATTGCCTTGTACTTAGCTAATAGAGATACCATGTGTAAAAGTATTATATGAACATGGATAGCTATAATGATCTAGCTTGACTTCATAACTCGTTAGAATAAGCTCATGAAGGGTTCACCAAAGACATAAGTGTATGAAGGGTTCACCAAAGACATAGCTTATAGATTAACTGAAGATTGACCTTGTTGCAACTTATTACGCCACCTTTAGTTGGCCTAGCACACTTTCTCATGTGAAAGTTACATTACATTGCCTTGTACTTAGCTAATAGAGATACCATGTGTAAAAGTATTATATGAACATGGATAGCTCTAATGATCTAGCTTGACTTCATAACTCGTTAGAATAAGGTCATGAAGGGTTCATCAAAGACATAAGCGTATAAAAGGTTCATCAAAGACATAGCTTATAGATTAACAGAAGATTGACCTTGTTGCAACCTATTACACCACCGTTAGTTGGCCTAGCACACTTTCTCATGTGAAAGTTACATTGCATTGCCTTGTACTTAGCTAATAGAGAGACCATGTGTAAAAGTATTATATGAACATGGATAGCTATAATGATCTAGCTTGACTTCATAACTCGTTAGAATAAGCTTATGAAGGGTTCATCAAAGACATAAGCGTATGAAGGGTTCACCAAAGACATAGCTTATAGGTTAACGGAAGATTGACCTTGTTGCAACCTATTACACCACAGTTAGTTGGCCTAGCACACTTTCTCATGTGAAAGTTACATTACATTGCCTTGTACTTAGCTAATAGAGATACCATGTGTAAAAGTATTATATGAACATTGATAGCTCTAATGATCTAGCTTGACTTCATAACTCGTTAGAATAAGCTCATGAAGGATTCACCAAAGACATAAGCGTATGAAGGGTTCACCAAAGACATAGCTTATAGATTAACAGAAGATTGACCTTGTTGCAACTTATTACGCCACCGTTAGTTGGCCTAGCACACTTTCTCCTGTGAAAGTTACATTACATTGCCTTGTACTTAGCTAATAGAGATAACATGTGTAAAAGTATTATATGAACATGGATAGCTCTAATGATCTAGCTTGATATCATAACTCGTTAGAATAAGCTCATGAAGGGTTCATCAAAGACATAAGCGTATGAAGGGTTCACCAAAGACATAGCTTATAGATTAACGGAAGATTGACCTTGTTGCAACCTATTACACCACCGTTAGTTTGTCAAGCACACTTTCTCATGTCAAAGATACATTACATTGCCTTGAACATAGCTAATAGAGATAACATGTGTAAAAGTAATATATGAACATGAAAAGCTCTAATGATCTAGCTTGACTTCATAACTCATTAGAATAAGGTCATGAAGGGTTCATCAAAGACATAAGCGTTTGAAGGGTTCACCAAAGACATAGCTTATAGCATAACGGAAGATTGACCTTGTTGCAACCTATTACACCACCGTTAGTTGGCCTACCACACTTTCTCATGTGAAAGTTACATTACATTGCCTTGTACTTAGCTAATAGAGATACCATGCGTAAAAGTATTATATGAACATGGATAGCTCTAATGATCTACCTTGACTTCATAACTCGTTAGAATAAGCTCATGAAGGGTTCATCAAAGACATACGCGTATGAGGGGTTCACCAAAGACATAGCTTATAGATTAACAGAAAATTGACCTTGTTGCAACTTATTACACCACCGTTAGTTGGCCTAGCACACTTTCTCATGTAAAAGTTACATTACATTGCCTTGTACTTAGCTAATAGAGATAACATGTGTAGAAGTATGATATGAACATGGATAGCTCTAATGATCTACCTTGACTTCATAAATTCGTTAGAATAAGCTCATGAAGGGTTCACCAAAGACATAAGCGTATAAAGGGTTCACCAAAGACATAGCTTATAGATTAACAGAAGATTGACCTTGTTGCAAATTATTACGCCACCGTTAGTTGGCCTAGCACACTTTCTCATGTGAAAGTTACATTACATTGCCTTGTACTTAGCTAATAGAGATACCATGTGTAAAAGTATTATATGAACATGGATAGCTCTAATGATCTAGCTTGACTTCATAACTCGTTAGAATAAGGTCATGAAGGGTTCATCAAAGACATAAGCGTATGAAAGGTTCATCAAAGACATAGCTTATAGATTAACAGAAGATTGACCTTGTTGCAACCTATTACGCCACCGTTAGTTGGCCTAGCACATTTTCTCATGTGAAAGTTACATTACATTGCCTTGTACTTAGCTAATAGAGATACCATGTGTAAAAGTATTATATGAACATGGATAGCTATAATGATCTAGTTTGACTTCATAACTCGTTAGAATAAGCTCATGAAGGGTTCATCAAAGACATAAGCGTAGGAAGGGTTCACCAAACACATAGCTTATAGGTTAACGGAAGATTGACCTTGTTGCAACCTATTACACCACAGTTAGTTGGCCTAGCACACTTTCTCATGTGAAAGTTACATTACATTGCCTTGTACTTAGCTAATAGAGATACCATGTGTAAAAGTATTATATGAACATGGATAGCTCTAATGATCTAGCTTGACTTCATAACTCGTTAGAATAAGCTCATGAAGGGTTCATCAAAGACATAAGCGTATGAAAGGTTCATCAATGACATAGCTTATAGATTAACAGAAGATTGACCTTGTTGCAACCTATTACGCCACCGTTAGTTGGCCTAGCACACTTTCTCATGTGAAAGTTACATTACATTGCCTTGTACTTAGCTAATAGAGATACCATGTGTAAAAGTATTATATGAACATGGATAGCTATAATGATCTAGCTTGACTTCATAACTCGTTAGAATAAGCTCATGAAGGGTTCATCAAAGACATAAACGTATGAAGGGTTCACCAAAGACATAGCTTATAGGTTAACGGAAGATTGACCTTGTTGCAACCTATTACACCAAAGTTAGTTGGCCTAGCACACTTTCTCATGTGAAATTTACATTACATTGCCTTGTACTTAGCTAATAGAGATACCATGTGTAAAAGTATTATATGAACATGGATAGCTCTAATGATCTAGCTTGACTTCATAACTCGTTAGAATAAGCTCATGAAGGATTCACCAAAGACATAAGCGTATGAAGGGTTCACCAAAGACATAGCTTATAGGTTAACGGAAGATTGACCTTGTTGCAACCTATTACACCACCGTTAGTTTGTCAAGCACACTTTCTCATGTCAAAGATACATTACATTGCCTTGAACATAGCTAATAGAGATAACATGTGTAGAAGTATGATATGAACATGGATAGATCTAATGATCTAGCTTGACTTCATAACTCGTTAGAATAAGCTCATGAAGGGTTCATCAAAGACATAAGCGTATGAAGGGTTCACCAAAGACATAGCTTATAGGTTAACGGAAGATTGACCTTGTTGCAACCTATTACACCACCGTTAGTTTGTCAAGCACACTATCTCATGTCAAAGATAAATTACATTGCCTTGAACATAGCTAATAGAGATAACATGTGTAGAAGTATGATATGAACATGGATAGCTCTAATGATCTACCTTGACTTCATAACTCGTTAGAATAAGCTTATGAAGGGTTCACCAAAGACATAAGCGTATAAAGGGTTCACCAAAGACATAGCTTATAGATTAACAGAAGATTGACCTTGTTGCAAATTATTACGCCACCGTTAGTTGGCCTAGCACACTTTCTCATGTGAAAGTTACATTACATTGCCTTGTACTTAGCTAATAGAGATACCATGTGTAAAAGTATTATATGAACATGGATAGCTCTAATGATCTAGCTTGACTTCATAACTCGTTAGAATAAGGTCATGAAGGGTTCATCAAAGACATAAGCGTATGAAAGGTTCATCAAAGACATAGCTTATAGATTAACAGAAGATTGACCTTGTTGCAACCTATTACACCACCGTTAGTTGGCCTAGCACACTTTCTCATGTGAAAGTTACATTACATTGCCTTGTACTTAGCTAATAGAGATACCATGTGTAAAAGTATTATATGAACATGGATAGCTATAATGATCTAGCTTGACTTCATAACTCGTTAGAATAAGCTCATGAAGGGTTCATCAAAGACATAAGCGTATGAAGGGTTCACCAAAGACATAGCTTATAGCATAACGGAAGATTGACCTTGTTGCAACCTATTACACCACCGTTAGTTGGCCTACCACACTTTCTCATGTGAAAGTTACATTACATTGCCTTGTACTTAGCTAATAGAGATACCATGCGTAAAAGTATTATATGAACATGGATAGCTCTAATGATCTACCTTGACTTCATAACTCGTTAGAATAAGCTCATGAAGGGTTCATCAAAGACATACGCGTATGAGGGGTTCACCAAAGACATAGCTTATAGATTAACAGAAAATTGACCTTGTTGCAACTTATTACACCACCGTTAGTTGGCCTAGCACACTTTCTCATGTGAAAGTTACATTACATTGCCTTGTACTTAGCTAATAGAGATAACATGTGTAGAAGTATGATATGAACATGGATAGCTCTAATGATCTAGCTTGATTTCATAACTCGTTAGAATAAGCTCATGAAGGGTTCACCAAAGACATAAGCGTATGAAAGGTTCATCAAAGACATAGCTTATAGATTAACAGAAGATTGACCTTGTTGCAACCTATTACGCCACCGTTAGTTGGCCTAGCACACTTTCTCATGTGAAAGTTACATTACATTGCCTTGTACTTAGCTAATAGAGATACCATGTGTAAAAGTATTATATGAACATGGATAGCTATAATGATCTAGCTTGACTTCATAACTCATTAGAATAAGCTCATGAAGGGTTCATCAAAGACATAAGCGTATGAAGGGTTCACCAAAGATATAGCTTATAGCATAACGGAAGATTGACCTTGTTGCAACCTATTACACCACCGTTAGTTGGCCTACCACACTTTCTCATGTGAAAGTTACATTACATTGCCTTGTACTTAGCTAATAGAGATACCATGCGTAAAAGTATTATATGAACATGGATAGCTCTAATGATCTACCTTGACTTCATAACTCGTTAGAATAAGCTCATGAAGGGTTCATCAAAGACATACGCGTATGAGGGGTTCACCAAAGACATAGCTTATAGATTAACAGAAAATTGACCTTGTTGCAACTTATTACACCACCGTTAGTTGGCCTAGCACACTTTCTCATGTGAAAGTTACATTACATTGCCTTGTACTTAGCAAATAGAGATAACATGTGTAGAAGTATGATATGAACATGGATAGCTCTAATGATCTACCTTGACTTCATAACTCGTTAGAATAAGCTCATGAAGGGTTCACCAAAGACATAAGCGTATAAAGGGTTCACCAAAGACATAGCTTATAGATTAACAGAAGATTGACCTTGTTGCAACTTATTACGCCACCGTTAGTTGGCCTAGCACACTTTCTCATGTGAAAGTTACATTACATTGCCTTGTACTTAGCTAATAGAGATACCATGTTTAAAAGTATTATATGAACATGGATAGTTCTAATGATCTAGCTTGACTTCATAACTCGTTAGAATAAGGTCATGAAGGGTTCATCAAAGACATAAGCGTATGAAAGGTTCATCAAAGACATAGCTTATAGATTAACAGAAGATTGACCTTGTTGCAACCTATTACGCCACCGTTAGTTGGCCTAGCACACTTTCTCATGTGAAAGTTACATTACATTGCCTTGTACTTAGCTAATAGAGATACCATGTGTAAAAGTATTATATGAACATGGATAGCTATAATGATCTAGCTTGACTTCATAACTCGTTAGAATAAGCTCATGAAGGGTTCACCAAAGACATAAGCGTATGAAGGGTTCACCAAAGACATAGCTTATAGATTAACTGAAGATTGACCTTGTTGCAACTTATTACGCCACCTTTAGTTGGCCTAGCACACTTTCTCATGTGAAAATTACATTACATTGCCTTGTACTTAGCTAATAGAGATAACATGTGTAAAAGTATTATATGAACATGGATAGCTCTAATGATCTAGCTTGATTTCATAACTCGTTAGAATAAGCTCATGAAGGGTTCATCAAAGACATAAGCGTATGAAAGGTTCATCAAAGACATAGCTTATAGATTAACAGAAGATTGACCTTGTTGCAACCTATTACGCCACCGTTAGTTGGCCTAGCACACTTTCTCATGTGAAAGTTACATTACATTGCCTTGTACTTAGCTAATAGAGATACCATGTGTAAAAGTATTATATGAACATGGATAGCTATAATGATCTAGCTTGACTTCATAACTCGTTAGAATAAGGTCATGAAGGGTTCATCAAAGACATAAGCGTATGAAAGGTTCATCAAAGACATAGCTTATAGATTAACAAAAGATTGACCTTGTTGCAACTTATTACGCCACCGTTAGTTGGCCTAGCACACTTTCTCATGTGAAAGTTACATTACATTGCCTTGTACTTAGCAAATAGAGATAACATGTGTAGAAGTATGATATGAACATGGATAGCTCTAATGATCTACCTTGACTTCATAACTCGTTAGAATAAGCTCATGAAGGGTTCACCAAAGACATAAGCGTATAAAGGGTTCACCAAAGACATAGCTTATAGATTAACAGAAGATTGACCTTGTTGCAACTTATTACGCCACCGTTAGTTGGCCTAGCACACTTTCTCATGTGAAAGTTACATTACATTGCCTTGTACTTAGCTAATAGAGATACCATGTGTAAAAGTATTATATGAACATGGATAGCTCTAATGATCTAGCTTGACTTCATAACTCGTTAGAATAAGGTCATGAAGGGTTCATCAAAGACATAAGCGTATGAAAGGTTCATCAAAGACATAGCTTATAGATTAACAGAAGATTGACCTTGTTGCAACCTATTACGCCACCGTTAGTTGGCCTAGCACACTTTCTCATGTGAAAGTTACATTACATTGCCTTGTACTTAGCTAATAGAGATACCATGTGTAAAAGTATTATATGAACATGGATAGCTATAATGATCTAGCTTGACTTCATAACTCGTTAGAATAAGCTCATGAAGGGTTCACCAAAGACATAAGCGTATGAAGGGTTCACCAAAGACATAGCTTATAGATTAACTGAAGATTGACCTTGTTGCAACTTATTACGCCACCTTTAGTTGGCCTAGCACACTTTCTCATGTGAAAATTACATTACATTGCCTTGTACTTAGCTAATAGAGATAACATGTGTAAAAGTATTATATGAACATGGATAGCTCTAATGATCTAGCTTGATTTCATAACTCGTTAGAATAAGCTCATGAAGGGTTCATCAAAGACATAAGCGTATGAAAGGTTCATCAAAGACATAGCTTATAGATTAACAGAAGATTGACCTTGTTGCAACCTATTACGCCACCGTTAGTTGGCCTAGCACACTTTCTCATGTGTAAGTTACATTACATTGCCTTGTACTTAGCTAATAGAGATACCATGTGTAAAAGTATTATATGAACATGGATAGCTATAATGATCTAGCTTGACTTCATAACTCGTTAGAATAAGGTCATGAAGGGTTCATCAAAGACATAAGCGTATGAAAGGTTCATCAAAGACATAGCTTATAGATTAACAGAAGACTGACCTTGTTGCAACCTATTACGCCACCGTTAGTTGGCCTAGCACACTTTCTCATGTGAAAGTTACATTACATTGCCTTGTACTTAGCTAATAGAGATACCATGTGTAAAAGTATTATATGAACATGGATAGCTATAATGATCTAGCTTGACTTCATAACTCGTTAGAATAAGCTCATGAAGGGTTCACCAAAGACATAAGCGTATGAAGGGTTCACCAAAGACATAGCTTATAGATTAACAGAAGATTGACCTTGTTGCAACTTATTACGCCACCGTTAGTTGGCCTAGCACACTTTCTCATGTGAAAGTTACATTACATTGCCTTGTACTTAGCTAATAGAGATAACATGTGTAGAAGTATGATATGAACATGGATAGCTATAATGATCTAGCTTGACTTCATAACTCGTTAGAATAAGGTCATGAAGGGTTCATCAAAGACATAAGCGTATGAAAGGTTCATCAAAGACATAGCTTATAGATTAACAGAAGATTGACCTTGTTGCAACTTATTACGCCACCGTTAGTTGGCCTAGCACACTTTCTCATGTGAAAGTTACATTACATTGCCTTGTACTTAGCAAATAGAGATAACATGTGTAGAAGTATGATATGAACATGGATAGCTCTAATGATCTACCTTGACTTCATAACTCGTTAGAATAAGCTCATGAAGGGTTCACCAAAGACATAAGCGTATAAAGGGTTCACCAAAGACATAGCTTATAGATTAACAGAAGATTGACCTTGTTGCAACTTATTACGCCACCGTTAGTTGGCCTAGCACACTTTCTCATGTGAAAGTTACATTACATTGCCTTGTACTTAGCTAATAGAGATACCATGTGTAAAAGTATTATATGAACATGGATAGCTCTAATGATCTAGCTTGACTTCATAACTCGTTAGAATAAGGTCATGAAGGGTTCATCAAAGACATAAGCGTATGAAAGGTTCATCAAAGACATAGCTTATAGATTAACAGAAGATTGACCTTGTTGCAACCTATTACGCCACCGTTAGTTGGCCTAGCACACTTTCTCATGTGAAAGTTACATTACATTGCCTTGTACTTAGCTAATAGAGATACCATGTGTAAAAGTAATATATGAACATGAAAAGCTATAATGATCTAGCTTGACTTCATAACTCGTTAGAATAAGGTCATGAAGGGTTCATCAAAGACATAAGCGTTTGAAGGGTTCACCAAAGACATAGCTTATAGCATAACGGAAGATTGACCTTGTTGCAACCTATTACACCACCGTTAGTTGGCCTACCACACTTTCTCATGTGAAAGTTACATTACATTGCCTTGTACTTAGCTAATAGAGATACCATGCGTAAAAGTATTATATGAACATGGATTGCTCTAATGATCTACCTTGACTTCATAACTCGTTAGAATAAGCTCATGAAGGGTTCATCAAAGACATACGCGTATGAGGGGTTCACCAAAGACATAGCTTATAGATTAACAGAAAATTGACCTTGTTGCAACTTATTACACCACCGTTAGTTGGCCTAGCACACTTTCTCATGTAAAAGTTACATTACATTGCCTTGTACTTAGCTAATAGAGATAACATGTGTAGAAGTATGATATGAACATGGATAGCTCTAATGATCTACCTTGACTTCATAACTCGTTAGAATAAGCTCATGAAGGGTTCACCAAAGACATAAGCGTATAAAGGGTTCACCAAAGACATAGCTTATAGATTAACAGAAGATTGACCTTGTTGCAACTTATTACGCCACCGTTAGTTGGCCTAGCACACTTTCTCATGTGAAAGTTACATTACATTGCCTTGTACTTAGCTAATAGAGATACCATGTGTAAAAGTATTATATGAACATGGATAGCTCTAATGATCTAGCTTGACTTCATAACTCGTTAGAATAAGGTCATGAAGGGTTCATCAAAGACATAAGCGTATGAAAGGTTCATCAAAGACATAGCTTATAGATTAACAGAAGATTGACCTTGTTGCAACCTATTACGCCACCGTTAGTTGGCCTAGCACACTTTCTCATGTGAAAGTTACATTACATTGCCTTGTACTTAGCTAATAGAGATACCATGTGTAAAAGTATTATATGAACATGGATAGCTATAATGATCTAGCTTGACTTCATAACTCGTTAGAATAAGCTCATGAAGGGTTCACCAAAGACATAAGCGTATGAAGGGTTCACCAAAGACATAGCTTATAGATTAACTGAAGATTGACCTTGTTGCAACTTATTACGCCACCTTTAGTTGGCCTAGCACACTTTCTCATGTGAAAGTTACATTACATTGCCTTGTACTTAGCTAATAGAGATAACATGTGTAGAAGTATGATATGAACATGGATAGCTCTAATGATCTACCTTGACTTCATAACTCGTTAGAATAAGCTCATGAAGGGTTCATCAAAGACATAAGCGTATGAAGGGTTCACCAAAGACATAGCTTATAGATTAACAGAAAATTGACCTTGTTGCAACTTATTACACCACCGTTAGTTGGCCTAGCACACTTTCTCATGTGAAAGTTACATTACATTGCCTTGTACTTAGCTAATAGAGATAACATGTGTAAAAGTATTATATGAACATGGATAGCTCTAATGATCTAGCTTGATTTCATAACTCGTTAGAATAAGCTCATGAAGGGTTCACCAAAGACATAAGCGTATGAAAGGTTCATCAAAGATATAGCTTATAGATTAACAGAAGATTGACCTTGTTGCAACCTATTACGCCATCGTTAGTTGGCCTAGCACACTTTCTCATGTGAAAGTTACATTACATTGCCTTGTACTTAGCTAATAGAGATACCATGTGTAAAAGTATTATATGAATATGGATAGCTATAATGATCTAGCTTGACTTCATAACTCGTTAGAATAAGGTCATGAAGGGTTCACCAAAGACATAAGCGTATGAAGGGTTCACCAAAGACATAGCTTATAGATTAACTGAAGATTGACCTTGTTGCAACTTATTACGCCACCTTTAGTTGGCCTAGCACACTTTCTCATGTGAAAGTTACATTACATTGCCTTGTACTTAGCTAATAGAGATAACATGTGTAGAAGTATGATATGAACATGGATAGCTCTAATGATCTACCTTGACTTCATAACTCGTTAGAATAAGCTCATGAAGGGTTCATCAAAGACATAAGCGTATGAAGGGTTCACCAAAGACATAGCTTATAGATTAACAGAAAATTGACCTTGTTGCAACTTATTACACCACCGTTAGTTGGCCTAGCACACTTTCTCATGTGAAAGTTACATTACATTGCCTTGTACTTAGCTAATAGAGATAACATGTGTAAAAGTATTATATGAACATGGATAGCTCTAATGATCTAGCTTGATTTCATAACTCGTTAGAATAAGCTCATGAAGGGTTCACCAAAGACATAAGCGTATGAAAGGTTCATCAAAGATATAGCTTATAGATTAACAGAAGATTGACCTTGTTGCAACCTATTACGCCATCGTTAGTTGGCCTAGCACACTTTCTCATGTGAAAGTTACATTACATTGCCTTGTACTTAGCTAATAGAGATACCATGTGTAAAAGTATTATATGAACATGGATTGCTCTAATGATCTACCTTGACTTCATAACTCGTTAGAATAAGCTCATGAAGGGTTCATCAAAGACATACGCGTATGAGGGGTTCACCAAAGACATAGCTTATAGATTAACAGAAAATTGACCTTGTTGCAACTTATTACACCACCGTTAGTTGGCCTAGCACACTTTCTCATGTAAAAGTTACATTACATTGCCTTGTACTTAGCTAATAGAGATAACATGTGTAGAAGTATGATATGAACATGGATAGCTCTAATGATCTACCTTGACTTCATAACTCGTTAGAATAAGCTCATGAAGGGTTCACCAAAGACATAAGCGTATAAAGGGTTCACCAAAGACATAGCTTATAGATTAACAGAAGATTGACCTTGTTGCAACTTATTACGCCACCGTTAGTTGGCCTAGCACACTTTCTCATGTGAAAGTTACATTACATTGCCTTGTACTTAGCTAATAGAGATACCATGTGTAAAAGTATTATATGAACATGGATAGCTCTAATGATCTAGCTTGACTTCATAACTCGTTAGAATAAGGTCATGAAGGGTTCATCAAAGACATAAGCGTATGAAAGGTTCATCAAAGACATAGCTTATAGATTAACAGAAGATTGACCTTGTTGCAACCTATTACGCCACCGTTAGTTGGCCTAGCACACTTTCTCATGTGAAAGTTACATTACATTGCCTTGTACTTAGCTAATAGAGATACCATGTGTAAAAGTATTATATGAACATGGATAGCTATAATGATCTAGCTTGACTTCATAACTCGTTAGAATAAGCTCATGAAGGGTTCACCAAAGACATAAGCGTATGAAGGGTTCACCAAAGACATAGCTTATAGATTAACTGAAGATTGACCTTGTTGCAACTTATTACGCCACCTTTAGTTGGCCTAGGACACTTTCTCATGTGAAAGTTACATTACATTGCCTTGTACTTAGCTAATAGAGATAACATGTGTAGAAGTATGATATGAACATGGATAGCTCTAATGATCTACCTTGACTTCATAACTCGTTAGAATAAGCTCATGAAGGGTTCATCAAAGACATAAGCGTATGAAGGGTTCACCAAAGACATAGCTTATAGATTAACAGAAAATTGACCTTGTTGCAACTTATTACACCACCGTTAGTTGGCCTAGCACACTTTCTCATGTGAAAGTTACATTACATTGCCTTGTACTTAGCTAATAGAGATAACATGTGTAAAAGTATTATATGAACATGGATAGCTCTAATGATCTAGCTTGATTTCATAACTCGTTAGAATAAGCTCATGAAGGGTTCACCAAAGACATAAGCGTATGAAAGGTTCATCAAAGATATAGCTTATAGATTAACAGAAGATTGACCTTGTTGCAACCTATTACGCCATCGTTAGTTGGCCTAGCACACTTTCTCATGTGAAAGTTACATTACATTGCCTTGTACTTAGCTAATAGAGATACCATGTGTAAAAGTATTATATGAATATGGATAGCTATAATGATCTAGCTTGACTTCATAACTCATTAGAATAAGCTCATGAAGGGTTCATCAAAGACATAAGCGTATGAAGGGTTCACCAAAGATATAGCTTATAGCATAACGGAAGATTGACCTTGTTGCAACCTATTACACCACCGTTAGTTGGCCTACCACACTTTCTCATGTGAAAGTTACATTACATTGCCTTGTACTTAGCTAATAGAGATACCATGCGTAAAAGTATTATATGAACATGTATAGCTCTAATGATCTACCTTGACTTCATAACTCGTTAGAATAAGCTCATGAAGGGTTCATCAAAGACATACGCGTATGAGGGGTTCACCAAAGACATAGCTTATAGATTAACAGAAAATTGACCTTGTTGCAACTTATTACACCACCGTTAGTTGGCCTAGCACACTTTCTCATGTGAAAGTTACATTACATTGCCTTGTACTTAGCAAATAGAGATAACATGTGTAGAAGTATGATATGAACATGGATAGCTCTAATGATCTACCTTGACTTCATAACTCGTTAGAATAAGCTCATGAAGGGTTCACCAAAGACATAAGCGTATAAAGGGTTCACCAAAGACATAGCTTATAGATTAACAGAAGATTGACCTTGTTGCAACTTATTACGCCACCGTTAGTTGGCCTAGCACACTTTCTCATGTGAAAGTTACATTACATTGCCTTGTACTTAGCTAATAGAGATACCATGTGTAAAAGTATTATATGAACATGGATAGCTCTAATGATCTAGCTTGACTTCATAACTCGTTAGAATAAGGTCATGAAGGGTTCATCAAAGACATAAGCGTATGAAAGGTTCATCAAAGATATAGCTTATAGATTAACAGAAGATTGACCTTGTTGCAACCTATTACGCCACCGTTAGTTGGCCTAGCACACTTTCTCATGTGAAAGTTACATTACATTGCCTTGTACTTAGCTAATAGAGATACCATGTGTAAAAGTATTATATGAACATGGATAGCTATAATGATCTAGCTTGACTTCATAACTCGTTAGAATAAGCTCATGAAGGGTTCACCAAAGACATAAGCGTATGAAGGGTTCACCAAAGACATAGCTTATAGATTAACTGAAGATTGACCTTGTTGCAACTTATTACGCCACCTTTAGTTGGCCTAGCACACTTTCTCATGTGAAAATTACATTACATTGCCTTGTACTTAGCTAATAGAGATAACATGTGTAAAAGTATTATATGAACATGGATAGCTCTAATGATCTAGCTTGATTTCATAACTCGTTAGAATAAGCTCATGAAGGGTTCATCAAAGACATAAGCGTATGAAAGGTTCATCAAAGACATAGCTTATAGATTAACAGAAGATTGACCTTGTTGCAACCTATTACTCCACCGTTAGTTGGCCTAGCACACTTTCTCATGTGAAAGTTACATTACATTGCCTTGTACTTAGCTAATAGAGATACCATGTGTAAAAGTATTATATGAACATGGATAGCTCTAATGATCTAGCTTGATATCATAACTCGTTAGAATAAGCTCATGAAGGGTTCATCAAAGACATAAGCGTATGAAGGGTTCACCAAAGACATAGCTTATAGATTAACAGAAGATTGACCTTGTTGCAACCTATTACGCCACCGTTAGTTGGCCTAGCACACTTTCTCATGTGAAACTTACATTACATTGCCTTGTACTTAGCTAATAGAGATATCATGTGTAAAAGTAATATATGAACATGAAAAGCTCTAATGATCTAGCTTGACTTCATAACTCATTAGAATAAGCTCATGAAGGGTTCATCAAAGACATAAGCGTATGAAGGGTTCACCAAAGATATAGCTTATAGCTTAACGGAAGATTGACCTTGTTGCAACCTATTACACCACCGTTAGTTTGTCAAGCACACTTTCTCATGTCAAAGATACATTACATTGCCTTGAACATAGCTAATAGAGATAACATGTGTAAAAGTATTATATGAACATGGATAGCTATAATGATCTAGCTTGACTTCATAACTCGTTAGAATAAGCTCATGAAGGGTTCATCAAAGACATAAGCGTATGAAGGGTTCACCAAAGACATAGCTTATAGGTTAACGGAAGATTGACCTTGTTGCAACCTATTACACCACAATTAGTTGGCCTAGCACACTTTCTCATGTGAAAGTTACATTACATTGCCTTGTACTTAGCTAATAGAGATACCATGTGTAAAAGTATTATATGAACATTGATAGCTCTAATGATCTAGCTTGACTTCATAACTCGTTAGAATAAGCTCATGAAGGATTCACCAAAGACATAAGCGTATGAAGGGTTCACCAAAGACATAGCTTATAGATTAACAGAAGATTGACCTTGTTGCAACTTATTACGCCACCGTTAGTTGGCCTAGCACACTTTCTCATGTGAAAGTTACATTACATTGCCTTGTACTTAGCTAATAGAGATAACATGTGTAAAAGTATTATATGAACATGGATAGCTCTAATGATCTAGCTTGATATCATACTCGTTAGAATAAGCTCATGAAGGGTTCATCAAAGACATAAGCGTATGAAGGGTTCACCAAAGACATAGCTTATAGGTTAACGGAAGATTGACCTTGTTGCAACCTATTACACCACAGTTAGTTGGCCTAGCACACTTTCTCATGTGAAAGTTACATTACATTGCCTTGTACTTAGCTAATAGAGATACCATGTGTAAAAGTATTATATGAACATGGATAGCTCTAATGATCTAGCTTGACTTCATAACTCGTTAGAATAAGCTCATGAAGGATTCACCAAAGACACAAGCGTATGAAGGGTTCACCAAAGACATAGCTTATAGGTTAACGGAAGATTGACCTTGTTGCAACCTATTACACCACAGTTAGTTGGCCTAGCACACTTTCTCATGTGAAAGTTACATTACATTGCCTTGTACTTAGCTAATAGAGATACCATGTGTAAAAGTATTATATGAACATGGATAGCTCTAATGATCTAGCTTGACTTCATAACTCGTTAGAATAAGCTCATGAAGGATTCACCAAAGACACAAGCGTATGAAGGGTTCACCAAAGACATAGCTTATAGATTAACAGAAGATTGACCTTGTTGCAACTTATTACGCCACCGTTAGTTGGCCTAGCACACTTTCTCATGTGAAAATTACATTACATTGCCTTGTACTTAGCTAATAGAGATAACATGTGTAAAAGTATTATATGAACATGGATAGCTATAATGATCTAGCTTGACTTCATAACTCGTTAGAATAAGCTCATGAAGGGTTCATCAAAGACATAAGCGTATGAAGGGTTCACCAAAGACATAGCTTATAGGTTAACGGAAGATTGACCTTGTTGCAACCTATTACACCACAGTTAGTTGGCCTAGCACACTTTCTCATGTGAAAGTTACATTACATTGCCTTGTACTTAGCTAATAGAGATACCATGTGTAAAAGTATTATATGAACATGGATAGCTCTAATGATCTAGCTTGACTTCATAACTCGTTAGAATAAGCTCATGAAGGATTCACCAAAGACATAAGCGTATGAAGGGTTCACCAAAGACATAGCTTATAGATTAACAGAAGATTGACCTTGTTGCAACTTATTACGCCACCGTTAGTTGGCCTAGCACACTTTCTCATGTGAAAGTTACATTACATTGCCTTGTACTTAGCTAATAGAGATAACATGTGTAAAAGTATTATATGAACATGGATAGCTCTAATGATCTAGCTTGATATCATAACTCGTTAGAATAAGCTCATGAAGGGTTCATCAAAGACATAAGCGTATGAAGGGTTCACCAAAGACATAGCTTATAGGTTAACGGAAGATTGACCTTGTTGCAACCTATTACACCACAGTTAGTTGGCCTAGCACACTTTCTCATGTGAAAGTTACATTACATTGCCTTGTACTTAGCTAATAGAGATACCATGTGTAAAAGTATTATATGAACATGGATAGCTCTAATGATCTAGCTTGACTTCATAACTCGTTAGAATAAGCTCATGAAGGATTCACCAAAGACACAAGCGTATGAAGGGTTCACCAAAGACATAGCTTATAGGTTAACGGAAGATTGACCTTGTTGCAACCTATTACACCACAGTTAGTTGGCCTAGCACACTTTCTCATGTGAAAGTTACATTACATTGCCTTGTACTTAGCTAATAGAGATACCATGTGTAAAAGTATTATATGAACATGGATAGCTCTAATGATCTAGCTTGACTTCATAACTCGTTAGAATAAGCTCATGAAGGATTCACCAAAGACACAAGCGTATGAAGGGTTCACCAAAGACATAGCTTATAGATTAACAGAAGATTGACCTTGTTGCAACTTATTACGCCACCGTTAGTTGGCCTAGCACACTTTCTCATGTGAAAATTACATTACATTGCCTTGTACTTAGCTAATAGAGATAACATGTGTAAAAGTATTATATGAACATGGATAGCTCTAATGATCTACCTTGATTTCATAACTCGTTAGAATAAGCTTATGAAGGGTTCATCAAAGACATAAGCGTATGAAAGGTTCATCAAAGACATAGCTTATAGATTAACAGAAGATTGACCTTGTTGCAACCTATTACTCCACCGTTAGTTGGCCTAGCACACTTTCTCATGTGAAAGTTACATTACATTGCCTTGTACTTAGCTAATAGAGATACCATGTGTAAAAGTATTATATGAACATGGATAGCTCTAATGATCTAGCTTGATATCATAACTCGTTAGAATAAGCTCATGAAGGGTTCATCAAAGACATAAGCGTATGAAGGGTTCACCAAAGACATAGCTTATAGATTAACAGAAGATTGACCTTGTTGCAACCTATTACGCCACCGTTAGTTGGCCTAGCACACTTTCTCATGTGAAACTTACATTACATTGCCTTGTACTTAGCTAATAGAGATATCATGTGTAAAAGTAATATATGAACATGAAAAGCTCTAATGATCTAGCTTGACTTCATAACTCATTAGAATAAGCTCATGAAGGGTTCATCAAAGACATAAGCGTATGAAGGGTTCACCAAAGATATAGCTTATAGCTTAACGGAAGATTGACCTTGTTGCAACCTATTACACCACCGTTAGTTTGTCAAGCACACTTTCTCATGTCAAAGATACATTACATTGCCTTGAACATAGCTAATAGAGATAACATGTGTAAAAGTATTATATGAACATGGATAGCTATAATGATCTAGCTTGACTTCATAACTCGTTAGAATAAGCTCATGAAGGGTTCATCAAAGACATAAGCGTATGAAGGGTTCACCAAAGACATAGCTTATAGGTTAACGGAAGATTGACCTTGTTGCAACCTATTACACCACAGTTAGTTGGCCTAGCACACTTTCTCATGTGAAAGTTACATTACATTGCCTTGTACTTAGCTAATAGAGATACCATGTGTAAAAGTATTATATGAACATGGATAGCTCTAATGATCTAGCTTGACTTCATAACTCGTTAGAATAAGCTCATGAAGGATTCACCAAAGACATAAGCGTATGAAGGGTTCACCAAAGACATAGCTTATAGATTAACAGAAGATTGACCTTGTTGCAACTTATTACGCCACCGTTAGTTGGCCTAGCACACTTTCTCATGTGAAAGTTACATTACATTGCCTTGTACTTAGCTAATAGAGATAACATGTGTAAAAGTATTATATGAACATGGATAGCTCTAATGATCTAGCTTGATATCATAACTCGTTAGAATAAGCTCATGAAGGGTTCATCAAAGACATAAGCGTATGAAGGGTTCACCAAAGACATAGCTTATAGGTTAACGGAAGATTGACCTTGTTGCAACCTATTACACCACAGTTAGTTGGCCTAGCACACTTTCTCATGTGAAAGTTACATTACATTGCCTTGTACTTAGCTAATAGAGATACCATGTGTAAAAGTATTATATGAACATGGATAGCTCTAATGATCTAGCTTGACTTCATAACTCGTTAGAATAAGCTCATGAAGGATTCACCAAAGACACAAGCGTATGAAGGGTTCACCAAAGACATAGCTTATAGATTAACAGAAGATTGACCTTGTTGCAACTTATTACGCCACCGTTAGTTGGCCTAGCACACTTTCTCATGTGAAAATTACATTACATTGCCTTGTACTTAGCTAATAGAGATAACATGTGTAAAAGTATTATATGAACATGGATAGCTCTAATGATCTACCTTGATTTCATAACTCGTTAGAATAAGGTCATGAAGGGTTCATCAAAGACATAAGCGTATGAAAGGTTCATCAAAGACATAGCTTATAGATTAACAGAAGATTGACCTTGTTGCAACCTATTACGCCACCGTTAGTTGGCCTAGCACACTTTCTCATGTGAAAGTTACATTACATTGCCTTGTACTTAGCTAATAGAGATACCATGTGCAAAAGTATTATATGAACATGGATAGCTATAATGATCTAGCTTGACTTCATAACTCGTTAGAATAAGCTCATGAAGGGTTCATCAAAGACATAAGCGTATGAAGGGTTCACCAAAGACATAGCTTATAGGTTAACGGAAGATTGACCTTGTTGCAACCTATTACACCACAGTTAGTTGGCCTAGCACACTTTCTCATGTGAATGTTACATTACATTGCCTTGTACTTAGCTAATAGAGATACCATGTGTAAAAGTATTATATGAACATGGATAGCTCTAATGATCTAGCTTGATATCATAACTCGTTAGAATAAGCTCATGAAGGGTTCATCAAAGACATAAGCGTATGAAGGGTTCACCAAAGACATAGCTTATAGGTTAACGGAAGATTGACCTTGTTGCAACCTATTACACCACCGTTACTTTGTCAAGCACACTTTTTCATGTCAAAGATACATTACATTGCCTTGAACATAGCTAATAGAGATAACATGTGTAGAAGTATGATATGAACATGGATAGCTCTAATGATCTACCTTGACTTCATAAATTCGTTAGAATAAGCTCATGAAGGGTTCACCAAAGACATAAGCGTATAAAGGGTTCACCAAAGACATAGCTTATAGATTAACAGAAGATTGACCTTGTTGCAAATTATTACGCCACCGTTAGTTGGCCTAGCACACTTTCTCATGTGAAAGTTACATTACATTGCCTTGTACTTAGCTAATAGAGATACCATGTGTAAAAGTATTATATGAACATGGATAGCTCTAATGATCTAGCTTGACTTCATAACTCGTTAGAATAAGCTCATGAAGGATTCACCAAAGACATAAGCTTATAGATTAACAGAAGATTGACCTTGTTGCAACCTATTACGCCACCGTTAGTTGGCCTAGCACACTTTCTCATGTGAAAGTTACATTACATTGCCTTGTACTTAGCTAATAGAGATACCATGTGTAAAAGTATTATATGAACATGGATAGCTATAATGATCTAGCTTGACTTCATAACTCGTTAGAATAAGCTCATGAAGGGTTCACCAAAGACATAAGCGTATGAAGGGTTCACCAAAGACATAGCTTATAGATTAACTGAAGATTGACCTTGTTGCAACTTATTACGCCACCTTTAGTTGGCCTAGCACACTTTCTCATGTGAAAATTACATTACATTGCCTTGTACTTAGCTAATAGAGATAACATGTGTAAAAGTATTATATGAACATGGATAGCTCTAATGATCTACCTTGATTTCATAACTCGTTAGAATAAGCTCATGAAGGGTTCATCAAAGACATAAGCGTATGAAAGGTTCATCAAAGACATAGCTTATAGATTAACAGAAGATTGACCTTGTTGCAACCTATTACGCCACCGTTAGTTGGCCTAGCACACTTTCTCATGTGAAAGTTACATTACACTGCCTTGTACTTAGCTAATAGAGATACCATGTGCAAAAGTATTATATGAACATGGATAGCTATAATGATCTAGCTTGACTTCATAACTCGTTAGAATAAGCTCATGAAGGGTTCATCAAAGACATAAGCGTATGAAGGGTTCACCAAAGACATAGCTTATAGGTTAACGGAAGATTGACCTTGTTGCAACCTATTACACCACAGTTAGTTGGCCTAGCACACTTTCTCATGTGAAAGTTACATTACATTGCCTTGTACTTAGCTAATAGAGATACCATGTGTAAAAGTATTATATGAACATGGATAGCTCTAATGATCTAGCTTGACTTCATAACTCGTTAGAATAAGCTCATGAAGGATTCACCAAAGACATAAGCGTATGAAGGGTTCACCAAAGACATAGCTTATAGCTTAACGGAAGATTGACCTTGTTGCAACCTATTACACCACCGTTATTTTGTCAAGCACACTTTCTCATGTCAAAGATACATTACATTGCCTTGAACATAGCTAATAGAGATAACATGTGTAGAAGTATGATATGAACATGGATAGCTCTAATGATCTAGCTTGACTTCATAACTCGTTAGAATAAGCTCATGAAGGGTTCATCAAAGACATAAGCGTATGAAGGGTTCACCAAAGACATAGCTTATAGGTTAACGGAAGATTGACCTTGTTGCAACCTATTACGCCACCGTTAGTTGGCCTAGCACACTTTCTCATGTGAAAGTTACATTACATTGCCTTGTACTTAGCTAATAGAGATACCATGTGTAAAAGTATTATATGAACATGGATAGCTATAATGATCTAGCTTGACTTCATAACTCGTTAGAATAAGCTCATGAAGGGTTCACCAAAGACATAAGCGTATGAAGGGTTCACCAAAGACATAGCTTATAGATTAACTGAAGATTGACCTTGTTGCAACTTATTACGCCACCTTTAGTTGGCCTAGCACACTTTCTCATGTGAAAATTACATTACATTGCCTTGTACTTAGCTAATAGAGATAACATGTGTAAAAGTATGATATGAACATGGATAGCTCTAATGATCTAGCTTGATTTCATAACTCGTTAGAATAAGCTCATGAAGGGTTCATCAAAGACATAAGCGTATGAAAGGTTCATCAAAGACATAGCTTATAGATTAACAAAAGATTGACCTTGTTGCAACCTATTACGCCACCGTTAGTAGGCCTAGCACACTTTCTCATGTGAAAGTTACATTACATTGCCTTGTACTTAGCTAATAGAGATACCATGTGTAAAAGTATTATATGAACATGGATAGCTCTAATGATCTAGCTTGACTTCATAACTCGTTAGAATAAGCTCATGAAGGATTCACCAAAGACATAAGCGTATGAAGGGTTCACCAAAGACATAGCTTATAGCTTAACGGAAGATTGACCTTGTTGCAACCTATTACACCACCTTTAGTTGGCCTAGCACACTTTCTCATGTGAAAATTACATTACATTGCCTTGTACTTAGCTAATAGAGATAACATGTGTAAAAGTATGATATGAACATGGATAGCTCTAATGATCTAGCTTGATTTCATAACTCGTTAGAATAAGCTCATGAAGGGTTCATCAAAGACATAAGCGTATGAAAGGTTCATCAAAGACATAGCTTATAGATTAACAAAAGATTGACCTTGTTGCAACCTATTACGCCACCGTTAGTAGGCCTAGCACACTTTCTCATGTGAAAGTTACATTACATTGCCTTGTACTTAGCTAATAGAGATACCATGTGTAAAAGTATTATATGAACATGGATAGCTCTAATGATCTAGCTTGACTTCATAACTCGTTAGAATAAGCTCATGAAGGATTCACCAAAGACATAAGCGTATGAAGGGTTCACCAAAGACATAGCTTATAGCTTAACGGAAGATTGACCTTGTTGCAACCTATTACACCACCGTTATTTTGTCAAGCACACTTTCTCATGTCAAAGATACATTACATTGCCTTGAACATAGCTAATAGAGATAACATGTGTAGAAGTATGATATGAACATGGATAGCTCTAATGATCTAGCTTGACTTCATAACTCGTTAGAATAAGCTCATGAAGGGTTCATCAAAGACATAAGCGTATGAAGGGTTCACCAAAGACATAGCTTATAGGTTAACGGAAGATTGACCTTGTTGCAACCTATTACGCCACCGTTAGTTGGCCTAGCACACTTTCTCATGTGAAAGTTACATTACATTGCCTTGTACTTAGCTAATAGAGATACCATGTGTAAAAGTATTATATGAACATGGATAGCTATAATGATCTAGCTTGACTTCATAACTCGTTAGAATAAGCTCATGAAGGGTTCACCAAAGACATAAGCGTATGAAGGGTTCACCAAAGACATAGCTTATAGATTAACTGAAGATTGACCTTGTTGCAACTTATTACGCCACCTTTAGTTGGCCTAGCACACTTTCTCATGTGAAAATTACATTACATTGCCTTGTACTTAGCTAATAGAGATAACATGTGTAAAAGTATGATATGAACATGGATAGCTCTAATGATCTAGCTTGATTTCATAACTCGTTAGAATAAGCTCATGAAGGGTTCATCAAAGACATAAGCGTATGAAAGGTTCATCAAAGACATAGCTTATAGATTAACAAAAGATTGACCTTGTTGCAACCTATTACGCCACCGTTAGTAGGCCTAGCACACTTTCTCATGTGAAAGTTACATTACATTGCCTTGTACTTAGCTAATAGAGATACCATGTGTAAAAGTATTATATGAACATGGATAGCTCTAATGATCTAGCTTGATATCATAACTCGTTAGAATAAGCTCATGAAGGGTTCATCAAAGACATAAGCGTATGAAGGGTTCACCAAAGACATAGCTTATAGATTAACAGAAGATTGACCTTGTTGCAACCTATTACGCCACCGTTAGTTGGCCTAGCACACTTTCTCATGTGAAACTTACATTACATTGCCTTGTACTTAGCTAATAGAGATATCATGTGTAAAAGTAATATATGAACCTGAAAAGCTCTAATGATCTAGCTTGATTTCATAACTCGTTAGAATAAGCTCATGAAGGGTTCATCAAAGACATAAGCGTATGAAAGGTTCATCAAAGACATAGCTTATAGATTAACAAAAGATTGACCTTGTTGCAACCTATTACGCCACCGTTAGTAGGCCTAGCACACTTTCTCATGTGAAAGTTACATTACATTGCCTTGTACTTAGCTAATAGAGATACCATGTGTAAAAGTATTATATGAACATGGATAGCTCTAATGATCTAGCTTGACTTCATAACTCGTTAGAATAAGCTCATGAAGGATTCACCAAAGACATAAGCGTATGAAGGGTTCACCAAAGACATAGCTTATAGCTTAACGGAAGATTGACCTTGTTGCAACCTATTACACCACCTTTAGTTGGCCTAGCACACTTTCTCATGTGAAAATTACATTACATTGCCTTGTACTTAGCTAATAGAGATAACATGTGTAAAAGTATGATATGAACATGGATAGCTCTAATGATCTAGCTTGATTTCATAACTCGTTAGAATAAGCTCATGAAGGGTTCATCAAAGACATAAGCGTATGAAAGGTTCATCAAAGACATAGCTTATAGATTAACAAAAGATTGACCTTGTTGCAACCTATTACGCCACCGTTAGTAGGCCTAGCACACTTTCTCATGTGAAAGTTACATTACATTGCCTTGTACTTAGCTAATAGAGATACCATGTGTAAAAGTATTATATGAACATGGATAGCTCTAATGATCTAGCTTGACTTCATAACTCGTTAGAATAAGCTCATGAAGGATTCACCAAAGACATAAGCGTATGAAGGGTTCACCAAAGACATAGCTTATAGCTTAACGGAAGATTGACCTTGTTGCAACCTATTACACCACCGTTATTTTGTCAAGCACACTTTCTCATGTCAAAGATACATTACATTGCCTTGAACATAGCTAATAGAGATAACATGTGTAGAAGTATGATATGAACATGGATAGCTCTAATGATCTAGCTTGACTTCATAACTCGTTAGAATAAGCTCATGAAGGGTTCATCAAAGACATAAGCGTATGAAGGGTTCACCAAAGACATAGCTTATAGGTTAACGGAAGATTGACCTTGTTGCAACCTATTACGCCACCGTTAGTTGGCCTAGCACACTTTCTCATGTGAAAGTTACATTACATTGCCTTGTACTTAGCTAATAGAGATACCATGTGTAAAAGTATTATATGAACATGGATAGCTATAATGATCTAGCTTGACTTCATAACTCGTTAGAATAAGCTCATGAAGGGTTCACCAAAGACATAAGCGTATGAAGGGTTCACCAAAGACATAGCTTATAGATTAACTGAAGATTGACCTTGTTGCAACTTATTACGCCACCTTTAGTTGGCCTAGCACACTTTCTCATGTGAAAATTACATTACATTGCCTTGTACTTAGCTAATAGAGATAACATGTGTAAAAGTATTATATGAACATGGATAGCTCTAATGATCTAGCTTGATTTCATAACTCGTTAGAATAAGCTCATGAAGGGTTCATCAAAGACATAAGCGTATGAAAGGTTCATCAAAGACATAGCTTATAGATTAACAAAAGATTGACCTTGTTGCAACCTATTACGCCACCGTTAGTAGGCCTAGCACACTTTCTCATGTGAAAGTTACATTACATTGCCTTGTACTTAGCTAATAGAGATACCATGTGTAAAAGTATTATATGAACATGGATAGCTCTAATGATCTAGCTTGATATCATAACTCGTTAGAATAAGCTCATGAAGGGTTCATCAAAGACATAAGCGTATGAAGGGTTCACCAAAGACATAGCTTATAGATTAACAGAAGATTGACCTTGTTGCAACCTATTACGCCACCGTTAGTTGGCCTAGCACACTTTCTCATGTGAAACTTACATTACATTGCCTTGTACTTAGCTAATAGAGATATCATGTGTAAAAGTAATATATGAACCTGAAAAGCTCTAATGATCTAGCTTGACTTCATAACTCATTAGAATAAGCTCATGAAGGGTTCATCAAAGACATAAGCGTATGAAGGGTTCACCAAAGACATAGCTTATAGCTTAACGGAAGATTGACCTTGTTGCAACCTATTACACCACCGTTAGTTTGTCAAGCACACTTTCTCATGTCAAAGATACATTACATTGCCTTGAACATAGCTAATAGAGATAACATGTGTAAAAGTATTATATGAACATGGATAGCTATAATGATCTAGCTTGACTTCATAACTCGTTAGAATAAGCTCATGAAGGGTTCATCAAAGAAATAAGCGTATGAAGGGTTCACCAAAGACATAGCTTATAGCTTAACGGAAGATTGACCTTGTTGCAACCTATTACACCACAGTTAGTAGGCCTAGCACACTTTCTCATGTGAAAGTTACATTACATTGCCTTGTACTTAGCTAATAGAGATACCATGTGTAAAAGTATTATATGAACATGGATAGCTCTAATGATCTAGCTTGACTTCATAACTCGTTAGAATAAGCTCATGAAGGATTCACCAAAGACATAAGCGTATGAAGGGTTCACCAAAGACATAGCTTATAGATTAACAGAAGATTTACCTTGTTGCAACTTATTACGCCACCGTTAGTTGGCCTAGCACACTTTCTCATGTGAAAGTTACATTACATTGCCTTGTACTTAGCTAATAGAGATAACATGTGTAAAAGTATTATATGAACATGGATAGCTCTAATGATCTAGCTTGATATCATAACTCGTTAGAATAAGCTCATGAAGGGTTCATCAAAGACATAAGCGTATGAAGGGTTCACCAAAGACATAGCTTATAGGTTAACGGAAGATTGACCTTGTTGCAACCTATTACACCACAGTTAGTTGGCCTAGCACACTTTCTCATGTGAAAGTTACATTACATTGCCTTGTACTTAGCTAATAGAGATACCATGTGTAAAAGTATTATATGAACATGGATAGCTCTAATGATCTAGCTTGACTTCATAAATCGTTAGAATAAGCTCATGAAGGATTCACCAAAGACACAAGCGTATGAAGGGTTCACCAAAGACATAGCTTATAGATTAACAGAAGATTGACCTTGTTGCAACTTATTACGCCACCGTTAGTTGGCCTAGCACACTTTCTCATGTGAAAATTACATTACATTGCCTTGTACTTAGCTAATAGAGATAACATGTGTAAAAGTATTATATGAACATGGATAGCTCTAATGATCTACCTTGATTTCATAACTCGTTAGAATAAGCTCATGAAGGGTTCATCAAAGACATAAGCGTATGAAAGGTTCATCAAAGACATAGCTTATAGATTAACAGAAGATTGACCTTGTTGCAACCTATTACGCCACCGTTAGTTGGCCTAGCACACTTTCTCATGTGAAAGTTACATTACACTGCCTTGTACTTAGCTAATAGAGATACCATGTGCAAAAGTATTATATGAACATGGATAGCTATAATGATCTAGCTTGACTTCATAACTCGTTAGAATAAGCTCATGAAGGGTTCATCAAAGACATAAGCGTATGAAGGGTTCACCAAAGACATAGCTTATAGGTTAACGGAAGATTGACCTTGTTGCAACCTATTACACCACAGTTAGTTGGCCTAGCACACTTTCTCATGTGAAAGTTACATTACATTGCCTTGTACTTAGCTAATAGAGATACCATGTGTAAAAGTATTATATGAACATGGATAGCTCTAATGATCTAGCTTGACTTCATAACTCGTTAGAATAAGCTCATGAAGGATTCACCAAAGACATAAGCGTATGAAGGGTTCACCAAAGACATAGCTTATAGCTTAACGGAAGATTGACCTTGTTGCAACCTATTACACCACCGTTAGTTTGTCAAGCACACTTTCTCATGTCAAAGATACATTACATTGCCTTGAACATAGCTAATAGAGATAACATGTGTAGAAGTATGATATGAACATGGATAGCTCTAATGATCTAGCTTGACTTCATAACTCGTTAGAATAAGCTCATGAAGGGTTCATCAAAGACATAAGCGTATGAAGGGTTCACCAAAGACATAGCTTATAGGTTAACGGAAGATTGACCTTGTTGCAACCTATTACACCACCGTTACTTTGTCAAGCACACTTTTTCATGTCAAAGATACATTACATTGCCTTGAACATAGCTAATAGAGATAACATGTGTAGAAGTATGATATGAACATGGATAGCTCTAATGATCTACCTTGACTTCATAAATTCGTTAGAATAAGCTCATGAAGGGTTCACCAAAGACATAAGCGTATAAAGGGTTCACCAAAGACATAGCTTATAGATTAACAGAAGATTGACCTTGTTGCAAATTATTACGCCACCGTTAGTTGGCCTAGCACACTTTCTCATGTGAAAGTTACATTACATTGCCTTGTACTTAGCTAATAGAGATACCATGTGTAAAAGTATTATATGAACATGGATAGCTCTAATGATCTAGCTTGACTTCATAACTCGTTAGAATAAGCTCATGAAGGATTCACCAAAGACATAAGCGTATGAAGGGTTCACCAAAGACATAGCTTATAGGTTAACGGAAGATTGACCTTGTTGCAACCTATTACACCACCGTTACTTTGTCAAGCACACTTTTTCATGTCAAAGATACATTACATTGCCTTGAACATAGCTAATAGAGATAACATGTGTAGAAGTATGATATGAACATGGATAGCTCTAATGATCTACCTTGACTTCATAACTCGTTAGAATAAGCTCATGAAGGGTTCACCAAAGACATAAGCGTATAAAGGGTTCACCAAAGACATAGCTTATAGATTAACAGAAGATTGACCTTGTTGCAAATTATTACGCCACCGTTAGTTGGCCTAGCACACTTTCTCATGTGAAAGTTACATTACATTGCCTTGTACTTAGCTAATAGAGATACCATGTGTAAAAGTATTATATGAACATGGATAGCTCTAATGATCTAGCTTGACTTCATAACTCGTTAGAATAAGGTCATGAAGGGTTCATCAAAGACATAAGCGTATGAAAGGTTCATCAAAGACATAGCTTATAGATTAACAGAAGATTGACCTTGTTGCAACCTATTACGCCACCGTTAGTTGGCCTAGCACACTTTCTCATGTGAAAGTTACATTACATTGCCTTGTACTTAGCTAATAGAGATACCATGTGTAAAAGTATTATATGAACATGGATAGCTATAATGATCTAGCTTGACTTCATAACTCGTTAGAATAAGGTCATGAAGGGTTCATCAAAGACATAAGCGTATGAAAGGTTCATCAAAGACATAGCTTATAGATTAACAGAAGACTGACCTTGTTGCAACCTATTACGCCACCGTTAGTTGGCCTAGCACACTTTCTCATGTGAAAGTTACATTACATTGCCTTGTACTTAGCTAATAGAGATACCATGTGTAAAAGTATTATATGAACATGGATAGCTATAATGATCTAGCTTGACTTCATAACTCGTTAGAATAAGCTCATGAAGGGTTCACCAAAGACATAAGCGTATGAAGGGTTCACCAAAGACATAGCTTATAGATTAACAGAAGATTGACCTTGTTGCAACTTATTACGCCACCTTTAGTTGGCCTAGCACACTTTCTCATGTGAAAGTTACATTACATTGCCTTGTACTTAGCTAATAGAGATACCATGTGTAAAAGTATTATATGAACATGGATAGCTCTAATGATCTAGCTTGACTTCATAACTCGTTAGAATAAGGTCATGAAGGGTTCATCAAAGACATAAGCGTATAAAAGGTTCATCAAAGACATAGCTTATAGATTAACAGAAGATTGACCTTGTTGCAACCTATTACACCCCCGTTAGTTGGCCTAGCACACTTTCTCATGTGAAAGTTACATTACATTGCCTTGTACTTAGCTAATAGAGATACCATGTGTAAAAGTATTATATGAACATGTATAGCTATAATGATCTAGCTTGACTTCATAACTCGTTAGAATAAGCTCATGAAGGGTTCATCAAAGACATAAGCGTATAAAAGGTTCATCAAAGACATAGCTTATAGATTAACAGAAGATTGACCTTGTTGCAACCTATTACACCCCCGTTAGTTGGCCTAGCACACTTTCTCATGTGAAAGTTACATTACATTGCCTTGTACTTAGCTAATAGAGATACCATGTGTAAAAGTATTATATGAACATGTATAGCTATAATGATCTAGCTTGACTTCATAACTCGTTAGAATAAGCTCATGAAGGGTTCATCAAAGACATAAGCGTATGAAGGGTTCACCAAAGACATAGCTTATAGGTTAACGGAAGATTGACCTTGTTGCAACCTATTACACCACCGTTACTTTGTCAAGCACACTTTTTCATGTCAAAGATACATTACATTGCCTTGAACATAGCTAATAGAGATAACATGTGTAAAATTATTATATGGACATGGATAGCTATAATGATCTAGCTTGACTTCATAACTCGTTAGAATAAGCTCATGAAGGATTCACCAAAGACATAAGCGTATGAAGGGTTCACCAAAGACATAGCTTATAGATTAACAGAAGATTGACCTTGTTGCAACTTATTACGCCACCGTTAGTTGGCCTAGCACACTTTCTCATGTGAAAGTTACATTACATTGCCTTGTACTTAGCTAATAGAGATAACATGTGTAGAAGTATGATATGAACATGGATAACTCTAATGATCTACCTTGACTTCATAACTCGTTAGAATAAGCTCATGAAGGGTTCACCAAAGACATAAGCGTATAAAGGGTTCACCAAAGACATAGCTTATAGATTAACAGAAGATTGACCTTGTTGCAACTTATTACGCCACCGTTAGTTGGCCTAGCACACTTTCTCATGTGAAAGTTACATTACATTGCCTTGTACTTAGCTAATAGAGATACCATGTGTAAAAGTATTATATGAACATGGATAGCTCTAATGATCTATCTTGACTTCATAACTCGTTAGAATAAGGTCATGAAGGGTTCATCAAAGACATAAGCGTATGAAAGGTTCATCAAAGACATAGCTTATAGATTAACAGAAGATTGACCTTGTTGCAACCTATTACGCCACCGTTAGTTGGCCTAGCACACTTTCTCATGTGAAAGTTACATTACATTGCCTTGTACTTAGCTAATAGAGATACCATGTGTAAAAGTATTATATGAACATGGATAGCTATAATGATCTAGCTTGACTTCATAACTCGTTAGAATAAGCTAATGAAGGGTTCATCAACGACATAAGCGTATGAAGGGTTCACCAAAGACATAGCTTATAGGTTAACGGAAGATTGACCTTGTTGCAACCTATTACACCACCGTTAGTTTGTCAAGCACACTTTCTCATGTCAAATATACATTACATTGCCTTGAACATAGCTAATAGAGATAACATGTGTAGAAGTATGATATGAACATGGATAGCTCTAATGATCTACCTTGACTTCATAACTCGTTAGAATAAGCTCATGAAGGGTTCACCAAAGACATAAGCGTATAAAGGGTTCACCAAAGACATAGCTTATAGATTAACAGAAGATTGACCTTGTTGCAACTTATTACGCCACCGTTAGTTGGCCTAGCACACTTTCTCATGTGAAAGTTACATTACATTGCCTTGTACTTAGCTAATAGAGATACCATGTGTAAAAGTATTATATGAACATGGATAGCTCTAATGATCTAGCTTGACTTCATAACTCGTTAGAATAAGGTCATGAAGGGTTCATCAAAGACATAAGCGTATGAAAGGTTCATCAAAGACATAGCTTATAGATTAACAGAAGATTGACCTTGTTGCAACCTATTACGCCACCGTTAGTTGGTTTAGCACACTTTCTCATGTGAAAGTTACATTACATTGCCTTGTACTTAGCTAATAGAGATACCATGTGTAAAAGTATTATATGAACATGGATAGCTATAATGATCTAGCTTGACTTCCTAACTCGTTAGAATAAGCTCATGAAGGGTTCATCAAAGACATAAGCGTATGAAGGGTTCACCAAAGACATAGCTTATAGGTTAACGGAAGATTGACCTTGTTGCAACCTATTACACCACAGTTAGTTGGCCTAGTACACTTTCTCATGTGAAAGTTACATTACATTGCCTTGTACTTAGCTAATAGAGATACCATGTGTAAAAGTATTATATGAACATGGATAGCTCTAATGATCTAGCTTGACTTCATAACTCGTTAGAATAAGCTCATGAAGGATTCACCAAAGACATAAGCGTATGAAGGGTTCACCAAAGACATAGCTTATAGATTAACAGAAGATTGACCTTGTTGCAACTTATTACGCCACCACTAGTTGGCCTAGCACACTTTCTCATGTGAAAGTTACATTACATTGCCTTGTACTTAGCTAATAGAGATAACATGTGTAAAAGTATTATATGAACATGGATAGCTCTAATGATCTAGCTTGATTTCATAACTCGTTAGAATAAGCTCATGAAGGGTTCATCAAAGACATAAGCGTATGAAAGGTTCATCAAAGACATAGCTTATAGATTAACAGAAGATTGACCTTGTTGCAACCTATTACGCCACCGTTAGTTGGCCTAGCACACTTTCTCATGTGAAAGTTACATTACATTGCCTTGTACTTAGCTAATAGAGATACCATGTGTAAAAGTATTATATGAACATGGATAGCTATAATGATCTAGCTTGACTTCATAACTCGTTAGAATAAGCTCATGAAGGGTTCATCAAAGACATAAGCGTATGAAGGGTTCACCAAAGACATAGCTTATAGGTTAACAGAAGATTGACCTTGTTGCAACCTATTACACAACAGTTAGTTGGCCTAGCACACTTTCTCATGTGAAAGTTACATTACATTGCCTTGTACTTAGCTAATAGAGATAACATGTGTAAAAGTATTATATGAACATGGATAGCTCTAATGATCTAGCTTGACTTCATAACTCGTTAGAATAAGCTCATGAAGGATTCACCAAAGACATAAGCGTATGAAGGGTTCACCAAAGACATAGCTTATAGATTAACAGAAGATTGACCTTGTTGAAACTTATTACGCCACCGTTAGTTGGCCTAGCACACTTTCTCATGTGAAAGTTACATTACATTGCCTTGTACTTAGCTAATAGAGATAACATGTGTAAAAGTATTATATGAACATGGATAGCTCTAATGATCTACCTTGACTTCATAACTCGTTAGAATAAGCTCATGAAGGGTTCACCAAAGACATAAGCGTATAAAGGGTTCACCAAAGACATAGCTTATAGATTAATAGAAGATTGACCTTGTTGCAACTTATTACGCCACTGTTAGTTGGCCTAGCACACTTTCTCATGTGAAAGTTACAGTACATTGCCTTGTACTTAGCTAATAGAGATACCATGTGTAAAAGTATTATATGAACATGGATAGCTCTAATGATCTAGCTTGACTTCATAACTCGTTAGAATAAGGTCATGAAGGGTTCATCAAAGACATAAGCGTATGAAAGGTTCATCAAAGACATAGCTTATAGATTAACAGAAGATTGACCTTGTTGCAACCTATTACGCCACCGTTAGTTGGCCTAGCACACTTTCTCATGTGAAAGTTACATTACATTGCCTTGTACTTAGCTAATAGAGATACCATGTGTAAAAGTATTATATGAACATGGATAGCTCTAATGATCTAGCTTGACTTCATAACTCGTTAGAATAAGGTCATGAAGGGTTCATCAAAGACATAAGCGTATGAAAGGTTCATCAAAGACATAGCTTATAGATTAACAGAAGATTGACCTTGTTGCAACCTATTACGCCACCGTTAGTTGGTTTAGCACACTTTCTCATGTGAAAGTTACATTACATTGCCTTGTACTTAGCTAATAGAGATACCATGTGTAAAAGTATTATATGAACATGGATAGCTATAATGATCTAGCTTGACTTCCTAACTCGTTAGAATAAGCTCATGAAGGGTTCATCAAAGACATAAGCGTATGAAGGGTTCACCAAAGACATAGCTTATAGGTTAACGGAAGATTGACCTTGTTGCAACCTATTACACCACAGTTAGTTGGCCTAGTACACTTTCTCATGTGAAAGTTACATTACATTGCCTTGTACTTAGCTAATAGAGATACCATGTGTAAAAGTATTATATGAACATGGATAGCTCTAATTGATCTAGCTTGACTTCATAACTCGTTAGAATAAGCTCATGAAGGATTCACCAAAGACATAAGCGTATGAAGGGTTCACCAAAGACATAGCTTATAGATTAACAGAAGATTGACCTTGTTGCAACTTATTACGCCACCGCTAGTTGGCCTAGCACACTTTCTCATGTGAAAGTTACATTACATTGCCTTGTACTTAGCTAATAGAGATAACATGTGTAAAAGTATTATATGAACATGGATAGCTCTAATGATCTAGCTTGATTTCATAACTCGTTAGAATAAGCTCATGAAGGGTTCATCAAAGACATAAGCGTATGAAAGGTTCATCAAAGACATAGCTTATAGATTAACAGAAGATTGACCTTGTTGCAACCTATTACGCCACCGTTAGTTGGCCTAGCACACTTTCTCATGTGAAAGTTACATTACATTGCCTTGTACTTAGCTAATAGAGATACCATGTGTAAAAGTATTATATGAACATGGATAGCTATAATGATCTAGCTTGACTTCATAACTCGTTAGAATAAGCTCATGAAGGGTTCATCAAAGACATAAGCGTATGAAGGGTTCACCAAAGACATAGCTTATAGGTTAACAGAAGATTGACCTTGTTGCAACCTATTACACAACAGTTAGTTGGCCTAGCACACTTTCTCATGTGAAAGTTACATTACATTGCCTTGTACTTAGCTAATAGAGATAACATGTGTAAAAGTATTATATGAACATGGATAGCTCTAATGATCTAGCTTGACTTCATAACTCGTTAGAATAAGCTCATGAAGGATTCACCAAAGACATAAGCGTATGAAGGGTTCACCAAAGACATAGCTTATAGATTAACAGAAGATTGACCTTGTTGAAACTTATTACGCCACCGTTAGTTGGCCTAGCACACTTTCTCATGTGAAAGTTACATTACATTGCCTTGTACTTAGCTAATAGAGATAACATGTGTAAAAGTATTATATGAACATGGATAGCTCTAATGATCTAGCTTGATTTCATAACTCGTTAGAATAAGCTCATGAAGGGTTCATCAAAGACATAAGCGTATGAAGGGTTCACCAAAGACATAGCTTATAGGTTAACGGAAGATTGACCTTGTTGCAACCTATTACACCACCGTTAGTTTGTCAAGCACACTTTCTCATGTCAAAGATACATTACATTGCCTTGAACATAGCTAATAGAGATAACATGTGTAGAAGTATGATATGAACATGGATAGCTCTAATGATCTACCTTGACTTCATAACTCGTTAGAATAAGCTCATGAAGGGTTCACCAAAGACATAAGCGTATAAAGGGTTCACCAAAGACATAGCTTATAGATTAATAGAAGATTGACCTTGTTGCAACTTATTACGCCACCGTTAGTTGGCCTAGCACACTTTCTCATGTGAAAGTTACATTACATTGCCTTGTACTTAGCTAATAGAGATACCATGTGTAAAAGTATTATATGAACATGGATAGCTCTAATGATCTAGCTTGACTTCATAACTCGTTAGAATAAGGTCATGAAGGGTTCATCAAAGACATAAGCGTATGAAAGGTTCATCAAAGACATAGCTTATAGATTAACAGAAGATTGACCTTGTTGCAACCTATTACGCCACTGTTAGTTGGCCTAGCACACTTTCTCATGTGAAAGTTACATTACATTGCCTTGTACTTAGCTAATAGAGATACCATGTGTAAAAGTATTATATGAACATGGATAGCTATAATGATCTAGCTTGACTTCATAACTCGTTAGAATAAGCTCATGAAGGGTTCATCAAAGACATAAGCGTATGAAGGGTTCACCAAAGACATAGCTTATAGATTAACAGAAGATTGACCTTGTTGCAACTTATTACGCCACCGTTAGTTGGCCTAGCACACTTTCTCATGTGAAAGTTACATTACATTGCCTTGTACTTAGCTAATAGAGATACCATGTGAAAAAGTATTATATGAACATGGATAGCTCTAATGATCTAGCTTGACTTCATAACTCGTTAGAATAAGGTCATGAAGGGTTCATCAAAGACATAAGCGTATGAAAGGTTCATCAAAGACATAGCTTATAGATTAACAGAAGATTGACCTTGTTGCAACCTATTACGCCACCGTTAGTTGGTTTAGCACACTTTCTCATGTGAAAGTTACATTACATTGCCTTGTACTTAGCTAATAGAGATACCATGTGTAAAAGTATTATATGAACATGGATAGCTATAATGATCTAGCTTGACTTCCTAACTCGTTAGAATAAGCTCATGAAGGGTTCATCAAAGACATAAGCGTATGAAGGGTTCACCAAAGACATAGCTTATAGGTTAAAGGAAGATTGACCTTGTTGCAACCTATTACACCACAGTTAGTTGGCCTAGTACACTTTCTCATATGAAAGTTACATTACATTGCCTTGTACTTAGCTAATAGAGATACCATGTGTAAAAGTATTATATGAACATGGATAGCTCTAATGATCTAGCTTGACTTCCTAACTCGTTAGAATAAGCTCATGAAGGATTCACCAAAGACATAAGCGTATGAAGGGTTCACCAAAGACATAGCTTATAGATTAACAGAAGATTGACCTTGTTGCAACTTATTACGCCACCGCTAGTTGGCCTAGCACACTTTCTCATGTGAAAGTTACATTACATTGCCTTGTACTTAGCTAATAGAGATAACATGTGTAAAAGTATTATATGAACATGGATAGCTCTAATGATCTAGCTTGATTTCATAACTCGTTAGAATAAGCTCATGAAGGGTTCACCAAAGACATAAGCGTATGAAAGGTTCATCAAAGACATAGCTTATAGATTAACAGAAGATTGACCTTGTTGCAACCTATTACGCCACCGTTAGTTGGCCTAGCACACTTTCTCATGTGAAAGTTACATTACATTGCCTTGTACTTAGCTAATAGAGATACCATGTGTAAAAGTATTATATGAACATGGATAGCTATAATGATCTAGCTTGACTTCATAACTCGTTAGAATAAGCTCATGAAGGGTTCATCAAAGACATAAGCGTATGAAAGGTTCATCAAAGACATAGCTTATAGATTAACAGAAGATTGACCTTGTTGCAACCTATTACACAACAGTTAGTTGGCCTAGCACACTTTCTCATGTGAAAGTTACATTACATTGCCTTGTACTTAGCTAATAGAGATACCATGTGTAAAAGTATTATATGAACATGGATAGCTATAATGATCTAGCTTGACTTCATAACTCGTTAGAATAAGCTCATGAAGGGTTCATCAAAGACATAAGCGTATGAAGGGTTCACCAAAGACATAGCTTATAGGTTAACAGAAGATTGACCTTGTTGCAACCTATTACACAACAGTTAGTTGGCCTAGCACACTTTCTCATGTGAAAGTTACATTACATTGCCTTGTACTTAGCTAATAGAGATAACATGTGTAAAAGTATTATATGAACATGGATAGCTCTAATGATCTAGCTTGACTTCATAACTCGTTAGAATAAGCTCATGAAGGATTCACCAAAGACATAAGCGTATGAAGGGTTCACCAAAGACATAGCTTATAGATTAACAGAAGATTGACCTTGTTGAAACTTATTACGCCACCGTTAGTTGGCCTAGCACACTTTCTCATGTGAAAGTTACATTACATTGCCTTGTACTTAGCTAATAGAGATAACATGTGTAAAAGTATTATATGAACATGGATAGCTCTAATGATCTAGCTTGATTTCATAACTCGTTAGAATAAGCTCATGAAGGGTTCATCAAAGACATAAGCGTATGAAGGGTTCACCAAAGACATAGCTTATAGGTTAACGGAAGATTGACCTTGTTGCAACCTATTACACCACCGTTAGTTTGTCAAGCACACTTTCTCATGTCAAAGATACATTACATTGCCTTGAACATAGCTAATAGAGATAACATGTGTAGAAGTATGATATGAACATGGATAGCTCTAATGATCTACCTTGACTTCATAACTCGTTAGAATAAGCTCATGAAGGGTTCACCAAAGACATAAGCGTATAAAGGGTTCACCAAAGACATAGCTTATAGATTAATAGAAGATTGACCTTGTTGCAACTTATTACGCCACCGTTAGTTGGCCTAGCACACTTTCTCATGTGAAAGTTACATTACATTGCCTTGTACTTAGCTAATAGAGATACCATGTGTAAAAGTATTATATGAACATGGATAGCTCTAATGATCTAGCTTGACTTCATAACTCGTTAGAATAAGGTCATGAAGGGTTCATCAAAGACATAAGCGTATGAAAGGTTCATCAAAGACATAGCTTATAGATTAACAGAAGATTGACCTTGTTGCAACCTATTACGCCACTGTTAGTTGGCCTAGCACACTTTCTCATGTGAAAGTTACATTACATTGCCTTGTACTTAGCTAATAGAGATACCATGTGTAAAAGTATTATATGAACATGGATAGCTATAATGATCTAGCTTGATTTCATAACTCGTTAGAATAAGCTCATGAAGGGTTCATCAAAGACATAAGCGTATGAAAGGTTCATCAAAGACATAGCTTATAGATTAACAGAAGATTGACCTTGTTGCAACCTATTACGCCACCGTTAGTTGGCCTAGCACACTTTCTCATGTGAAAGTTACATTACATTGCCTTGTACTTAGCTAATAGAGATACCATGTGTAAAAGTATTATATGAACATGGATAGCTATAATGATCTAGCTTGACTTCATAACTCGTTAGAATAAGCTCATGAAGGGTTCATCAAAGACATAAGCGTATGAAGGGTTCACCAAAGACATAGCTTATAGGTTAACAGAAGATTGACCTTGTTGCAACCTATTACACAACAGTTAGTTGGCCTAGCACACTTTCTCATGTGAAAGTTACATTACATTGCCTTGTACTTAGCTAATAGAGATAACATGTGTAAAAGTATTATATGAACATGGATAGCTCTAATGATCTAGCTTGACTTCATAACTCGTTAGAATAAGCTCATGAAGGATTCACCAAAGACATAAGCGTATGAAGGGTTCACCAAAGACATAGCTTATAGATTAACAGAAGATTGACCTTGTTGAAACTTATTACGCCACCGTTAGTTGGCCTAGCACACTTTCTCATGTGAAAGTTACATTACATTGCCTTGTACTTAGCGAATAGAGATAACATGTGTAAAAGTATTATATGAACATGGATAGCTCTAATGATCTAGCTTGATTTCATAACTCGTTAGAATAAGCTCATGAAGGGTTCATCAAAGACATAAGCGTATGAAGGGTTCACCAAAGACATAGCTTATAGGTTAACGGAAGATTGACCTTGTTGCAACCTATTACACCACCGTTAGTTTGTCAAGCACACTTTCTCATGTCAAAGATACATTACATTGCCTTGAACATAGCTAATAGAGATAACATGTGTAGAAGTATGATATGAACATGGATAGCTCTAATGATCTACCTTGACTTCATAACTCGTTAGAATAAGCTCATGAAGGGTTCACCAAAGACATAAGCGTATAAAGGGTTCACCAAAGACATAGCTTATAGATTAATAGAAGATTGACCTTGTTGCAACTTATTACGCCACCGTTAGTTGGCCTAGCACACTTTCTCATGTGAAAGTTACATTACATTGCCTTGTACTTAGCTAATAGAGATACCATGTGTAAAAGTATTATATGAACATGGATAGCTCTAATGATCTAGCTTGACTTCATAACTCGTTAGAATAAGGTCATGAAGGGTTCATCAAAGACATAAGCGTATGAAAGGTTCATCAAAGACATAGCTTATAGATTAACAGAAGATTGACCTTGTTGCAACCTATTACGCCACCGTTAGTTGGCCTAGCACACTTTCTCATGTGAAAGTTACATTACATTGCCTTGTACTTAGCTAATAGAGATACCATGTGTAAAAGTATTATATGAACATGGATAGCTCTAATGATCTAGCTTGACTTCATAACTCGTTAGAATAAGGTCATGAAGGGTTCATCAAAGACATAAGCGTATGAAAGGTTCATCAAAGACATAGCTTATAGATTAACAGAAGATTGACCTTGTTGCAACCTATTACGCCACTGTTAGTTGGCCTAGCACACTTTCTCATGTGAAAGTTACATTACATTGCCTTGTACTTAGCTAATAGAGATACCATGTGTAAAAGTATTATATGAACATGGATAGCTATAATGATCTAGCTTGATTTCATAACTCGTTAGAATAAGCTCATGAAGGGTTCATCAAAGACATAAGCGTATGAAAGGTTCATCAAAGACATAGCTTATAGATTAACAGAAGATTGACCTTGTTGCAACCTATTACGCCACCGTTAGTTGGCCTAGCACACTTTCTCATGTGAAAGTTACATTACATTGCCTTGTACTTAGCTAATAGAGATACCATGTGTAAAAGTATTATATGAACATGGATAGCTATAATGATCTAGCTTGACTTCATAACTCGTTAGAATAAGCTCATGAAGGGTTCATCAAAGACATAAGCGTATGAAGGGTTCACCAAAGACATAGCTTATAGGTTAACAGAAGATTGACCTTGTTGCAACCTATTACACAACAGTTAGTTGGCCTAGCACACTTTCTCATGTGAAAGTTACATTACATTGCCTTGTACTTAGCTAATAGAGATAACATGTGTAAAAGTATTATATGAACATGGATAGCTCTAATGATCTAGCTTGACTTCATAACTCGTTAGAATAAGCTCATGAAGGATTCACCAAAGACATAAGCGTATGAAGGGTTCACCAAAGACATAGCTTATAGATTAACAGAAGATTGACCTTGTTGAAACTTATTACGCCACCGTTAGTTGGCCTAGCACACTTTCTCATGTGAAAGTTACATTACATTGCCTTGTACTTAGCGAATAGAGATAACATGTGTAAAAGTATTATATGAACATGGATAGCTCTAATGATCTAGCTTGATTTCATAACTCGTTAGAATAAGCTCATGAAGGGTTCATCAAAGACATAAGCGTATGAAGGGTTCACCAAAGACATAGCTTATAGGTTAACGGAAGATTGACCTTGTTGCAACCTATTACACCACCGTTAGTTTGTCAAGCACACTTTCTCATGTCAAAGATACATTACATTGCCTTGAACATAGCTAATAGAGATAACATGTGTAGAAGTATGATATGAACATGGATAGCTCTAATGATCTACCTTGACTTCATAACTCGTTAGAATAAGCTCATGAAGGGTTCACCAAAGACATAAGCGTATAAAGGGTTCACCAAAGACATAGCTTATAGATTAATAGAAGATTGACCTTGTTGCAACTTATTACGCCACCGTTAGTTGGCCTAGCACACTTTCTCATGTGAAAGTTACATTACATTGCCTTGTACTTAGCTAATAGAGATACCATGTGTAAAAGTATTATATGAACATGGATAGCTCTAATGATCTAGCTTGACTTCATAACTCGTTAGAATAAGGTCATGAAGGGTTCATCAAAGACATAAGCGTATGAAAGGTTCATCAAAGACATAGCTTATAGATTAACAGAAGATTGACCTTGTTGCAACCTATTACGCCACTGTTAGTTGGCCTAGCACACTTTCTCATGTGAAAGTTACATTACATTGCCTTGTACTTAGCTAATAGAGATACCATGTGTAAAAGTATTATATGAACATGGATAGCTATAATGATCTAGCTTGACTTCATAACTCGTTAGAATAAGCTCATGAAGGGTTCATCAAAGACATAAGCGTATGAAGGGTTCACCAAAGACATAGCTTATAGGTTAACGGAAGATTGACCTTGTTGCAACCTATTACACCACCGTTAGTTTGTCAAGCACACTTTCTCATGTCAAAGATACATTACATTGCCTTGAACATAGCTAATAGAGATAACATGTGTAGAAGTATGATATGAACATGGATAGCTCTAATGATCTACCTTGACTTCATAACTCGTTAGAATAAGCTCATGAAGGGTTCACCAAAGACATAAGCGTATAAAGGGTTCACCAAAGACATAGCTTATAGATTAATAGAAGATTGACCTTGTTGCAACTTATTACGCCACCGTTAGTTGGCCTAGCACACTTTCTCATGTGAAAGTTACATTACATTGCCTTGTACTTAGCTAATAGAGATACCATGTGTAAAAGTATTATATGAACATGGATAGCTCTAATGATCTAGCTTGACTTCATAACTCGTTAGAATAAGGTCATGAAGGGTTCATCAAAGACATAAGCGTATGAAAGGTTCATCAAAGACATAGCTTATAGATTAACAGAAGATTGACCTTGTTGCAACCTATTACGCCACTGTTAGTTGGCCTAGCACACTTTCTCATGTGAAAGTTACATTACATTGCCTTGTACTTAGCTAATAGAGATACCATGTGTAAAAGTATTATATGAACATGGATAGCTATAATGATCTAGCTTGACTTCATAACTCGTTAGAATAAGCTCATGAAGGGTTCATCAAAGACATAAGCGTATGAAGGGTTCACCAAAGACATAGCTTATAGGTTAACGGAAGATTGACCTTGTTGCAACCTATTACACCACAGTTAGTTGGCCTAGCACACTTTCTCATGTGAAAGTTACATTACATTGCCTTGTACTTAGCTAATAGAGATACCATGTGTAAAAGTATTATATGAACATGGATAGCTCTAATGATCTAGCTTGACTTCATAACTCGTTAGAATAAACTCATGAAGGATTCACCAAAGACATAAGCGTATGAAGGGTTCACCAAAGACATAGCTTATAGATTAACAGAAGATTGACCTTGTTGCAACTTATTACGCCACCGTTAGTTGGCCTAGCACACTTTCTCATGTGAAAGTTACATTACATTGCCTTGTACTTAGCTAATAGAGATAACATGTGTAAAAGTATTATATGAACATGGATAGCTCTAATGATCTAGCTTGATTTCATAACTCGTTAGAATAAGCTCATGAAGGGTTCATCAAAGACATAAGCGTATGAAAGGTTCATCAAAGACATAGCTTATAGATTAATAGAAGATTGACCTTGTTGCAACCTATTACGCCACCGTTAGTTGGCCTAGCACACTTTCTCATGTGAAAGTTACATTACATTGCCTTGTACTTAGATAATAGAGATACCATGTGTAAAAGTATTATATGAACATGGATAGCTATAATGATCTAGCTTGACTTCATAACTCGTTAGAATAAGCTCATGAAGGGTTCACCAAAGACATAAGCGTATGAAGGGTTCACCAAAGACATAGCTTATAGGTTAACGGAAGATTGACCTTGTTGCAACCTATTACACCACAGTTAGTTGGCCTAGCACACTTTCTCATGTGAAAGTTACATTACATTGCCTTGTACTTAGCTAATGGAGATACCATGTGTAAAAGTATTATATGAACATGGATAGCTCTAATGATCTAGCTTGACTTCATAACTCGTTAGAATAAGCTCATGAAGGATTCACCAAAGACATAAGCGTATGAAGGGTTCACCAAAGACATAGCTTATAGATTAACAGAAGATTGACCTTGTTGCAACTTATTACGCCACCGTTAGTTGGCCTAGCACACTTTCTCATGTGAAAGTTACATTACATTGCCTTTTACTTAGCTAATAGAGATAACATGTGTAAAAGTATTATATGAACATGGATAGCTCTAATGATCTAGCTTGATTTCATAACTCGTTAGAATAAGCTCATGAAGGGTTCATCAAAGACATAAGCGTATGAAGGGTTCACCAAAGACATAGCTTATAGGTTAACGGAAGATTGACCTTGTTGCAACCTATTACACCACCGTTAGTTTGTCAAGCACACTTTCTCATGTCAAAGATACATTACATTGCCTTGAACATAGCTAATAGAGATAACATGTGTAGAAGTATGATATGAACATGGATAACTCTAATGATCTACCTTGACTTCATAACTCGTTAGAATAAGCTCATGAAGGGTTCACCAAAGACATAAGCGTATAAAGGGTTCACCAAAGACATAGCTTATAGATTAACAGAAGATTGACCTTGTTGCAACTTATTACGCCACCGTTAGTTGGCCTAGCACACTTTCTCATGTGAAAGTTACATTACATTGCCTTGTACTTAGCTAATAGAGATACCATGTGTAAAAGTATTATATGAACATGGATAGCTCTAATGATCTAGCTTGACTTCATAACTCGTTAGAATAAGGTCATGAAGGGTTCATCAAAGACATAAGCGTATGAAAGGTTCATCAAAGACATAGCTTATAGATTAACAGAAGATTGACCTTGTTGCAACCTATTACGCCACCGTTAGTTGGCCTAGCACACTTTCTCATGTGAAAGTTACATTACATTGCCTTGTACTTAGCTAATAGAGATACCATGTGTAAAAGTATTATATGAACATGGATAGCTATAATGATCTAGCTTCACTTCATAACTCGTTAGAATAAGCTCATGAAGGGTTCATCAAAGACATAAGCGTATGAAGGGTTCACCAAAGACATAGCTTATAGGTTAAAGGAAGATTGACCTTGTTGCAACCTATTACACCACAGTTAGTTGGCCTCGCACACTTTCTCATGTAAAAGTTACATTACATTGCCTTGTATTTAGCTAATAGAGATACCATGTGTAAAAGTATTATATGAACATGGATAGCTCTAATGATCTAGCTTGACTTCATAACTTGTTAGAATAAGCTCATGAAGGATTCACCAAAGACATAAGCGTATGAAGGGTTCGCCAAAGACATAGCTTATAGATTAACAGAAGATTGACCTTGTTGCAACTTATTACGCCACCGTTAGTTGGCCTAGCACACTTTCTCATGTGAAAGTTACATTACATTGCCTTGTACTTAGCTAATAGAGATAACATGTGTAAAAGTATTATATGAACATGGATAGCTCTAATGATCTAGCTTGATTTCATAACTCGTTAGAATAAGCTCATGAAGGGTTCATCAAAGGCATAAGCGTATGAAGGGTTCACCAAAGACATAGCTTATAGGTTAACGGAAGATTGACCTTGTTGCAACCTATTACACCACCGTTAGTTTGTCAAGCACACTTTCTCATGTCAAAGATACATTACATTGCCTTGAACATAGCTAATAGAGATAACATGTGTAGAAGTATGATATGAACATGGATAGCTCTAATGATCTACCTTGACTTCATAACTCGTTAGAATAAGCTCATGAAGGGTTCACCAAAGACATAAGCGTATAAAGGGTTCACCAAAGACATAGCTTATAGATTAACAGAAGATTGACCTTGTTGCAACTTATTACGCCACCGTTAGTTGGCCTAGCACACTTTCTCATGTGAAAGTTACATTACATTGCCTTGTACTTAGCTAATAGAGATAACATGTGTAAAAGTATTATATGAACATGGATAGCTCTAATGATCTAGCTTGATTTCATAACTCGTTAGAATAAGCTCATGAAGGGTTCATCAAAGACATAAGCGTATGAAAGGTTCATCAAAGACATAGCTTATAGATTAATAGAAGATTGACCTTGTTGCAACCTATTACGCCACCGTTAGTTGGCCTAGCACACTTTCTCATGTGAAAGTTACATTACATTGCCTTGTACTTAGATAATAGAGATACCATGTGTAAAAGTATTATATGAACATGGATAGCTATAATGATCTAGCTTGACTTCATAACTCGTTAGAATAAGCTCATGAAGGGTTCATCAAAGACATAAGCGTATGAAGGGTTCACCAAAGACATAGCTTATAGGTTAACGGAAGATTGACCTTGTTGCAACCTATTACACCACAGTTAGTTGGCCTAGCACACTTTCTCATGTGAAAGTTACATTACATTGCCTTGTACTTAGCTAATAGAGATACCATGTGTAAAAGTATTATATGAACATGGATAGCTCTAATGATCTAGCTTGACTTCATAACTCGTTAGAATAAGCTCATGAAGGATTCACCAAAGACATAAGCGTATGAAGGGTTCACCAAAGACATAGCTTATAGATTAACAGAAGATTGACCTTGTCGCAACTTATTACGCCACCGTTAGTTGGCCTAGCACACTTTCTCATGTGAAAGTTACATTACATTGCCTTTTACTTAGCTAATAGAGATAACATGTGTAAAAGTATTATATGAACATGGATAGCTCTAATGATCTAGCTTGATTTCATAACTCGTTAGAATAAGCTCATGAAGGGTTCATCAAAGACATAAGCGTATGAAGGGTTCACCAAAGACATAGCTTATAGGTTAACGGAAGATTGACCTTGTTGCAACCTATTACACCACCGTTAGTTTGTCAAGCACACTTTCTCATGTCAAAGATACATTACATTGCCTTGAACATAGCTAATAGAGAAAACATGTGTAGAAGTATGATATGAACATGGATAACTCTAATGATCTACCTTGACTTCATAACTCGTTAGAATAAGCTCATGAAGGGTTCACCAAAGACATAAGCGTATAAAGGGTTCACCAAAGACATAGCTTATAGATTAACAGAAGATTGACCTTGTTGCAACTTATTACGCCACCGTTAGTTGGCCTAGCACACTTTCTCATGTGAAAGTTACATTACATTGCCTTGTACTTAGCTAATAGAGATACCATGTGTAAAAGTATTATATGAACATGGATAGCTCTAATGATCTAGCTTGACTTCATAACTCGTTAGAATAAGGTCATGAAGGGTTCATCAAAGACATAAGCGTATGAAAGGTTCATCAAAGACATAGCTTATAGATTAACAGAAGTTTGACCTTGTTGCAACCTATTACGCCACCGTTAGTTGGCCTAGCACACTTTCTCATGTGAAAGTTACATTACATTGCCTTGTACTTAGCTAATAGAGATACCATGTGTAAAAGTATTATATGAACATGGATAGCTATAATGATCTAGCTTCACTTCATAACTCGTTAGAATAAGCTCATGAAGGGTTCATCAAAGACATAAGCGTATGAAGGGTTCACCAAAGACATAGCTTATAGGTTAAAGGAAGATTGACCTTGTTGCAACCTATTACACCACAGTTAGTTGGCCTCGCACACTTTCTCATGTGAAAGTTACATTACATTGCCTTGTATTTAGCTAATAGAGATACCATGTGTAAAAGTATTATATGAACATGGATAGCTCTAATGATCTAGCTTGACTTCATAACTCGTTAGAATAAGCTCATGAAGGATTCACCAAAGACATAAGCGTATGAAGGGTTCACCAAAGACATAGCTTATAGATTAACAGAAGATTGACCTTGTTGCAACTTATTACGCCACCGTTAGTTGGCCTAGCACACTTTCTCATGTGAAAGTTACATTACATTGCCTTGTACTTAGCTAATAGAGATACCATGTGTAAAAGTATTATATGAACATGGATAGCTCTAATGATCTAGCTTGACTTCATAACTCGTTAGAATAAGGTCATGAAGGGTTCATCAAAGACATAAGCGTATGAAAGGTTCATCAAAGACATAGCTTATAGATTAACAGAAGTTTGACCTTGTTGCAACCTATTACGCCACCGTTAGTTGGCCTAGCACACTTTCTCATGTGAAAGTTACATTACATTGCCTTGTACTTAGCTAATAGAGATACCATGTGTAAAAGTATTATATGAACATGGATAACTCTAATGATCTAGCTTGACTTCATAACTCGTTAGAATAAGCTCATGAAGGGTTCATCAAAGACATAAGCGTATGAAGGGTTCACCAAAGACATAGCTTATAGGTTAACGGAAGATTGACCTTGTTGCAACCTATTACACCACAGTTAGTTGGCCTAGCACACTTTCTCATGTGAAAGTTACATTACATTGCCTTGTACTTAGCTAATAGAGATACCATGTGTAAAAGTATTATATGAACATGGATAGCTCTAATGATCTAGCTTGACTTCATAACTCGTTAGAATAAGCTCATGAAGGATTCACCAAAGACATAAGCGTATGAAGGGTTCACCAAAGACATAGCTTATAGATTAACAGAAGATTGACCTTGTTGCAACTTATTACGCCACCGTTAGTTGGCCTAGCACACTTTCTCATGTGAAAGTTACATTACATTGCCTTTTACTTAGCTAATAGAGATAACATGTGTAAAAGTATTATATGAACATGGATAGTTCTAATGATCTAGCTTGATTTCATAACTCGTTAGAATAAGCTCATGAAGGGTTCATCAAAGACATAAGCGTATGAAGGGTTCACCAAAGACATAGCTTATAGGTTAACGGAAGATTGACCTTGTTGCAACCTATTACACCACCGTTAGTTTGTCAAGCACACTTTCTCATGTCAAAGATACATTACATTGCCTTGAACATAGCTAATAGAGATAACATGTGTAGAAGTATGATATGAACATGGATAACTCTAATGATCTACCTTGACTTCATAACTCGTTAGAATAAGCTCATGAAGGGTTCACCAAAGACATAAGCGTATAAAGGGTTCACCAAAGACATAGCTTATAGATTAACAGAAGATTGACCTTGTTGCAACTTATTACGCCACCGTTAGTTGGCCTAGCACACTTTCTCATGTGAAAGTTACATTACATTGCCTTGTACTTAGCTAATAGAGATACCATGTGTAAAAGTATTATATGAACATGGATAGCTCTAATGATCTAGCTTGACTTCATAACTCGTTAGAATAAGGTCATGAAGGGTTCATCAAAGACATAAGCGTATGAAAGGTTCATCAAAGACATAGCTTATAGATTAACAGAAGTTTGACCTTGTTGCAACCTATTACGCCACCGTTAGTTGGCCTAGCACACTTTCTCATGTGAAAGTTACATTACATTGCCTTGTACTTAGCTAATAGAGATACCATGTGTAAAAGTATTATATGAACATGGATAGCTATAATGATCTAGCTTCACTTCATAACTCGTTAGAATAAGCTCATGAAGGGTTCATCAAAGACATAAGCGTATGAAGGGTTCACCAAAGACATAGCTTATAGGTTAAAGGAAGATTGACCTTGTTGCAACCTATTACACCACAGTTAGTTGGCCTCGCACACTTTCTCATGTGAAAGTTACATTACATTGCCTTGTATTTAGCTAATAGAGATACCATGTGTAAAAGTATTATATGAACTTGGATAGCTCTAATGATCTAGCTTGACTTCATAACTCGTTAGAATAAGCTCATGAAGGATTCACCAAAGACATAAGCGTATGAAGGGTTCGCCAAAGACATAGCTTATAAATTAACAGAAGATTGACCTTGTTGCAACTTATTACGCCACCGTTAGTTGGCCTAGCACACTTTCTCATGTGAAAGTTACATTACATTGCCTTGTACTTAGCTAATAGAGATAACATGTGTAAAAGTATTATATGAATATGGATAGCTCTAATGATCTAGCTTGATTTCATAACTCGTTAGAATAAGCTCATGAAGGGTTCATCAAAGACATAAGCGTATGAAGGGTTCACCAAAGACATAGCTTATAGGTTAACGGAAGATTGACCTTGTTGCAACCTATTACACCACCGTTAGTTTGTCAAGCACACTTTCTCATGTCAAAGATACATTACATTGCCTTGAACATAGCTAATAGAGATAACATGTGTAGAAGTATGATATGAACATGGATAGCTCTAATGATCTAGTTTGATTTCATAACTCGTTAGAATAAGCTCATGAAGGGTACATCAAAGACATAAGCGTATGAAGGGTTCACCAAAGACATAGCTTATAGCTTAACGGAAGATTGACCTTGTTGCAACCTATTACACCACCGTTAGTTTGTCAAGCACACTTTCTCATGTCAAAGATACATTACATTGCCTTGAACATAGCTAATAGAGATAACATGTGTAAAAGTATTATATGAACATGAAAAGCGCTAATGATCTAGCTTGACTTCATAACTCGTTAGAATAAGCTCATGAAGGGTTCATCAAAGACATACGCGTATGAAGGGTTCACCAAAGACACAGCTTATAGCTTAACGGAAGATTGACCTTGTTGCAACCTATTACACCACCGTTAGTTGGCCTAGCAGACTTTCTCATGTGAAAGTTACATTACATTGCCTTGTCCTTAGCTAATAGAGATACCATGTGTAAAAGTATTATATGAACATGGATAGCTCTAATGATCTAGCTTGACTTCATAACTCGTTAGAATAAGCTCATGAAGGATTCACCAAAGACATAAGCGTATGAAGGGTTCACCAAAGACATAGCTTATAGATTAACAGAAGATTGACCTTGTTGCAACTTATTACGCCACCGTTAGTTGGCCTAGCACACTTTCTCATGTGAAAGTTACATTACATTGCCTTGTACTTAGCTAATAGAGATAACATGTGTAAAAGTATTATATGAACATGAATAGCTCTAATGATCTAGCTTGATTTCATAACTCGTTAGAATAAGCTCATGAAGGGTTCATCAAAGACATAAGCGTATGAAGGGTTCACCAAAGACATAGCTTATAGGTTAACGGAAGATTGACCTTGTTGCAACCTATTACACCACCGTTAGTTTGTCAAGCACACTTTCTCATGTCAAAGATACATTACATTGCCTTGAACATAGCTAATAGAGATAAATGTGTAGAAGTATGATATGAACATGGATAACTCTAATGATCTACCTTGACTTCATAACTCGTTAGAATAAGCTCATGAAGGGTTCACCAAAGACATAAGCGTATAAAGGGTTCACCAAAGACATAGCTTATAGATTAACAGAAGATTGACCTTGTTGCAACTTATTAAGCCACCGTTAGTTGGCCTAGCACACTTTCTCATGTGAAAGTTACATTACATTGCCTTGTACTTAGCTAATAGAGATACCATGTGTAAAGGTATTATATGAACATGGATAGCTCTAATGATCTAGCTTGACTTCATAACTCGCTAGAATAAGGTCATGAAGGGTTCATCAAAGACATAAGCGTATGAAAGGTTCATCAAAGACATAGCTTATAGATTAACAGAAGATTGACCTTGTTGCAACCTATTACGCCACCGTTAGTTAGCCTAGCACACTTTCTCATGTGAAAGTTACATTACATTGCCTTGTACTTAGCTAATAGAGATACCATGTGTAAAAGTATTATATGAACATGGATAGCTATAATGATCTAGCTTGACTTCATAACTCGTTAGAATAAGCTCATGAAGGGTTCATCAAAGACATAAGCGTATGAAGGGTTCACCAAAGACATAGCTTATAGGTTAAAGGAAGATTGACCTTGTTGCAACCTATTACACCACAGTTAGTTGGCCTAGCACACTTTCTCATGTGAAAGTTACATTACATTGCCTTGTATTTAGCTAATAGAGATACCATGTGTAAAAGTATTATATGAATATGGATAGCTCTAATGATCTAGCTTGACTTCATAACTCGTTAGAATAAGCTCATGAAGGATTCACCAAAGACATAAGCGTATGAAGGGTTCACCAAAGACATAGCTTATAGATTAACAGAAGATTGACCTTGTTGCAACTTATTACGCCACCGTTAGTTGGCCTAGCACACTTTCTCATGTGAAAGTTACATTACATTGCCTTGTACTTAGCTAATAGAGATAACATGTGTAAAAGTATTATATGAACATGGATAGCTCTAATGATCTAGTTTGATTTCATAACTCGTTAGAATAAGCTCATGAAGGGTACATCAAAGACATAAGCGTATGAAGGGTTCACCAAAGACATAGCTTATAGCTTAACGGAAGATTGACCTTGTTGCAACCTATTACACCACCGTTAGTTTGTCAAGCACACTTTCTCATGTCAAAGATACATTACATTGCCTTGAACATAGCTAATAGAGATAACATGTGTAAAAGTATTATATGAACATGAAAAGCGCTAATGATCTAGCTTGACTTCATAACTCGTTAGAATAAGCTCATGAAGGGTTCATCAAGGACATACGCGTATGAAGGGTTCACCAAAGACACAGCTTATAGCTTAACGGAAGATTGACCTTGTTGCAACCTATTACACCACCGTTAGTTGGCCTAGCAGACTTTCTCATGTGAAAGTTACATTACATTGCCTTGTCCTTAGCTAATAGAGATACCATGTGTAAAAGTATTATATGAACATGGATAGCTCTAATGCTCTAGCTTGACTTCATAACTCGTTAGAATAAGCTCATGAAGGATTCACCAAAGACATAAGCGTATGAAGGGTTCACCAAAGACATAGCTTATAGATTAACAGAAGATTGACCTTGGTGCAACTTATTACGCCACCGTTAGTTGGCCTAGCACACTTTCTCATGTGAAAGTTACATTACATTGCCTTGTACTTAGCTAATAGAGATAACATGTGTAAAAGTATTATATGAACATGGATAGCTCTAATGATCTAGCTTGATTTCATAACTCGTTAGAATAAGCTCATGAAGGGTTCATCAAAGACATAAGCGGATGAAGGGTTCACCAAAGACATAGCTTATAGCTTAACGGAAGATTGACCTTGTTGCAACCTATTACACCACCGTTAGTTTGTCAAGCACACTTTCTCATGTCAAAGATACATTACATTGCCTTGAACATAGCTAATAGAGATAACATGTGTAAAAGTATTATATGAACATGAAAAGCTCTAATGATCTAGCTTGACTTCATAACTCGTTAGAATAAGGTCATGAAGGGTTCATCAAAGACATAAGCGTTTGAAGGGTTCACCAAAGACATAGCTTATAGCATAACGGAAGATTGACCTTGTTGCAACCTATTACACCACCGTTAGTTGGCCTAGCAAACTTTCTCATGTGAAAGTTACATTACATTGCCTTGTACTTAGCTAATAGAGATACCATGCGTAAAAGTATTATATGAACATGGATAGCTCTAATGATCTAGCTTGACTTCATAACTCGTTAGAATAAGCTCATGAAGGATTCACCAAAGACATAAGCGTATGAAGGGTTCACCAAAGACATAGCTTATAGATTAACAGAAGATTGACCTTGTTGCAACTTATTATGCCACCGTTAGTTGGCCTAGCACACTTTCTCATGTGAAAGTTACATTACATTGCCTTGTACTTAGCTAATAGAGATACCATGTGTAAAAGTATTATATGAACATGGATAGCTCTAATGATCTAGCTTGACTTCATAACTCGTTAGAATAAGGTCATGAAGGGTTCATCAAAGACATAAGCGTATGAAAGGTTCATCAAAGACATAGATTATAGATTAACAGAAGATTGACCTTGTTGCAACCTATTACGCCACCGTTAGTTGGCCTAGCACACTTTCTCATGTGAAAGTTACATTACATTGCCTTGTACTTAGCTAATAGAGATACCATGTGTAAAAGTATTATATGAACATGGATAGCTATAATGATCTAGCTTGACTTCATAACTCGTTAGAATAAGCTCATGAAGGGTTCATCAAAGACATAAGCGTATGAAGGGTTCACCAAAGACATAGCTTATAGGTTAACGGAAGATTGACCTTGTTGCAACCTATTACACCACAGTTAGGTGGCCTAGCACACTTTCTCATGTGAAAGTTACATTACATTGCCTTGTACTTAGCTAATAGAGATACCATGTGTAAAAGTATTATATGCACATGGATAGCTCTAATGATCTAGCTTGACTTCATAACTCGTTAGAATAAGCTCATTAGGATTCACCAAAGACATAAGCGTATGAAGGGTTCACCAAAGACATAACTTATAGATTAACAGAAGATTGACCTTGTTGCAACTTATTACGCCACCGTTAGTTGGCCTAGCACACTTTCTCATGTGAAAGTTACATTACATTGCCTTGTACTTAGCTAATAGAGATAACATGTGTAAAAGTATTATATGACCATGGATAGCTCTAATGATCTAGCTTGATTTCATAACACGTTAGAATAAGCTCATGAAGGGTTCATCAAAGACATAAGCGTATGAAAGGTTCATCAAAGACATAGCTTATAGATTAACAGAAGATTGACCTTGTTGCAACCTATTAGCCACCGTTAGTTGGCCTAGCACACTTTCTCATGTGAAAGTTACATTACATTGCCTTGTACTTAGCTAATAGAGATACCATGTGTAAAAGTATTATATGAACATGGATAGCTATAATGATCTAGCTTGACTTCATAACTCGTTAGAATAAGCTCATGAAGGGTTCATCAAAGACATAAGCGTATGAAGGGTTCACCAAAGACATAGCTTATAGGTTAACGGAAGATTGACCTTGTTGCAACCTATTACACCACAGTTAGTTGGCCTAGCACACTTTCTCATGTGAAAGTTACATTACATTGCCTTGTACTTAGCTAATAGAGATACCATGTGTAAAAGTATTATATGAACATGGATAGCACTAATGATTTAGCTTGACTTCATAACTCGTTAGAATAAGCTCATGAAGGATTCAGCAAAGACATAAGCGTATGCAGGGTTCACCAAAGACATAGCTTATAGATTAACAGAAGATTGACCTTGTTGCAACCTATTACACCACCGTTAGTTTGTCAAGCACACTTTCTCATGTCAAAGATACATTACATTGCCTTGAACTTAGCTAATAGAGATAACATGTGTAAAAGTATTATATGAACATGGATAGCTCTAATGATCTAGCTTGATTTCATAACTCGTTAGAATAAGCTCATGAAGGGTTCATCAAAGACATAAGCGTATAAAGGGTTCACCAAAGACATAGCTTATAGGTTAACGGAAGATTGACCTTGTTGCAACCTATTACACCACCGTTAGTTTGTCAAGCACACTTTCTCATGTCAAAGATACATTACATTGCCTTGAACATAGATAATAGAGATAACATGTGTAGAAGTATGATATGAACATGGATAGCTCTAATGATCTACCTTGACTTCATAACTCGTTAGAATAAGCTCATGAAGGGTTCACCAAAGACATAAGCGTATAAAGGGTTCACCAAAGACATAGCTTATAGATTAACAGAAGATTGACCTTGTTGCAACTTATTATGCCACCGTTAGTTGGCCTAGCACACTTTCTCATGTGATAGTTACATTACATTGCCTTGTACTTAGCTAATAGAGATACCATGTGTAAAAGTAGTATATGAACATGGATAGCTCTAATGATCTAGCTTGACTTCATAACTCGTCAGAATAAGCTCATGAAGGATTCACCAAAGACATAAGCGTATGAAGGGTTCACCAAAGACATAGCTTATAGATTAACAGAAGATTGACCTTGTTGCAACTTATTACGCCACCGTTAGTTGGCCTAGCACACTTTCTCATGTGAAAGTTACATTACATTGCCTTGTACTTAGCTAATAGAGATAACATGTGTAAAAGTATTATATGAACATGGATAGCTCTAATGATCTAGCTTGATTTCATAACTCGTTAGAATAAGCTCATGAAGGGTTCATCAAAGACATAAGCGTATGAAAGGTTCATCAAAGACATAGCTTATAGATTAACAGAAGATTGACCTTGTTGCAACCTATTACGCCACCGTTAGTTGGCCTAGCACACTTTCTCATGTGAAAGTTACATTACATTGCCTTGTACTTAGCTAATAGAGATACCATGTGTAAAAGTATTATATGAACATGGATAGCTATAATGATCTAGCTTGACTTCATAACTCGTTAGAATAAGCTCATGAAGGGTTCATCAAAGACATAAGCGTATGAAGGGTTCACCAAAGACATAGCTTATAGGTTAACGGAAGATTGACCTTGTTGCAACCTATTACACCACAGTTAGTTGGCCTAGCACACTTTCTCATGTGAAAGTTACATTACATTGCCTTGTACTTAGCTAATAGAGATACCATGTGTAAAAGTATTATATGAACATGGATAGCTCTAATGATCTAGCTTGACTTCATAACTCGTTAGAATAAGCTCATGAAGGATTCACCAAAGACATAAGCGTATGCAGGGTTCACCAAAGACATAGCTTATAGATTAACAGAAGATTGACCTTGTTGCAACTTATTACGCCACCGTTAGTTGGCCTAGCACACTTTCTCATGTGAAAGTTACATTACATTGCCTTGTACTTAGCTAATAGAGATAACATGTGTAAAAGTATTATATGAACATGGATAGCTCTAATGATCTAGCTTGATTTCATAACTCGTTAGAATAAGCTCATGAAGGGTTCATCAAAGACATAAGCGTATGAAGGGTTCACCAAAGACATAGCTTATAGGTTAACGGAAGATTGACCTTGTTGCAACCTATTACACCACCGTTAGTTTGTCAAGCACACTTTCTCATGTCAAAGATACATTACATTGCCTTGAACATAGCTAATAGAGATAACATGTGTAGAAGTATGATATGAACATGGATAGCTCTAATGATCTACCTTGACTTTATAACTCGTTAGAATAAGCTCATGAAGGGTTCACCAAAGACATAAGCGTATAAAGGGTTCACCAAAGACATAGCTTATAGATTAACAGAAGATTGACCTTGTTGCAACTTATTATGCCACCGTTAGTTGGCCTAGCACACTTTCTCATGTGAAAGTTACATTACATTGCCTTGTACTTAGCTAATAGAGATACCATGTGTAAAAGTAGTATATGAACATGGATAGCTCTAATGATCTAGCTTGACTTCATAACTCGTTAGAATAAGCTCATGAAGGATTCACCAAAGACATAAGCGTATAAAGGGTTCACCAAAGACATAGCTTATAGATTAACAGAAGATTGACCTTGTTGCAACTTATTACGCCACCGTTAGTTGGCCTAGCACACTTTCTCATGTGAAAGTTACATTACATTGCCTTGTACTTAGCTAATAGAGATAACATGTGTAAAAGTATTATATGAACATGGATAGCTCTAATGATCTAGCTTGATTTCATAACTCGTTAGAATAAGCTCATGAAGGGTTCATCAAAGACATAAGCGTATGAAAGGTTCATCAAAGACATAGCTTGTAGATTAACAGAAGATTGACCTTGTTGCAACCTATTACGCCACCGTTAGTTGGCCTAGCACACTTTCTCATGTGAAAGTTACATTACATTGCCTTGTACTTAGCTAATAGAGATACCATGTGTAAAAGTATTATATGAACATGGATAGCTATAATGATCTAGCTTGACTTCATAACTCGTTAGAATAAGCTCATGAAGGGTTCATCAAAGACATAAGCGTATGAAGGGTTCACCAAAGACATAGCTTATAGGTTAACGGAAGATTGACCTTGTTGCAACCTATTACACCACAGTTAGTTGGCCTAGCACACTTTCTCATGTGAAAGTTACATTACATTGCCTTGTACTTAGCTAATAGAGATACCATGTGTAAAAGTATTATATGAACATGGATAGCTCTAATGATCTAGCTTGACTTCATAACTCGTTAGAATAAGCTCATGAAGGATTCACCAAAGACATAAGCGTATGCAGGGTTCACCAAAGACATAGCTTATAGATTAACAGAAGATTGACCTTGTTGCAACTTATTACGCCACCGTTAGTTGGCCTAGCACACTTTCTCATGTGAAAGTTACATTACATTGCCTTGTACTTAGCTAATAGAGATAACATGTGTAAAAGTATTATATGAACATGGATAGCTCTAATGATCTAGCTTGATTTCATAACTCGTTAGAATAAGCTCATGAAGGGTTCATCAAAGACATAAGCGTATGAAGGGTTCACCAAAGACATAGCTTATAGGTTAACGGAAGATTGACCTTGTTGCAACCTATTACACCACCGTTAGTTTGTCAAGCACACTTTCTCATGTCAAAGATACATTACATTGCCTTGAACATAGCTAATAGAGATAACATGTGTAGAAGTATGATATGAACATGGATAGCTCTAATGATCTACCTTGACTTCATAACTCGTTAGAATAAGCTCATGAAGGGTTCATCAAAGACATAAGCGTATGAAAGGTTCATCAAAGACATAGCTTATAGATTAACAGAAGATTGACCTTGTTGCAACCTATTACGCCACCGTTAGTTGGCCTAGCACACTTTCTCATGTGAAAGTTACATTACATTGCCTTGTACTTAGCTAATAGAGATACCATGTGTAAAAACATTATATGAACATGGATAGCTCTAATGATCTACCTTGACTTCATAACTCGTTAGAATAAGGTCATGAAGGGTTCATCAAAGACATAAGCGTATGAAAGGTTCATCAAAGACATAGCTTATAGATTAACAGAAGATTGACCTTGTTGCAACCTATTACGCCACCGTTAGTTGGCCTAGCACACTTTCTCATGTGAAAGTTACATTACATTGCCTTGTACTTAGCTAATAGATGTTGGTTTTTATGAGACTAAGCTCAAAATAAACCGTGGAGACTTCACTTGGTGAATGAAACCACTTAACCCACAAAATGGACTCGATCTCAAGACTTGTTGAATCCGAGTTTACTATGGAGTAAATCGGTTCTAGCAAGGAGAAAACTAATCTAGGTTGGATCTAATCCAAGTAAAGCATCACAACACTTGGAGTTTGTGTGCTAAAGAGATCTTGGATTCTAGAACCATTCATCTAGATTTACATAAATATAAATAAAGCATAAGAAGAGTTTGGTGGAGATCTAGAAGTGTTTGGGTAGAGGTCTGCCATTGGGCAGCCTCTACACGAGCCAACTAGCCTAGAATCTACATTGAAACTACTTGCTTAAACATAAAGAGAAGAGAGAACTTTAGCAACACTTCTTTGTATATATATTTTCGGATTATTTTACAAAGGGAATACAAGCTCTATTTATAGAGTTTACAAGGTGATGGTTCAGCTTAAAATGAAGCCTAGATGCTCAGCAATATGACCGTTGGAGAGGAGAGAGGAAGTGTTGTTCCCAAAGCTTGAAAGTGACATGTCCTTAGTCTTGAACTTAGCATAAAGTAGAGTCACATGTCTTCTTAAGCTTCCAACGGTCTTCTTGGCTCTAGTTAGACTCCATTTAGGTCCTAACAGCCTTACATAACATCCCATTTGATTAGAATCAACATTTGGGAAGATTTGAAAATCGTTGACTTTTTGCTCTGTCCGTTGACCTTGCCCGCGGTACACAGAAACCTTACCCGCGGTACATGAAGGCTCGACCCGCGGTACGTGAAGGCTTGACCCGCGGTACGTGATTTTCCTTCCCGCGGTACGTCCGTGTCTCGACCCGCGGTACACGCCTCTCCGTTGACTTTCTCGCCCGTCCGTTGACCCGTCCTGCGTCTGCCCGCAGTACACGAAAACCTTCCCGCGGTACGTGCCTCTCGACCCGATGGCCTACCCGCGGTCCATGACCACCTACCGTTGACTTTCTGGTCCAAAACGTTGACTTTTCCAGAACTCCTTCTTTTGGCCATTTCTTGATCTTTTGATGATTTGATGACCTTTATGGGTCCTTGGTGGCTAATTTCCTCCTTCTTGGAGGTCCTTGGGGTGGTCTTCGGCCTTGTCTTGATGACTTCGGCCTTAACTCTCCTCCATTTCATCTTATTGACCTTAAAGGTCTTCGGCCTCTTCGGCCTCATCCTCCTCATCTCTTTGATATAGACTAATACCTTCCCCCAAGCTTGGTCGTCGAGACGCTCAAGGCCAAAGGCCTAAGGACCAAAGGCCAAGCTTGCCAACCGACAAGACTACCTCATTAAAAACCCTAGAGAGAAAACCACGTGGGACAAAACTCTACTAGGGGAAAAAGAGTATAGCTCATCGGTGGTTTGATGATGCTTGACCCCGGTTTTTAAATGACTTTGCAACCGGCGCCTTCTTCTTCCAAGTGATTCCTTGCATTAGTCCTTCTTGACTTTGTTTCTCTTCTTATGATCCTCTTGTTTCATCTAGTGCTCCTTGTGAGAATATCCACACATTCCTCCTTCTCTTTTGAACCTTCATCATGAGATTCAAAGAAAAATTTTAAAGTATATGTTGTGGGGGTTTAAGAAACACTTAAATGAAATTAAAGAAAGACCAAATGAGAGGATTTAAAGCCTAAGAATGGATTGAATATTTTTAAAAAAAATTGGAAAGGTTTAGAGTTTAGCCTTTTTGGAGATCTTTGAGGATTTTTGACATTTTTCAAGGCACTTCCAATCGCTTTGGTTTTGATTCATAGCCTTCCACCAGCTAGCATCTCCACTTTGACCTTCCACCTTAGACACCTACGGATCCACTCTCTTTAGGTCAGCCTTTTTGGTCCGCCTCTTCAAGTCCTTCCGTGTTGAGCTAGGTGAGATATTTGGAGTCCAAAGCTTGGTGGCCCTCTTGATCACGTACCAAGCTTTGTTGTGCTTTTTCTAGCTTCTTTTGAAGCCTTTTGAGAGTTTGAATGCAGCCACCAACTGACCTCCAGTCCGCATGACTTGATTCACAACTCTTCAACAACTCGCCACTTCTCCTTTGAGATAGCAAACGAGCTTTCTCACCATTTTTAATTCTGGATCTGTTTTTAGAGTTAAACATACACTCAAAACAACAAGAGATGGTGAGAGATTAGAGTACAAGTAACAAGAGAATTAGTGAGAATAAGTAACCAAGAGAATATTGAGAATAAGTAACTGAGAGAATATTAAGAATAAGAGAGAATGAGCGGAAGCAATGGAGAATAGAGAATAAGAGATTTTTGCTCAAGAGTTCATGTGGACAGAGTTTTGTTCTCTGTTTTCTTGAGTTTTGTGGAAGCATTAGCTGCCAAATACCAAGCCAAGAGCACCTTAGAACAACAAGAACTCGGTGCTTTAATGGCTGGTCTAAATTATGAACCAATGGACAATTGATCTATCCATGGTGACAAGAATGAACTCACGAAATAACTCATGAGTTTTGAGGGAGCATTGGCTCAAAAATCCAGCCAAAAATACCTTAGAACAACAAGAACTAGGTGCTTTAATGGCTGAGACAAGTTATGGACCGATGGACAATTAATTTATCCACCGGTTAAAGATTTGAAGCTCACGAAATAACACATATCCAAAAGGTTTTCGTGAGCTTTAGACATCAAGAGCCACAAAATAACACAAATATTAGTGTTTCTCATGGTTGACAAAAGCAATTCCAACAATCTCACAAAATAATCCATTTTTAAGAATTTTTCATGAGCCTTTTGAAATTTGAAATTTGAAAAACGAAAATTAAACTAGTCTAGGACCTTCCCCATTAGAGATAAGCTAATATCCATTGATAAAGCTAAGAGGTAAAGTCTCTAAACCCTAGAAAAACGAGAACTTCATTCATGTCCTCTTCTTTTGATTCATTGGACAAGATGAAGAACATAAAAACCGAAAAACAAGAGAATCGAGTTTAATGGGAACCAAGCTCTTGTGGCTCTGATACCATGTTGGTTTTTATGAGACTAAGCTCAAAATAAACCGTGGAGACTTCACTTGGTGAATGAAACCACTTAACCCACAAAATGGACTCGATCTCAAGACTTGTTGAATCCGAGTTTACTATGGAGTAAATCGGTTCTAGCAAGGAGAAAACTAATCTAGGTTGGATCTAATCCAAGTAAAGCATCACAACACTTGGAGTTTGTGTGCTAAAGAGATCTTGGATTCTAGAACCATTCATCTAGATTTACATAAATATAAATAAAGCATAAGAAGAGTTTGGTGGAGATCTAGAAGTGTTTGGGTAGAGGTCTGCCATTGGGCAGCCTCTACACGAGCCAACTAGCCTAGAATCTACATTGAAACTACTTGCTTAAACATAAAGAGAAGAGAGAACTTTAGCAACACTTCTTTGTATATATATTTTCGGATTATTTTACAAAGGGAATACAAGCTCTATTTATAGAGTTTACAAGGTGATGGTTCAGCTTAAAATGAAGCCTAGATGCTCAGCAATATGACCGTTGGAGAGGAGAGAGGAAGTGTTGTTCCCAAAGCTTGAAAGTGACATGTCCTTAGTCTTGAACTTAGCATAAAGTAGAGTCACATGTCTTCTTAAGCTTCCAACGGTCTTCTTGGCTCTAGTTAGACTCCATTTAGGTCCTAACAGCCTTACATAACATCCCATTTGATTAGAATCAACATTTGGGAAGATTTGAAAATCGTTGACTTTTTGCTCTGTCCGTTGACCTTGCCCGCGGTACACAGAAACCTTACCCGCGGTACATGAAGGCTCGACCCGCGGTACGTGAAGGCTTGACCCGCGGTACGTGATTTTCCTTCCCGCGGTACGTCCGTGTCTCGACCCGCGGTACACGCCTCTCCGTTGACTTTCTCGCCCGTCCGTTGACCCGTCCTGCGTCTGCCCGCAGTACACGAAAACCTTCCCGCGGTACGTGCCTCTCGACCCGATGGCCTACCCGCGGTCCATGACCACCTACCGTTGACTTTCTGGTCCAAAACGTTGACTTTTCCAGAACTCCTTCTTTTGGCCATTTCTTGATCTTTTGATGATTTGATGACCTTTATGGGTCCTTGGTGGCTAATTTCCTCCTTCTTGGAGGTCCTTGGGGTGGTCTTCGGCCTTGTCTTGATGACTTCGGCCTTAACTCTCCTCCATTTCATCTTATTGACCTTAAAGGTCTTCGGCCTCTTCGGCCTCATCCTCCTCATCTCTTTGATATAGAGTAATAATAGAGATACCATGTGTAAAAGTATTATATGAACATGGATAGCTATAATGATCTAGCTTGACTTCATAACTCGTTAGAATAAGCTCATGAAGTGTTCATCAAAGACATAAGTGTATGAAGGGTTCACCAAAGACATAGCTTATAGGTTAACGGAAGATTGACCTTGTTGCAACCTATTACACCACAGTTAGTTGGCCTAGCACACTTTCTAATATGAAAGTTACATTACATGGCCTTGTACTTAGCTAATAGAGATACCATGTGTAAAAGTATTATATGAACATGGATAGCTCTAATGATCTAGCTTGACTTCATAACTCGTTAGAATAAGCTCATGAAGGATTCACCAAAGACATAAGCGTATGAAGGGTTCACCAAAGACATAGCTTATAGATTAACAGAAGATTGACCTTGTTGCAACTTATTACGCCACCGTTAGTTGGCCTAGCACACTTTCTCATGTGAAAGTTACATTACATTGCCTTGTACTTAGCTAATAGAGATAACATGTGTAAAAGTATTATATGAACATGGATAGCTCTAATGATCTAGCTTGATTTCATAACTCGTTAGAATAAGCTCATGAAGGGTTCATCAAAGACATAAGCGTATGAAGGGTTCACCAAAGACATAGCTTATAGCTTAACGGAAGATTGACCTTGTTGCAACCTATTACACCACCGTTAGTTTGTCAAGCACACTTTCTCATGTCAAAGATACATTACATTGCCTTGAACATAGCTAATAGAGATAACATGTGTAAAAGTAATATATGAACATGAAAAGCTCTAATGATCTACCTTGACTTCATAACTCGTTAGAATAAGCTCATGAAGGGTTCATCAAAGACATAAGCGTTTGAAAGGTTCACCAAAGACATAGCTTATAGATTAACAGAAAATTGACCTTGTTGCAACCTATTCCACCACCGTTATTTGGCCTAGCACACTTTCTCATGTGAAAGTTACATTACATTGCCTTGTACTTAGCTAATAGAGATAACATGTGTAGAAGTATGATATGAACATGGATAGCTCTAATGATCTACCTTGACTTCATAACTCGTTAGAATAAGCTCATGAAGGGTTCACCAAAGACATAAGCGTATAAAGGGTTCACCAAAGACATAGCTTATAGATTAACAGAAGATTGACCTTGTTGCAACTTATTACGCCACCGTTAGTTGGCCTAGCACACTTTCTCATGTGAAAGTTACATTACATTGCCTTGTACTTAGCTAATAGAGATACCATGTGTAAAAGTATTATATGAACATGGATAGCTCTAATGATCTAGCTTGACTTCATAACTCGTTAGAATAAGGTCATGAAGGGTTCATCAAAGACATAAGTGTATGAAAGGTTCACCAAAGACATAGCTTATAGATTAACAGAAGATTGACCTTGTTGCAACCTATTACGCCACCATTAGTTGGCCTAGCACACTTTCTCATGTGAAAGTTACATTACATTGCCTTGTACCAAGCTAATAGAGATACCATGTGTAAAAGTATTATATGAACATGGATAGCTATAATGATCTAGCTTGACTTCATAACTCGTTAGAATAAGCTCATGAAGGGTTCATCAAAGACATAAGCGTATGAAGGGTTCACCAAAGACATAGCTTATAGCTTAACGGAAGATTGACCTTGTTGCAACCTATTACACCACCGTTAGTTTGTCAAGCACACTTTCTCATGTCAAAGATACATTACATTGCCTTGAACATAGCTAATAGAGATAACATGTGTAAAAGTATTATATGAACATGAAAAGCTCTAATGATCTAGCTTGACTTCATAACTCGTTAGAATAAGGTCATGAAGGGTTCATCAAAGACATAAGCGTTTGAAGGGTTCACCAAAGACATAGCTTATAGCATAACGGAAGATTGACCTTGTTGCAACCTATTACACCACCGTTAGTTGGCCTAGCACACTTTCTCATGTGAAAGTTACATTACATTGCCTTGTACTTAGCTAATAGAGATACCATGCGTAAAAGTATTATATGAACATGGATAGCTCTAATGATCTAGCTTGACTTCATAACTCGTTAGAATAAGCTCATGAAGGGTTCACCAAAGACATAAGCGTATAAAGGGTTCACCAAAGACATAGCTTATAGATTAACAGAAGATTGACCTTGTTGCAACTTATTACGCCACCGTTAGTTGGCCTAGCACACTTTCTCATGTGAAAGTTACATTACATTGCCTTGTACTTAGCTAATAGAGATACCATGTGTAAAAGTATTATATGAACATGGATAGCTCTAATGATCTAGCTTGACTTCATAACTCGTTAGAATAAGGTCATGAAGGGTTCATCAAAGACATAAGCGTATGAAAGGTTCATCAAAGACATAGCTTATAGATTAACAGAAGATTGACCTTGTTGCAACCTATTACGCCACCGTTAGTTGGCCTAGCACACTTTCTCATGTGAAAGTTACATTACATTGCCTTGTACTTAACTAATAGAGATACCATGTGTAAAAGTATTATATGAACATGGATAGCTATAATGATCTAGCTTGACTTCATAACTCGTTAGAATAAGCTCATGAAGGATTCACCAAAGACATAAGCGTATGAAGGGTTCACCAAAGACATAGCTTATAGATTAACAGAAGATTGACCTTGTTGCAACTTATTACGCCACCGTTAGTTGGCCTAGCACACTTTCTCATGTGAAAGTTACATTACATTGCCTTGTACTTAGCTAATAGAGATAACATGTGTAAAAGTATTATATGAACATGGATAGCTCTAATGATCTAGCTTGATTTCATAACTCGTTAGAATAAGCTCATGAAGGGTTCATCAAAGACATAAGCGTATGAAGGGTTCACCAAAGACATAGCTTATAGCTTAACGGAAGATTGACCTTGTTGCAACCTATTACACCACCGTTAGTTTGTCAAGCACACTTTCTCATGTCAAAGATACATTACATTGCCTTGAACATAGCTAATAGAGATAACATGTGTAAAAGTAATATATGAACATGAAAAGCTCTAATGATCTACCTTGACTTCATAACTCGTTAGAATAAGCTCATGAAGGGTTCATCAAAGACATAAGCGTTTGAAAGGTTCACCAAAGACATAGCTTATAGATTAACAGAAAATTGACCTTGTTGCAACCTATTCCACCACCGTTATTTGGCCTAGCACACTTTCTCATGTGAAAGTTACATTACATTGCCTTGTACTTAGCTAATAGAGATAACATGTGTAGAAGTATGATATGAACATGGATAGCTCTAATGATCTACCTTGACTTCATAACTCGTTAGAATAAGCTCATGAAGGGTTCACCAAAGACATAAGCGTATAAAGGGTTCACCAAAGACATAGCTTATAGATTAACAGAAGATTGACCTTGTTGCAACTTATTACGCCACCGTTAGTTGGCCTAGCACACTTTCTCATGTGAAAGTTACATTACATTGCCTTGTACTTAGCTAATAGAGATACCATGTGTAAAAGTATTATATGAACATGGATAGCTCTAATGATCTAGCTTGACTTCATAACTCGTTAGAATAAGGTCATGAAGGGTTCATCAAAGACATAAGTGTATGAAAGGTTCACCAAAGACATAGCTTATAGATTAACAGAAGATTGACCTTGTTGCAACCTATTACGCCACCATTAGTTGGCCTAGCACACTTTCTCATGTGAAAGTTACATTACATTGCCTTGTACCAAGCTAATAGAGATACCATGTGTAAAAGTATTATATGAACATGGATAGCTATAATGATCTAGCTTGACTTCATAACTCGTTAGAATAAGCTCATGAAGGGTTCATCAAAGACATAAGCGTATGAAGGGTTCACCAAAGACATAGCTTATAGCTTAACGGAAGATTGACCTTGTTGCAACCTATTACACCACCGTTAGTTTGTCAAGCACACTTTCTCATGTCAAAGATACATTACATTGCCTTGAACATAGCTAATAGAGATAACATGTGTAAAAGTATTATATGAACATGAAAAGCTCTAATGATCTAGCTTGACTTCATAACTCGTTAGAATAAGGTCATGAAGGGTTCATCAAAGACATAAGCGTTTGAAGGGTTCACCAAAGACATAGCTTATAGCATAACGGAAGATTGACCTTGTTGCAACCTATTACACCACCGTTAGTTGGCCTAGCACACTTTCTCATGTGAAAGTTACATTACATTGCCTTGTACTTAGCTAATAGAGATACCATGCGTAAAAGTATTATATGAACATGGATAGCTCTAATGATCTAGCTTGACTTCATAACTCGTTAGAATAAGCTCATGAAGGGTTCACCAAAGACATAAGCGTATAAAGGGTTCACCAAAGACATAGCTTATAGATTAACAGAAGATTGACCTTGTTGCAACTTATTACGCCACCGTTAGTTGGCCTAGCACACTTTCTCATGTGAAAGTTACATTACATTGCCTTGTACTTAGCTAATAGAGATACCATGTGTAAAAGTATTATATGAACATGGATAGCTCTAATGATCTAGCTTGACTTCATAACTCGTTAGAATAAGGTCATGAAGGGTTCATCAAAGACATAAGCGTATGAAAGGTTCATCAAAGACATAGCTTATAGATTAACAGAAGATTGACCTTGTTGCAACCTATTACGCCACCGTTAGTTGGCCTAGCACACTTTCTCATGTGAAAGTTACATTACATTGCCTTGTACTTAACTAATAGAGATACCATGTGTAAAAGTATTATATGAACATGGATAGCTATAATGATCTAGCTTGACTTCATAACTCGTTAGAATAAGCTCATGAAGGATTCACCAAAGACATAAGCGTATGAAGGGTTCACCAAAGACATAGCTTATAGATTAACAGAAGATTGACCTTGTTGCAACTTATTACGCCACCGTTAGTTGGCCTAGCACACTTTCTCATGTGAAAGTTACATTACATTGCCTTGTACTTAGCTAATAGAGATAACATGTGTAAAAGTATTATATGAACATGGATAGCTCTAATGATCTAGCTTGATTTCATAACTCGTTAGAATAAGCTCATGAAGGGTTCATCAAAGACATAAGCGTATGAAGGGTTCACCAAAGACATAGCTTATAGCTTAACGGAAGATTGACCTTGTTGCAACCTATTACACCACCGTTAGTTTGTCAAGCACACTTTCTCATGTCAAAGATACATTACATTGCCTTGAACATAGCTAATAGAGATAACATGTGTAAAAGTATTATATGAACATGGATAGCTCTAATGATCTAGCTTGATTTCATAACTCGTTAGAATAAGCCCATGAAGGGTTCATCAAAGACATAAGCGTATGAAGGGTTCACCAAAGACATAGCTTATAGCTTAACGGAAGATTGACCTTGTTGCAACCTATTACACCACCGTTAGTTTGTCAAGCACACTTTCTCATGTCAAAGATACATTACATTGCCTTGAACATAGCTAATAGAGATAACATGTGTAAAAGTAATATATGAACATGAAAAGCTCTAATGATCTACCTTGACTTCATAACTCGTTAGAATAAGCTCATGAAGGGTTCATCAAAGACATAAGCGTTTGAAAGGTTCACCAAAGACATAGCTTATAGATTAACAGAAAATTGACCTTGTTGCAACCTATTCCACCACCGTTATTTGGCCTAGCACACTTTCTCATGTGAAAGTTACATTACATTGCCTTGTACTTAGCTAATAGAGATAACATGTGTAGAAGTATGATATGAACATGGATAGCTCTAATGATCTACCTTGACTTCATAACTCGTTAGAATAAGCTCATGAAGGGTTCACCAAAGACATAAGCGTATAAAGGGTTCACCAAAGACATAGCTTATAGATTAACAGAAGATTGACCTTGTTGCAACTTATTACGCCACCGTTAGTTGGCCTAGCACACTTTCTCATGTGAAAGTTACATTACATTGCCTTGTACTTAGCTAATAGAGATACCATGTGTAAAAGTATTATATGAACATGGATAGCTCTAATGATCTAGCTTGACTTCATAACTCGTTAGAATAAGGTCATGAAGGGTTCATCAAAGACATAAGTGTATGAAAGGTTCACCAAAGACATAGCTTATAGATTAACAGAAGATTGACCTTGTTGCAACCTATTACGCCACCATTAGTTGGCCTAGCACACTTTCTCATGTGAAAGTTACATTACATTGCCTTGTACCAAGCTAATAGAGATACCATGTGTAAAAGTATTATATGAACATGGATAGCTATAATGATCTAGCTTGACTTCATAACTCGTTAGAATAAGCTCATGAAGGGTTCATCAAAGACATAAGCGTATGAAGGGTTCACCAAAGACATAGCTTATAGCTTAACGGAAGATTGACCTTGTTGCAACCTATTACACCACCGTTAGTTTGTCAAGCACACTTTCTCATGTCAAAGATACATTACATTGCCTTGAACATAGCTAATAGAGATAACATGTGTAAAAGTATTATATGAACATGAAAAGCTCTAATGATCTAGCTTGACTTCATAACTCGTTAGAATAAGGTCATGAAGGGTTCATCAAAGACATAAGCGTTTGAAGGGTTCACCAAAGACATAGCTTATAGCATAACGGAAGATTGACCTTGTTGCAACCTATTACACCACCGTTAGTTGGCCTAGCACACTTTCTCATGTGAAAGTTACATTACATTGCCTTGTACTTAGCTAATAGAGATACCATGCGTAAAAGTATTATATGAACATGGATAGCTCTAATGATCTAGCTTGACTTCATAACTCGTTAGAATAAGCTCATGAAGGGTTCACCAAAGACATAAGCGTATAAAGGGTTCACCAAAGACATAGCTTATAGATTAACAGAAGATTGACCTTGTTGCAACTTATTACGCCACCGTTAGTTGGCCTAGCACACTTTCTCATGTGAAAGTTACATTACATTGCCTTGTACTTAGCTAATAGAGATACCATGTGTAAAAGTATTATATGAACATGGATAGCTCTAATGATCTAGCTTGACTTCATAACTCGTTAGAATAAGGTCATGAAGGGTTCATCAAAGACATAAGCGTATGAAAGGTTCATCAAAGACATAGCTTATAGATTAACAGAAGATTGACCTTGTTGCAACCTATTACGCCACCGTTAGTTGGCCTAGCACACTTTCTCATGTGAAAGTTACATTACATTGCCTTGTACTTAGCTAATAGAGATACCATGTGTAAAAGTATTATATGAACATGGATAGCTATAATGATCTAGCTTGACTTCATAACTCGTTAGAATAAGGTCATGAAGGGTTCATCAAAGACATAAGCGTATGAAAGGTTCATCAAAGACATAGCTTATAGATTAACAGAAGATTGACCTTGTTGCAACCTATTACGCCACCGTTAGTTGGCCTAGCACACTTTCTCATGTGAAAGTTACATTACATTGCCTTGTACTTAGCTAATAGAGATACCATGTGTAAAAGTATTATATGAACATGGATAGCTATAATGATCTAGCTTGACTTCATAACTCGTTAGAATAAGCTCATGAAGGGTTCATCAAAGACATAAGCGTATGAAGGGTTCACCAAAGACATAGCTTATAGGTTAACGGAAGATTGACCTTGTTGCAACCTATTACACCACAGTTAGTTGGCCTAGCACACTTTCTCATGTGAAAGTTACATTACATTGCATTGTCCTTAGCTAATAGAGATACCATGTGTAAAAGTATTATATGAACATGGATAGCTCTAATGATCTAGCTTGACTTCATAACTCGTTAGAATAAGGTCATGAAGGATTCACCAAAGACATAAGCGTATGAAGGGTTCACCAAAGACATAGCTTATAGATTAACAGAAGATTGACCTTGTTGCAACCTATTACGCCACCATTAGTTGGCCTAGCACACTTTCTCATGTGAAAGTTACATTACATTGCCTTGTACCAAGGTAATAGAGATACCATGTGTAAAAGTATTATATGAACATGGATAGCTATAATGATCTAGCTTGACTTCATAACTCGTTAGAATAAGCTCATGAAGGGTTCATCAAAGACATAAGCGTATGAAGGGTTCACCAAAGACATAGCTTATAGCTTAACGGAAGATTGACCTTGTTGCAACCTATTACACCACCGTTAGTTTGTCAAGCACACTTTCTCATGTCAAAGATACATTACATTGCCTTGAACATAGCTAATAGAGATAACATGTGTAAAAGTATTATATGAACATGAAAAGCTCTAATGATCTAGCTTGACTTCATAACTCGTTAGAATAAGGTCATGAAGGGTTCATCAAAGACATAAGCGTTTGAAGGGTTCACCAAAGACATAGCTTATAGCATAACGGAAGATTGACCTTGTTGCAACCTATTACACCACCGTTAGTTGGCCTAGCACACTTTCTCATGTGAAAGTTACATTACATTGCCTTGTACTTAGCTAATAGAGATACCATGCGTAAAAGTATTATATGAACATGGATAGCTCTAATGATCTAGCTTGACTTCATAACTCGTTAGAATAAGCTCATGAAGGGTTCACCAAAGACATAAGCGTATAAAGGGTTCACCAAAGACATAGCTTATAGATTAACAGAAGATTGACCTTGTTGCAACTTATTACGCCACCGTTAGTTGGCCTAGCACACTTTCTCATGTGAAAGTTACATTACATTGCCTTGTACTTAGCTAATAGAGATACCATGTGTAAAAGTATTATATGAACATGGATAGCTCTAATGATCTAGCTTGACTTCATAACTCGTTAGAATAAGGTCATGAAGGGTTCATCAAAGACATAAGCGTATGAAAGGTTCATCAAAGACATAGCTTATAGATTAACAGAAGATTGACCTTGTTGCAACCTATTACGCCACCGTTAGTTGGCCTAGCACACTTTCTCATGTGAAAGTTACATTACATTGCCTTGTACTTAGCTAATAGAGATACCATGTGTAAAAGTATTATATGAACATGGATAGCTATAATGATCTAGCTTGACTTCATAACTCGTTAGAATAAGCTCATGAAGGATTCACCAAAGACATAAGCGTATGAAGGGTTCACCAAAGACATAGCTTATAGGTTAACGGAAGATTGACCTTGTTGCAACCTATTACACCACAGTTAGTTGGCCTAGCACACTTTCTCATGTGAAAGTTACATTACATTGCATTGTCCTTAGCTAATAGAGATACCATGTGTAAAAGTATTATATGAACATGGATAGCTCTAATGATCTAGCTTGACTTCATAACTCGTTAGAATAAGCTCATGAAGGATTCACCAAAGACATAAGCGTATGAAGGGTTCACCAAAGACATAGCTTATAGATTAACAGAAGATTGACCTTGTTGCAACCTATTACGCCACCATTAGTTGGCCTAGCACACTTTCTCATGTGAAAGTTACATTACATTGCCTTGTACCAAGCTAATAGAGATACCATGTGTAAAAGTATTATATGAACATGGATAGCTATAATGATCTAGCTTGACTTCATAACTCGTTAGAATAAGCTCATGAAGGGTTCATCAAAGACATAAGCGTATGAAGGGTTCACCAAAGACATAGCTTATAGCTTAACGGAAGATTGACCTTGTTGCAACCTATTACACCACCGTTAGTTTGTCAAGCACACTTTCTCATGTCAAAGATACATTACATTGCCTTGAACATAGCTAATAGAGATAACATGTGTAAAAGTATTATATGAACATGAAAAGCTCTAATGATCTAGCTTGACTTCATAACTCGTTAGAATAAGGTCATGAAGGGTTCATCAAAGACATAAGCGTTTGAAGGGTTCACCAAAGACATAGCTTATAGATTAACAGAAGATTGACCTTGTTGCAACCTATTACGCCACCGTTAGTTGGCCTAGCACACTTTCTCATGTGAAAGTTACATTACATTGCCTTGTACTTAGCTAATAGAGATACCATGTGTAAAAGTATTATATGAACATGGATAGCTATAATGATCTAGCTTGACTTCATAACTCGTTAGAATAAGCTCATGAAGGGTTCATCAAAGACATAAGCGTATGAAGGGTTCACCAAAGACATAGCTTATAGGTTAACGGAAGATTGACCTTGTTGCAACCTATTACACCACAGTTAGTTGGCCTAGCACACTTTCTCATGTGAAAGTTACATTACATTGCATTGTCCTTAGCTAATAGAGATACCATGTGTAAAAGTATTATATGAACATGGATAGCTCTAATGATCTAGCTTGACTTCATAACTCGTTAGAATAAGCTCATGAAGGATTCACCAAAGACATAAGCGTATGAAGGGTTCACCAAAGACATAGCTTATAGATTAACAGAAGATTGACCTTGTTGCAACCTATTACGCCACCATTAGTTGGCCTAGCACACTTTCTCATGTGAAAGTTACATTACATTGCCTTGTACCAAGCTAATAGAGATACCATGTGTAAAAGTATTATATGAACATGGATAGCTATAATGATCTAGCTTGACTTCATAACTCGTTAGAATAAGCTCATGAAGGGTTCATCAAAGACATAAGCGTATGAAGGGTTCACCAAAGACATAGCTTATAGCTTAACGGAAGATTGACCTTGTTGCAACCTATTACACCACCGTTAGTTTGTCAAGCACACTTTCTCATGTCAAAGATACATTACATTGCCTTGAACATAGCTAATAGAGATAACATGTGTAAAAGTATTATATGAACATGAAAAGCTCTAATGATCTAGCTTGACTTCATAACTCGTTAGAATAAGGTCATGAAGGGTTCATCAAAGACATAAGCGTTTGAAGGGTTCACCAAAGACATAGCTTATAGATTAACAGAAGATTGACCTTGTTGCAACCTATTACGCCACCGTTAGTTGGCCTAGCACACTTTCTCATGTGAAAGTTACATTACATTGCCTTGTACTTAGCTAATAGAGATACCATGTGTAAAAGTATTATATGAACATGGATAGCTATAATGATCTAGCTTGACTTCATAACTCGTTAGAATAAGGTCATGAAGGGTTCATCAAAGACATAAGCGTATGAAAGGTTCATCAAAGACATAGCTTATAGATTAACAGAAGATTGACCTTGTTGCAACCTATTACGCCACCGTTAGTTGGCCTAGCACACTTTCTCATGTGAAAGTTACATTACATTGCCTTGTACTTAGCTAATAGAGATACCATGTGTAAAAGTATTATATGAACATGGATAGCTATAATGATCTAGCTTGACTTCATAACTCGTTAGAATAAGCTCATGAAGGGTTCATCAAAGACATAAGCGTATGAAGGGTTCACCAAAGACATAGCTTATAGGTTAACGGAAGATTGACCTTGTTGCAACCTATTACACCACAGTTAGTTGGCCTAGCACACTTTCTCATGTGAAAGTTACATTACATTGCATTGTCCTTAGCTAATAGAGATACCATGTGTAAAAGTATTATATGAACATGGATAGCTCTAATGATCTAGCTTGACTTCATAACTCGTTAGAATAAGCTCATGAAGGGTTCATCAAAGACATAAGCGTATGAAGGGTTCACCAAAGACATAGCTTATAGCTTAACGGAAGATTGACCTTGTTGCAACCTATTACACCACCGTTAGTTTGTCAAGTACACTTTCTCATGTCAAAGATACATTACATTGCCTTGTACTTAGCTAATAGAGATAACATGTGTAAAAGTATTATATGAACATGGATAGCTCTAATGATCTAGCTTGATTTCATAACTCGTTAGAATAAGCTCATGAAGGGTTCATCAAAGACATAAGCGTATGAAGGGTTCACCAAAGACATAGCTTATAGCTTAACGGAAGATTGACCTTGTTGCAACCTATTACACCACCGTTAGTTTGTCAAGCACACTTTCTCATGTCAAAGATACATTACATTGCCTTGAACATAGCTAATAGAGATAACATGTGTAAAAGTAATATATGAACTAGAAAAGCTCTAATGATCTACCTTGACTTCATAACTCGTTAGAATAAGCTCATGAAGGGTTCATCAAAGACATAAGCGTTTGAAGGGTTCACCAAAGACATAGCTTATAGATTAACAGAAAATTGACCTTGTTGCAACCTATTCCACCACCGTTATTTGGCCTAGCACACTTTCTCATGTGAAAGTTACATTACATTGCCTTGTACTTAGTTAATAGAGATAACATGTGTAGAAGTATGATATGAACATGGATAGCTCTAATGATCTACCTTGACTTCATAACTCGTTAGAATAAGCTCATGAAGGGTTCACCAAAGACATAAGCGTATAAAGGGTTCACCAAAGACATAGCTTATAGATTAACAGAAGATTGACCTTGTTGCAACTTATTACGCCACCGTTAGTTGGCCTAGCACACTTTCTCATGTGAAAGTTACATTACATTGCCTTGTACTTAGCTAATAGAGATACCATGTGTAAAAGTATTATATGAACATGGATAGCTCTAATGATCTAGCTTGACTTCATAACTCGTTAGAATCAGGTCATGAAGGGTTCATCAAAGACATAAGTGTATGAAAGGTTCACCAAAGACATAGCTTATAGATTAACAGAAGATTGACCTTGTTGCAACCTATTACGCCACCATTAGTTGGCCTAGCACACTTTCTCATGTGAAAGTTACATTACATTGCCTTGTACCAAGCTAATAGAGATACCATGTGTAAAAGTATTATATGAACATGGATAGCTATAATGATCTAGCTTGACTTCATAACTCGTTAGAATAAGCTCATGAAGGGTTCATCAAAGACATAAGCGTATGAAGGGTTCACCAAAGACATAGCTTATAGCTTAACGGAAGATTGACCTTGTTGCAACCTATTACACCACCGTTAGTTTGTCAAGCACACTTTCTCATGTCAAAGATACATTACATTGCCTTGAACATAGCTAATAGAGATAACATGTGTAAAAGTATTATATGAACATGAAAAGCTCTAATGATCTAGCTTGACTTCATAACTCGTTAGAATAAGGTCATGAAGGGTTCATCAAAGACATAAGCGTTTGAAGGGTTCACCAAAGACATAGCTTATAGCATAACGGAAGATTGACCTTGTTGCAACCTATTACACCACCGTTAGTTGGCCTAGCACACTTTCTCATGTGAAAGTTACATTACATTGCCTTGTACTTAGCTAATAGAGATACCATGCGTAAAAGTATTATATGAACATGGATAGCTCTAATGATCTAGCTTGACTTCATAACTCGTTAGAATAATCTCATGAAGGGTTCACCAAAGACATAAGCGTATAAAGGGTTCACCAAAGACATAGCTTATAGATTAACAGAAGATTGACCTTGTTGCAACTTATTACGCCACCGTTAGTTGGCCTAGCACACTTTCTCATGTGAAAGTTACATTACATTGCCTTGTACTTAGCTAATAGAGATACCATGTGTAAAAGTATTATATGAACATGGATAGCTCTAATGATCTAGCTTGACTTCATAACTCGTTAGAATAAGGTCATGAAGGGTTCATCAAAGACATAAGCGTATGAAAGGTTCATCAAAGACATAGCTTATAGATTAACAGAAGATTGACCTTGTTGCAACCTATTACGCCACCGTTAGTTGGCCTAGCACACTTTCTCATGTGAAAGTTACATTACATTGCCTTGTACTTAGCTAATAGAGATACCATGTGTAAAAGTATTATATGAACATGGATAGCTATAATGATCTAGCTTGACTTCATAACTCGTTAGAATAAGGTCATGAAGGGTTCATCAAAGACATAAGCGTATGAAAGGTTCATCAAAGACATAGCTTATAGATTAACAGAAGATTGACCTTGTTGCAACCTATTACGCCACCGTTAGTTGGCCTAGCACACTTTCTCATGTGAAAGTTACATTACATTGCCTTGTACTTAGCTAATAGAGATACCATGTGTAAAAGTATTATATGAACATGGATAGCTATAATGATCTAGCTTGACTTCATAACTCGTTAGAATAAGCTCATGAAGGGTTCATCAAAGACATAAGCGTATGAAGGGTTCACCAAAGACATAGCTTATAGCTTAACGGAAGATTGACCTTGTTGCAACCTATTACACCACCGTTAGTTTGTCAAGCACACTTTCTCATGTCAAAGATACATTACATTGCCTTGAACATAGCTAATAGAGATAACATGTGTAAAAGTAATATATGAACATGAAAAGCTCTAATGATCTACCTTGACTTCATAACTCGTTAGAATAAGCTCATGAAGGGTTCATCAAAGACATAAGCGTTTGAAGGGTTCACCAAAGACATAGCTTATAGATTAACAGAAAATTGACCTTGTTGCAACCTATTCCACCACCGTTATTTGGCCTAGCACACTTTCTCATGTGAAAGTTACATTACATTGCCTTGTACTTAGCTAATAGAGATAACATGTGTAGAAGTATGATATGAACATGGATAGCTCTAATGATCTACCTTGACTTCATAACTCGTTAGAATAAGCTCATGAAGGGTTCACCAAAGACATAAGCGTATAAAGGGTTCACCAAAGACATAGCTTATAGATTAACAGAAGATTGACCTTGTTGCAACCTATTACGCCACCGTTAGTTGGCCTAGCACACTTTCTCATGTGAAAGTTACATTACATTGCCTTGTACTTAGCTAATAGAGATACCATGTGTAAAAGTATTATATGAACATGGATAGCTCTAATGATCTAGCTTGACTTCATAACTCGTTAGAATAAGGTCATGAAGGGTTCATCAAAGACATAAGTGTATGAAAGGTTCACCAAAGACATAGCTTATAGATTAACAGAAGATTGACCTTGTTGCAACCTATTACACCACCGTTAGTTGGCCTAGCACACTTTCTCATGTGAAAGTTACATTACATTGCCTTGTACTTAGCTAATAGAGATACCATGCGTAAAAGTATTATATGAACATGGATAGCTCTAATGATCTAGCTTGACTTCATAACTCGTTAGAATAAGCTCATGAAGGGTTCATCAAAGACATAAGCGTATGAAAGGTTCATCAAAGACATAGCTTATAGATTAACAGAAGATTGACCTTGTTGCAACCTATTACGCCACCGTTAGTTGGCCTAGCACACTTTCTCATGTGAAAGTTACATTACATTGCCTTGTACTTAGCTAATAGAGATACCATGTGTAAAAGTATTATATGAACATGGATAGCTATAATGATCTAGCTTGACTTCATAACTCGTTAGAATAAGCTCATGAAGGGTTCATCAAAGACATAAGCGTATGAAGGGTTCACCAAAGACATAGCTTATAGGTTAACGGAAGATTGACCTTGTTGCAACCTATTACACCACAGTTATTTGGCCTAGCACACTTTCTCATGTGAAAGTTACATTACATTGCCTTGTACTTAGCTAATAGAGATACCATGTGTAAAAGTATTATATGAACATGGATAGCTCTAATGATCTAGCTTGACTACATAACTCGTTAGAATAAGCTCATGAAGGATTCACCAAAGACATAAGCGTATGAAGGGTTCACCAAAGACATAGCTTATAGATTAACAGAAGATTGACCTTGTTGCAACCTATTACGCCACCGTTAGTTGGCCTAGCACACTTTCTCATGTGAAAGTTACATTACATTGCCTTGTACTTAGCTAATAGAGATAACATGTGTAAAAGTATTATATGAACATGGATAGCTCTAATGATCTAGCTTGATTTCATAACTCGTTAGAATAAGCTCATGAAGGGTTCATCAAAGACATAAGCGTATGAAGGGTTCACCAAAGACATAGCTTATAGCTTAACGGAAGATTGACCTTGTTGCAACCTATTACACCACCGTTAGTTTGTCAAGCACACTTTCTCATGTCAAAGATACATTACATTGCCTTGAACATAGCTAATAGAGATAACATGTGTAAAAGTAATATATGAACATGAAAAGCTCTAATGATCTACCTTGACTTCATAACTCGTTAGAATAAGCTCATGAAGGGTTCATCAAAGACATAAGCGTTTGAAGGGTTCACCAAAGACATAGCTTATAGATTAACAGAAAATTGACCTTGTTGCAACCTATTCCACCACCGTTATTTGGCCTAGCACACTTTCTCATGTGAAAGTTACATTACATTGCCTTGTACTTAGCTAATAGAGATACCATGTGTAAAAGTATTATATGAACATGGATAGCTCTAATGATCTACCTTGACTTCATAACTCGTTAGAATAAGCTCATGAAGGGTTCACCAAAGACATAAGCGTATAAAGGGTTCACCAAAGACATAGCTTATAGATTAACAGAAGATTGACCTTGTTGCAACTTATTACGCCACCGTTAGTTGGCCTAGCACACTTTCTCATGTGAAAGTTACATTACATTGCCTTGTACTTAGCTAATAGAGATACCATGTGTAAAAGTATTATATGAACATGGATAGCTCTAATGATCTAGCTTGACTTCATAACTCGTTAGAATAAGGTCATGAAGGGTTCATCAAAGACATAAGTGTATGAAAGGTTCACCAAAGACATAGCTTATAGATTAACAGAAGATTGACCTTGTTGCAACCTATTACGCCACCATTAGTTGGCCTAGCACACTTTCTCATGTGAAAGTTACATTACATTGCCTTGTACTTAGCTAATAGAGATACCATGTGTAAAAGTATTATATGAACATGGATAGCTATAATGATCTAGCTTGACTTCATAACTCGTTAGAATAAGCTCATGAAGGGTTCATCAAAGACATAAGCGTATGAAGGGTTCACCAAAGACATAGCTTATAGGTTAACGGAAGATTGACCTTGTTGCAACCTATTACACCACAGTTAGTTGGCCTAGCACACTTTCTCATGTGAAAGTTACATTACATTGCCTTGTACTTAGCTAATAGAGATACCATGTGTAAAAGTATTATATGAACATGGATAGCTCTAATGATCTAGCTTGACTTCATAACTCGTTAGAATAAGCTCATGAAGGATTCACCAAAGACATAAGCGTATGAAGGGTTCACCAAAGACATAGCTTATAGATTAACAGAAGATTGACCTTGTTGCAACTTATTACGCCACCGTTAGTTGGCCTAGCACACTTTCTCATGTGAAAGTTACATTACATTGCCTTGTACTTAGCTAATAGAGATAACATGTGTAAAAGTATTATATGAACATGGATAGCTCTAATGATCTAGCTTGATTTCATAACTCGTTAGAATAAGCTCATGAAGGGTTCATCAAAGACATAAGCGGATGAAGGGTTCACCAAAGACATAGCTTATAGCTTAACGGAAGATTGACCTTGTTGCAACCTATTACACCACCGTTAGTTTGTCAAGCACACTTTCTCATGTCAAAGATACATTACATTGCCTTGAACATAGCTAATAGAGATAACAAGTGTAAAAGTATTATATGAACATGAAAAGCTCTAATGATCTAGCTTGACTTCATAACTCGTTAGAATAAGGTCATGAAGGGTTCATCAAAGACATAAGCGTATGAAGGGTTCACCAAAGACATAGCTTATAGCTTAACGGAAGATTGACCTTGTTGCAACCTATTACACCACCGTTAGTTTGTCAAGCACACTTTCTCATGTCAAAGATACATTACATTGCCTTGAACATAGCTAATAGAGATAACATGTGTAAAAGTAATATATGAACATGAAAAGCTCTAATGATCTAGCTTGACTTCATAACTCGTTAGAATAAGCTCATGAAGGGTTCATCAAAGACATAAGCGTTTGAAGGGTTCACCAAAGACATAGCTTATAGATTAACAGAAAATTGACCTTGTTGCAACCTATTACACCACAGTTATTTGGCCTAGCACACTTTCTCATGTGAAAGTTACATTACATTGCCTTGTACTTAGCTAATAGAGATACCATGCGTAAAAGTATTATATGAACATGGATAGCTCTAATGATCTAGCTTGACTTCATAACTTGTTAGAATAAGCTCATGAAGGGTTCACCAAAGACATAAGCGTATAAAGGGTTCACCAAAGACATAGCTTATAGATTAACAGAAGATTGACCTTGTTGCAACTTATTACGCCACCGTTAGTTGGCCTAGCACACTTTCTCATGTGAAAGTTACATTACATTGCCTTGTACTTAGCTAATAGAGATACCATGTGTAAAAGTATTATATGAACATGGATAGCTCTAATGATCTAGCTTGACTTCATAACTCGTTAGAATAAGGTCATGAAGGGTTCATCAAAGACATAAGCGTATGAAAGGTTCATCAAAGACATAGCTTATAGATTAACAGAAGATTGACCTTGTTGCAACCTATTACGCCACCGTTAGTTGGCCTAGCACACTTTCTCATGTGAAAATTACATTACATTGCCTTGTACTTAGCTAATAGAGATACCATGTGTAAAAGTATTATATGAACATGGATAGCTATAATGATCTAGCTTGACTTCATAACTCGTTAGAATAAGCTCATGAAGGGTTCATCAAAGACATAAGCGTATGAAGGGTTCACCAAAGACATAGCTTATAGGTTAACGGAAGATTGACCTTGTTGCAACCTATTACACCACAGTTAGTTGGCCTAGCACACTTTCTCATGTGAAAGTTACATTACATTGCCTTGAACAAAGCTAATAGAGATAACATGTGTAAAAGTATTATATGAACATGGATAGCTCTAATGATCTAGCTTGACTTCATAACTCGTTAGAATAAGCTCATGAAGGATTCACCAAAGACATAAGCGTATGAAGGGTTCACCAAAGACATAGCTTATAGATTAACAGAAGATTGACCTTGTTGCAACTTATTACGCCACCGTTAGTTGGCCTAGCACACTTTCTCATGTGAAAGTTACATTACATTGCCTTGTACTTAGCTAATAGAGATAACATGTGTAAAAGTATTATATGAACATGGATAGCTCTAATGATCTAGCTTGATTTCATAACTCGTTAGAATAAGCTCATGAAGGGTTCATCAAAGACATAAGCGGATGAAGGGTTCACCAAAGACATAGCTTATAACTTAACTGAAGATTGACCTTGTTGCAACCTATTACACCACCGTTAGTTTGTCAAGCACACTTTCTCATGTCAAAGATACATTACATTGCCTTGAACATAGCTAATAGAGATAACATGTGTAAAAGTAATATATGAACATGAAAAGCTCTAATGATCTACCTTGACTTCATAACTCGTTAGAATAAGCTCATGAAGGGTTCATCAAAGACATAAGCGTTTGAAGGGTTCACCAAAGACATAGCCTATAGATTAACAGAAAATTGACCTTGTTGCAACCTATTCCACCACCGTTATTTGGCCTAGCACACTTTCTCATGTGAAAGTTACATTACATTGCCTTGTACTTAGCTAATAGAGATAACATGTGTAGAAGTATGATATGAACATGGATAGCTCTAATGATCTACCTTGACTTCATAACTCGTTAGAATAAGCTCATGAAGGGTTCACCAAAGACATAAGCGTATAAAGGGTTCACCAAAGACATAGCTTATAGATTAACAGAAGATTGACCTTGTTGCAACCTATTACGCCACCGTTAGTTGGCCTAGCACACTTTCTCATGTGAAAGTTACATTACATTGCCTTGTACTTAGCTAATAGAGATAACATGTGTAAAAGTATTATATGAACATGGATAGCTCTAATGATCTAGCTTGATTTCATAACTCGTTAGAATAAGCTCATGAAGGGTTCATCAAAGACATAAGTGTATGAAAGGTTCACCAAAGACATAGCTTATAGATTAACAGAAGATTGACCTTGTTGTAACCTATTACGCCACCATTAGTTGGCCTAGCACACTTTCTCATGTGAAAGTTACATTACATTGCCTTGTACTTAGCTAATAGAGATACCATGTGTAAAAGTATTATATGAACATGGATAGCTCTAATGATCTAGCTTGACTTCATAACTCGTTAGAATAAGCTCATGAAGGGTTCATCAAAGACATAAGCGTATGAAGGGTTCACCAAAGACATAGCCTATAGGTTAACGGAAGATTGACCTTGTTGCAACCTATTCCACCACAGTTAGTTGGCCTAGCACACTTTCTCATGTGAAAGTTACATTACATTGCCTTGTACTTAGCTAATAGAGATAACATGTGTAAAAGTATGATATGAACATGGATAGCTCTAATGATCTACCTTGACTTCATAACTCGTTAGAATAAGCTCATGAAGGGTTCACCAAAGACATAAGCGTATAAAGGGTTCACCAAAGACATAGCTTATAGGTTAACGGAAGATTAACCTTGTTGCAACCTATTACACCACAGTTAGTTGGCCTAGCACACTTTCTCATGTGAAAGTTACATTACATTGCCTTGTACTTAGCTAATAGAGATACCATGTGCAAAAGTATTATATGAACATGGATAGCTCTAATGATCTACCTTGACTTCATAACTCGTTAGAATAAGGTCATGAAGGGTTCATCAAAGACATAAGTGTATGAAAGGTTCACCAAAGACATAGCTTATAGATTAACAGAAGATTGACCTTGTTGCAACCTATTACGCCACCATTAGTTGGCCTAGCACACTTTCTCATGTGAAAGTTACATTACATTGCCTTGTACTTAGCTAATAGAGATACCATGTGTAAAAGTATTATATGAACATGGATAGCTATAATGATCTAGCTTGACTTCATAACTCGTTAGAATAAGGTCATGAAGGGTTCATCAAAGACATAAGTGTATGAAAGGTTCACCAAAGACATAGCTTATAGATTAACAGAAGATTGACCTTGTTGCAACCTATTACGCCACCATTAGTTGGCCTAGCACACTTTCTCATGTGAAAGTTACATTACATTGCCTTGTACTTAGCTAATAGAGATACCATGTGTAAAAGTATTATATGAACATGGATAGCTATAATGATCTAGCTTGATTTCATAACTCGTTAGAATAAGCTCATGAAGGATTCATCAAAGACATAAGCGTATGAAGGGTTCACCAAAGACATAGCTTATAGGTTAACGGAAGATTGACCTTGTTGCAACCTATTACACCACAGTTAGTTGGCCTAGCACACTTTCTCATGTGAAAGTTACATTACATTGCCTTGGACTTAGCTAATAGAGATACCATGTGTAAAAGTATTATATGAACATGGATAGCTCTAATGATTTAGCTTGACTTCATAACTCGTTAGAATAAGCTCATGAAGGATTCACCAAAGACATAAGCGTATGAAGGGTTCACCAAAGACATAGCTTATAGGTTAACGGAAGATTGACCTTGTTGCAACCTATTACACCACAGTTAGTTGGCCTAGCACACTTTCTCATGTGAAAGTTACATTACATTGCCTTGTACTTAGCTAATAGAGATACCATGTGTAAAAGTATTATATGAACATGGATAGCTCTAATGATTTAGCATGACTTCATAACTCGTTAGAATAAGCTCATGAAGGATTCACCAAAGACATAAGCGTATGAAGAGTTCACCAAAGACATAGCTTATAGGTTAACGGAAGATTGACCTTGTTGCAACCTATTACACCACAGTTAGTTGGCCTAGCACACTTTCTCATGTGAAAGTTACATTACATTGCCTTGTACTTAGCTAATAGAGATACCATGTGTAAAAGTATTATATGAACATGGATAGCTCTAATGATCTAGCTTGACTTCATAACTCGTTAGAATAAGCTCATGAAGGGTTCATCAAAGACATAAGCGTATGAAGGGTTCACCAAAGACATAGCTTATAGGTTAACGGAAGATTGACCTTGTTGCAACCTATTACACCACATTTAGTTGGCCTAGCACACTTTCTCATGTGAAAGTTACATTACATTGCCTTGTACTTAGCTAATAGAGATACCATGTGTAAAAGTATTATATGAACATGGATAGCTCTAATGATCTAGCTTGACTTCATAACTCGTTAGAATAAACTCATGAAGGATTCACCAAAGACATAAGCGTATGAAGGGTTCACCAAAGACATAGCTTATAGATTAACAGAAGATTGACCTTGTTGCAACTTATTACGCCACCGTTAGTTGGCCTAGCACACTTTCTCATGTGAAAGTTACATTACATTACCTTGTACTTAGCTAATAGAGATAACATGTGTAAAAGTATTATATGAACATGGATAGCTCTAATGATCTAGCTTGACTTCATAACTCGTTAAAATAAGCTCATGAAGGGTTCATCAAAGACATAAGCGTATGAAGGGTTCACCAAAGACATAGCTTATAGCTTAACGGAAGATTGACCTTGTTGCAACCTATTACACCACCGTTAGTTGGCCTAGCACACTTTCTCATGTGAAAGTTACATTACATTGCCTTGTACTTAGCTAATAGAGATACCATGCGTAAAAGTATTATATGAACATGGATAGCTCTAATGATCTAGCTTGACTTCATAACTCGTTAGAATAAGCTCATGAAGGGTTCACTAAAGACATAAGCGTATAAAGGGTTCACCAAAGACATAGCTTATAGATTAACAGAAGATTGACCTTGTTGCAACTTATTACGCCACCGTTAGTTGGCCTAGCACACTTTCTCATGTGAAAGTTACATTACATTGCCTTGTACTTAGCTAATAGAGATAACATTTGTAAAAGTATTATATGAACATGGATAGCTCTAATGATCTAGCTTGATTTCATAACTCGTTAGAATAAGCTCATGAAGGGTTCATCAAAGACATAAGCGTATGAAGGGTTCACCAAAGACATAGCTTATAGCTTAACGGAAGATTGACCTTGTTGAAACCTATTACACCACTGTTAGTTTGTCAAGAACACTTTCTCATGTCAAAGATACATTACATTGCCTTGAACATAGCTAATAGAGATAACATGTGTAAAAGTAATATATGAACATGAAAAGCTCTAATGATCTACCTTGACTTCATAACTCGTTAGAATAAGCGCATGAAGGGTTCATCAAAGACATAAGTGTATGAAAGGTTCACCAAAGACATAGCTTATAGATTAACAGAAGATTGACCTTGTTGCAACTTATTACGCCACCGTTAGTTGGCCTAGCACACTTTCTCATGTGAAAGTTACATTACATTGCCTTGTACTTAGCTAATAGAGATACCATGTGTAAAAGTATTATATGAACATGGATAGCTATAATGATCTAGCTTGACTTCATAACTCGTTAGAATAAGCTCATGAAGGGTTCATCAAAGACATAAGCGTATGAAGGGTTCACCAAAGACATAGCTTATAGGTTAACGGAAGATTGACCTTGTTGCAACCTATTACACCACAGTTAGTTGGCCTAGCACACTTTCTCATGTGAAAGTTACATTACATTGCCTTGTACTTAGCTAATAGAGATACCATGTGTAAAAGTATTATATGAACATGGATAGCTCTAATGATCTAGCTTGACTTCATAACTCGTTAGAATAAGCTCATGAAGGATTCACCAAAGACATAAGCGTATGAAGGGTTCACCAAAGACATAGCTTATAGATTAACAGAAGATTGACCTTGTTGCAACTTATTACGCCACCGTTAGTTGGCCTAGCACACTTTCTCATGTGAAAGTTACATTACATTGCCTTGTACTTAGCTAATAGAGATAACATTTGTAAAAGTATTATATGAACATGGATAGCTCTAATGATCTAGCTTGATTTCATAACTCGTTAGAATAAGCTCATGAAGGGTTCATCAAAGACATAAGCGTATGAAGGGTTCACCAAAGACATAGCTTATAGCTTAACGGAAGATTGACCTTGTTGAAACCTATTACACCACTGTTAGTTTGTCAAGAACACTTTCTCATGTCAAAGATACATTACATTGCCTTGAACATAGCTAATAGAGATAACATGTGTAAAAGTAATATATGAACATGAAAAGCTCTAATGATCTAGCTTGACTTCATAACTCGTTAGAATAAGGTCATGAAGGGTTCATCAAAGACATAAGTGTATGAAAGGTTCACCAAAGACATAGCTTATAGATTAACAGAAGATTGACCTTGTTGCAACTTATTACGCCACCGTTAGTTGGCCTAGCACACTTTCTCATGTGAAAGTTTCATTACATTGCCTTGTACTTAGCTAATAGAGATAACATGTGTAAAAGTATTATATGAACATGGATAGCTCTAATGATCTAGCTTGATTTCATAACTCGTTAGAATAAGCTCATGAAGGGTTCATCAAAGACATAAGCGTATGAAGGGTTCACCAAAGACATAGCTTATAGGTTAACGGAAGATTGACCTTGTTGCAACCTATTACACCACAGTTAGTTGGCCTAGCACACTTTCTCATGTGAAAGTTACATTACATTGCCTTGTACTTAGCTAATAGAGATACCATGTGTAAAAGTATTATATGAACATGGATAGCTCTAATGATCTAGCTTGACTTCATAACTCGTTAGAATAAGCTCATGAAGGATTCACCAAAGACATAAGCGTATGAAGGGTTCACCAAAGACATAGCTTATAGATTAACAGAAGATTGACCTTGTTGCAACTTATTACGCCACCGTTAGTTGGCCTAGCACACTTTCTCATGTGAAAGTTACATTACATTGCCTTGTACTTAGCTAATAGAGATACCATGTGTAAAAGTATTATATGAACATGGATAGCTCTAATGATCTAGCTTGACTTCATAACTCGTTAGAATAAACTCATGAAGGATTCACCAAAGACATAAGCGTATGAAGGGTTCACCAAAGACATAGCTTATAGATTAACAGAAGATTGACCTTGTTGCAACTTATTACGCCACCGTTAGTTGGCCTAGCACACTTTCTCATGTGAAAGTTACATTACATTACCTTGTACTTAGCTAATAGAGATAACATGTGTAAAAGTATTATATGAACATGGATAGCTCTAATGATCTAGCTTGACTTCATAACTCGTTAAAATAAGCTCATGAAGGGTTCATCAAAGACATAAGCGTATGAAGGGTTCACCAAAGACATAGCTTATAGCTTAACGGAAGATTGACCTTGTTGCAACCTATTACACCACCGTTAGTTGGCCTAGCACACTTTCTCATGTGAAAGTTACATTACATTGCCTTGTACTTAGCTAATAGAGATACCATGCGTAAAAGTATTATATGAACATGGATAGCTCTAATGATCTAGCTTGACTTCATAACTCGTTAGAATAAGCTCATGAAGGGTTCACTAAAGACATAAGCGTATAAAGGGTTCACCAAAGACATAGCTTATAGATTAACAGAAGATTGACCTTGTTGCAACTTATTACGCCACCGTTAGTTGGCCTAGCACACTTTCTCATGTGAAAGTTACATTACATTGCCTTGTACTTAGCTAATAGAGATAACATTTGTAAAAGTATTATATGAACATGGATAGCTCTAATGATCTAGCTTGATTTCATAACTCGTTAGAATAAGCTCATGAAGGGTTCATCAAAGACATAAGCGTATGAAGGGTTCACCAAAGACATAGCTTATAGCTTAACGGAAGATTGACCTTGTTGAAACCTATTACACCACTGTTAGTTTGTCAAGAACACTTTCTCATGTCAAAGATACATTACATTGCCTTGAACATAGCTAATAGAGATAACATGTGTAAAAGTAATATATGAACATGAAAAGCTCTAATGATCTACCTTGACTTCATAACTCGTTAGAATAAGCGCATGAAGGGTTCATCAAAGACATAAGTGTATGAAAGGTTCACCAAAGACATAGCTTATAGATTAACAGAAGATTGACCTTGTTGCAACTTATTACGCCACCGTTAGTTGGCCTAGCACACTTTCTCATGTGAAAGTTACATTACATTGCCTTGTACTTAGCTAATAGAGATACCATGTGTAAAAGTATTATATGAACATGGATAGCTATAATGATCTAGCTTGACTTCATAACTCGTTAGAATAAGCTCATGAAGGGTTCATCAAAGACATAAGCGTATGAAGGGTTCACCAAAGACATAGCTTATAGGTTAACGGAAGATTGACCTTGTTGCAACCTATTACACCACAGTTAGTTGGCCTAGCACACTTTCTCATGTGAAAGTTACATTACATTGCCTTGTACTTAGCTAATAGAGATACCATGTGTAAAAGTATTATATGAACATGGATAGCTCTAATGATCTAGCTTGACTTCATAACTCGTTAGAATAAGCTCATGAAGGATTCACCAAAGACATAAGCGTATGAAGGGTTCACCAAAGACATAGCTTATAGATTAACAGAAGATTGACCTTGTTGCAACTTATTACGCCACCGTTAGTTGGCCTAGCACACTTTCTCATGTGAAAGTTACATTACATTGCCTTGTACTTAGCTAATAGAGATAACATTTGTAAAAGTATTATATGAACATGGATAGCTCTAATGATCTAGCTTGATTTCATAACTCGTTAGAATAAGCTCATGAAGGGTTCATCAAAGACATAAGCGTATGAAGGGTTCACCAAAGACATAGCTTATAGCTTAACGGAAGATTGACCTTGTTGAAACCTATTACACCACTGTTAGTTTGTCAAGAACACTTTCTCATGTCAAAGATACATTACATTGCCTTGAACATAGCTAATAGAGATAACATGTGTAAAAGTAATATATGAACATGAAAAGCTCTAATGATCTAGCTTGACTTCATAACTCGTTAGAATAAGGTCATGAAGGGTTCATCAAAGACATAAGTGTATGAAAGGTTCACCAAAGACATAGCTTATAGATTAACAGAAGATTGACCTTGTTGCAACTTATTACGCCACCGTTAGTTGGCCTAGCACACTTTCTCATGTGAAAGTTTCATTACATTGCCTTGTACTTAGCTAATAGAGATAACATGTGTAAAAGTATTATATGAACATGGATAGCTCTAATGATCTAGCTTGATTTCATAACTCGTTAGAATAAGCTCATGAAGGGTTCATCAAAGACATAAGCGTATGAAGGGTTCACCAAAGACATAGCTTATAGGTTAACGGAAGATTGACCTTGTTGGAACCTATTACACCACAGTTAGTTGGCCTAGCACACTTTCTCATGTGAAAGTTACATTACATTGCCTTGTACTTAGCTAATAGAGATACCATGTGTAAAAGTATTATATGAACATGGATAGCTCTAATGATCTAGCTTGACTTCATAACTCGTTAGAATAAGCTCATGAAGGATTCACCAAAGACATAAGCGTATGAAGGGTTCACCAAAGACATAGCTTATAGATTAACAGAAGATTGACCTTGTTGCAACTTATTACGCCACCGTTAGTTGGCCTAGCACACTTTCTCATGTGAAAGTTACATTACATTGCCTTGTACTTAGCTAATAGAGATAACATGTGTAAAAGTATTATATGAACATGGATAGCTCTAATGATCTAGCTTGATTTCATAACTCGTTAGAATAAGCTCATGAAGGGTTCATCAAAGACATAAGCGGATGAAGGGTTCACCAAAGACATAGCTTATAGCTTAACGGAAGATTGACCTTGTTGCAACCTATTACACCACCGTTAGTTTGTCAAGCACACTTTCTCATGTCAAAGATACATTACATTGCCTTGAACATAGCTAATAGAGATAACATGTGTAAAAGTAATATATGAACATGAAAAGCTCTAATGATCTAGCTTGACTTCATAACTCGTTAGAATAAGGTCATGAAGGGTTCATCAAAGACATAAGCGTTTGAAGGGTTCACCAAAGACATAGCTTATAGCATAACGGAAGATTGACCTTGTTGCAACCTATTACACCACCGTTAGTTGGCCTAGCACACTATCTCATGTGAAAGTTACATTACATTGCCTTGTACTTAGCTAATAGAGATACCATGCGTAAAAGTATTATATGAACATGGATAGCTCTAATGATCTAGCTTGACTTCATAACTCGTTAGAATAAGCTCATGAAGGGTTCACTAAAGACATAAGCGTATAAAGGGTTCACCAAAGACATAGCTTATAGATTAATAGAAGATTGACCTTGTTGCAACTTATTACGCCACCGTTAGTTGGCCTAGCACACTTTCTCATGTGAAAGTTACATTACATTGCCTTGTACTTAGCTAATAGAGATAACATGTGTAAAAGTATTATATGAACATGGATAGCTCTAATGATCTAGCTTGATTTCATAACTCGTTAGAATAAGCTCATGAAGGGTTCATCAAAGACATAAGCGGATGAAGGGTTCACCAAAGACATAGCTTATAGCTTAACGGAAGATTGACCTTGTTGCAACCTATTACACCACCGTTAGTTTGTCAAGCACACTTTCTCATGTCAAAGATACATTACATTGCCTTGAACATAGCTAATAGAGATAACATGTGTAAAAGTAATATATGAACATAAAAAGCTCTAATGATCTAGCTTGACTTCATAACTCGTTAGAATAAGGTCATGAAGGGTTCATCAAAGACATAAGCGTTGGAAGGGTTCACCAAAGACATAGCTTATAGCATAACGGAAGATTGACCTTGTTGCAACCTATTACACCACCGTTAGTTGGCCTAGCACACTTTCTCATGTGAAAGTTACATTACATTGCCTTGTACTTAGCTAATAGAGATACCATGCGTAAAAGTATTATATGAACATGGATAGCTCTAATGATCTAGCTTGACTTCATAACTCGTTAGAATAAGCTCATGAAGGGTTCACTAAAGACATAAGCGTATAAAGGGTTCACCAAAGACATAGCTTATAGATTAACAGAAGATTGACCTTGTTGCAACTTATTACGCCACCATTAGTTGGCCTAGCACACTTTCTCATGTGAAAGTTACATTACATTGCCTTGTACTTAGCTAATAGAGATACCATGTGTAAAAGTATTATATGAACATGGATAGTTCTAATGATCTAGCTTGACTTCATAACTCGTTAGAATAAGGTCATGAAGGGTTCATCAAAGACATAAGCGTATGAAAGGTTCATCAAAGACATAGCTTATAGATTAACAGAAGATTGACCTTGTTGCAACCTATTACGCCACCGTTAGTTGGCCTAGCACACTTTCTCATGTGAAAGTTACATTACATTGCCTTGTACTTAGCTAATAGAGATACCATGTGTAAAAGTATTATATGAACATGGATAGCTATAATGATCTAGCTTGACTTCATAACTCGTTAGAATAAGCTCATGAAGGGTTCATCAAAGACATAAGCGTATGAAGGGTTCACCAAAGACATAGCTTATAGGTTAACGGAAGATTGACCTTGTTGCAACCTATTACACCACAGTTAGTTGGCCTAGCACACTTTCTCATGTGAAAGTTACATTACATTGCATTGTCCTTAGCTAATAGAGATACCATGTGTAAAAGTATTATATGAACATGGATAGCTCTAATGATCTAGCTTGACTTCATAACTCGTTAGAATAAGCTCATGAAGGATTCACCAAAGACATAAGCGTATGAAGGGTTCACCAAAGACATAGCTTATAGATTAACAGAAGATTGACCTTGTTGCAACTTATTACGCCACCGTTAGTTGGCCTAGCACACTTTCTCATGTGAAAATTACATTACATTGCCTTGTACTTAGCTAATAGAGATAACATGTGTAAAAGTATTATATGAACATGGATAGCTCTAATGATCTAGCTTGATTTCATAACTCGTTAGAATAAGCTCATGAAGGGTTCATCAAAGACATAAGCGTATGAAGGGTTCACCAAAGACATAGCTTATAGCTTAACGGAAGATTGACCTTGTTGCATCCTATTACACCACCGTTAGTTTGTCAAGCACACTTTCTTATGTCAAAGATACATTACATTGCCTTGAACATAGCTAATAGAGATAACATGTGTAAAAGTAATATATGAACATGAAAAGCTCTAATGATCTACCTTGACTTCATAACTCGTTAGAATAAGCTCATGAAGGGTTCATCAAAGACATAAGCGTTTGAAGGGTTCACCAAAGACATAGCTTATAGATTAACAGAAAATTGACCTTGTTGCAACCTATTACACCACCGTTATTTGGCCTAGCACACTTTCTCATGTGAAAGTTACATTACATTGCCTTGTACTTAGCTAATAGAGATAACATGTGTAGAAGTATGATATGAACATGGATAGCTCTAATGATCTACCTTGACTTCATAACTCGTTAGAATAAGCTCATGAAGGGTTCACCAAAGACATAAGCGTATAAAGGGTTCACCAAAGACATAGCTTATAGATTAACAGAAGATTGACCTTGTTGCAACTTATTACGCCACCGTTAGTTGGCCTAGCACACTTTCTCATGTGAAAGTTACATTACATTGCCTTGTACTTAGCTAATAGAGATACCATGTGTAAAAGTATTATATGAACATGGATAGCTCTAATGATCTAGCTTGACTTCATAACTCGTTAGAATAAGGTCATGAAGGGTTCATCAAAGACATAAGTGTATGAAAGGTTCACCAAAGACATAGCTTATAGATTAACAGAAGATTGACCTTGTTGCAACCTATTACGCCACCATTAGTTGGCCTAGAACACTTTCTCATGTGAAAGTTACATTACATTGCCTTGTACTTAGCTAATAGAGATACCATGTGTAAAAGTATTATATGAACATGGATAGCTATAATGATCTAGCTTTACTTCATAACTCGTTAGAATAAGCTCATGAAGGGTTCATCAAAGACATAAGCGTATGAAGGGTTCACCAAAGACATAGCTTATAGGTTAACGGAAGATTGACCTTGTTGCAACCTATTACACCACAGTTAGTTGGCCTAGCACACTTTCTCATGTAAAAGTTACATTACATTGCCTTGTACTTAGCTAATAGAGATACATGTGTAAAAGTATTATATGAACATGGATAGCTCTAATGATCTAGCTTGACTTCATAACTCGTTAGAATAAACTCATGAAGGATTCACCAAAGACATAAGCGTATGAAGGGTTCACCAAAGACATAGCTTATAGATTAACAGAAGATTGACCTTGTTGCAACTTTATTGGTTCCCATTAAACTCGATTCTCTTGTTTTTCGGTTTTTATGTTCTTCATCTTGTCCAATGAATCAAAAGAAGAGGACATGAATGAAGTTCTCGTTTTTCTAGGGTTTAGAGACTTTACCTCTTAGCTTTATCAATGGATATTAGCTTATCTCAAATGGGGAAGGTCCTAGACTAGTTTAATTTTCGTTTTTCAAATTTCAAATTTCAAAAGGCTCATGAAAAATTCTTAAAAATGGATTATTTTGTGAGATTGTTGGAATTGCTTTTGTCAACCATGAGAAACACTAATATTTGTGTTATTTTGTGGCTCTTGATATCTAAAGCTCACGAAAACCTTTTGGATATGTGTTATTTCGTGAGCTTCAAATCTTTAACCGGTGGATAAATTAATTGTCCATCGGTCCATAACTTGTCTCAGCCATTAAAGCACCTAGTTCTTGTTGTTCTAAGGTATTTTTGGCTGGATTTTTGAGCCAATGCTCCCTCAAAACTCATGAGTTATTTCGTGAGTTCATTCCTGTCACCATGGATAGATCAATTGTCCATTGGTTCATATTTTAGACCAGCCATTAAAGCACCGAGTTCTTGTTGTTCTAAGGTGCTCTTGGCTTGGTATTTGGCAGCTAATGCTTCCACAAAACTCAAGAAAACAGAGAACAAAACTCTGTCCACATGAACTCTTGAGCAAAAATCTCTTATTCTCTATTCTCCATTGCTTCCGCTCATTCTCTCTTATTCTTAATATTCTCTTAGTTACTTATTCTCAATATTCTCTTGGTTACTTATTCTCACTAATTCTCTTGTTACTTATACTCTAATCTCTCACCATCTCTTGTTGTTTTGAGTGTATGTTTAACTCTAAAAACAGATCCAGAATTAAAAATGGTGAGAAAGCTCGTTTGCTATCTCAAAGGAGAAGTGGCGAGTTGTTGAAGAGTTGTGAATCAAGTCATGCGGACTGGAGGTCAGTTGGTGGCTGCATTCAAACTCTCAAAAGGCTTCAAAAGAAGCTAGAAAAAGCACAACAAAGCTTGGTACGTGATCAAGAGGGCCACCAAGCTTTGGACTCCAAATATCTCACCTAGCTCAACACGGAAGGACTTGAAGAGGCGGACCAAAAAGGCTGACCTAAAGAGAGTGGATCCGTAGGTGTCTAAGGTGGAAGGTCAAAGTGGAGATGCTAGCTGGTGGAAGGCTATGAATCAAAACCAAAGCGATTGGAAGTGCCTTGAAAAATGTCAAAAATCCTCAAAGATCTCCAAAAAGGCTAAACTCTAAACCTTTCCAATTTTTTTAAAAAATATTCAATCCATTCTTAGGCTTTAAATCCTCTCATTTGGTCTTTCTTTAATTTCATTTAAGTGTTTCTTAAACCCCTACAACATATACTTTAAAATTTTTCTTTGAATCTCATGATGAAGGTTCAAAAGAGAAGGAGGAATGTGTGGATATTCTCACAAGGAGCACTAGATGAAACAAGAGGATCATAAGAAGGGAAACAAAGTCAAGAAGGACTAATGCAAGGAATCACTTGGAAGAAGAAGCCGTCGGTTGCAAAGTCATTTAAAAACCGGGGTCAAGCATCACCAAACCACCGATGAGCTATACTCTTTTTCCCCTAGTAGAGTTTTGTCCCACGTGGTTTTCTCTCTAGGGTTTTTAATGAGGTAGTCTTGTCGGTTGGCAAGCTTGGCCTTTGGTCCTTAGCCCTTTGGCCTTGAGCGTCTCGACGACCAAGCTTGGGGGAAGGTATTAGTCTATATCAAAGAGATGAGGAGGATGAGGCCGAAGAGGCCGAAGACCTTTAAGGTCAATAAGATGAAATGGAGGAGAGTTAAGGCCGAAGTCATCAAGACAAGGCCGAAGACCACCCCAAGGACCTCCAAGAAGGAGGAAATTAGCCACCAAGGACCCATAAAGGTCATCAAATCATCAAAAGATCAAGAAATGGCCAAAAGAAGGAGTTCTGGAAAAGCAACGTTTTGGACCAGAAAGTCAACGGTAGGTGGTCATGGACCGCGGGTAGGCCATCGGGTCGAGAGGCACGTACCGCGGGAAGGTTTTCGTGTACTGCGGGCAGACGCAGGACGGGTCAACGGACGGGCGAGAAAGTCAACGGAGAGGCGTGTACCGCGGGTCGAGACACGGACGTACCGCGGGAAGGAAAATCACGTACCGCGGGTCAAGCCTTCACGTACCGCGGGTCGAGCCTTCATGTACCGCGGGTAAGGTTTCTGTGTACCGCGGGCAAGGTCAACGGACAGAGCAAAAAGTCAACGATTTTCAAATCTTCCCAAATGTTGATTCTAATCAAATGGGATGTTATGTAAGGCTGTTAGGACCTAAATGGAGTCTAACTAGAGCCAAGAAGACCGTTGGAAGCTTAAGAAGACATGTGACTCTACTTTATGCTAAGTTCAAGACTAAGGACATGTCACTTTCAAGCTTTGGGAACAACACTTCCTCTCTCCTCTCCAACGGTCATATTGCTAAGCATCTAGGCTTCATTTTAAGCTGAACCATCACCTTGTAAACTCTATAAATAGAGCTTGTATTCCCTTTGTAAAATAATCCGAAAATATATATACAAAGAAGTGTTGCTAAAGTTCTCTCTTCTCTTTATGTTTAAGCAAGTAGTTTCAATGTAGATTCTAGGCTAGTTGGCTCGTGTAGAGGCTGCCCAATGGCAGACCTCTACCCAAACACTTCTAGATCTCCACCAAACTCTTCTTATGCTTTATTTATATTTATGTAAATCTAGATGAATGGTTCTAGAATCCAAGATCTCTTTAGCACACAAACTCCAAGTGTTGTGATGCTTTACTTGGATTAGATCCAACCTAGATTAGTTTTCTCCTTGCTAGAACCGATTTACTCCATAGTAAACTCGGATTCAACAAGTCTTGAGATCGAGTCCATTTTGTGGGTTAAGTGGTTTCATTCACCAAGTGAAGTCTCCACGGTTTATTTTGAGCTTAGTCTCATAAAAACCAACATGGTATCAGAGCCACAAGAGCTTGGTTCCCATTAAACTCGATTCTCTTGTTTTTCGGTTTTTATGTTCTTCATCTTGTCCAATGAATCAAAAGAAGAGGACATGAATGAAGTTCTCGTTTTTCTAGGGTTTAGAGACTTTACCTCTTAGCTTTATCAATGGATATTAGCTTATCTCAAATGGGTAAGGTCCTAGACTAGTTTAATTTTCGTTTTTCAAATTTCAAATTTCAAAAGGCTCATGAAAAATTCTTAAAAATGGATTATTTTGTGAGATTGTTGGAATTGCTTTTGTCAACCATGAGAAACACTAATATTTGTGTTATTTTGTGGCTCTTGATATCTAAAGCTCACGAAAACCTTTTGGATATGTGTTATTTCGTGAGCTTCAAATCTTTAACCGGTGGATAAATTAATTGTCCATCGGTCCATAACTTGTCTCAGCCATTAAAGCACCTAGTTCTTGTTGTTCTAAGGTATTTTTGGCTGGATTTTTGAGCCAATGCTCCCTCAAAACTCATGAGTTATTTCGTGAGTTCATTCCTGTCACCATGGATAGATCAATTGTCCATTGGTTCATATTTTAGACCAGCCATTAAAGCACCGAGTTCTTGTTGTTCTAAGGTGCTCTTGGCTTGGTATTTGGCAGCTAATGCTTCCACAAAACTCAAGAAAACAGAGAACAAAACTCTGTCCACATGAACTCTTGAGCAAAAATCTCTTATTCTCTATTCTCCATTGCTTCCGCTCATTCTCTCTTATTCTTAATATTCTCTCAGTTAATTATTCTCAATATTCTCTTGGTTACTTATTCTCACTAATTCTCTTGTTACTTATACTCTAATCTCTCACCATCTCTTGTTGTTTTGAGTGTATGTTTAACTCTAAAAACAGATCCAGAATTAAAAATGGTGAGAAAGCTCGTTTGCTATCTCAAAGGAGAAGTGGCGAGTTGTTGAAGAGTTGTGAATCAAGTCATGCGGACTGGAGGTCAGTTGGTGGCTGCATTCAAACTCTCAAAAGGCTTCAAAAGAAGCTAGAAAAAGCACAACAAAGCTTGGTACGTGATCAAGAGGGCCACCAAGCTTTGGACTCCAAATATCTCACCTAGCTCAACACGGAAGGACTTGAAGAGGCGGACCAAAAAGGCTGACCTAAAGAGAGTGGATCCGTAGGTGTCTAAGGTGGAAGGTCAAAGTGGAGATGCTAGCTGGTGGAAGGCTATGAATCAAAACCAAAGCGATTGGAAGTGCCTTGAAAAATGTCAAAAATCCTCAAAGATCTCCAAAAAGGCTAAACTCTAAACCTTTCCAATTTTTTTAAAAAATATTCAATCCATTCTTAGGCTTTAAATCCTCTCATTTGGTCTTTCTTTAATTTCATTTAAGTGTTTCTTAAACCCCTACAACATATACTTTAAAATTTTTCTTTGAATCTCATGATGAAGGTTCAAAAGAGAAGGAGGAATGTGTGGATATTCTCACAAGGAGCACTAGATGAAACAAGAGGATCATAAGAAGGGAAACAAAGTCAAGAAGGACTAATGCAAGGAATCACTTGGAAGAAGAAGCCGTCGGTTGCAAAGTCATTTAAAAACCGGGGTCAAGCATCACCAAACCACCGATGAGCTATACTCTTTTTCCCCTAGTAGAGTTTTGTCCCACGTGGTTTTCTCTCTAGGGTTTTTAATGAGGTAGTCTTGTCGGTTGGCAAGCTTGGCCTTTGGTCCTTAGCCCTTTGGCCTTGAGCGTCTCGACGACCAAGCTTGGGGGAAGGTATTAGTCTATATCAAAGAGATGAGGAGGATGAGGCCGAAGAGGCCGAAGACCTTTAAGGTCAATAAGATGAAATGGAGGAGAGTTAAGGCCGAAGTCATCAAGACAAGGCCCAAGACCACCCCAAGGACCTCCAAGAAGGAGGAAATTAGCCACCAAGGACCCATAAAGGTCATCAAATCATCAAAAGATCAAGAAATGGCCAAAAGAAGGAGTTCTGGAAAAGTCAACGTTTTGGACCAGAAAGTCAACGGTAGGTGGTCATGGACCGCGGGTAGGCCATCGGGTCGAGAGGCACGTACCGCGGGAAGGTTTTCGTGTACTGCGGGCAGACGCAGGACGGGTCAACGGACGGGCGAGAAAGTCAACGGAGAGGCGTGTACCGCGGGTCGAGACACGGACGTACCGCGGGAAGGAAAATCACGTACCGCGGGTCAAGCCTTCACGTACCGCGGGTCGAGCCTTCATGTACCGCGGGTAAGGTTTCTGTGTACCGCGGGCAAGGTCAACGGACAGAGCAAAAAGTCAACGATTTTCAAATCTTCCCAAATGTTGATTCTAATCAAATGGGATGTTATGTAAGGCTGTTAGGACCTAAATGGAGTCTAACTAGAGCCAAGAAGACCGTTGGAAGCTTAAGAAGACATGTGACTCTACTTTATGCTAAGTTCAAGACTAAGGACATGTCACTTTCAAGCTTTGGGAACAACACTTCCTCTCTCCTCTCCAACGGTCATATTGCTGAGCATCTAGGCTTCATTTTAAGCTGAACCATCACCTTGTAAACTCTATAAATAGAGCTTGTATTCCCTTTGTAAAATAATCCGAAAATATATATACAAAGAAGTGTTGCTAAAGTTCTCTCTTCTCTTTATGTTTAAGCAAGTAGTTTCAATGTAGATTCTAGGCTAGTTGGCTCGTGTAGAGGCTGCCCAATGGCAGACCTCTACCCAAACACTTCTAGATCTCCACCAAACTCTTCTTATGCTTTATTTATATTTATGTAAATCTAGATGAATGGTTCTAGAATCCAAGATCTCTTTAGCACACAAACTCCAAGTGTTGTGATGCTTTACTTGGATTAGATCCAACCTAGATTAGTTTTCTCCTTGCTAGAACCGATTTACTCCATAGTAAACTCGGATTCAACAAGTCTTGAGATCGAGTCCATTTTGTGGGTTAAGTGGTTTCATTCACCAAGTGAAGTCTCCACGGTTTATTTTGAGCTTAGTCTCATAAAAACCAACATGGTATCAGAGCCACAAGAGCTTGGTTCCCATTAAACTCGATTCTCTTGTTTTTCGGTTTTTATGTTCTTCATCTTGTCCAATGAATCAAAAGAAGAGGACATGAATGAAGTTCTCGTTTTTCTAGGGTTTAGAGACTTTACCTCTTAGCTTTATCAATGGATATTAGCTTATCTCAAATGGGGAAGGTCCTAGACTAGTTTAATTTTCGTTTTTCAAATTTCAAATTTCAAAAGGCTCATGAAAAATTCTTAAAAATGGATTATTTTGTGAGATTGTTGGAATTGCTTTTTTCAACCATGAGAAACACTAATATTTGTGTTATTTTGTGGCTCTTGATATCTAAAGCTCACGAAAACCTTTTGGATATGTGTTATTTCGTGAGCTTCAAATCTTTAACCGGTGGATAAATTAATTGTCCATCGGTCCATAACTTGTCTCAGCCATTAAAGCACCTAGTTCTTGTTGTTCTAAGGTATTTTTGGCTGGATTTTTGAGCCAATGCTCCCTCAAAACTCATGAGTTATTTCGTGAGTTCATTCCTGTCACCATGGATAGATCAATTGTCCATTGGTTCATATTTTAGACCAGCCATTAAAGCACCGAGTTCTTGTTGTTCTAAGGTGCTCTTGGCTTGGTATTTGGCAGCTAATGCTTCCACAAAACTCAAGAAAACAGAGAACAAAACTCTGTCCACATGAACTCTTGAGCAAAAATCTCTTATTCTCTATTCTCCATTGCTTCCGCTCATTCTCTCTTATTCTTAATATTCTCTCAGTTACTTATTCTCAATATTCTCTTGGTTACTTATTCTCACTAATTCTCTTGTTACTTATACTCTAATCTCTCACCATCTCTTGTTGTTTTGAGTGTATGTTTAACTCTAAAAACAGATCCAGAATTAAAAATGGTGAGAAAGCTCGTTTGCTATCTCAAAGGAGAAGTGGCGAGTTGTTGAAGAGTTGTGAATCAAGTCATGCGGACTGGAGGTCAGTTGGTGGCTGCATTCAAACTCTCAAAAGGCTTCAAAAGAAGCTAGAAGTCTCCACAGTTTATTTTGAGCTTAGTCTCATAAAAACCAACAAACTTATTACGCCACCGTTAGTTGGCCTAGCACACTTTCTCATGTGAAAGTTACATTACATTGCCTTGTACTTAGCTAATAGAGATACCATGTGTAAAAGTATTATATGAACATGGATAACTCTAATGATCTAGCTTGACTTCATAACTCGTTAGAATAAGCTCATGAAGGATTCATCAAAGACATAAGCGTATGAGGGGTTCACCAAAGACATAGCTTATAGCTTAACGGGAGATTGACCTTGTTGCAACCTATTACACCACCGTTAGTTGGCCTAGCACACTTTCTCATTTGAAAGTTACATTACATTGCCTTGTACTTAGCTAATAGAGATACAATGTGAAAAAGTATTATATGAACATGGATAGCTCTAATGATTTAGCTTGACTTCATAACTCGTTAGAGTAAACTCATGAAGGGTTCACCAAAGACATAAGCGTATGAAAGGTTCACCAAAGACATAGCTTATAGATTAACAGAATATTGACCTTGTTGCAACCTATTACACCACCGTAAGTTGGCCTAGCACACTTTCTCATGTGAAAGTTACATTGCATTGCCTTGTACTTAGATAATAGAGATACCATGTGTAAAAGTATTATATGAACATGGATAACTCTAATGATCTAGCTTGACTTCATAACTCGTTAGAATAAGCTCATGAAGGGTTCATTAAAGACATACGCGTATGAAGGGTTCATTAAAGATATAGCTTATAGCTTAACGGAAGATTGACCTTGTTGCAACCTATTACACCACCGTTAGTTGGCCTACCACACTTTCTCATGTGAAAGTTACATTACATTGCCTTGTACTTAGCTAATAGATATACCATGTGTAAAAGTATTTCATGAACATGGATAGCTCTAATGATCTAGCTTGACTTCATAACTCGTTAGAATAAGCTCATGAAGGGTTCATCAAAGACATAAGCGTATGAGGGGTTCACCAAAGACATAGCTTATAGCTTAACGGAAGATTGACCTTGTTGCAACCTATTACACCACCGTTAGTTGGCCTACCACACTTTCTCATGTGAAAGTTACATTACATTGCCTTGTACTTAGCTAATAGAGATAACATGTGTAGAAGTATGATATGAACATGGATAGCTCTAATGATCTAGCTTGACTTCATAACTCGTTAGAATAAGCTCATGAAGGGTTCACCAAAGACATAAGCGTATGAAAGGTTCACCAAAGACATAGCTTATAGATTAACAGAAGATTGACCTTGTTGCAACTTATTACACCACCGTTAGTTGGCCTAGCACACTTTCTCATGTGAAAGTTACATTACATTGCCTTGTACTTAGCTAATAGAGATACCATGTGTAAAAGTATTATATGAACATGGATAACTCTAATGATCTAGCTTGACTTCATAACTCGTTAGAATAAGCTCATGAAGGATTCATCAAAGACATAAGCGTATGAGGGGTTCACCAAAGACATAGCTTATAGCTTAACGGGAGATTGACCTTGTTGCAACCTATTACACCACCGTTAGTTGGCCTAGCACACTTTCTCATTTGAAAGTTACATTACATTGCCTTGTACTTAGCTAATAGAGATACAATGTGAAAAAGTATTATATGAACATGGATAGCTCTAATGATTTAGCTTGACTTCATAACTCGTTAGAGTAAACTCATGAAGGGTTCACCAAAGACATAAGCGTATGAAAGGTTCACCAAAGACATAGCTTATAGATTAACAGAATATTGACCTTGTTGCAACCTATTACACCACCGTAAGTTGGCCTAGCACACTTTCTCATGTGAAAGTTACATTGCATTGCCTTGTACTTAGATAATAGAGATACCATGTGTAAAAGTATTATATGAACATGGATAACTCTAATGATCTAGCTTGACTTCATAACTCGTTAGAATAAGCTCATGAAGGGTTCATTAAAGACATACGCGTATGAAGGGTTCATTAAAGATATAGCTTATAGCTTAACGGAAGATTGACCTTGTTGCAACCTATTACACCACCGTTAGTTGGCCTACCACACTTTCTCATGTGAAAGTTACATTACATTGCCTTGTACTTAGCTAATAGATATACCATGTGTAAAAGTATTTCATGAACATGGATAGCTCTAATGATCTAGCTTGACTTCATAACTCGTTAGAATAAGCTCATGAAGGGTTCATCAAAGACATAAGCGTATGAGGGGTTCACCAAAGACATAGCTTATAGCTTAACGGAAGATTGACCTTGTTGCAACCTATTACACCACAGTTAGTTGGCCTACCACACTTTCTCATGTGAAAGTTACATTACATTGCCTTGTACTTAGCTAATAGAGATACCATGTGTAAAAGTATTTCATGAACATGGATAGCTCTAATGATCTAGCTTGACTTCATAACTCGTTAGAATAAGCTCATGAAGGGTTCATCAAAGACATAAGCGTATGAAGGGTTCACCAAAGACATAGCTTATAGGTTAACGGAAGATTGACCTTGTTGCAACCTATTACACCACCGTTAGTTGGCCTACCACACTTTCTCATGTGAAAGTTACATTACATTGCCTTGTACTTAGCTAATAGAGATACCATGTGTAAAAGTATTATCTGAACATGGATAGCTCTAAAGATCTTGCTTGACTTCATAACTCGTTAGAATAAGGTCATGAAGGGTTCATCAAAGACATAAGCGTATGAAAGGTTCACCAAAGACATAGCTTATAAATTAACAGAAGATTGACCTTGTTGCAACTTATTACGCCACCGTTAGTTGGCCTAGCACACTTTCTCATGTGAAAGTTACATTACATTGCCTTGTACTTAGCTAATAGAGATACCATGTGTAAAAGTATTATATGAACATGGATAGCTCTAATGATCTAGCTTGATTTCATAACTCGTTAGAATAAGCTCATGAAGGGTTCATCAAAGACATAAGCGTATGAAGGGTTCACCAAAGACATAGCTTATAGCTTAACGGAAGATTGACGTTGTTGCAACCTATTACACCACCGTTAGTTTGTCAAGCACACTTTCTCATGTCAAAGATACATTACATTGCCTTGAACATAGCTAATAGAGATAACATGTGTAAAGTATTATATGAACATGGATAGCTCTAATGATCTAGCTTGATTTCATAACTCGTTAGAATAAGCTCATAAAGGGTTCACCAAAGACATAAGCGTATGAAGGGTTCACCAAAGACATAGCTTATAGCTTAACGGAAGATTGACCTTGTTGCAACCTATTACACCACCGTTAGTTGGCCTAGCACACTTTCTCATGTGAAAGTTACATTACATTGCCTTGTACTTAGCTAATAGAGATACCATGTGAAAAAGTATTATATGAACATGGATAGCTCTAATGATTTAGCTTGACTTCATAACTCGTTAGAGTAAACTCATGAAGGGTTCACCAAAGACATAAGCGTATGAAAGGTTCACCAAAGACATAGCTTATAGATTAACAGAAGATTGACCTTGTTGTAACCTATTACACCACCGTTAGTTGGCCTAGCATACTTTCTCATGTGAAAGTTACATTGCATTGCCTTGTACTTAGCTAATAGAGATACCATGTGTAAAAGTATTATATGAACATGGATAACTCTAATGATCTAGCTTGACTTCATAACTCGTTAGAATAAGGTCGTGAAGGGTTCATCAAAGACGTAAGCGTATGAGGGGTTCACCAAAGACATAGCTTATAGCTTAACGGAAGATTGACCTTGTTGCAACCTATTACACCATAGTTAGTTGGCCTAGCACACTTTCTCATGTGAAAGTTACATTACATTGCCTTGTACTTAGCTAATAGAGATACCATGTGTAAAAGTATTTCATGAACATGGATAGCTCTAATGATCTAGCTTGACTTCATCACTCGTTAGAATAAGCTCATGAAGGGTTCATCAAAGACATAAGCGTATGAGGGGTTCACCAAAGACATAGCTTATAGCTTAACGGAAGATTGACCTTGTTGCAACCTATTACACCACAGTTAGTTGGCCTACCACACTTTCTCATGTGAAAGTTACATTACATTGCCTTGTACTTAGCTAATAGAGATACCATGTGTAAAAGTATTTCATGAACATGGATAGCTCTAATGATCTAGCTTGACTTCATAACTCGTTAGAATAAGCTCATGAAGGGTTCATCAAAGACATAAGCGTATGAAGGGTTCACCAAAGACATGGCTTATAGCTTAACGGAAGATTGACCTTGTTGCAACCTATTACACCACCGTTAGTTGGTCTAGCACACTTTCTCATGTGAAAGTTACATTACATTGCCTTGTATTTAGCTAATAGAGATACCATGTGTAAAAGTATTTCATGAACATGGATAGCTCTAATGATCTAGCTTGACTTCATAACTCGTTAGAATAAGCTCATGAAGGGTTCATCAAAGACATAAGCGTATGAGGGGTTCACCAAAGACATAGCTTATAGATTAACAGAAGATTGACCTTGTTGCAACTTATTACACCACCGTTAGTTGGCCTAGCACACTTTCTCATGTGAAAGTTACATTACATTGCCTTGTACTTAGCTAATAGAGATACCATGTGTAAAAGTATTATATGAACATGGATAACTCTAATGATCTAGCTTGACTTCATAACTCGTTAGAATAAGCTCATGAAGGATTCATCAAAGACATAAGCGTATGAGGGGTTCACCAAAGACATAGCTTATAGCTTAACGGGAGATTGACCTTGTTGCAACCTATTACACCACCGTTAGTTGGCCTAGCACACTTTCTCATTTGAAAGTTACATTACATTGCCTTGTACTTAGCTAATAGAGATACAATGTGAAAAAGTATTATATGAACATGGATAGCTCTAATGATTTAGCTTGACTTCATAACTCGTTAGAGTAAACTCATGAAGGGTTCACCAAAGACATAAGCGTATGAAAGGTTCACCAAAGACATAGCTTATAGATTAACAGAAGATTGACCTTGTTGCAACCTATTACACCACCGTAAGTTGGCCTAGCACACTTTCTCATGTGAAAGTTACATTGCATTGCCTTGTACTTAGATAATAGAGATACCATGTGTAAAAGTATTATATGAACATGGATAACTCTAATGATCTAGCTTGACTTCATAACTCGTTAGAATAAGCTCATGAAAGGTTCATTAAAGACATACGCGTATGAAGGGTTCATTAAAGATATAGCTTATAGCTTAACGGAAGATTGACCTTGTTGCAACCTATTACACCACCGTTAGTTGGCCTACCACACTTTCTCATGTGAAAGTTACATTACATTGCCTTGTACTTAGCTAATAGATATACCATGTGTAAAAGTATTTCATGAACATGGATAGCTCTAATGATCTAGCTTGACTTCATAACTCGTTAGAATAAGCTCATGAAGGGTTCATCAAAGACATAAGCGTATGAGGGGTTCACCAAAGACATAGCTTATAGCTTAACGGAAGATTGACCTTGTTGCAACCTATTACACCACAGTTAGTTGGCCTACCACACTTTCTCATGTGAAAGTTACATTACATTGCCTTGTACTTAGCTAATAGAGATACCATGTGTAAAAGTATTTCATGAACATGGATAGCTCTAATGATCTAGCTTGACTTCATAACTCGTTAGAATAAGCTCATGAAGGGTTCATCAAAGACATAAGCGTATGAAGGGTTCACCAAAGACATAGCTTATAGGTTAACGGAAGATTGACCTTGTTGCAACCTATTACACCACCGTTAGTTGGCCTACCACACTTTCTCATGTGAAAGTTACATTACATTGCCTTGTACTTAGCTAATAGAGATACCATGTGTAAAAGTATTATCTGAACATGGATAGCTCTAAAGATCTTGCTTGACTTCATAACTCGTTAGAATAAGGTCATGAAGGGTTCATCAAAGACATAAGCGTATGAAAGGTTCACCAAAGACATAGCTTATAAATTAACAGAAGATTGACCTTGTTGCAACTTATTACGCCACCGTTAGTTGGCCTAGAACACTTTCTCATGTGAAAGTTACATTACATTGCCTTGTACTTAGCTAATAGAGATACCATGTGTAAAAGTATTATATGAACATGGATAGCTCTAATGATCTAGCTTGATTTCATAACTCGTTAGAATAAGCTCATGAAGGGTTCATCAAAGACATAAGCGTATGAAGGGTTCACCAAAGACATAGCTTATAGCTTAACGGAAGATTGACGTTGTTGCAACCTATTACACCACCGTTAGTTTGTCAAGCACACTTTCTCATGTCAAAGATACATTACATTGCCTTGAACATAGCTAATAGAGATAACATGTGTAAAGTATTATATGAACATGGATAGCTCTAATGATCTAGCTTGATTTCATAACTCGTTAGAATAAGCTCATAAAGGGTTCACCAAAGACATAAGCGTATGAAGGGTTCACCAAAGACATAGCTTATAGCTTAACGGAAGATTGACCTTGTTGCAACCTATTACACCACCGTTAGTTGGCCTAGCACACTTTCTCATGTGAAAGTTACATTACATTGCCTTGTACTTAGCTAATAGAGATACCATGTGAAAAAGTATTATATGAACATGGATAGCTCTAATGATTTAGCTTGACTTCATAACTCGTTAGAGTAAACTCATGAAGGGTTCACCAAAGACATAAGCGTATGAAAGGTTCACCAAAGACATAGCTTATAGATTAACAGAAGATTGACCTTGTTGCAACCTATTACACCACCGTTAGTTGGCCTAGCACACTTTCTCATGTGAAAGTTACATTACATTGCCTTGTACTTAGCTAATAGAGATACCATGTGTAAAAGTATTATATGAACATGGATAACTCTAATGATCTAGCTTGACTTCATAACTCGTTAGAATAAGCTCATGAAGGGTTCATCAAAGACATAAGCGTATGAGGGGTTCACCAAAGACATAGCTTATAGCTTAACGGGAGATTGACCTTGTTGCAACCTATTACACCACCGTTAGTTGGCCTAGCACACTTTCTCATTTGAAAGTTACATTACATTGCCTTGTACTTAGCTAATAGAGATACAATGTGAAAAAGTATTATATGAACATGGATAGCTCTAATGATTTAGCTTGACTTCATAACTCGTTAGAGTAAACTCATGAAGGGTTCACCAAAGACATAAGCGTATGAAAGGTTCACCAAAGACATAGCTTATAGATTAACAGAAGATTGACCTTGTTGCAACCTATTACACCACCGTTAGTTGGCCTAGCACACTTTCTCATGTGAAAGTTACATTGCATTGCCTTGTACTTAGATAATAGAGATACCATGTGTAAAAGTATTATATGAACATGGATAACTCTAATGATCTAGCTTGACTTCATAACTCGTTAGAATAAGCTCATGAAGGGTTCACCAAAGACATAAGCGTATGAAAGGTTCACCAAAGACATAGCTTATAGATTAACAGAAGATTGACCTTGTTGCAACCTATTACACCACCGTTAGTTGGCCTAGCATACTTTCTCATGTGAAAGTTACATTGCATTGCCTTGTACTTAGCTAATAGAGATACCATGTGTAAAAGTATTATATGAACATGGATAACTCTAATGATCTAGCTTGACTTCATAACTCGTTAGAATAAGCTCATGAAGGGTTCATCAAAGACGTAAGCGTATGAGGGGTTCACCAAAGACATAGCTTATAGCTTAACGGAAGATTGACCTTGTTGCAACCTATTACACCACAGTTAGTTGGCCTAGCACACTTTCTCATGTGAAAGTTACATTACATTGCCTTGTACTTAGCTAATAGAGATACCATGTGTAAAAGTATTTCATGAACATGGATAGCTCTAATGATCTAGCTTGACTTCATAACTCGTTAGAATAAGCTCATGAAGGGTTCATCAAAGACATAAGCGTATGAGGGGTTCACCAAAGACATAGCTTATAGATTAACAGAAGATTGACCTTGTTGCAACTTATTACACCACCGTTAGTTGGCCTAGCACACTTTCTCATGTGAAAGTTACATTACATTGCCTTGTACTTAGCTAATAGAGATACCATGTGTAAAAGTATTTCATGAACATGGATAGCTCTAATGATCTAGCTTGACTTCATAACTCGTTAGAATAAGCTCATGAAGGGTTCATCAAAGACGTAAGCGTATGAGGGGTTCACCAAAGACATAGCTTATAGCTTAACGGAAGATTGACCTTGTTGCAACCTATTACACCACAGTTAGTTGGCCTAGCACACTTTCTCATGTGAAAGTTACATTACATTGCCTTGTACTTAGCTAATAGAGATACCATGTGTAAAAGTATTTCATGAACCTGGATAGCTCTAATGATCTAGCTTGACTTCATAACTCGTTAGAATAAGCTCATGAAGGGTTCATCAAAGACATAAGCGTATGAGGGGTTCACCAAAGACATAGCTTATAGATTAACAGAAGATTGACCTTGTTGCAACTTATTACACCACCGTTAGTTGGCCTAGTACACTTTCTCATGTGAAAGTTACATTACATTGCCTTGTACTTAGCTAATAGAGATACCATGTGTAAAAGTATTTCATGAACATGGATAGCTCTAATGATCTAGCTTGACTTCATAACTCGTTAGAATAAGCTCATGAAGGGTTCATCAAAGACATAAGCGTATGAAAGGTTCACCATAGACATAGCTTATAGCTTAACGGAAGATTGACCTTGTTGCAACCTATTACACCACCGTTAGTTGGCCTAGCACACTTTCTCATGTGAAAGTTACATTACATTGCCTTGTACTTAGCTAATAGAGATACCATATGTAAAAGTATTATATGAACATGGATAGCTCTAATGATCTAGCTTGATTTCATAACTCGTTAGAATAAGCTCATGAAGGGTTCATCAAAGACATAAGCGTATGAAGGGTTCACCAAAGACATAGCTTATAGCTTAACGGAAGATTGACCTTGTTGCAACTTATTACACCACCGTTAGTTGGCCTAGCACACTTTCTCATGTGAAAGTTACATTACATTGCCTTGTACTTAGCTAATAGAGATACCATGTGTAAAAGTATTTCATGAACATGGATAGCTCTAATGATCTAGCTTGATTTCATAACTCGTTAGAATAAGCTCATAAAGGGTTCACCAAAGACATAAGCGTATGAAGGGTTCACCAAAGACATAGCTTATAGCTTAACGGAAGATTGACCTTGTTGCAACCTATTACACCACCGTTAGTTTGCCTAGCACACTTTCTCATGTGAAAGTTACATTACATTGCCTTGTACTTAGCTAATAGAGATACCATGTGAAAAAGTATTATATGAACATGGATAGCTCTAATGATTTAGCTTGACTTCATAACTCGTTAGAGTAAACTCATGAAGGCTTCACCAAAGACATATGCGTATGAAAGGTTCACCAAAGACATAGCTTATAGATTAACAGAAGATTGACCTTGTTGCAACCTATTACACCACTGTTAGTTGGCCTAGCATACTTTCTCATGTGAAAGTTACATTGCATTGCCTTGTACTTAGCTAATAGAGATACCATGTGTAAAAGTATTATATGAACATGGATAACTCTAATGATCTAGCTTGACTTCATAACTCGTTAGAATAAGCTCATGAAGGGTTCATCAAAGACATAAGCGTATGAGGGGTTCACCAAAGACATAGCTTATAGCTTAACGGAAGATTGACCTTGTTGCAACCTATTACACCACCGTTAGTTGGCCTACCACACTTTCTCATGTGAAAGTTACATTACATTGCCTTGTACTTAGCTAATAGAGATAACATGTGTAGAAGTATGATATGAACATGGATAGCTCTAATGATCTAGCTTGACTTCATAACTCGTTAGAATAAGCTCATGAAGGGTTCACCAAAGACATAAGCGTATGAAAGGTTCACCAAAGACATAGCTTATAGATTAACAGAAGATTGACCTTGTTGCAACTTATTACACCACCGTTAGTTGGCCTAGCACACTTTCTCATGTGAAAGTTACATTACATTGCCTTGTACTTAGCTAATAGAGATACCATGTGTAAAAGTATTATATGAACATGGATAACTCTAATGATCTAGCTTGACTTCATAACTCGTTAGAATAAGCTCATGAAGGGTTCATCAAAGACATAAGCGTATGAGGGGTTCACCAAAGACATAGCTTATAGCTTAACGGGAGATTGACCTTGTTGCAACCTATTACACCACCGTTAGTTGGCCTAGCACACTTTCTCATTTGAAAGTTACATTACATTGCCTTGTACTTAGCTAATAGAGATACAATGTGAAAAAGTATTATATGAACATGGATAGCTCTAATGATTTAGCTTGACTTCATAACTCGTTAGAGTAAACTCATGAAGGGTTCACCAAAGACATAAGCGTATGAAAGGTTCACCAAAGACATAGCTTATAGATTAATAGAAGATTGACCTTGTTGCAACCTATTACACCACCGTTAGTTGGCCTAGCACACTTTCTCATGTGAAAGTTACATTGCATTGCCTTGTACTTAGATAATAGAGATACCATGTGTAAAAGTATTATATGAACATGGATAACTCTAATGATCTAGCTTGACTTTATAACTCGTTAGAATAAGCTCATGAAGGGTTCATTAAAGACTTACGCGTATGAAGGGTTCATCAAAGATATAGCTTATAGCTTAACGGAAGATTGACCTTGTTGCAACCTATTACACCACCGTTAGTTGGCCTACCACACTTTCTCATGTGAAAGTTACATTACATTGCCTTGTACTTAGCTAATAGAGATAACATGTGTAGAAGTATGATATGAACATGGATAGCTCTAATGATCTAGCTTGACTTCATAACTCGTTAGAATAAGCTCATGAAGGGTTCACCAAAGACATAAGCGTATGAAAGGTTCACCAAAGACATAGCTTATAGATTAACAGAAGATTGACCTTGTTGCAACTTATTACACCACCGTTAGTTGGCCTAGCACACTTTCTCATGTGAAAGTTACATTACATTGCCTTGTACTTAGCTAATAGAGATACCATGTGTAAAAGTATTTCATGAACATGGATAGCTCTAATGATCTAGCTTGACTTCATAACTCGTTAGAATAAGCTCATGAAGGGTTCATCAAAGACATAAGCGTATGAAAGGTTCACCATAGACATAGCTTATAGCTTAACGGAAGATTGACCTTGTTGCAACCTATTACACCACCGTTAGTTGGCCTACCACACTTTCTCATGTGAAAGTTACATTACATTGCCTTGTACTTAGCTAATAGAGATACCATATGTAAAAGTATTATATGAACATGGATAGCTCTAATGATCTAGCTTGATTTCATAACTCGTTAGAATAAGCTCATGAAGGGTTCATCAAAGACATAAGCGTATGAAGGGTTCACCAAAGACATAGCTTATAGCTTAACGGAAGATTGACCTTGTTGCAACCTATTACACCACCGTTAGTTTGCCTAGCACACTTTCTCATGTGAAAGTTACATTACATTGCCTTGTACTTAGCTAATAGAGATACCATGTGAAAAAGTATTATATGAACATGGATAGCTCTAATGATTTAGCTTGACTTCATAACTCGTTAGAGTAAACTCATGAAGGGTTCACCAAAGACATATGCGTATGAAAGGTTCACCAAAGACATAGCTTATAGATTAACAGAAGATTGACCTTGTTGCAACCTATTACACCACTGTTAGTTGGCCTAGCATACTTTCTCATGTGAAAGTTACATTGCATTGCCTTGTACTTAGCTAATAGAGATACCATGTGTAAAAGTATTATATGAACATGGATAACTCTAATGATCTAGCTTGACTTCATAACTCGTTAGAATAAGCTCATGAAGGGTTCATCAAAGACATAAGCGTATGAGGGGTTCACCAAAGACATAGCTTATAGCTTAACGGAAGATTGACCTTGTTGCAACCTATTACACCACAGTTAGTTGGCCTAGCACACTTTCTCATGTGAAAGTTACATTACATTGCCTTGTACTTAGCTAATAGAGATACCATGTGTAAAAGTATTTCATGAACATGGATAGCTCTAATGATCTAGCTTGACTTCATAACTCTTTAGAATAAGCTCATGAAGGGTTCATCAAAGACATAAGCGTATGAGGGGTTCACCAAAGACATAGCTTATAGCTTAACGGAAGATTGACCTTGTTGCAACCTATTACACCACCGTTAGTTGGCCTACCACACTTTCTCATGTGAAAGTTACATTACATTGCCTTGTACTTAGCTAATAGAGATAACATGTGTAGAAGTATGATATGAACATGGATAGCTCTAATGATCTAGCTTGACTTCATAACTCGTTAGAATAAGCTCATGAAGGGTTCACCAAAGACATAAGCGTATGAAAGGTTCACCAAAGACATAGCTTATAGATTAACAGAAGATTGACCTTGTTGCAACTTATTACACCACCGTTAGTTGGCCTAGCACACTTTCTCATGTGAAAGTTACATTACATTGCCTTGTACTTAGCTAATAGAGATACCATGTGTAAAAGTATTTCATGAACATGGATAGCTCTAATGATCTAGCTTGACTTCATAACTCGTTAGAATAAGCTCATGAAGGGTTCATCAAAGACATAAGCGTATGAAAGGTTCACCATAGACATAGCTTATAGCTTAACGGGAGATTGACCTTGTTGCAACCTATTACACCACCGTTAGTTGGCCTAGCACACTTTCTCATGTGAAAGTTACATTACATTGCCTTGTACTTAGCTAATAGAGATACCATATGTAAAAGTATTATATGAACATGGATAGCTCTAATGATCTAGCTTGATTTCATAACTCGTTAGAATAAGCTCATGAAGGGTTCATCAAAGACATAAGCGTATGAAGGGTTCACCAAAGACATAGCTTATAGCTTAACGGAAGATTGACCTTGTTGCAACTTATTACACCACCGTTAGTTGGCCTAGCACACTTTCTCATGTGAAAGTTACATTACATTGCCTTGTACTTAGCTAATAGAGATACCATGTGTAAAAGTATTTCATGAACATGGATAGCTCTAATGATCTAGCTTGATTTCATAACTCGTTAGAATAAGCTCATAAAGGGTTCACCAAAGACATAAGCGTATGAAGGGTTCACCAAAGACATAGCTTATAGCTTAACGGAAGATTGACCTTGTTGCAACCTATTACACCACCGTTAGTTTGCCTAGCACACTTTCTCATGTGAAAGTTACATTACATTGCCTTGTACTTAGCTAATAGAGATACCATGTGAAAAAGTATTATATGAACATGGATAGCTTGACTTCATAACTCGTTAGAGTAAACTCATGAAGGCTTCACCAAAGACATATGCGTATGAAAGGTTCACCAAAGACATAGCTTATAGATTAACAGAAGATTGACCTTGTTGCAACCTATTACACCACTGTTAGTTGGCCTAGCATACTTTCTCATGTGAAAGTTACATTGCATTGCCTTGTACTTAGCTAATAGAGATACCATGTGTAAAAGTATTATATGAACATGGATAACTCTAATGATCTAGCTTGACTTCATAACTCGTTAGAATAAGCTCATGAAGGGTTCATCAAAGACATAAGCGTATGAGGGGTTCACCAAAGACATAGCTTATAGCTTAACGGAAGATTGACCTTGTTGCAACCTATTACACCACCGTTAGTTGGCCTACCACACTATCTCATGTGAAAGTTACATTACATTGCCTTGTACTTAGCTAATAGAGATAACATGTGTAGAAGTATGATATGAACATGGATAGCTCTAATGATCTAGCTTGACTTCATAACTCGTTAGAATAAGCTCATGAAGGGTTCACCAAAGACATAAGCGTATGAAAGGTTCACCAAAGACATAGCTTATAGATTAACAGAAGATTGACCTTGTTGCAACTTATTACACCACCGTTAGTTGGCATAGCACACTTTCTCATGTGAAAGTTACATTACATTGCCTTGTACTTAGCTAATAGAGATACCATGTGTAAAAGTATTTCATGAACATGGATAGCTCTAATGATCTAGCTTGACTTCATAACTCGTTAGAATAAGCTCATGAAGGGTTCACCAAAGACATAAGCGTATGAAAGGTTCACCAAAGACATAGCTTATAGATTAACAGAAGATTGACCTTGTTGCAACCTATTACACCACCGTTAGTTGGCCTAGCACACTTTCTCATGTGAAAGTTACATTGCATTGCCTTGTACTTAGATAATAGAGATACCATGTGTAAAAGTATTATATGAACATGGATAACTCTAATGATCTAGCTTGACTTTATAACTCGTTAGAATAAGCTCATGAAGGGTTCATTAAAGACTTACGCGTATGAAGGGTTCATCAAAGATATAGCTTATAGCTTAACGGAAGATTGACCTTGTTGCAACCTATTACACCACCGTTAGTTGGCCTACCACACTTTCTCATGTGAAAGTTACATTACATTGCCTTGTACTTAGCTAATAGAGATAACATGTGTAGAAGTATGATATGAACATGGATAGCTCTAATGATCTAGCTTGACTTCATAACTCGTTAGAATAAGCTCATGAAGGGTTCACCAAAGACATAAGCGTATGAAAGGTTCACCAAAGACATAGCTTATAGATTAACAGAAGATTGACCTTGTTGCAACTTATTACACCACCGTTAGTTGGCCTAGCACACTTTCTCATGTGAAAGTTACATTACATTGCCTTGTACTTAGCTAATAGAGATACCATGTGTAAAAGTATTTCATGAACATGGATAGCTCTAATGATCTAGCTTGACTTCATAACTCGTTAGAATAAGCTCATGAAGGGTTCATCAAAGACATAAGCGTATGAAAGGTTCACCATAGACATAGCTTATAGCTTAACGGAAGATTGACCTTGTTGCAACCTATTACACCACAGTTAGTTGGCCTAGCACACTTTCTCATGTGAAAGTTACATTACATTGCCTTGTACTTAGCTAATAGAGATACCATGTGTAAAAGTATTTCATGAACCTGGATAGCTCTAATGATCTAGCTTGACTTCATAACTCGTTAGAATAAGCTCATGAAGGGTTCATCAAAGACATAAGCGTATGAGGGGTTCACCAAAGACATAGCTTATAGATTAACAGAAGATTGACCTTGTTGCAACTTATTACACCACCGTTAGTTGGCCTAGTACACTTTCTCATGTGAAAGTTACATTACATTGCCTTGTACTTAGCTAATAGAGATACCATGTGAAAAAGTATTATATGAACATGGATAGCTCTAATGATTTAGCTTGACTTCATAACTCGTTAGAGTAAACTCATGAAGGGTTCACCAAAGACATATGCGTATGAAAGGTTCACCAAAGACATAGCTTATAGATTAACAGAAGATTGACCTTGTTGCAACCTATTACACCACTGTTAGTTGGCCTAGCATACTTTCTCATGTGAAAGTTACATTGCATTGCCTTGTACTTAGCTAATAGAGATACCATGTGTAAAAGTATTATATGAACATGGATAACTCTAATGATCTAGCTTGACTTCATAACTCGTTAGAATAAGCTCATGAAGGGTTCATCAAAGACATAAGCGTATGAGGGGTTCACCAAAGACATAGCTTATAGCTTAACGGAAGATTGACCTTGTTGCAACCTATTACACCACAGTTAGTTGGCCTAGCACACTTTCTCATGTGAAAGTTACATTACATTGCCTTATACTTAGCTAATAGAGATACCATGTGTAAAAGTATTTCATGAACATGGATAGCTCTAATGATCTAGCTTGACTTCATAACTCGTTAGAATAAGCTCATGAAGGGTTCATCAAAGACATAAGCGTATGAGGGGTTCACCAAAGACATAGCTTATAGCTTAACGGAAGATTGACCTTGTTGCAACCTATTACACCACCGTTAGTTGGCCTACCACACTTTCTCATGTGAAAGTTACATTACATTGCCTTGTACTTAGCTAATAGAGATAACATGTGTAGAAGTATGATATGAACATGGATAGCTCTAATGATCTAGCTTGACTTCATAACTCGTTAGAATAAGCTCATGAAGGGTTCACCAAAGACATAAGCGTATGAAAGGTTCACCAAAGACATAGCTTATAGATTAACAGAAGATTGACCTTGTTGCAACTTATTACACCACCGTTAGTTGGCCTAGCACACTTTCTCATGTGAAAGTTACATTACATTGCCTTGTACTTAGCTAATAGAGATACCATGTGTAAAAGTATTTCATGAACATGGATAGCTCTAATGATCTAGCTTGACTTCATAACTCGTTAGAATAAGCTCATGAAGGGTTCATCAAAGACATAAGCGTATGAAAGGTTCACCATAGACATAGCTTATAGCTTAACGGAAGATTGACCTTGTTGCAACCTATTACACCACCGTTAGTTGGCCTACCACAGTTTCTCATGTGAAAGTTACATTACATTGCCTTGTACTTAGCTAATAGAGATACCATATGTAAAAGTATTATATGAACATGGATAGCTCTAATGATCTAGCTTGATTTCATAACTCGTTAGAATAAGCTCATGAAGGGTTCATCAAAGACATAAGCGTATGAAGGGTTCACCAAAGACATAGCTTATAGCTTAACGGAAGATTGACCTTGTTGCAACCTATTACACCACCGTTAGTTTGCCTAGCACACTTTCTCATGTGAAAGTTACATTACATTGCCTTGTACTTAGCTAATAGAGATACCATGTGAAAAAGTATTATATGAACATGGATAGCTCTAATGATTTAGCTTGACTTCATAACTCGTTAGAGTAAACTCATGAAGGGTTCACCAAAGACATATGCGTATGAAAGGTTCACCAAAGACATAGCTTATAGATTAACAGAAGATTGACCTTGTTGCAACCTATTACACCACTGTTAGTTGGCCTAGCATACTTTCTCATGTGAAAGTTACATTGCATTGCCTTGTACTTAGCTAATAGAGATACCATGTGTAAAAGTATTATATGAACATGGATAACTCTAATGATCTAGCTTGACTTCATAACTCGTTAGAATAAGCTCATGAAGGGTTCATCAAAGACATAAGCGTATGAGGGGTTCACCAAAGACATAGCTTATAGCTTAACGGAAGATTGACCTTGTTGCAACCTATTACACCACAGTTAGTTGGCCTAGCACACTTTCTCATGTGAAAGTTACATTACATTGCCTTGTACTTAGCTAATAGAGATACCATGTGTAAAAGTATTTCATGAACATGGATAGCTCTAATGATCTAGCTTGACTTCATAACTCGTTAGAATAAGCTCATGAAGGGTTCATCAAAGACATAAGCGTATGAGGGGTTCACCAAAGACATAGCTTATAGCTTAACGGAAGATTGACCTTGTTGCAACCTATTACACCACCGTTAGTTGGCCTACCACACTTTCTCATGTGAAAGTTACATTACATTGCCTTGTACTTAGCTAATAGAGATACCATGTGTAAAAGTATTATATGAACATGGATAGCTCTAATGATCTAGCTTGACTTCATAACTCGTTAGAGTAAACTCATGAAGGGTTCACCAAAGACATAAGCGTATGAAAGGTTCACCAAAGACATAGCTTATAGATTAACAGAAGATTGACCTTGTTGCAACCTATTACACCACCGTTAGTTGGCCTAGCACACTTTCTCATGTGAAAGTTACATTACATTGCCTTGTACTTAGCTAATAGAGATACCATGTGTAAAAGTATTTTATGAACATGGATAGCTCTAATGATCTAGCTTGACTTCATAACTCGTTAGAATAAGCTCATGAAGGGTTCATCAAAGACATAAGCGTATGAAGGGTTCACCAAAGACATAGCTTATAGGTTAACGGAAGATTGACCTTGTTGCAACCTATTACACCACCGTTAGTTGGCCTACCACACTTTCTCATGTGAAAGTTACATTACATTGCCTTGTACTTAGCTAATAGAGATACCATGTGTAAAAGTATTATATGAACATGGATAGTTCTAAAGATCTTGCTTGACTTCATAACTCGTTAGAATAAGGTCATGAAGGGTTCATCAAAGATATAAGCGTATGAAAGGTTCACCAAAGACATAGCTTATAGATTAACAGAAGATTGACCTTGTTGCAACTTATTACGCCACCGTTAGTTGGCCTAGCACACTTTCTCATGTGAAAGTTACATTACATTGCCTTGTACTTAGCTAATAGAGATACCATGTGTAAAAGTATTATATGAACATGGATAGCTCTAATGATCTAGCTTGATTTCATAACTCGTTAGAATAAGCTCATGAAGGGTTCATCAAAGACATAAGCGTATGAAGGGTTCACCAAAGACATAGCTTATAGCTTAACGGAAGATTGACGTTGTTGCAACCTATTACACCACCGTTAGTTTGTCAAGCACACTTTCTCATGTCAAAGATACATTACATTGCCTTGAACATAGCTAATAGAGATAACATGTGTAAAGTATTATATGAACATGGATAGCTCTAATGATCTAGCTTGATTTCATAACTCGTTAGAATAAGCTCATGAAGGGTTCACCAAAGACATAAGCGTATGAAGGGTTCACCAAAGACATAGCTTATAGCTTAACGGAAGATTGACCTTGTTGCAACCTATTACACCACCGTTAGTTGGCCTAGCACACTTTCTCATGTGAAAGTTACATTACATTGCCTTGTACTTAGCTAATAGAGATACCATGTGAAAAAGTATTATATGAACATGGATAGCTCTAATGATTTAGCTTGACTTCATAACTCGTTAGAGTAAACACATGAAGGGTTCACCAAAGACATAAGCGTATGAAAGGTTCACCAAAGACATAGCTTATAGATTAACAGAAGATTAACCTTGTTGCAACCTATTACACCACCGTTAGTTGGCCTAGCATACTTTCTCATGTGAAAGTTACATTGCATTGCCTTGTACTTAGCTAATAGAGATACCATGTGTAAAAGTATTATATGAACATGGATAACTCTAATGATCTAGCTTGACTTCATAACTCGTTAGAATAAGCTCATGAAGGGTTCATCAAAGACATAAGCGTATGAGGGGTTCACCAAAGAAATAGCTTATAGCTTAACGGAAGATTGACCTTGTTGCAACCTATTACACCACCGTTAGTTGGCCTAGCACACTTTCTCATGTGAAAGTTACATTACATTGCCTTGTACTTAGCTAATAAAGATACCATGTGTAAAAGTATTTCATGAACATGGATAGCTCTAATGATCTAGCTTGACTTCATAACTCGTTAGAATAAGCTCATGAAGGGTTCATCAAAGACATAAGCGTATGAGGGGTTCACCAAAGACATAGCTTATAGCTTAACGGAAGATTGACCTTGTTGCAACCTATTACACCACCGTTAGTTGCCCTACCACACTTTCTCATGTGAAAGTTACATTACATTGCCTTGTACTTAGCTAATAGAGATACCATGTGTAAAAGTATTTCATGAACATGGATAGCTCTAATGATCTAGCTTGACTTCATAACTCGTTAGAATAAGCTCATGAAGGGTTCATCAAAGACATAAGCGTATGAGGGGTTCACCAAAGACATAGCTTATAGCTTAACGGAAGATTGACCTTGTTGCAACCTATTACACCACCGTTAGTTGGCCTACCACACTTTCTCATGTGAAAGTTACATTACATTGCCTTGTACTTAGCTAATAGAGATACCATGTGTAAAAGTATTATATGAACATGGATAGCTCTAATGATCTAGCTTGACTTCATAACTCGTTAGAGTAAACTCATGAAGGGTTCACCAAAGACATAAGCGTATGAAAGGTTCACCAAAGACATAGCTTATAGATTAACAGAAGATTGACCTTGTTGCAACCTATTACACCACCGTTAGTTGGCCTAGCACACTTTCTCATGTGAAAGTTACATTACATTGCCTTGTACTTAGCTAATAGAGATACCATGTGTAAAAGTATTTTATGAACATGGATAGCTCTAATGATCTAGCTTGACTTCATAACTCGTTAGAATAAGCTCATGAAGGGTTCATCAAAGACATAAGCGTATGAAGGGTTCACCAAAGACATAGCTTATAGGTTAACGGAAGATTGACCTTGTTGCAACCTATTACACCACCGTTAGTTGGCCTACCACACTTTCTCATGTGAAAGTTACATTACATTGCCTTATACTTAGCTAATAGAGATACCATGTGTAAAAGTATTATATGAACATGGATAGCTCTAAAGATCTTGCTTGACTTCATAACTCGTTAGAATAAGGTCATGAAGGGTTCATCAAAGATATAAGCGTATGAAAGGTTCACCAAAGACATAGCTTATAGATTAACAGAAGATTGACCTTGTTGCAACTTATTACGCCACCGTTAGTTGGCCTAGCACACTTTCTCATGTGAAAGTTACATTACATTGCCTTGTACTTAGCTAATAGAGATACCATGTGTAAAAGTATTATATGAACATGGATAGCTCTAATGATCTAGCTTGATTTCATAACTCGTTAGAATAAGCTCATGAAGGGTTCATCAAAGACATAAGCGTATGAAGGGTTCACCAAAGACATAGCTTATAGCTTAACGGAAGATTGACGTTGTTGCAACCTATTACACCACCGTTAGTTTGTCAAGCACACTTTCTCATGTCAAAGATACATTACATTGCCTTGAACATAGCTAATAGAGATAACATGTGTAAAGTATTATATGAACATGGATAGCTCTAATGATCTAGCTTGATTTCATAACTCGTTAGAATAAGCTCATGAAGGGTTCACCAAAGACATAAGCGTATGAAGGGTTCACCAAAGACATAGCTTATAGCTTAACGGAAGATTGACCTTGTTGCAACCTATTACACCACCGTTAGTTGGCCTAGCACACTTTCTCATGTGAAAGTTACATTACATTGCCTTGTACTTAGCTAATAGAGATACCATGTGAAAAAGTATTATATGAACATGGATAGCTCTAATGATTTAGCTTGACTTCATAACTCGTTAGAGTAAACACATGAAGGGTTCACCAAAGACATAAGCGTATGAAAGGTTCACCAAAGACATAGCTTATAGATTAACAGAAGATTAACCTTGTTGCAACCTATTACACCACCGTTAGTTGGCCTAGCATACTTTCTCATGTGAAAGTTACATTGCATTGCCTTGTACTTAGCTAATAGAGATACCATGTGTAAAAGTATTATATGAACATGGATAACTCTAATGATCTAGCTTGACTTCATAACTCGTTAGAATAAGCTCATGAAGGGTTCATCAAAGACATAAGCGTATGAGGGGTTCACCAAAGACATAGCTTATAGCTTAACGGAAGATTGACCTTGTTGCAACCTATTACACCACAGTTAGTTGGCCTAGCACACTTTCTCATGTGAAAGTTACATTACATTGCCTTGTACTTAGCTAATAGAGATACCATGTGTAAAAGTATTTCATGAACATGGATAGCTCTAATGATCTAGCTTGACTTCATAACTCGTTAGAATAAGCTCATGAAGGGTTCATCAAAGACATAAGCGTATGAGGGGTTCACCAAAGACATAGCTTATAGCTTAACGGAAGATTGACCTTGTTGCAACCTATTACACCACCGTTAGTTGCCCTACCACACTTTCTCATGTGAAAGTTACATTACATTGCCTTGTACTTAGCTAATAGAGATACCATGTGTAAAAGTATTATATGAACATGGATAGCTCTAATGATCTAGCTTGACTTCATAACTCGTTAGAGTAAACTCATGAAGGGTTCACCAAAGACATAAGCGTATGAAAGGTTCACCAAAGACATAGCTTATAGATTAACAGAAGATTGACCTTGTTGCAACCTATTACACCACCGTTAGTTGGCCTAGCACACTTTCTCATGTGAAAGTTACATTACATTGCCTTGTACTTAGCTAATAGAGATACCATGTGTAAAAGTATTATATGAACATGGATAGCTCTAATGATCTAGCTTGACTTCATAACTCGTTAGAATAAGCTCATGAAGGGTTCATCAAAGACATAAGCGTATGAAGGGTTCACCAAAGACATAGCTTATAGGTTAACGGAAGATTGACCTTGTTGCAACCTATTACACCACCGTTAGTTGGCCTACCACACTTTCTCATGTGAAAGTTACATTACATTGCCTTGTACTTAGCTAATAGAGATACCATGTGTAAAAGTATTATATGAACATGGATAGCTCTAAAGATCTTGCTTGACTTCATAACTCGTTAGAATAAGGTCATGAAGGGTTCATCAAAGACATAAGCGTATATAAGGTTCACCAAAGACATAGCTTATAGATTAACAGAAGATTGACCTTGTTGCAACTTATTACGCCACCGTTAGTTGGCCTAGCACACTTTCTCATGTGAAAGTTACATTACATTGCCTTGTACTTAGCTAATAGAGATACCATGTGTAAAAGTATTTCATGAACATGGATAGCTCTAATGATCTAGCTTGACTTCATAACTCGTTAGAATAAGCTCATGAAGGGTTCATCAAAGACATAAGCGTATAAGGGGTTCACCAAAGACATAGCTTATAGATTAACGGAAGATTGACCTTGTTGCAACCTATTACACCACCGTTAGTTGGCCTAGCACACTTTCTCATGTGAAAGTTACATTGCATTGCCTTGTACTTAGATAATAGAGATACCATGTGTAAAAGTATTATATGAACATGGATAACTCTAATGATCTAGCTTGACTTCATAACTCGTTAGAATAAGCTCATGAAGGGTTCATCAAAGACATAAGCGTATGAGGGGTTCACCAAAGACATAGCTTATAGATTAACAGAAAATTGACCTTGTTGCAACCTATTACACCACCATTATTTGGCCTAGCACACTTTCTCATGTGAAAGTTACATTACATTGCCTTGTACTTAGCTAATAGAGATAACATGTGTAGAAGTATGATATGAACATGGATAGCTCTAATGATCTACCTTGACTTCATAACTCGTTAGAATAAGCTCATGAAGGGTTCACCAAAGACATAAGCGTATAAAGGGTTCACCAAAGACATAGCTTATAGATTAACAGAAGATTGACCTTGTTGCAACTTATTACACCACCGTTAGTTGGCCTAGCACACTTTCTCATGTGAAAGTTACATTACATTGCCTTGTACTTAGCTAATAGAGATACCATGTGTAAAAGTATTATATGAACATGGATAGCTCTAATGATCTAGCTTGACTTCATAACTCGTTAGAGTAAACTCATGAAGGGTTCACCAAAGACATAAGCGTATGAAAGGTTCACCAAAGACATAGCTTATAGATTAACAGAAGATTGACCTTGTTGCAACCTATTACACCACCGTTAGTTGGCCTAGCACACTTTCTCATGTGAAAGTTACATTACATTGCCTTGTACTTAGCTAATAGAGATACCATGTGTAAAAGTATTATATGAACATGGATAGCTCTAATGATCTAGCTTGACTTCATAACTCGTTAGAATAAGCTCATGAAGGGTTCATCAAAGACATAAGCGTATGAAGGGTTCACCAAAGACATAGCTTATAGGTTAACGGAAGATTGACCTTGTTTCAACCTATTACACCACCGTTAGTTGGCCTACCACACTTTCTCATGTGAAAGTTACATTACATTGCCTTGTACTTAGCTAATAGAGATACCATGTGTAAAAGTATTATATGAACATGGATAGCTCTAAAGATCTTGCTTGACTTCATAACTCGTTAGAATAAGGTCATGAAGGGTTCATCAAAGACATAAGCGTATATAAGGTTCACCAAAGACATAGCTTATAGATTAACAGAAAATTGACCTTGTTGCAACCTATTACACCACCGTTAGTTGGCCTAGCACACTTTCTCATGTGAAAGTTACATTACATTGCCTTGTACTTAGCTAATAGAGATACCATGTGTAAAAGTATTATATGAACATGGATAGCTCTAATGATCTAGCTTGACTTCATAACTCGTTAGAATAAGCTCATGAAGGGTTCATCAAAGACATAAGCGTATGAAGGGTTCACCAAAGACATAGCTTATAGGTTAACGGAAGATTGACCTTGTTGCAACCTATTACACCACCGTTAGTTGGCCTACCACACTTTCTCATGTGAAAGTTACATTACATTGCCTTGTACTTAGCTAATAGAGATACCATGTGTAAAAGTATTATATGAACATGGATAGCTCTAAAGATCTTGCTTGACTTCATAACTCGTTAGAATAAGGTCATGAAGGGTTCATCAAAGACATAAGCGTATATAAGGTTCACCAAAGACATAGCTTATAGATTAACAGAAGATTGACCTTGTTGCAACTTATTACGCCACCGTTAGTTGGCCTAGCACACTTTCTCATGTGAAAGTTACATTACATTGCCTTGTACTTAGCTAATAGAGATACCATGTGTAAAAGTATTTCATGAACATGGATAGCTCTAATGATCTAGCTTGACTTCATAACTAGTTAGAATAAGCTCATGAAGGGTTCATCAAAGACATAAGCGTATGAGGGGTTCACCAAAGACATAGCTTATAGCTTAACGGAAGATTGACCTTGTTGCAACCTATTACACCACCGTTAGTTGGCCTACCACACTTTCTCATGTGAAAGTTACATTACATTGCCTTGTACTTAGCTAATAGAGATAACATGTGTAGAAGTATGATATGAACATGGATAGCTCTAATGATCTAGCTTGACTTCATAACTCGTTAGAATAAGCTCATGAAGGGTTCACCAAAGACATAAGCGTATGAAAGGTTCACCAAAGACATAGCTTATAGATTAACAGAAGATTGACCTTGTTGCAACCTATTACACCACCTTTAGTTGGCCTAGCACACTTTCTCATGTGAAAGTTACATTGCATTGCCTTGTACTTAGCTAATAGAGATACCATGTGTAAAAGTATTATATGAACATGGATAACTCTAATGATCTAGCTTGACTTCATAACTCGTTAGAATAAGCTCATGAAGGGTTCATCAAAGACATAAGCGTATGAACGGTTCACCAAAGACATAGCTTATAGCTTAACGGAAGATTGACCTTGTTGCAACCTATTACACCACCGTTAGTTGGCCTAGCACACTTTCTCATGTGAAAGTTACATTACATTGCCTTGTACTTAGCTAATAGAGATAACATGTGTAGAAGTATGATATGAACATGGATAGCTCTAATGATCTAGCTTGATTTCATAACTCGTTAGAATAAGCTCATGAAGGGTTCATCAAAGACATAAGCGTATGAAGGGTTCACCAACGACATAGCTTATAGCTTAACGGAAGATGACCTTGTTGCAACCTATTACACCACCGTTAGTTGGCCTACCACACTTTCTCATGTGAAAGTTACATTACATTGCCTTGTACTTAGCTAATAGAGATAACATGTGTAGAAGTATGATATGAACATGGATAGCTCTAATCATCTAGCTTGACTTCATAACTCGTTAGAATAAGCTCATGAAGGGTTCACCAAAGACATAGCTTATAGATTAACAGAAGATTGACCTTGTTGCAACTTATTACACCACCGTTAATTGGCCTAGCACACTTTCTCATGTGAAAGTTACATTACATTGCCTTGTACTTAGCTAATAGAGATACCATGTGTAAAAGTATTATATGAACATGGATAGCTCTAATGATCTAGCTTGACTTCATAACTCGTTAGAGTAAGCTCATGAAGGGTTCACGAAAGACATAAGCGTATGAAAGGTTCACCAAAGACATTGCTTATAGATTAACAGAAGATTGACCTTGTTGCAACCTATTACACCACCGTTAGTTGGCCTACCACACTTTCTCATGTGAAAGTTACATTGCATTGCCTTGTACTTAGCTAATAGAGATACCATGTGTAAAAGTATTATATGAACATGGATAACTCTAATGATCTAGCTTGACTTCATAACTCGTTAGAATAAGCTCATGAAGGGTTCATCAAAGACATAAGCGTATGAGGGGTTCACCAAAGACATAGCTTATAGCTTAACGGAAGATTGACCTTGTTGCAACCTATTACACCACCGTTAGTTGGGCGACCACACTTTCTCATGTGAAAGTTACATTACATTGCCTTGTACTTAGCTAATAGAGATAACATGTGTAGAAGTATGATATGAACATGGATAGCTCTAATGATCTAGCTTGACTTCATAACTCGTTAGAATAAGCTCATGAAGGGTTCACCAAAGACATAAGCGTATAAAGGGTTCACCAAAGACATAGCTTATAGATTAACAGAAGATTGACCTTGTTGCAACTTATTACACCACCGTTAGTTGGCCTAGCACACTTTCTCATGTGAAAGTTACATTACATTGCCTTGTACTTAGCTAATAGAGATACCATGTGTAAAAGTATTATATGAACATGGATAGCTCTAATGATCTAGCTTGATTTCATAACTCATTAGAATAAGCTCATGAAGGGTTCATCAAAGACATAAGCGTATGAAGGGTTCACCAAAGACATAGCTTATAGGTTAACGGAAGATTGACCTTGTTGCAACCTATTACACCATAGTTAGTTGGCCTAGCACACTTTCTCATGTGAAAGTTACATTACATTGCCTTGTACTTAGCTAATAGAGATACCATGTGTAAAAGTATTATATGAACATGGATAGCTCTAATGATCTAGCTTGACTTCATAACTCGTTAGAATAAGCTCATGAAGGGTTCATCAAAGACATAAGCGTATGAGGGGTTCACCAAAGACATAGCTTATAGCTTAACGAAAGATTGACCTTGTTGCAACCTATTACACCACTGTTAGTTGGCCTACCACACTTTCTCATGTGAAAGTTACTTTACATTGCCTTGTACTTAGCTAATAGAGATAACATGTGTAGAAGTATGATATGAACATGGATAGCTCTAATGATCTAGCTTGACTTCATAACTCGTTAGAATAAGCTCATGAAGGGTTCACCAAAGACATAAGCGTATAAAGGGTTCACCAAAGACATAGCTTACAGATTAACAGAAGATTGACCTTGTTGCAACTTATTACACCACCGTTAGTTGGCCTAGCACACTATCTCATGTGAAAGTTACATTACATTGCCTTGTACTTAGCTAATAGAGATACCATGTGTAGAAGTATTATATGAACATGGATATCTCTAATGATCTAGCTTGATTTCATAACTCGTTAGAATAAGCTCATGAAGGGTTCACCAAAGACATAAGCGTATAAAGGGTTCACCAAAGACATAGCTTATAGATTAACAGAAGATTGACCTTGTTGCAACCTATTACACCACCGTTAGTTGGCCTAGCACACTTTCTCATGTGAAAGTTACATTGCATTGCCTTGTACTTAGCTAATAGAGATACCATGTGTAAAAGTATTATATGAACATGGATAACTCTAATGATCTAGGTTGACTTCATAACTCGTTAGAATAAGCTCATGAAGGGTTCACCAAAGACATAAGCGTATGAAGGGTTCACCAAAGATATAGCTTATAGCTTAACGGAAGATTGACCTTGTTGCAACCTATTACACCACCGTTAGTTGGCCTACCACACTTTCTCATGTGAAAGTTACATTACATTGCCTTGTACTTAGCTAATAGGGATAACATGTGTAGAAGTATGATATGAACATGGATAGCTCTAATGATCTAGCTTGACTTCATAACTCGTTAGAATAAGCTCATGAAGGGTTCACCAAAGACATAAGCGTATAAAGGGTTCACCAAAGACATAGCTTACAGATTAACAGAAGATTGACCTTGTTGCAACTTATTACACCACCGTTAGTTGGCCTAGCACACTTTCTCATGTGAAAGTTACATTACATTGCCTTGTACTTAGCTAATAGAGATACGATGTGTAAAAGTATTATATGAACATGGATAGCTCTAATGATCTAGCTTGATTTCATAACTCGTTAGAATAAGCTCATGAAGGGTTCATCAAAGACATAAGCGTATGAAGGGTTCACCAAAGACATAGCTTATAGGTTAACGAAAGATTGACCTTGTTGCAACCTATTACACCATAGTTAGTTGGCCTAGCACACTTTCTCATGTGAAAGTTAAATTACATTGCCTTGTACTTAGCTAATAGAGATACCATGTGTAAAAGTATTATATGAACATGGATAGCTCTAATGATCTAGCTTGACTTCATAACTCGTTAGAGTAAACTCATGAAGGGTTCACCAAAGACATAAGCGTATGAAAGGTTCACCAAAGACATAGCTTATAGATTAACGGAAGATCGACCTTGTTGCAACCTATTACACCATAGTTAGTTGGCCTAGCACACTTTCTCATGTGAAAGTTACATTACATTGCCTTGTACTTAGCTAATAGAGATACCATGTGTAAAAGTATTTCATGAACATGGATAGCTCTAATGATCTAGCTTGACTTCATAATTCGTTAGAATAAGCTCATGAAGGGTTCATCAAAGACATAAGCGTATGAGGGGTTCACCAAAGACATAGCTTATAGCTTAACGGAAGATTGACCTTGTTGCAACCTATTACGCCACCGTTAGTTGGCCTACCACACTTTCTCATGTGAAAGTTACATTACATTGCCTTGTACTTAGCTAATAGAGATACCATGTGTAAAAGTATTATATGAACATGGATAGCTCTAATGATCTAGCTTGACTTCATAACTCGTTAGAGTAAACTCATGAAGGGTTCACCAAAGACATAAGCGAATGAAAGGTTCACCAATGACATAGCTTATAGATTAACAGAAGATTGACCTTGTTGCAACCTATTACACCACCGTTAGTTGGCCTAGCACACTTTCTCATGTGAAAGTTACATTACATTGCCTTGTACTTAGCTAATAGAGATACCATGTGTAAAAGTATTATATGAACATGGATAGCTCTAATGATCTAGCTTGATTTCATAACTCGTTAGAATAAGCTCATGAAGGGTTCACCAAAGACATAAGCGTATAAAGGGTTCACCAAAGACATAGCTTATAGATTAACAGAAGATTGACCTTCTTGCAACTTATTACACCACCGTTAGTTGGCCTAGCACACTTTCTCATGTGAAAGTTACATTACATTGCCTTGTACTTAGCTAATAGAGATACCATGTGTAAAAGTATTATATGAACATGGATAGCTCTAATGATCTAGCTTGATTTCATAACTCGTTAGAATAAGCTCATGAAGGGTTCACCAAAGACATAAGCGTATAAAGGGTTCACCAAAGACATAGCTTATAGATTAACAGAAGATTGACCTTGTTGCAACTTATTACACCACCGTTAGTTGGCCTAGCACACTTTCTCATGTGAAAGTTACATTACATTGCCTTGTACTTAGCTAATAGAGATACCATGTGTAAAAGTATTATATGAACATGGATAGCTCTAATGATCTAGCTTGACTTCATAACTCGTTAGAGTAAACTCATGAAGGGTTCACCAAAGACATAACCGTATGAAAGGTTCACCAAAGACATAGCTTATAGATTAACAGAAGATTGACGTTGTTGCAACCTATTACACCACCGTTAGTTGGCCTACCACACTTTCTCATGTGAAAGTTACATTGCATTGCCTTGTACTTAGCTAATAGAGATACCATGTGTAAAAGTATTATATGAACATGGATAACTCTAATGATCTAGCTTGACTTCATAACTCGTTAGAATAAGCTCATGAAGGGTTCATCAAAGACATACGCGTATGAAGGGTTCATCAAAGATATAACTTATAGCTTAACGGAAGATTGACCTTGTTGCAACCTATTACACCACCGTTAGTTGGCCTACCACACTTTCTCATGTGAAATTTACATTACATTGCCTTGTACTTAGCTAATAGAGATAACATGTGTAGAAGTATGATATGAACATGGATAGCTCTAATGATCTAGCTTGACTTCATAACTCGTTAGAATAAGCTCATGAAGGGTTCACCAAAGACATAAGCGTATGAAAGGTTCACCAAAGACATAGCTTATAGATTAACAGAAGATTGACCTTGTTGCAACCTATTACACCACCTTTAGTTGGCCTAGCACACTTTCTCATGTGAAAGTTACATTGCATTGCCTTGTACTTAGCTAATAGAGATACCATGTGTAAAAGTATTATATGAACATGGATAACTCTAATGATCTAGCTTGACTTCATAACTCGTTAGAATAAGCTCATGAAGGGTTCATCAAAGACATAAGCGTATGAACGGTTCACCAAAGACATAGCTTATAGCTTAACGGAAGATTGACCTTGTTGCAACCTATTACACCACCGTTAGTTGGCCTAGCACACTTTCTCATGTGAAAGTTACATTACATTGCCTTGTACTTAGCTAATAGAGATAACATGTGTAGAAGTATGATATGAACATGGATAGCTCTAATGATCTAGCTTGATTTCATAACTCGTTAGAATAAGCTCATGAAGGGTTCATCAAAGACATAAGCGTATGAAGGGTTCACCAACGACATAGCTTATAGCTTAACGGAAGATGACCTTGTTGCAACCTATTACACCACCGTTAGTTGGCCTACCACACTTTCTCATGTGAAAGTTACATTACATTGCCTTGTACTTAGCTAATAGAGATAACATGTGTAGAAGTATGATATGAACATGGATAGCTCTAATCATCTAGCTTGACTTCATAACTCGTTAGAATAAGCTCATGAAGGGTTCACCAAAGACATAAGCGTATGAAGGGTTCATCAAAGATATAGCTTATAGGTTAACGGAAGATTGACCTTGTTGCAACCTATTACACCATAGTTAGTTGGCCTAGGACACTTTCTCATGTGAAAGTTACATTACATTGCCTTGTACTTAGCTAATAGAGATACCATGTGAAAAAGTATTATATGAAAATGGATAGCTCTAATGATCTAGCTTGACTTCATAACTCGTTAGAATAAGCTCATGAAGGGTTCACCAAAGACATAAGCGTATGAAAGGTTCAACAAAGACATAGCTTATAGCTTAACGGAAGATTGACCTTGTTGCAACCTATTACACCACCGTTAGTTGGCCTACCACACTTTCTCATGTGAAATTTACATTACATTGCCTTGTACTTAGCTAATAGAGATAACATGTGTAGAAGTATGATATGAACATGGATAGCTCTAATGATCTAGCTTGACTTCATAACTCGTTAGAGTAAACTCATGAAGGGTTCACCAAAGACATAAGCGTATGAAAGGTTCACCAAAGACATAGCTTATAGATTAACGGAAGATTGACCTTGTTGCAACCTATTACACCACAGTTAGTTGGCCTAGCACACTTTCTCATGTGAAAGTTACATTACATTGCCTTGTACTTAGCTAATAGAGATAACATGTGTAAAAGTATTATATGAACATGGATAGCTCTAATGATTTAGCTTGACTTCATAACTTGTTAGAGTAAACTCATGAAGGGTTCACCAAAGACATAAGCGTATGAAAGGTTCACCAAAAACTTAGCTTATAGATTAACAGAAGATTGACCTTGTTGCAACCTATTACACCACTGTTAGTTGGCCTAGCACACTTTCTCATGTGAAATTTACATTGCATTGCCTTGTACTTAGCTAATAGAGATACCATGTGTAAAAGTATTATATGAACATGGATAGCTGTAATGATCTAGCTTGATTTCATAAGTCTTTAGAATAAGCTCATGAAGGGTTCACCAAAGACATAAGCGTATGAAGGGTTCACCAAAGATATAGCTTATAGCTTAACGGAAGATTGACCTTGTTGCAACCTATTACACCACCGTTAGTTGGCCTACCACACTTTCTCATGTGAAAGTTACATTACATTGCCTTGTACTTAGCTAATAGAGATAACATGTATAGAAGTATGATATGAACATGGATAGCTCTAATGATCTAGCTTGACTTCATAACTCGTTAGAATAAGCTCATGAAGGGTTCACCAAAGACATAAGCGTATAAAGGGTTCACCAAAGACATAGCTTATAGATTAACAGAAGATTGACCTTGTTGCAACTTATTACACCACCGTTAGTTGGCCTAGCACACTTTCTTATGTGAAAGTTACATTACATTGCCTTGTACTTAGCTAATAGAGATACCATGTGTAAAGGTATTATATGAACATGGATAACTCTAATGATCTTGCTTGACTTCATAACTCGTTAGAATAAGCTCATGAAGGGTTCATCAAAGACATAAGCGTATGAGGGGTTCACCAAAGACATAGCTTATAGCTTAACGGAAGATTGACCTTGTTGCAACCTATTACACCACCGTTAGTTGGCCTAGCACACTTTCTCATGTGAAAGTTACATTACATTGCCTTGTACTTAGCTAATAGAGATACCATGTGAAAAAGTATTATATGAACATGGATAGCTCTAATGATTTAGCTTGACTTCATAACTCGTTAGAGTAAACTCATGAAGGGTTCACCAAAGACATAAGCGTATGAAAGGTTCACCAAAAACTTAGCTTATAGATTAACAGAAGATTGACCTTGTTGCAACCTATTACACCACCGTTAGTTGGCCTAGCACACTTTCTCATGTGAAAGTTACATTTCATTGCCTTGTACTTAGCTAATAGAGATACCATGTGTAAAAGTATGATATGAACATGGATAGCTCTAATGATCTAGCTTGACTTCATAACTCGTTAGAATAAGCTCATGAAGGGTTCACCAAAGACATAAGCGTATAAAGGGTTCACCAAAGACATTGCTTATAGATTAACAGAAGATTAACCTTGTTGCAACCTATTACACCACCGTTAGTTGGCCTAGCACACTTTCTCATGTGAAAGTTACATTACATTGCCTTGTACTTAGCTAATAGAGATACCATGTGTAAGAGTATTATATGAACATGGATAGCTCTAATGATCTAGCTTGATTTCATAACTCGTTAGAATAAGCTCATGAAGGGTTCATCAAAGACATAAGCGTATGAAGGGTTCATCAAAGATATAGCTTATAGGTTAACGGAAGATTGACCTTGTTGCAACCTATTACACCATAGTTAGTTGGCCTAGGACACTTTCTCATGTGAAAGTTACATTACATTGCCTTGTACTTAGCTAATAGAGATACCATGTGAAAAAGTATTATATGAAAATGGATAGCTCTAATGATCTAGCTTGACTTCATAACTCGTTAGAATAAGCTCATGAAGGGTTCACCAAAGACATAAGCGTATGAAAGGTTCAACAAAGACATAGCTTATAGCTTAACGGAAGATTGACCTTGTTGCAACCTATTACACCACCGTTAGTTGGCCTACCACACTTTCTCATGTGAAATTTACATTACATTGCCTTGTACTTAGCTAATAGAGATAACATGTGTAGAAGTATGATATGAACATGGATAGCTCTAATGATCTAGCTTGACTTCATAACTCGTTAGAGTAAACTCATGAAGGGTTCACCAAAGACATAAGCGTATGAAAGGTTCACCAAAGACATAGCTTATAGATTAACGGAAGATTGACCTTGTTGCAACCTATTACACCATAGTTAGTTGGCCTAGCACACTTTCTCATGTGAAAGTTACATTACATTGCCTTGTACTTAGCTAATAGAGATAACATGTGTAAAAGTATTATATGAACATGGATAGCTCTTATGATTTAGCTTGACTTCATAACTTGTTAGAGTAAACTCATGAAGGGTTCACCAAAGACATAAGCGTATGAAAGGTTCACCAAAAACTTAGCTTATAGATTAACAGAAGATTGACCTTGTTGCAACCTATTACACCACTGTTAGTTGGCCTAGCACACTTTCTCATGTGAAATTTACATTGCATTGCCTTGTACTTAGCTAATAGAGATACCATGTGTAAAAGTATTATATGAACATGGATAGCTGTAATGATCTAGCTTGATTTCATAAGTCTTTAGAATAAGCTCATGAAGGGTTCACCAAAGACATAAGCGTATGAAGGGTTCACCAAAGATATAGCTTATAGCTTAACGGAAGATTGACCTTGTTGCAACCTATTACACCACCGTTAGTTGGCCTACCACACTTTCTCATGTGAAAGTTACATTACATTGCCTTGTACTTAGCTAATAGAGATAACATGTGTAGAAGTATGATATGAACATGGATAGCTCTAATGATCTAGCTTGACTTCATAACTCGTTAGAATAAGCTCATGAAGGGTTCACCAAAGACATAAGCGTATAAAGGGTTCACCAAAGACATAGCTTATAGATTAACAGAAGATTGACCTTGTTGCAACTTATTACACCACCGTTAGTTGGCCTAGCACACTTTCTTATGTGAAAGTTACATTACATTGCCTTGTACTTAGCTAATAGAGATACCATGTGTAAAGGTATTATATGAACATGGATAACTCTAATGATCTTGCTTGACTTCATAACTCGTTAGAATAAGCTCATGAAGGGTTCATCAAAGACATAAGCGTATGAGGGGTTCACCAAAGACATAGCTTATAGCTTAACGGAAGATTGACCTTGTTGCAACCTATTACACCACCGTTAGTTGGCCTAGCACACTTTCTCATGTGAAAGTTACATTACATTGCCTTGTACTTAGCTAATAGAGATACCATGTGAAAAAGTATTATATGAACATGGATAGCTCTAATGATTTAGCTTGACTTCATAACTCGTTAGAGTAAACTCATGAAGGGTTCACCAAAGACATAAGCGTATGAAAGGTTCACCAAAAACTTAGCTTATAGATTAACAGAAGATTGACCTTGTTGCAACCTATTACACCACCGTTAGTTGGCCTAGCACACTTTCTCATGTGAAAGTTACATTTCATTGCCTTGTACTTAGCTAATAGAGATACCATGTGTAAAAGTATTATATGAACATGGATAACTCTAATGATCTAGCTTGACTTCATAACTCGTTAGAATAAGCTCATGAAGGGTTCATCAAAGACATAAGCGTATGAGGGGTTCACCAAAGACATAGCTTATAGCTTAACGGAAGATTGACCTTGTTGCAACCTATTACACCACCGTTAGTTGGCCTACCACACTTTCTCATGTGAAAGTTACATTACATTGCCTTGTACTTAGCTAATAGAGATAACATGTGTAGAAGTATGATATGAACATGGATAGCTCTAATGATCTAGCTTGACTTCATAACTCGTTAGAATAAGGTCATGAAGGGTTCACCCAAGACATAAGCGTATGAAAGGTTCACCAAAGACATAGCTTATAGATTAACAGAAGATTGACCTTGTTGCAACTTATTACACCATCGTTAGTTGGCCTAGCACACTTTCTCATGTGAAAGGTACATTACATTGCCTTGTACTTAGCTAATAGAGATACCATGTGTAAAAGTATTATATGAACATGGATAACTCTAATGATCTTGCTTGACTTCATAACTCGTTAGAATAAGCTCATGAAGGGTTCATCAAAGACATAAGCGTATGAGGGGTTCACCAAAGACATAGCTTATAGCTTAACGGAAGATTGACCTTGTTGCAACCTATTACACCACCGTTAGTTGGCCTAGCACACTTTCTCATGTGAAAGTTACATTACATTGCCTTGTACTTAGCTAATAGAGATACCATGTGAAAAAGTATTATATGAACATGGATAGCTCTAATGATTTAGCTTGACTTCATAACTCGTTAGAGTAAACTCATGAAGGGTTCACCAAAGACATAAGCGTATGAAAGGTTCACCAAAAACTTAGCTTATAGATTAACAGAAGATTGACCTTATTGCAACCTATTACACCACCGTTAGTTGGCCTAGCACACTTTCTCATGTGAAAGTTACATTGCATTGCCTTGTACTTAGCTAATAGAGATACCATGTGTAAAAGTATTATATGAACATGGATAACTCTAATGATCTAGCTTGACTTCATAACTCGTTAGAATAAGCTCATGAAGGGTTCATCAAAGACATAAGTGTATGAGGGGTTCACCAAAGACATAGCTTATAGCTTAACGGAAGATTGACCTTGTTGCAACCTATTACACCACCGTTAGTTGGCTTACCACACTTTCTCATGTGAAAGTTACATTACATTGCCTTGTACTTAGCTAATAGAGATAAAATGTGTAGAAGTATGATATGAACATGGATAGCTCTAATGATCTAGCTTGACTTCATAACTCGTTAGAATAAGGTCATGAAGGGTTCACCCAAGACATAAGCGTATGAAAGGTTCACCAAAGACATAGCTTATAGATTAACAGAAGATTGACCTTGTTGCAACTTATTACACCATCGTTAGTTGGCCTAGCACACTTTCTCATGTGAAAGGTACATTACATTGCCTTGTACTTAGCTAATAGAGATACCATGTGTAAAAGTATTATATGAACATGGATAGCTCTAATGATCTAGCTTGATTTCATAACTTGTTAGAATAAGCTCATGAAGGGTTCATCAAAGACATAAGCGTATGAAGGGTTCACCAAAGACATAGCTTATAGGTTAACGGAAGATTGACCTTGTTGCAACTTATTACACCACCGTTAGTTGGCCTAGCACACTTTCTCATGTGAAAGTTACATTACATTGCCTTGTACTTAGCTAATAGAGATACCATGTGTAAAAGTATTATATGAACATGGATAGCTCTAATGATCTAGCTTGATTTCATAACTCGTTAGAATAAGCTCATGAAGGGTTCATCAAAGACATAAGCGTATGAAGGGTTCACCAAAGACATAGCTTATAGGTTAACGAAAGATTGACCTTGTTGCAACCTATTACACCATAGTTAGTTGGCCTAGCACACTTTCTCATGTGAAAATTACATTACATTGCCTTGTACTTAGCTAATAGAGATACCATGTGTAGAAGTATGATATGAACATGGATAGCTCTAATGATCTACCTTGACTTCATAACTCGTTAGAATAAGCTCATGAAGGGTTCACCAAAGACATAAGCGTATGAAGGGTTCATCAAAGATATAGCTTATAGCTTAACGGAAGATTGACTTTGTTGCAACATATTACACCACCGTTAGTTGGCCTACCACACTTTCTCATGTGAAAGTTACATTACATTGCCTTGTACTTAGCTAATAGAGATAACATGTGTAGAAGTATGATATGAACATGGATAGCTCTAATGATCTAGCTTGACTTCATAACTCGTTAGAATAAGGTCATGAAGGGTTCACCCAGGACATAAGCGTATGAAAGGTTCACCAAAGATATAGCTTATAGATTAACAGAAGATTGACCTTGTTGCAACTTATTACACCATCGTTAGTTGGCCTAGCACACTTTCTCATGTGAAAGTTACATTACATTGCCTTGTACTTAGCTAATAGAGATACCATGTGTAAAAGTATTATATGAACATGGATAGCTCTAATGATCTAGCTTGATTTCATAACTTGTTAGAATAAGCTCATGAAGGGTTCATCAAAGACATAAGCGTATGAAGGGTTCACCAAAGACATAGCTTATAGGTTAACGGAAGATTGACCTTGTTGCAACTTATTACACCACCGTTAGTTGGCCTAGCACACTTTCTCATGTGAAAGTTACATTACATTGCCTTGTACTTAGCTAATAGAGATACCATGTGTAAAAGTATTATATGAACATGGATAGCTCTAATGATCTAGCTTGATTTCATAACTCGTTAGAATAAGCTCATGAAGGGTTCATCAAAGACATAAGCGTATGAAGGGTTCACCAAAGACATAGCTTATAGGTTAAAAAAGGATTGACCTTGTTGCAACCTATTACACCATAGTTAGTTGGCCTAGCACACTTTCTCATGTGAAAATTACATTACATTGCCTTGTACTTAGCTAATAGAGATACCATGTGTAGAAGTATGATATGAACATGGATAGCTCTAATGATCTACCTTGACTTCATAACTCGTTAGAATAAGCTCATGAAGGGTTCACCAAAGACATAAGCGTATGAAGGGTTCATCAAAGATATAGCTTATAGCTTAACGGAAGATTGACTTTGTTGCAACCTATTACACCACTGTTAGTTGGCCTACCACACTTTCTCATGTGAAAGTTACATTACATTGCCTTGTACTTAGCTAATAGAGATACCATGTGTAGAAGTATGATATGAACATGGATAGCTCTAATGATCTAGCTTGACTTCATAACTCGTTAGAATAAGCTCATGAAGGGTTTACCAAAGACATAAGCGTATGAAAGGTTCATCAAACACATAGCTTATAGATTAACAGAAGATTGACCTTGTTGCAACTTATTACACCATCGTTAGTTGGCCTACCACACTTTCTCATGTGAAAGGTACATTACATTGCCTTGTACTTAGCTAATAGAGATACCATGTGTAAAAGTATTATATGAACATGGATAGCTCTAATGATCTAGCTTGATTTCATAACTTGTTAGAATAAGCTCATGAAGGGTTCATCAAAGACATAAGCGTATGAAGGGTTCACCAAAGACATAGCTTATAGGTTAACGGAAGATTGACCTTGTTGCAACTTATTACACCACCGTTAGTTGGCCTAGCACACTTTCTCATGTGAAAGTTACATTACATTGCCTTGTACTTAGCTAATAGAGATACCATGTGTAAAAGTATTATATGAACATGGATAGCTCTAATGATCTAGCTTGATTTCATAACTCGTTAGAATAAGCTCATGAAGGGTTCATCAAAGACATAAGCGTATGAAGGGTTCACCAAAGACATAGCTTATAGGTTAAAAAAGGATTGACCTTGTTGCAACCTATTACACCATAGTTAGTTGGCCTAGCACACTTTCTCATGTGAAAATTACATTACATTGCCTTGTACTTAGCTAATAGAGATACCATGTGTAGAAGTATGATATGAACATGGATAGCTCTAATGATCTACCTTGACTTCATAACTCGTTAGAATAAGCTCATGAAGGGTTCACCAAAGACATAAGCGTATGAAGGGTTCATCAAAGATATAGCTTATAGCTTAACGGAAGATTGACTTTGTTGCAACCTATTACACCACTGTTAGTTGGCCTACCACACTTTCTCATGTGAAAGTTACATTACATTGCCTTGTACTTAGCTAATAGAGATACCATGTGTAGAAGTATGATATGAACATGGATAGCTCTAATGATCTAGCTTGACTTCATAACTCGTTAGAATAAGCTCATGAAGGGTTTACCAAAGACATAAGCGTATGAAAGGTTCATCAAACACATAGCTTATAGATTAACAGAAGATTGACCTTGTTGCAACTTATTACACCATCGTTAGTTGGCCTACCACACTTTCTCATGTGAAAGGTACATTACATTGCCTTGTACTTAGCTAATAGAGATACCATGTGTAAAAGTATTATATGAACATGGATAGCTCTAATGATCTAGCTTGATTTCATAACTTGTTAGAATAAGCTCATGAAGGGTTCATCAAAGACATAAGCGTATGAAGGGTTCACCAAAGACATAGCTTATAGGTTAACGGAAGATTGACCTTGTTGCAACTTATTACACCACCGTTAGTTGGCCTAGCACACTTTCTCATGTGAAAGTTACATTACATTGCCTTGTACTTAGCTAATAGAGATACCATGTGTAAAAGTATTATATGAACATGGATAGCTCTAATGATCTAGCTTGATTTCATAACTCGTTAGAATAAGCTCATGAAGGGTTCATCAAAGACATAAGCGTATGAAGGGTTCACCAAAGACATAGCTTATAGGTTAACGGAAGATTGACCTTGTTGCAACCTATTACACCATAGTTAGTTGGCTTAGCACACTTTCTCATGTGAAAGTTACATTACATTGCCTTGTACTTAGCTAATAGAGATACCATGTGTAGAAGTATGATATGAACATGGATAGCTCTAATGATCTACCTTGACTTCATAACTCGTTAGAATAAGCTCATGAAGGGTTCACCAAAGACATAAGCGTATGAAGGGTTCATCAAAGATATAGCTTATAGCTTAACGGAAGATTGACTTTGTTGCAACATATTACACCACCGTTAGTTGGCCTACCACACTTTCTCATGTGAAAGTTACATTACATTGCCTTGTACTTAGCTAATAGAGATAACATGTGTAGAAGTATGATATGAACATGGATAGCTCTAATGATCTAGCTTGACTTCATAACTCGTTAGAATAAGGTCATGAAGGGTTCACCCAGGACATAAGCGTATGAAAGGTTCACCAAAGACATACTTATAGATTAACAGAAGATTGACCTTGTTGCAACTTATTACACCATCGTTAGTTGGCCTAGCACACTTTCTCATGTGAAAGTTACATTACATTGCCTTGTACTTAGCTAATAGAGATACCATGTGTAAAAGTATTATATGAACATGGATAGCTCTAATGATCTAGCTTGATTTCATACCTTGTTAGAATAAGCTCATGAAGGGTTCATCAAAGACATAAGCGTATGAAGGGTTCACCAAAGACATAGCTTATAGGTTAACGGAAGATTGACCTTGTTGCAACCTATTACACCATAGTTAGTTGGCCTAGCACACTTTCTCATGTGAAAGTTACATTACATTGCCTTGTACTTAGCTAATAGAGATACCATGTGTAGAAGTATGATATGAACATGGATAGCTCTAATGATCTACCTTGACTTCATAACTCGTTAGAATAAGCTCATGAAGGGTTCACCAAAGACATAAGCGTATGAAGGGTTCATCAAAGATATAGCTTATAGCTTAACGGAAGATTGACTTTGTTGCAACCTATTACACCACCGTTAGTTGGCCTACCACACTTTCTCATGTGAAAGTTACATTATATTGCCTTGTACTTAGCTAATAGAGATACCATGTGTAGAAGTATGATATGAACATGGATAGCTCTAATGATCTAGCTTGACTTCATAACTCGTTAGAACAAGCTCATGAAGGGTTTACCAAAGACATAAGCGTATGAAAGGTTCATCAAAGACATAGCTTATAGATTAACAGAAGATTGACCTTGTTGCAACTTATTACACCATCGTTAGTTGGCCTACCACACTTTCTCATGTGAAAGTTACATTACATTGCCTTGTACTTAGCTAATAGAGATAACATGTGTAGAAGTATGATATGAACATGGATAGCTCTAATGATCTAGCTTGACTTCATAACTCGTTAGAATAAGGTCATGAAGGGTTCACCCAGGACATAAGCGTATGAAAGGTTCACCAAAGACATACTTATAGATTAACAGAAGATTGACCTTGTTGCAACTTATTACACCATCGTTAGTTGGCCTAGCACACTTTCTCATGTGAAAGTTACATTACATTGCCTTGTACTTAGCTAATAGAGATACCATGTGTAAAAGTATTATATGAACATGGATAGCTCTAATGATCTAGCTTGATTTCATAACTTGTTAGAATAAGCTCATGAAGGGTTCATCAAAGACATAAGCGTATGAAGGGTTCACCAAAGACATAGCTTATAGGTTAACGGAAGATTGACCTTGTTGCAACTTATTACACCACTGTTAGTTGGCCTAGCACACTTTCTCATGTGAAAGTTACATTACATTGCCTTGTACTTAGCTAATAGAGATACCATGTGTAAAAGTATTATATGAACATGGATAACTCTAATGATCTAGCTTGATTTCATAACTCGTTAGAATAAGCTCATGAAGGGTTCATCAAAGACATAAGCGTATGAAGGGTTCACCAAAGACATAGCTTATAGGTTAACGGAAGATTGACCTTGTTGCAACCTATTACACCATAGTTAGTTGGCCTAGCACACTTTCTCATGTGAAAGTTACATTACATTGCCTTGTACTTAGCTAATAGAGATACCATGTGTAGAAGTATGATATGAACATGGATAGCTCTAATGATCTACCTTGACTTCATAACTCGTTAGAATAAGCTCATGAAGGGTTCACCAAAGACATAAGCGTATGAAGGGTTCATCAAAGATATAGCTTATAGCTTAACGGAAGATTGACTTTGTTGCAACCTATTACACCACCGTTAGTTGGCCTACCACACTTTCTCATGTGAAAGTTACATTATATTGCCTTGTACTTAGCTAATAGAGATACCATGTGTAGAAGTATGATATGAACATGGATAGCTCTAATGATCTAGCTTGACTTCATAACTCGTTAGAATAAGCTCATGAAGGGTTTACCAAAGACATAAGCGTATGAAAGGTTCATCAAAGACATAGCTTATAGATTAACAGAAGATTGACCTTGTTGCAACTTATTACACCATCGTTAGTTGGCCTACCACACTTTCTCATGTGAAAGTTACATTACATTGCCTTGTACTTAGCTAATAGAGATACCATGTGTAGAAGTATTATATGAAAATGGATAGCTCTAATGATCTAGCTTGACTTCATAACTCGTTAGAGTAAACTCATGTAGGGTTCACCAAAGACATAAGCGTATGAAAGGTTCACCAAAGACATAGCTTATAGATTAACAAAAAATTGACCTTGTTGCAACCTATTACACCACCGTTAGTTGGCCTAGCACACTTTCTCATGTGAAAGTTACATTACATTGCCTTGTACTTAGCTAATAGAGATAACATGTGTAGAAGTATGATATGAACATGGATAGCTCTAATGATCTAGCTTGACTTCATAACTCGTTAGAATAAGGTCATGAAGGGTTCACCCAGGACATAAGCGTATGAAAGGTTCACCAAAGACATAGCTTATAGATTAACAGAAGATTGACCTTGTTGCAACTTATTACACCATCGTTAGTTGGCCTAGCACACTTTCTCATGTGAAAGTTACATTACATTGCCTTGTACTTAGCTAATAGAGATACCATGTGTAAAAGTATTATATGAACATGGATAGCTCTAATGATCTAGCTTGATTTCATAACTTGTTAGAATAAGCTCATGAAGGGTTCATCAAAGACATAAGCGTATGAAGGGTTCACCAAAGACATAGCTTATAGGTTAACGGAAGATTGACCTTGTTGCAACTTATTACACCACCGTTAGTTGGCCTAGCACACTTTCTCATGTGAAAGTTACATTACATTGCCTTGTACTTAGCTAATAGAGATACCATGTGTAAAAGTATTATATGAACATGGATAGCTCTAATGATCTAGCTTGATTTCATAACTCGTTAGAATAAGCTCATGAAGGGTTCATCAAAGACATAAGCGTATGAAGGGTTCAACAAACACATAGCTTATAGGTTAACGGAAGATTGACCTTGTTGCAACCTATTACACCATAGTTAGTTGGCCTAGCACACTTTCTCATGTGAAAGTTACATTACATTGCCTTGTACTTAGCTAATAGAGATACCATGTGTAAAAGTATTATATGAACATGGATAGCTCTAATGATCTACCTTGACTTCATAACTCGTTAGAATAAGCTCATGAAGGGTTCATCAAAGACATACGCGTATGAAGGGTTCATCAAAGATATAGCTTATAGCTTAACGGAAGATTGACCTTGTTGCAACCTATTACACCACCGTTAGTTGGCCTACCACACTTTCTCATGTGAAAGTTACATTACATTGCCTTGTACTTAGCTAATAGAGATAACATGTGTAGAAGTATGATATGAACATGGATAGCTCTAATGATCTAGCTTGACTTCATAACTCGTTAGAATAAGCTCATGATGTAAGAATGGAAGAATTAATGGAAGAAAGCTCATAGAGAGAGAGAGAGAATGGGGGCGAGAATGAAGAAGAAGAAGAGTGTGTATTCACTCACTTAACATTACAAATGGTTGCTACATGGTTTATATAGGCATACAATTGGTTGCCCTAGATTCTACAAGACAAACACAAAGAGATAAGAATTGCCTAAAATGGATCAGCAAAATCTGCTGAGACAAAAGGAGATGGAGCCTCTTTCCTCTTTTGTTCAAACAGAGTCACATGTCTTCCCTAACCTTCTCTCAGCCTCCAACGGTTATATTGAACCATTTGGAGTCTTCTTTCCTTCTAGAAGACATTCATGGGCCTTTATAACCTCAGTCCAACTTCCTCCAAAGTGTTAACACACATCTGATCCATTTGGCTTCCTTATTCAGTTTCTGGCCCAAAGTAACTTCAAGCTTGATAATAGCTTGATCAATACTCCCCCTCAAGCTTAGCTATATGGAGTAAAGCTAAGCTTAGAATCCGCAAGACATCACCTCATTAAAAACCTTACCACCCAAAAACCACATGGGAGAAAAGAGTGTTAAGGGAAAAAGAGTGTGAAGCTCACAGATTAGAGGACATGAGATCAAGGGCGAGTTAAGTCTACAAGTCCCAACTTGTTGTTGATGTGTTCGCACACCTTGAGACTTGCAGCTTTGGTGAAGATGTCCGCCAACTGGTCTTCACTCTTTGTATAGCATGGAAGGGTTACTCCTTCCTCGATCTTCTCACGTACTTTGTGACAATCCATCTCAATATGCTTAGTCCTCTCATGAAATACTGAGTTGGATGCAATGTGAATGGCAGCTTGGTTGTCACAATGCATAGTAATTGGTCTTGGAGACTCTATGCCGAGGTCTTTTAGAAGAGCCTTCAGCCATGTTAACTCATTAGTTAGCTTCCTCATGGCCCTATACTCCGCTTCCGCACTCGAACAAGATACAACCTTCTGCTTCTTTGTTTTCCACGTGACTAAGTTTCCTCCAATGAATGTGCAATAGCCTGTTGTGGATTTCCGGTCATTCCTATCCCCAGCCCAGTCTGCGTCACAGTAACCCACGATCTCGGTGTTCTCATTCTTTCCCATCCAAATGCCACGACCTGGGCTTCCTTTGAGATATCGAAGAATCCGTTCTACCATACTCCAATGGTACACCGTAGGGGTCTGCATATGCTGACTGACCTGGTTCACAGCAAAACACAAGTCAGGGCGTGTGATGGTTAAGTATATAAGCTTACCAACCAGACGACGGTATTGAGCTAGATCTTCATAAGGTGTATCATCTTTCTCCCCCTTTCGAGCGACCTTGTAGCCATCTTCGAGGGGAGTCTTGGCCGGCTTTGCTCCAAGCTTTCCTGTCTCATTCAAAAGATCAAGCACGTACTTCCTTTGGGATAGAAAGAGACCATGCGAGGAGCGGCACACTTCTATTCCAAGGAAGTACTTAAGTTCTCCAAGGTCTTTGATATCAAACACACTCTTAAGGAAAGCTTTAGTTTCAGCAATACCTGATTTGTCACTACCAGAAATGATCAAATCATCAACATAAATGAGCACAACGATAATACCTCTGGAACTTTGCAATGTGAAGAGTGTGTGATCAGCCTCGGATTTCCTAAATCCTCTGGTTTTGAGAGTTGAGCTAAGCTTATGGTACCAAGCTCTAGGTGACTGCTTGAGTCCATAAATCGCCTTGCGCAACTTGAGTACCTTTCCCGGTGCAATGGAGGCTTCCAAACCAGGAGGAGGATACATATAGACGTCTTCATCTAATTCCCCTTGGAGGAAAGCGTTTTTCACATCCATCTGCCATAGCTCCCAAGATAGGTTAGTAGCTAAGGATAAAATGACTCTTACCGTATGGAGCTTAGCAACCGGAGCAAATGTGTCTGTATAGTCCTCTCCATAAGTTTGTGTAAACCCTCTAGCAACCAGCCTGGCTTTGTATCGCTCTATATCTCCATTGCTGTGGTACTTAATGGTGAAGACCCACTTGGAACTGACCGCTTTTTTTCCATTAGGTAGTTCAGCTTCTTCCCATGTATGGTTCTTTTCCATTGCACTAACTTCTGCACCAATAGCCTCACACCATTCTTTGATGTCCTTAGCTTCTTCATAGGTGTTCGGAATGGAGTGCACCTCAATTTTTCCAAGGAAAGCTTGATGATCTGATGGCAAAAGGGCGATCGAACACACAGCTTGAATAGGATGAGCAACAGCTTGATTGTTGTAGTAGACTCTTGTGTTGATCCAATTGGAAGGATCCTTGCGTAGCCTAGTACTTCTTCTTAGGGGTGGAGCGGCAGCAATCTCCCCCTCATTATCAGCCCGGTTTAGAGTTTCCTCGGTGGGTTGATCATCCGAGACCTCATTAGGCATGGCCGGCTCACCTTCCTCCTCACCTTGTGGTTCAATGTTGCCTTTTGGTTCCCCATGTGACTCAGGTGTTGGTGTTACTTTGGAGGAATCCGGAGGAGTTGGGTGAGTACGTGATGCCTCTTTCTCCTGACCAAGTCCAAGGTTCTCTAAGAGTTGCTTTAAACTTGCCGATCTATCCGAGGTTGAGTGAGCCAAGTCTTTCAAGTCTTCCCACTCTATCTTATCATAATAGCCCTTCTCTTCAATGAACCTTACATCTCGAGAAACATATGTTTTCCCATTGTTGGGATCAATGCACTTGTATCCTTTTTGCGATGTAGAATACCCAATAAACATACACCTATTGCTCTTTGGATCCAACTTGTTCCTCAACTCACCTGGAACCAACACAAAACACACACATCCAAAAACTTTTAGATGTTCAAGTGATGGCTTAATGTCGTTTAGTACCTCAAATGGAGAAAGGTCCTTGAGAACTTTTGTTGGGGTTCGGTTGATCAAGTAACAAGCTGTCATAACCGCATCTCCCCAAAATCTCCTTGGAACATTTGCATGGAACATCATTGATCGTGCAACTTCCATAAGATGTCTGTTCTTCCTCTCAGCCACTCCATTTTGTTGTGGAGTATAAGGGCAGCTTGTTTGGTGAATTATGCCGTGTTTTGCTAATTGCTCTTTGAACTTGGTGCTTGTATATTCTCCACCATTGTCTGATCTTAGTACCTTAATTTTAGCATTGAATTGATTAGTCACATAGTTTTGGAAGTTTAAGAATGCATCAAACACATGATCCTTAGAAGGAAGTAATGTAATCCAAGTGTACTTTGATTTTTCATCTATGAATGTCACAAAATACTTGAGATTATCCCTAGAAACGCATGGAGAAGTCCAAACATCTGAGTGAACTAAATCGAAGCAATTATCATAGATTGTAGATGAATTTGGAAACACACTCTTACAATGTTTACCCAAGATACAAGCTTCACAAACAGAATGATCAAACTTAATATTAGGCAACATGAGTTCAATAGCACGAGCATGAGGATGACCTAATCTAGCATGCCAAACAGAATTTAAAGCAACTACAACATTAGAAGTAAAAGAGGGTGAATCTAAAGAACTTGGTTCAGCATCTCCTAACACATAGAGCCCATCCTTGGTTCCACCTTCTCCAAGGATCTTTCCACTCTTAATATCCTGAAAATGAACATTGTCAGATCCAAATATAGCCAAACAATCAAGATCAGTGGTTGCTTTCTTCACCGAGAGCAAATTAGAAGTAAACTTAGGCATGTAGAATGCTTTAGATGTTTTCTCAAATAGCTTCAAGTCTCCTACACCTTGTATTGGTACTCTTGTACCATTGGCTATCACAACATTACCTACTGCCGGTTCTACATTCTCTATTAACCTAGGATTGCTAATCATGTGGTGAGAAGCACCTGAGTCAATAATAAGAGATTCAACCGGTTTTTGAGAGTAATAAGTGATACCGAAATCTTTTAGGGAGGCAATGGACTTGAGAAGCTTTTCAACATCTGACTTTCTCATGACATCATCCACAGGTACAGCCGTCATAGTGATGTAATCTCGTCTCACAGTAGGAAGAATCCTCAAAAGATGGTGTTTGTGTTCTCCCAACGAGAAGCTCAATTAGTTGAAAACACGCAGCGGATTGAATTGGACCACACGAGCTATGGATGAGCTCGTGATACACCAGAAGTAATCTTCAAACCGAGTACAAATTTCAAGGCTGGAAGATCGAATTGTCTCAAGTGGTTTCACGTGAAAACAAAGGCAAAAAGTCGATTAGGGTTTTAGCAAAAGAGTTGTTCTTTATTGATTGTAGGCTTGGGTATTTATAGATTCCCAAACCAGTACAAAGGACTACATGTTGTTTTAGAAACGACAAAACAACATGAAGTCTAAAACTCAAAGAGAAACAACATGGTGTTTAAACATATGGAAATCGAAATTAACAAAGAAAAGAAACAAACTTCTAAGTGTTCTAGGATCTTATTTGCTGTCTAACTAGTGAGACGGATCCTAGATTGCTCACTTGGGGTATTGCCTCGCTAAAACCTTTCCCGGAAAACCCAATGGGACAAAACCGAGATAAGGGAAAAGAGCACAATTCCCAAATAAGACTTTGGTGTATTCACTCTTGGTGGATAGTGAATACACTAGAAGCTATTGTAGATGTTGAGAGAAGTGCCCAAGGCACCTTAGATGGATAGGTAAGATCTCGGCTGCAAACTCCATGGTCTCCATGTTCGAGCTCCAACTCGTCACTCTCTAAGCTCATAATGTGTTCCACGAGATTGCTGAACTTGTAGCTGAGTGCTCTAGCCCTTTGTCGAGTCATTGGTCCAATTGGCACTTCCGGAATGGTTGCTGTTGATTGGTTAGGTCCGATGTCCTCATCATTCCCACCCTCTTGAAAGTGTTTTGTCCTCAAAACTGGATCATTCCCTGCATCAAAACGTTTCAAATCAGACACATTGAAAGTTGAAGATACATTAAACTCACCTGGCAGTTCTAGCTGATATGCATTGTCGTTTATTCTCTTCAACACCCTGAATGGACCATCTCCTCTAGGCGCCAATTTGCTCCTCCTCTTATGTGGGAACCGTTCTGGTCTGAAATGAAGCCAAACCCAATCACCCTTCTTGAACACTACTGATTGGCGACCCTTGTTGTGCTGCTTCTCATAAGCGGCTGTCCTCTTCTCTATGCTTTCCTTCACTTTCTGGTGCAGCTTCTTAACGAATTCAGCCTTGGCGTTTCCTTCTAGACTCACGACTTCAGCAGGTGGTAGTGGTGTGAGATCAAGTGGCGACAGAGGGTTGAATCCATACACCACTTCAAACGGTGAAAGCTTGGTTGCTGAATGTACTGCCCTGTTGTAAGCAAACTCTACAAATGGCAAACTTTCCAACCATGTCTTCAAGTTCTTTCCAATTGTAGCTCGCAGCAAAGTAGACAAGGTGCGATTCACCACTTCCGTTTGTCCATCAGTTTGCGGATGACAACTAGTTGAGAAGAGAAGCTTCGTCCCTAGTTTCTTCCACAATGCACGCCAAAAGTGTGACAAGAACTTGGTGTCACGGTCTGATACTATTGTTCTTGGGATGCCATGAAGTCGCACAACCTCTTTGAAGAATAGAGCTGCAGTTTGCGTGGCATCATTGGTCTTGGCACAAGGTATGAAGTGTGCCATCTTGGAAAACCTGTCGACAACGACGAAGATGGAATCTTTGTGGTTTTGCTTAGGTAATCCTAGCACAAACCGTCTGTAGAAGCTCGCAAGGCCATGAAAGCTTCGGACCTGACTAGCATTTTTCGGCTCAGGCCACTCCTTAATGGCTTTGATCTTTTCTTCGTCAACCTTTAGTCCCTGTGAACTTACAACAAAACCTAAAAAGACTACTTCATTAGTGCAGAATGTGCACTTCTTGAGGTTCGCATACAGTCCTTCTTTACGAAGTGTCTGAATTACTTGCTCAAGATGTGTCACATGGTCAGAATAAGATGCACTATAAACAAGAATATCATCGAAATACACAACTACGAACTTACTGATGTATGGTCTAAGAACATGGTTCATTAGACGCATAAAGGTGCTAGGTGCATTAGACAGACCGAATGGCATTACCAGCCACTCGTACAGCCCTTGTTTTGTTTTGAAAGCCGTTTTCCACTCATCACCTTCTCGCATCCTCACTTGATGATATCCACTTTTCAGATCGATTTTGGAGAAGATTGTTGCTCCACTCAACTCGTCTAACATGTCATCAAGTCGTGGGATTGGGTGCCTGTACTTGATGGTAATGTTGTTGATAGCTCTGCAGTCAACGCACATTCTCCAGCTGCCATCTTTCTTTGGCACAAGCAAAACCGGCACAGCACATGGGCTAAGACTCTCACGTACATACCCCTGATCCATGAGCTCTCTTACTTGCCGTTCAAGCTCTTTGGCCTCTTCTGGATTAACCCTATAGGCGGCCCTGTTTGGAAGCTGTGCACCTGGTACAAAATCAATATGGTGCTCTATTCCTCGAATTGGGGGTAATCCCGGTGGTAACTCCTCAGGAAACACATCAGCGTATGTTTGGAGTAGTGCATCGATTTCAGAAGGTAGTTTAATACCTGTACAATCTGCACTCAAAGCTTCTTTGAACATCATCAAAATCGCATTAGTCTTGTTAGTACGTATAAACTTATGAATGTGATTTGATTTAATAAACAATGTCTCCCTGTTGGGGTGGTTGTTTTGGCCCTTTTCCTTAGCCATTCTCACTTGAATCTCCCTCACTTGCTGAGGTGAAAGTGGTGCTAAGCTAATCCTGCGCTTATCATGAACAAACGAATACAAGTTAGTTCTACCGTTATGGGTGGTCTCCTTGTCGAATTGCCATGGCCGTCCCAACAGAAGGTGTCCGGCTTGCATAGGGACCACGTCGCAGGTGACCATGTCGCTGTATCGTCCTATGCTGAATGACACTTTGACTTGTTCCGTTACATTCAGCTCCGTCTTGTTGTTCAACCATCTCAGCTTGTATGGTTGTGCATGCTTGTACTTCTCCAAACCTAGCTTTTCAACCATGTAGACACTAGCAACGTTAGTGCAAGAGCCTCCATCGATGATAAGAGAACATACCTTTCCTTTGATGGTACAACGAGTGTGAAAGATGTTTTCTCGTTGTTCTGTCTCATCTACATTGATTGAAGTGCTAAGCACTCTTCTCATCATTAGAAGTTCTCTAGAGTCTGGATACTCTACTTCCTCATCGAATGGTACCTCACATTCTTCTTTGTCATCCTCAGATTCGTACTCTCCCGAAGGTGTGAGTATCATTACACGTTGGTTCGGGCATTCTCGTGACATGTGACCACGTCCCCTGCATTTAAAACACGTTATATCTCTGGTCCGTGACTGTGTAGGTTGTGACGTGTGAGTTGGTGCAGTCCGTGGGTTGTTTGGTGCATTCCGTGAGCTGTTTGGTGCAGCGTTGGTTGGTTCCTGAATTCTGTTTTTGACCCTTAAATCCGCATGCACTCCTCTAGACCTATCTTCCTGCTTAGATTGAGAATTCCAGTTAGTTCTAAGCCTATTTGTTGAGATAGAGGTCTTACGCTTATTCTGCTGCTCAATTTGAATGGCTAAGTGTAGCAGCTCTCCAAGATCATGGTAAGGCTGTCTTTCCACTTTTCGAGCTATCTTCTCTTGCAAACCATCCAGAAACTGAACCATCAATGTTTCAGGAGAGTCTTCGAGCTCCAAACGGTTTCGAAGGTGTTCAAATTCTTCGAAATACTCTTCTACACTCTTGATGCCTTGTGTTAGACGTCTGAATCTCTTCTGCAGCTCACGAGTGAAATGCGGTGGCACATACCTTCTACGCATGATGTGCTTGAGATCTTCCCATGCAGCCACTTGCCCATACCTATGACGTCTCCTCTCAGCTACTTCACGATCCCACCATGTGAGTGCATGGTCCGTGAACTGAGCAGCAGCCAATGCAACTTTCCTTGGATCCGAGTAGTGATAATACTCAAACAAATGCTCCATTCGTCTCTCCCAATCCAGGTATGCTTCTGGATCAACTCGTCCAGCAAATGTGGGTGGTGTAAGCTTAACGTCTGGCTGTTGCTGAGGCTGAAACGGTGGAGGAGGTGGACGAAAGTGATACTCCTCGTCCATGGGCTGTCTAGGTGGTTGCTCAAATTGGACGGAAGGCGGTGTAGGTGACCTTTCTATCCCATGTTCATGTCGCCTATGTGAAGTTCCCGGATTTTCGGTTCTGTCCGTTCTCCTTTGAGGTGATCGAGTCCGGTTTTGTTCCATCTGCTCGTTTATCCGAGCCAGCTGAGTGTTGATGCTTGCTAGCATTTGCAGCATTGCTGCTTGAGCATCAATAGGGCCCGAACTTTCGGACATGGTACCTAGTACCTTGCACAATAAGAAAGACAAACAACGAAAAATCGGTTAGTCTGGGTTTGGTTTTGGAATTGATATAATTAAACCAACAAATCTAATGGTAACTATCCTAACCAAATTCGATTTTATTCTGTTTTTAAACCACAATTTAAATGTTGTAATCTTATCTAACAAGTTCCTAAAACCTAGGATTAGATAAAGGCAAATTTAAAAGGAAATAACAGAAAAGGAAAAGATAAGAAAAGGAAAAGATAGGCTTAGGGTTTTGGGTGGTCGAAATTCTTCTTCTTCCTCCTTAGGGCCGAGTTTCTTCCTTTCCACAGAAGGAAAACCTGCAACTCTAAAACTCAACGCACACGTTAAGACCAAAAGGGTGGTTGATGCAACACAGCCCTTGAAAAACAAACAAATAAATCGAAAATAGAAAACAAAAAGAAAAAAAAGGATAGGTTTAGACACTTCTCTTTTGGATCCTTAAGCTCTGATACCAGATGATGTAATCTCATCTCACAGTAGGAAGAATCCTCAAAAGATGGTGTTTGTGTTCTCCCAACGAGAAGCTCAATTAGTTGAAAACACGCAGCGGATTGAATTGGACCACACGAGCTATGGATGAGCTCGTGATACACCAGAAGTAATCTTCAAACCGAGTACAAATCTCAAGGCTGGAAGATCGAATTGTCTCAAGTGGTTTCACGTGAAAACAAAGGCAAAAAGTCGATTAGGGTTTTAGCAAAAGAGTTGTTCTTTATTGATTGTAGGCTTGGGTATTTATAGATTCCCAAACCAGTACAAAGGACTACATGTTGTTTTAGAAACGACAAAACAACATGAAGTCTAAAACTCAAAGAGAAACAACATGGTGTTTAAACATATGGAAATCGAAATTAACAAAGAAAAGAAACAAACTTCTAAGTGTTCTAGGATCTTATTTGCTGTCTAACTAGTGAGACGGATCCTAGATTGCTCACTTGGGGTATTGCCTCGCTAAAACCTTTCCCGGAAAACCCAATGGGACAAAACCGAGATAAGGGAAAAGAGCACAATTCCCAAATAAGACTTTGGTGTATTCACTCTTGGTGGATAGTGAATACACTAGAAGCTGTTGTAGATGTTGAGAGAAGTGCCCAAGGCACCTTAGATGGAAAGGTAAGATCTCGGCTGCAAACTCCATGGTCTCCATGTTCTAGCTCCAACTCGTCACTCTCTAAGCTCATAATGTGTTCCACGAGATTGCTGAACTTGTAGCTGAGTGCTCTAGCCCTTTGTCGAGTCATTGGTCCAATTGGCACTTCCGGAATGGTTGCTGTTGATTGGTTAGGTCCGATGTCCTCATCACATAGCCACGCCTTCACTTTGTTTAGACGTCCCTGCTTGGTCTCCTTCTGCCACAGACTGAGAGATGTTTGCTTTTGGGTCCTTAAACTTGTTTGGTTTAAGGTGTGGATGAAGAATCCAGCACTTGTCCTTGCTATGCCCCTTCTTCTTGCAGTGCTCACAGACCAACCGCCTTCTTTCCTCATATGTGAGAGATGCCCTATGAGCTGAGACGTGCTCCACCTGATTTGCTGAGACTAGCTCACCTTTATTAACCAAGCCGTGTGAGCCTTGTTCTTTGAGGATTTGGGAGCACACCTCATCAACACTAGGGATTCTGTCTTGCCTTAGAATATGTTTAGTGAGGTCGTTGAAGTTTGAGTTGAGTCCACCAAGCAGCTTGAACACCTTATCTTGTTCTTGTCTTTCCTTGATCACCAACGGATCACTAGTTCCTGGCCTTAGCATATCTAGTTCAGCCCACAAAGAACTGAGCTTTCCAAAGTAGGCAGAGAACTCCATTTCTTCTTGGTTCAAGGATGTGATAGCCTTCTTGACTTCATACACTCGAGTAAGATTAGAGACATTCCCAAAAACCTTTTTGAGAGTTTCCCATAGATCTTTGGCTGTGTCACAGAATGAGTAAGACTCAATGAGGTGAGCATCAAGGGAGCTTGTGAGAATGGCTAAAACAGTCTGGTCCTCTTGAAACCACTTGCTGTCTTCCGCCAACACCATTCCTCTCTCAGCTTCATCATCTTCTTCAGGTCGAGATGAGAATATGTGCCTCCACATTCCCTTGCTACAGAGAATCATCCTTGCTGCTCTGGCCCACAGCAAGTAATTTGGACCTTTCAACATCACATGAATCAGCATATTCTTTGAGTTCTCCATGGTGTGAGTTTAAATCCGAGAGAATGAAGTTCAAAACAGAGAATAAGAGATGAGTTTTAGAACAGAGAATGGACTTGGAACAGAGAATAAGGAATTAGAGTTGGAGAATATAGGTGAAGAATGCTTAGAAATGACAGAGAATAGGAGAGATTAGGATCTTAGAATGCTCTGATACCATGTAAGAATGGAAGAATTAATGGAAGAAAGCTCATAGAGAGAGAGAGAGAATGGGGGCGAGAATGAAGAAGAAGAAGAGTGTGTATTCACTCACTTAACATTACAAATGGTTGCTACATGGTTTATATAGGCATACAATTGGTTGCCCTAGATTCTACAAGACAAACACAAAGAGATAAGAATTGCCTAAAATGGATCAGCAAAATCTGCTGAGACAAAAGGAGATGGAGCCTCTTTCCTCTTTTGTTCAAACAGAGTCACATGTCTTCCCTAACCTTCTCTCAGCCTCCAACGGTTATATTGAACCATTTGGAGTCTTCTTTCCTTCTAGAAGACATTCATAGGCCTTTATAACCTCAGCCCAACTTCCTCCAAAGTGTTAACACACATCTGATCCATTTGGCTTCCTTATTCAGTTTCTGGCCCAAAGTAACTTCAAGCTTGATAATAGCTTGATCAATACATGAAGGGTTCACCAAAGACATAAGCGTATGAAAGGTTCACCAAAGACATAGCTTATAGATTAACAGAAGATTGACCTTGTTGCAACTTATTACACCACCGTTAGTTGGCCTAGCACACTTTCTCATGTGAAAGTTACATTACATTGCCTTGTACTTAGCTAATAGAGATACCATGTGTAAAAGTATTATATGAACATGGATAGCTCTAATGATCTAGCTTGATTTCATAACTTGTTAGAATAAGCTCATGAAGGGTTCACCAAAGACATAGCTTATAGCTTAACGGAAGATTGACCTTGTTGCAACCTATTACACCACCGTTAGTTGGCCTAGCACACTTTCTCATGTGAAAGTTACATTACATTGCCTTGTACTTAGCTAATAGAGATACCATGTGAAAAAGTATTATATGAACATGGATAGCTCTAATGATTTAGCTTGACTTCATAACTCGTTAGAGTAAACTCATGAAGGGTTCACCAAAGACATAAGCGTATGAAAGGTTCACCAAAAACTTAGCTTATAGATTAACAGAAGATTGACCTTGTTGCAACCTATTACACCACCGTTAGTTGGCCTAGCACACTTTCTCATGTGAAAGTTACATTGCATTGCCTTGTACTAAGCTAATAGAGATACCATGTGTAAGAGTATTATATGAACATGGATAACTCTAATGATCTTGCTTGACTTCATAACTCGTTAGAATAAGCTCATGAAGGGTTCATCAAAGACTTAAGCGTATGAGGGGTTCACCAAAGACATAGCTTATAGCTTAACGGAAGATTGACCTTGTTGCAACCTATTACACCACCATTAGTTGGCCTAGCACACTTTCTCATGTGAAAGTTACATTACATTGCCTTGTACTTAGCTAATAGAGATACCATGTGTAAAAGTATTATATGAACATGGATAGCTCTAATGATCTACCTTGACTTCATAACTCGTTAGAATAAGCTCATGAAGGGTTCATCAAAGACATACGCGTATGAAGGGTTCATCAAAGATATAGCTTATAGCTTAACGGAAGATTGACCTTGTTGCAACCTATTACACCACCGTTAGTTGGCCTACCACACTTTCTCATGTGAAAGTTACATTACATTGCCTTGTACTTAGCTAATAGAGATAACATGTGTAGAAGTATGATATGAACATTGATGAGGACATCGGACCTAACCAATCAACAGCAACCATTCCGGAAGTGCCAATTGGACCAATGACTCGACAAAGGGCTAGAGCACTCAGCTACAAGTTCAGCAATCTCGTGGAACACATTATGAGCTTAGAGAGTGACGAGTTGGAGCTAGAACATGGAGACCATGGAGTTTGCAGCCGAGATCTTACCTTTCCATCTAAGGTGCCTTGGGCACTTCTCTCAACATCTACAACAGCTTCTAGTGTATTCACTATCCACCAAGAGTGAATACACCAAAGTCTTATTTGGGAATTGTGCTCTTTTCCCTTATCTCGGTTTTGTCCCATTGGGTTTTCCGGGAAAGGTTTTAGCGAGGCAATCCCCCAAGTGAGCAATCTAGGATCCGTCTCACTAGTTAGACAGCAAATAAGATCCTAGAACACTTAGAAGTTTGTTTCTTTTCTTTGTTAATTTCGATTTCCATATGTTTAAACACCATGTTGTTTCTCTTTGAGTTTTAGACTTCATGTTGTTTTGTCGTTTCTAAAACAACATGTAGTCCTTTGTACTGGTTTGGGAATCTATAAATACCCAAGCCTACAATCAATAAAGAACAACTCTTTTGCTAAAACCCTAATCGACTTTTTGCCTTTGTTTTCACGTGAAACCACTTGAGACAATTCGATCTTCCAGCCTTGAGATTTGTACTCGGTTTGAAGATTACTTCTGGTGTATCACGAGCTCATCCATAGCTCGTGTGGTCCAATTCAATCCGCTGCGTGTTTTCAACTAATTGAGCTTCTCGTTGGGAGAACACAAACACCATCTTTTGAGGATTCTTCCTACTGTGAGACGAGATTACATCATCTGGTATCAGAGCTTAAGGATCCAAAAGAGAAGTGTCTAAACCTATCCTTTTTTTTCTTTTTGTTTTCTATTTTCGATTTATTTGTTTGTTTTTCAAGGGCTGTGTTGCATCAACCACCCTTTTGGTCTTAACGTGTGCGTTGAGTTTTAGAGTTGCAGGTTTTCCTTCTGTGGAAAGGAAGAAACTCGGCCCTAAGGAGGAAGAAGAAGAATTTCGACCACCCAAAACCCTAAGCCTATCTTTTCCTTTTCTTATCTTTTCCTTTTCTGTTATTTCCTTTTAAATTTGCCTTTATCTAATCCTAGGTTTTAGGAACTTGTTAGATAAGATTACAACATTTAAATTGTGGTTTAAAAACAGAATAAAATCGAATTTGGTTAGGATAGTTACCATTAGATTTGTTGGTTTAATTATATCAATTCCAAAACCAAACCCAGACTAACCGATTTTTCGTTGTTTGTCTTTCTTATTGTGCAAGGTACTAGGTACCATGTCCGAAAGTTCGGGCCCTATTGATGCTCAAGCAGCAATGCTGCAAATGCTAGCAAGCATCAACACTCAGCTGGCTCGGATGAACGAGCAGATGGAACAAAACCGGACTCGATCACCTCAAAGGAGAACGGACAGAACCGAAAATCCGGAAACTTCACATAGGCGACATGAACATGGGATAGAAAGGTCACCTACACCGCCTTCCGTCCAATTTGAGCAACCACCTAGACAGCCCATGGACGAGGAGTATCACTTTCGTCCACCTCCTCCACCGTTTCAGCCTCAGCAACAGCCAGACGTTAAGCTTACACCACCCATATTTGCTGGACGAGTTGATCCAGAAGCATACCTGGATTGGGAGAGACGAATGGAGCATTTGTTTGAGTATTATCACTACTCGGATCCAAGGAAAGTTGCATTGGCTGCTGCTCAGTTCACGGACCATGCACTCACATGGTGGGATCGTGAAGTAGCTGAGAGGAGACGTCATAGGTATGGGCAAGTGGCTGCATGGGAAGATCTCAAGCACATCATACGTAGAAGATATGTGCCACCGCATTTCACTCGTGAGCTGCAGAAGAGATTCAGACGTCTAACACAAGGCAGCAAGAGTGTAGAAGAGTATTTCGAAGAATTTGAACACCTTCGAAACCGTTTGGAGCTCGAAGACTCTCCTGAAACATTGATGGTTCAGTTTCTGGATGGTTTGCAAGAGAAGATAGCTCGAAAAGTGGAAAGACAGCCTTACCATGATCTTGGAGAGCTGCTACACTTAGCCATTCAAATTGAGCAGCAGAATAAGCGTAAGACCTCTATCTCAACAAATAGGCTTAGAACTAACTGGAATTCTCAATCTAAGCAGGAAGATAGGTCTAGAGGAGTGCAAGCGGATTTAAGGGTCAAAAACAGAATTCAGGAACCAACCAACGTTGCACCAAACAGCTCACGGAATGCACCAAACAACCCACGGACTGCACCAACTCACACGTCACAACCTACACAGTCACGGACCAGAGATATAACGTGTTTTAAATGCAGGGGACGTGGTCACATGTCACGAGAATGCCCGAACCAACGTGTAATGATACTCACACCTTCGGGAGAGTACGAATCTGAGGATGACAAAGAAGAATGTGAGGTACCATTCGATGAGGAAGTAGAGTATCCAGACTCTGGAGAACTTCTAATGATGAGAAGAGTGCTTAGCACTTCAATCAATGTAGATGAGACAGAACAACGAGAAAACATCTTTCACACTCGTTGTACCATCAAAGGAAAGGTATGTTCTCTTATCATCGATGGAGGCTCTTGCACTAACGTTGCTAGTGTCTACATGGTTGAAAAGCTAGGTTTGGAGAAGTACAAGCATGCACAACCATACAAGCTGAGATGGTTGAACAACAAGACGGAGCTGAATGTAACGGAACAAGTCAAAGTGTCATTCAGCATAGGACGATACAGCGACATGGTCACCTGCGACGTGGTCCCTATGCAAGCCGGACACCTTCTGTTGGGACGGCCATGGCAATTCGACAAGGAGACCACCCATAACGGTAGAACTAACTTGTATTCGTTTGTTCATGATAAGCGCAGGATTAGCTTAGCACCACTTTCACCTCAGCAAGTGAGGGAGATTCAAGTGAGAATGGCTAAGGAAAAGGGCCAAAACAGCCACCCCAACAGGGAGACATTGTTTATTAAATCAAATCACATTCATAAGTTTATACGTACTAACAAGACTAATGCGATTTTGATGATGTTCAAAGAAGCTTTGAGTGCAGATTGTACAGGTATTAAACTACCTTCTGAAATCGATGCACTACTCCAAACATACGCTGATGTGTTTCCTGAGGAGTTACCACCGGGATTACCCCCAATTCGAGGAATAGAGCACCATATTGATTTTGTACCAGGTGCACAGCTTCCAAACAGGGCCGCCTATAGGGTTAATCCAGAAGAGGCCAAAGAGCTTGAACGGCAAGTAAGAGAGCTCACGGATCAGGGGTATGTACGTGAGAGTCTTAGCCCATGTGCTGTGCCGGTTTTGCTTGTGCCAAAGAAAGATGGCAGCTGGAGAATGTGCGTTGACTGCAGAGCTATCAACAACATTACCATCAAGTACAGGCACCCAATCCCATGACTTGATGACATGTTAGACGAGTTGAGTGGAGCAACAATCTTCTCCAAAATCGATCTGAAAAGTGGATATCATCAAGTGAGGATGCGAGAAGGTGATGAGTGGAAAACGGCTTTCAAAACCAAACAAGGGCTGTACGAGTGGCTGGTAATGCCATTCGGTCTGTCTAATGCACCTGATGATGTAATAACTCGATGGTGAAACACACACCAAGCTATTAAAGACTGATTTCCAAACCTACTCCAACGGTTAGTGCTTGTGTTATCAAGGTGAGATTCTCGTCCCTTGATGACCACAGTGGAATGAATATGGACCACACGAGTATGGCTGCTCGTGATACACCAAGGTTGATCCTCAAGGCCGAGTTCTGGTCTCAAGACTTTGAAAATCGATTTGTTTCAAGTTGTAAACGAGAAAACAAGGGTTAAAATTTCGTGCAAATTTCGTGCAAATTTCGTACTAGGGTTTTTAATAAGAGTTGTTCTTATTCAGCAAAAGACTTGGGTATTTATAGACCCAAAGTCTGGAAACAACAAGATGTTCACAAATAAACAACAAGTAGTTCAAAAGAAAAATAACATGAAGTTTAAATAAAAGGAAAAACAACAAGTAGTTTGAAGCAAGACTACTCAAGTTTTCCAGCAAGCTTCTAAGTGTTCTAGTGACTTGTGAATGATGTTCAACTAGTGAACAAGTCCTAGAATGCTCACTTGGAGTGTTGCCTCGTTAAAACCCCTCCCGGAAAACCCATTGGGACAAAACCGAGAGTAGGAAAAAGAGTACAATTTCCAAGCAAGTCTTTGTATGTCTTTACTTTTGGGAGATAGTAAAGACACTAGAAGATGCTGTAGATGTCTTGAAAAGTGCCCAAGGCACCTTCGGTGAAGTAAATAGGCCACGGCTGCAAGCTCCATGCTCTCCTTGCTCCAGCTCGAACTCGCCCTCTTCAAGCTCCATTATGTAGTCCACGAAATGCTGAATTTGTGGCTATGTGCTCTAACTTTGAGACGTGTCAATGGTCCGCTTGGCACTTGAGGAATGATTGTTGATTGGCTGGATCCGATGTCCTCATCATTCCCTCCCTCTTGAAAATGTTTTGTCCTCAAAACTAGATCTTTATCTGCATCAAAACATTCCAAGTCCGCAACATTGAATGTAGAAGATACATTAATCTCACCTGCCAGCTCAAAGTGGTAGTCATTGTCATTGACATCCTCAAGCGTCTTGAAAGGTGTGTCTTCATGGATAGCTAGCTCGCCAGGCCTCCATACATACGTCTGAAGCTGCTCAAAATAGTCATTTCGTATATTTCCCACAAATATAACATAATCGTTCTCCTTTGGAAAATGTAGCATATCTTGACTATCTGGTGGCCATTTCTTCTGTTCCATAGCTTGTTGGAACCGTAAGAGACCATAGGATATTCTCCAAGTGCTTAGAGGTGGAAAATATAGCTGCATCGGTCTATACTGATCAATATTCATCCGGATTGCACAATCGGGTTCAAGGAAGCTACTCCAACTTGTAAGCTTCATAACTTTCAGCTCCGAAACTCTTTTAGGTTGATTCAGCCTCAGGAATGTCACTAATTGAGTCAAGAATCTATTGAAATTGGATTCGTGGTCTTGTTCATCATGGGTGGCCGTACATCCTTGAAAACGTGACTGTATATCTTCAACACGGTACCAAGAACAAGAAGGTGGTTCTAAGGTTGAAAACATTGGCAGTTCTTTCGAGAGGTCAGGTGGTTTATCTTTGAATATGATGTCTAAGATACAATCACCCTCCTTTGTAGACATCTCGAATGGGGCTGACTCTAAAACACTTGTCTTCATGTGATCTCTTTTGACAAACACTTGTGACCAGCCATCCGGTGGCTCTTCTTTGAACAAAATTGTGTCATTGCTGCTTGCTACATCCTTCATCAATCCTAGACCTGTCTCAACATCCCTTGACAAAGACAAGTGCATTATACAAGAAGTAGAAGATTCAAAATCTAACTTATTACTAGGTGGATGTGAATTCATCAAACCTTTTGGTGTAGGCGTTTTCACATTAGATTGGTAGTCGTGGTTGCTTGGGTGTAGCCTCAATGTTTTGCCTGCTAGCCCTTCTTTGTCTTTATGTTCCATTTGATTTGTTGTTAGACCACAGTTTGATGTGATTTTTCTTTGTTCAATTGAACCTGTCCTTTCTTCAACTCTTAAAGGAAAAATCAAGTGCATCAAATCTGAAATATAGTAACTTAAAGTACTACACTTGAAAACATGAGTAACCATGAGAGAGTTCCAATAGTTATATAGTTCATAAGAACCACTTACTTGGTAATGAATTGTGATCTTTGGATGTTTCTTCTCTAGTCTCGTTGCACTTATCTTCCCTTCTACTTTTTCCTCTTGGATTGGACATTGCTTCTTGACGTGCGGTGCAAGCTTCAAACAGTAACTTGGCTCAATATTTTCTGCAGCTCCCTTGGAAACATTTTTGTGTAGTGGTGGTGATTGTTTTTCTTCAACCGGTTTCTCCACAGTGTGAACTTGACCTCTTTTAGGATAATCCACTGCTGGTTTTACACTTTCTTGTCTACGCAGATTTAGAACTTGTTCTTTTCGAACTTGACTAGTAGCATGCTTCACCAGGGGTTTTGGAGTTCTCTTAATGCAAGTTTTTGGAGGTAGTTGATGTGGAAGATAGTGCTCATACAGTAGTCTCTTGAGTTCGCTCCAGGTGTATGTCCGTTTTCCAAAAGTAGATTGCCTCTCCTTTTCTTGTTTCCACCACCTCAATGCTTCTCCACGTAAGGTGCTTAGGGCTGCAGGTGCTTGTTCCTTTTTAGGGAATTGGTGTCTCCGGAAATAACCATCCAATTCTCCTTCCCATTTGAGATAATCTTCCTTTCCTGAAAAGGTTGGAAGATTGGGACCACGGTAATAAAAATTATTGCTTACGTTGGTGTTGCTTTGGTATCGGTCTGGTGGCTCAGGTTCTATGTCTTGGAAGACTTGTCTAGTACTTCGACGATCTCTCTTTTGAGATGGAGGTGTTTGAATTGATGTCTCCAGCTGCGTCACCAACTGCTCTATGCGCTGGATTTGGGCCATGATGGCTGCAGGGGATGCCGCTGTCATATTCAACGGACCAGACATGTTTGGTTCGAGTTACACCTTGCAAACCAAGCAAAGCAAAACAAAAAAAAATTGGTTAGTTTAATCGGTTATGTAAATTTGAAACTTGAAACTTGAAATTTGAAATTTGAAATTGAAACTTGAAATTTGAAATTTGAAATTGAAATTTTGAAATTGAAATTTGAAATTTGAAATTTGAAATTGAAATTTGAAATTGAAATTTGAAATTTGAAATTTGAAATTTGAAATAAGATAACAACGAGATAAAAAGCTTTTTTTTTTTTTTTTTTTTTTAAATGCTAAAAATCAGGATATGGTTAGCTGGAATTCAAAAAAATTTAAAAAAAATTCGAAAAAAAAATAGGAAAAGATAAGGATAGGAAAGCTCAGGATTTTTTTTTAATGGCAGTTTCTTCTTCTTCCTTGGCCGTGAATGGTTCTGTAACCTACAGACTCAACACACACGTTAGAAACAAAGGGGTGGTTGAATCAACACAGCCCTTGACACACTATTTGAAAAGGAAATCGAAAAATTCTAAACCTAGAATGATGAAAACGAAATTCAAAGAATGGATAGGTTTTAACACTCCCTGGAATTTCGGCTCTGATACCAGATGATGTAATAACTCGATGGTGAAACACACACCAAGCTATTAAAGACTGATTTCCAAACCTACTCCAACGGTTAGTGCTTGTGTTATCAAGGTGAGATTCTCGTCCCTTGATGACCACAGTGGAATGAATATGGACCACACGAGTATCGCTGCTCGTGATACACCAAGGTTGATCCTCAAGGCCGAGTTCTGGTCTCAAGACTTTGAAGATCGATTTGTTTCAAGTTGTAAACGAGAAAACAAGGGTTAAAATTTCGTGCAAATTTCGTGCAAATTTCGTACTAGGGTTTTTAATAAGAGTTGTTCTTATTCAGCAAAAGACTTGGGTATTTATAGACCCAAAGTCTGGAAACAACAAGATGTTCACAAATAAACAACAAGTAGTTCAAAAGAAAAATAACATGAAGTTTAAATAAAAGGAAAAACAACAAGTAGTTTGAAGCAAGACTACTCGAGTTTTCCAGCAAGCTTCTAAGTGTTCTAGTGACTTGTGAATGATGTTCAACTAGTGAACAAGTCCTAGAATGCTCACTTGGAGTGTTGCCTCGTTAAAACCCCTCCCGGAAAACCCATTGGGACAAAACCGAGAGTAGGAAAAAGAGTACAATTTCCAAGCAAGTCTTTGTATGTCTTTACTTTTGGGAGATAGTAAAGACACTAGAAGATGCTGTAGATGTCTTGAAAAGTGCCCAAGGCACCTTCGGTGAAGTAAATAGGCCACGGCTGCAAGCTCCATGCTCTCCTTGCTCCAGCTCGAACTCGCCCTCTTCAAGCTCCATTATGTAGTCCACGAAATGCTGAATTTGTGGCTATGTGCTCTAGCTTTGAGACGTGTCAATGGTCCGCTTGGCACTTGAGGAATGATTGTTGATTGGCTGGATCCGATGTCCTCATCATAGCACCTTTATGCGTCTAATGAACCATGTTCTTAGATCATACATCAGTAAGTTCGTAGTTGTGTATTTCGATGATATTCTTGTTTATAGTGCATCTTATTCTGACCATGTGACACATCTTGAGCAAGTAATTCAGACACTTCGTAAAGAAGGACTGTATGCGAACCTCAAGAAGTGCACATTCTGCACTAATGAAGTAGTCTTTTTAGGTTTTGTTGTAAGTTCACAGGGACTAAAGGTTGACGAAGAAAAGATCAAAGCCATTAAGGAGTGGCCTGAGCCGAAAAATGCTAGTCAGGTCCGAAGCTTTCATGGCCTTGCGAGCTTCTACAGACGGTTTGTAAAGGATTTCAGTAGCATTGCAAGTCCGCTGACTTCAATACTCAAGAAGAGTCATGCATTTGAATGGGGAGCCGAACAAACCGAGGCATTCCAGCGCCTAAAGGGCAGTCTAGTTGCTGCACCGGTCTTGGCTCTTCCGGACTTCAACAAAACATTTGAAGTAGAATGTGATGCTTCTGGAGTGGGCATAGGAGCTGTGCTAACACAAGGAGGCAAACCAGTTGCTTTCTTCAGTGAGAAATTGAGTGGAGCAGCACTTAACTACCCAACTTATGACAAGGAGCTGTATGCACTAGTTCGGGCCATGGAGACTTGGCAACATTACTTGCTGGCTCGTGAGTGTGTGATTCACACAGACCACCAAACGCTGCAACATCTCAAAGGTCAAACGAAACTAAAAAGAAGGCATGCTAGATGGCTGGAGTTTATTGAGACATTTCCCTACGTCATCAAATACAAGAAGGGAAAGGAGAATGTGGTCGCAGATGCATTGTCACGACGTTACAGCCTCATATCCATCATGCAGTCCAAAGTCTTGGGTTTTGAGCTAATCAAGGAGTCATATGCAGAAGACGAGGACTTCAAGGAACCATTCACAGAGCACGGTAAAGGATTATATAACAAGTTTTATTTGTTTGATGGGTTTCTTTTCAGGGAAAAGCGATTGTGTATCCCGAAAGGGTCCATTCGTGAGCTGCTGGTTCGTGAGGCACATGGAGGCGGCCTCATGGGGCATTTTGGCGTGAACAAGACACTCAGCATGCTCAAAGAGCATTTCTATTGGCCGCATATGAAGAGAGACGTGGAGGCTCACTGTGTTCGATGTTTAACATGCCGGAAGTCAAAATCCAGAGTTCATCCTCACAGGTTATATCTTCCTCTACCTATTCCTACTACTCCTTGGACTGATATATCTATGGACTTTGTGCTAGGATTACCTAAGCAAAACCACAAAGATTCCATCTTCGTCGTTGTAGACAGGTTTTCCAAGATGGCACACTTCATACCTTGTGCCAAGACCAATGATGCCACGCAAACTGCAGCTCTATTCTTCAAAGAGGTTGTGCGACTTCATGGCATCCCAAGAACAATAGTATCAGACCGTGACACCAAGTTCTTGTCACACTTTTGGCGTGCATTGTGGAAGAAACTAGGGACGAAGCTTCTCTTCTCAACTAGTTGTCATCCGCAAACTGATGGACAAACGGAAGTGGTGAATCGCACCTTGTCTACTTTGCTGCGAGCTACAATTGGAAAGAACTTGAAGACATGGTTGGAAAGTTTGCCATTTGTAGAGTTTGCTTACAACAGGGCAGTACATTCAGCAACCAAGCTTTCACCGTTTGAAGTGGTGTATGGATTCAACCCTCTGTCGCCACTTGATCTCACACCACTACCACCTGCTGAAGTCGTGAGTCTAGAAGGAAACACCAAGGCTGAATTCGTTAAGAAGCTGCACCAGAAAGTGAAGGAAAGCATAGAGAAGAGGACAGCCGCTTATGAGAAGCAGCACAACAAGGGTCGCCAATCAGTAGTGTTCAAGAAGGGTGATTGGGTTTGGCTTCATTTTAGACCAGAACGGTTCCCACATAAGAGGAGGAGCAAATTGGCGCCTAGAGGAGATGGTCCATTCAGGGTGTTGAAGAGAATAAACGACAATGCATATCAGCTAGAACTGCCAGGTGAGTTTAATGTATCTTCAACTTTCAATGTGTCTGATTTGGAACGTTTTGATGCAGGGAATGATCTAGTTTTGAGGACAAAACACTTTCAAGAGGGTGGGAATGATGAGGACATCGGACCTAACCAATCAACAGCAACCATTCCGGAAGTGCCAATCAACAGCAACCATTCCGGAAGTGCCAATTGGACCAATGACTCGACAAAGGGCTAGAGCACTCAGCTACAAGTTCAGCAATCTCGTGGAACACATTATGAGCTTAGAGAGTGACGAGTTGGAGCTAGAACATGGAGACCATGGAGTTTGCAGCCGAGATCTTACCTTTCCATCTAAGGTGCCTTGGGCACTTCTCTCAACATCGACAACAGCTTCTAGTGTATTCACTATCCACCAAGAGTGAATACACCAAAGTCTTATTTGGGAATTGTGCTCTTTTCCCTTATCTCGGTTTTGTCCCATTGGGTTTTCCGGGAAAGGTTTTAGCGAGGCAATACCCCAAGTGAGCAATCTAGGATCCGTCTCACTAGTTAGACAGCAAATAAGATCCTAGAACACTTAGAAGTTTGTTTCTTTTCTTTGTTAATTTCGATTTCCATATGTTTAAACACCATGTTGTTTCTCTTTGAGTTTTAGACTTCATGTTGTTTTGTCGTTTCTAAAACAACATGTAGTCCTTTGTACTGGTTTGGGAATCTATAAATACCCAAGCCTACAATCAATAAAGAACAACTCTTTTGCTAAAACCCTAATCGACTTTTTGCCTTTGTTTTCACGTGAAACCACTTGAGACAATTCGATCTTCCAGCCTTGAGATTTGTACTCGGTTTGAAGATTACTTCTGGTGTATCACGAGCTCATCAATAGCTCGTGTGGTCCAATTCAATCCGCTGCGTGTTTTCAACTAATTGAGCTTCTCGTTGGGAGAACACAAACACCATCTTTTGAGGATTCTTCCTACTGTGAGACGAGATTACATCAAACATGGATAGCTCTAATGATCTTGCTTGACTTCATAACTCGTTAGAATAAGCTCATGAAGGGTTCATCAAAGACATAAGCGTATGAGGGGTTCACCAAAGACATAGCTTATAGCTTAACGGAAGATTGACCTTGTTGCAACCTATTACACCACCGTTAGTTGGCCTACCACACTTTCTCATGTGAAAGTTACATTACATTGCCTTGTACTTAGCTAAGAGAGATAACATGTGTAGAAGTATGATATGAACATGGATAGCTCTAATCATCTAGCTTGACTTCATAACTCGTTAAAATAAGCTCATAAAGGGTTCACCAAAGACATAAGCGTATGAAGGGTTCACCAAAGACATAGCTTATAGGTTAACGGAAGATTGACCTTGTTGCAACCTATTACACCATAGTTAGTTGGCCTAGCACACTTTCTCATGTGAAAGTTACATTACATTGCCTTGTACTTAGCTAATAGAGATACCATGTGTAAAAGTATTATATGAACATGGATAGCTCTAATGATCTACCTTGACTTCATAACTCGTTAGAATAAGCTCATGAAGGGTTCATCAAAGACATACGCGTATGAAGGGTTCATCAAAGATATAGCTTATAGCTTAACGGAAGATTGACCTTGTTGCAACCTATTACACCACCGTTAGTTGGCCTACCACACTTTCTCATGTGAAAGTTACATTACATTGCCTTGTACTTACCTAATAGAGATAACATGTGTAGAAGTATGATATGAACATGGATATCTCTAATGATCTAGCTTGACTTCATATTTCTTTAGAATAAGCTCATGAAGGGTTCACCAAAGACATAAGCGTATGAAAGGTTCACCAAAGACATAGCTTATAGATTAACAGAAGATTGACCTTGTTGCAACTTATTACACCACCGTTAGTTGGCCTAGCACACTTTCTCATGTGAAAGTTACATTACATTGCCTTGTACTTAGCTAATAGAGATACCATGTGTAAAAGTATTATATGAACATGGATAGCTCTAATGATCTAGCTTGATTTCATAACTCGTTAGAATAAGCTTATGAAGGGTTCACCAAAGACATAAGCGTATGAAGGGTTCACCAAAGACATAGCTTATAGCTTAACGGAAGATTGACCTTGTTGCAACCTACTACACCACCGTTAGTTGGCCTACCACACTTTCTCATGTGAAAGTTACATTACATTGCCTTGTACTTAGCTAAGAGAGATAACATGTGTAGAAGTATGATATGAACATGGATAGCTCTAATGATCTAGCTTGACTTCATAACTCGTTAAAATAAGCTCATGAAGGGTTCACCAAAGACATAAGCGTATGAGGGGTTCACCAAAGACATAGCTTATAGCTTAACGGAAGATTGACCTTGTTGCAACCTATTACACCACCGTTAGTTGGGCGACCACACTTTCTCATGTGAAAGTTACATTACATTGCCTTGTACTTAGCTAATAGAGATAACATGTGTAGAAGTATTATATGAACATGGATAACTCTAATGATCTTGCTTGACTTCATAACTCGTTAGAATAAGCTCATGAAGGGTTCATCAAAGACATCCGCGTATGAAGGGTTCACCAAAGACACAGGTTATAGCTTAACGGAAGATTGACCTTGTTGCAACCTATTACACCACCGTTAGTTGGCCTAGCACACTTTCTCATGTGAAAGTTACATTACATTGCCTTGTACTTACCTAATAGAGATAACATGTGTAGAAGTATGATATGAACATGGATATCTCTAATGATCTAGCTTGACTTCATAACTCGTTAGAATAAGCTCATGAAGGGTTCACCAAAGACATAAGCGTATGAAAGGTTCACCAAAGACATAGCTTATAGATTAACAGAAGATTGACCTTGTTGCAACTTATTACACCACCGTTAGTTGGCCTAGCACACTTTCTCATGTGAAAGTTACATTACATTGCCTTGTACTTAGCTAATAGAGATACCATGTGTAAAAGTATTATATGAACATGGATAGCTCTAATGATCTAGCTTGATTTCATAACTCGTTAGAATAAGCTTATGAAGGGTTCACCAAAGACATAAGCGTATGAAGGGTTCACCAAAGACATAGCTTATAGCTTAACGGAAGATTGACCTTGTTGCAACCTATTACACCACCGTTAGTTGGCCTAGCACACTTTCTCATGTGAAAGTTACATTACATTGCCTTGTACTTAGCTAATAGAGATACCATGTGAAAAAGTATTATATGAACATGGATAGCTCTAATGATTTAGCTTAACTTCATAACTCGTTAGAGTAAACTCATGAAGGGTTCACCAAAGACATAAGCGTATGTAAGGTTCAGCAAAAACTTAGCTTATAGATTAACAGAAGATTGACCTTGTTGCAACCTATTACACCACCGTTAGTTGGCCTAGCACACTTTCTCATGTGAAAGTTACATTGCATTGCCTTGTACTTAGCTAATAGAGATACCATGTGTAAAAGTATTATATGAACATGGATAACTCTAATGATCTTGCTTGTTTTCATAACTCGTTAGAATAAGCTCATGAAGGGTTCATCAAAGACATCCGCGTATGAAGGGTTCACCAAAGACACAGGTTATAGCTTAACGGAAGATTGACCTTGTTGCAACCTATTACACCACCGTTAGTTGGCCTAGCACACTTTCTCATGTGAAAGTTACATTACATTGCCTTGTACTTTGCTAATAGAGATAACATGTGTAGAAGTATGATATGAACATGGATAGCTCTAATGATCTAGCTTGACTTCATAACTTGTTAGAGTAAACTCATGAAGGGTTCACCAAAGACATAAGCGTATGAAGGGTTCACCAAAGACATAGCTTATAGCTTAACGGAAGATTGACCTTGTTGTAACCTATTACACCACCGTTAGTTGGCCTAGCACACTTTCTCATGTGAAAGTTACATTACATTGCCTTGTACTTAGCTAATAGAGATACCATGTGAAAAAGTATTATATGAACATGGATAGCTCTAATGATTTAGCTTGACTTCATAACTCGTTAGAGTAAACTCATAAAGGGTTCACCAAAGACATAAGCGTCTGAAAGGTTCATCAAAGACATAGCTTATAGATTAACAGAAGATTGACCTTGTTGCAACCTATTACACCACCGTTAGTTGGCCTAGCACACTTTCTCATGTGAAAGTTACATTGCATTGCCTTGTACTTAGCTAATAGACATACCATGTGAAAAAGTATTATATGAACATGGATAGCTTTAATGATCTACCTTGACTTCATAACTCGTTAAAATAAGCTCATGAAGGGTTCATCAAAGACATACGCGTATGAAGGGTTCATCAAAGATATAGCTTATAGCTTAACGGAAGATTGACCTTGTTGCAACCTATTACACCACCGTTAGTTGGCCTACCACACTTTCTCATGTGAAAGTTACATTACATTGCCTTGTACTTAGCTAATAGAGATAACATGTGTAGAAGTATGATATGAACATGGATAGCTCTAATGATCTACCTTGACTTCATAACTCGTTAGAATAAGCTCATGAAGGGGTTCACCAAAGACATAAGCGTATAAAGGGTTCACCAAAGACATAGCTTATAGATTAACAGAAGATTGACCTTGTTGCAACCTATTACACCACCGTTAGTTGGCCTAGCACACTTTCTCATGTGAAAGTTACATTGCATTGCCTTGTACTTAGCTAATAGAGATACCATGTGTAAGAGTATTATATGAACATGGATAACTCTAATGATCTTGCTTGACTTCATAACTCGTTAGAATAAGCTCATGAAGGGTTCATCAAAGACATAAGCGTATGAGGGGTTCACCAAAGACATAGCTTATAGCTTAACGGAAGATTGACCTTGTTGCAACCTATTACACCACCGTTAGTTGGCCTACCACACTTTCTCATATGAAAGTTACATTACATTGCCTTGTACTTAGCTAATAGAGATAACATGTGTAGAAGTATGATATGAACATGGATAGCTCTAATGATCTAGCTTGACTTCATAACTCGTTAGAATAAGCGTATGAAGGGTTCACCAAAGACATAAACGTATGAAGGGTTCACCAAAGACATAGCAGCTTAACGGAAGATTGACCTTGTTGCAACTTATTACACCACCGTTAGTTGGCCTAGCACACTTTCTCATGTGAAAGTTACATTACATTGCCTTGTACTTAGCTAATAGAGATACCATGTGTAAAAGTATTATATGAACATGGATAGCTCTAATGATCTAGCTTGATTTCATAACTCGTTAGAATAAGCTCATGAAGGGTCCATCAAAGACATAAGCGTATGAAGGGTTCACCAAAGACATAGCTTATAGGTTAACGGAAGATTGACCTTGTTGCAACCTATTACACCATAGTTAGTTGGCCTAGCACACTTTCTCATGTGAAAGTTACATTACATTGCCTTGTACTTAGCTAATAGAGATACCATGTGTAAAAGTATTATATGAACATCGATAGCTCTAATGATCTACCTGACTTCATAACTCGTTAGAATAAGCTCATGAAGGGTCCAACAAAGACATAAGCGTATGAAGGGTTCACCAAAGACATAGCTTATAGGTTAACGGAAGATTAACCTTGTTGCAACCTATTACACCATAGTTAGTTGGCCTAGCACACTTTCTCATGTGAAAGTTACATTACATTGCCTTGTACTTAGCTAATAGAGATACCATGTGTAAAAGTATTATATGAACATGGATAGCTCTAATGATCTAGCTTGATTTCATAACTCGTTAGAATAAGCTTATGAAGGGTTCACCAAAGACATAAGCGTATGAAGGGTTCACCAAAGACATAGCTTATAGCTTAACGGAAGATTGACCTTGTTGCAACCTATTACACCACCGTTAGTTGGCCTAGCACACTTTCTCATGTGAAAGTTACATTACATTGCCTTGTACTTAGCTAATAGAGATACCATGTGAAAAAGTATTATATGAACATGGATATCTCTAATGATTTAGCTTGACTTCATAACTCGTTAGAGTAAACTTATGAAGGGTTCACCAAAGACATAAGCGTATGAAAGGTTCACCAAAAACTTAGCTTATAGATTAACAGAAGATTGACCTTGTTGCAACCTATTACACCACCGTTAGTTGGCCTAGCACACTTTCTCATGTGAAAGTTACATTGCATTGCCTTGTACTTAGCTAATAGAGATACCATGTGTAAAAGTATTATATGAACATGGATAACTCTAATGATCTTGCTTGACTTCATAACTCGTTAGAATAAGCTCATGAAGGGTTCATCAAAGACATACGCGTATGAAGGGTTCACCAAAGACACAGGTTATAGGTTAACGGAAGATTGACCTTGTTGCAACCTATTACACCACCGTTAGTTGGCCTAGCACACTTTCTCATGTGAAAGTTACATTACATTGCCTTGTACTTTGCTAATAGAGATAACATGTGTAGAAGTATGATATGAACATGGATAGCTCTAATGATCTAGCTTGACTTCATAACTTGTTAGAGTAAACTCATGAAGGGTTCACCAAAGACATAAGCGTATGAAGGGTTCACCAAAGACATAGCTTATAGCTTAACGGAAGATTGACCTTGTTGCAACCTATTACACCAAGTTAGTTGGCCTACCACACTTTCTCATGTGAAAGTTACATTACATTGCCTTGTACTTAGCTAATAGAGATAACATGTGTAGAAGTATGATATGAACATGGATAGCTCTAATGATCTAGCTTTACGTTATAACTCGTTAGAATATGCTCATGAAGCGTTCACCATAGACATAAGCGTATGAAGGATTTACCAAAGATAGAGATTATAGATTAACAGAAGATTGACCTTGTTGAAACGTATTACACCACCGTTAGTTGGTCAAGCACACTTTCTCATGTCAAAGTTACATTACATTACCTTGAACATAGCTAATAGAGATAACATGTGTAAAAGTATTATATGAACATGGATAGCTTTAATGATCTAGCTTGACTTTATAACTCGTTAGAATAATGTCATGAAGGGTTCATCAAAGACATACGCGTATGAAGGGTTCACCAAAGACATAGGTTATAGCTTAACGGAAGATTGACCTTGTTGCAACCTATTACACCACCGTTAGTTGCCCTAGCACACTTTCTCATGTGAAAGTTACATTACATTGCCTTGTACTTAGCTAATAGAGATAACATGTGTAGAAGTATGATATGAACATGGATAGCTCTAATGATCTACCTTGACTTCATAACTCGTTAGAATAAGCTCATGAAGGGTTCATCAAAGACATACGCGTATGAAGGGTTCATCAAAGACATAGCTTATAGATTAACGGAAGATTGACCTTGTTGCAACCTATTACACCACCGTTAGTTGGCCTACCACACTTTCTCATGTGAAAGTTACATTCCATTGCCTTGTACTTAGCAAATAGAGATACCATGTGTAAAAGTATTATATGAACATGGATAACTCTAATGATCTAGCTTGACTTCATAACTCGTTAGAATAAGCTCATGAAGGGTTCACCAAAGACATAAGCGTATGACGGGTTCACCAAAGACATAGCTTATAGCTTAACGGAAGATTGACCTTGTTGCAACCTATTACACCACAGTTAGTTGGCCTAGCACACTTTCTCATGTGAAAGTTACATTACATTGCCTTGAACTTAGCTAATAGACATACCATGTGTAAAAGTATTATATGAACATGGATAGCTCTAATGATCTAGCTTGACGTTATAACTCGTTAGAATAAGCTCATGAAGAGTTCACCATAGACATAAGTGTATGAAGGATTTACTAAAGATAGAGCTTCTAGATTAAGAGAAGATTAACCTTGTTGAAACCTATTACACCACCGTTAGTTGGCCTAGCACACTTTCTCATGTGAAAGTTACATTTTTTGCCTTGTACTTAGCTAATAGACATACCATGTGAAAAAGTATTATATGAACATGGATAGCTCTAATGATCTTGCTTGACTTCATAACTCGTTAGAATAAGCTCATGAAGGGTTCATCAAAGACATACGCGTATGAAGGGTTCACCAAAGACACAGGTTATAGCTTAACGGAAGATTGACCTTGTTGCAACCTATTACACCACCGTTAGTTGGCCTAGCACACTTTCTCATGTGAAAGCTAAATTACATTGCCTTAAACATAGCTAATAGAGATAACATGTGTAAAAGTATTATATGAACATGGATAGCTCTAATGATCTAGCTTAACTTTATAACTCGTTAGAATAAGCTCATGAAGGGTTCATCAAAGACATAAGCGTATGAAGGGTTCACCAAAGACATAGCTTATAGCTTAACGGAAGATTGACCTTGTTGCAACTTATTACACCACCGTTAGTTGGCCTAGCACACTTTCTCATGTGAAAGTTACATTGCATTGCCTTGTACTTAGCTAATAGAGATAACATGTGTAAAAGTATTATATGAACATGGATAGCTCTAATGATCTAGCTTGACTTTATAACTCGTTAGAGTAATGTCATGAAGGGTTCATCAAAGACATACGCGTATGAAGGGTTCACCAAAGACATAGCTTATAGCTTAACGGAAGATTGACCTTGTTGCATCCTATTACACCACCGTTAGTTGGCCTAGCACACTTTCTCATGTGAAAGTTACATTGCATTGCCTTGTACTTAGCTAATAGACATACCATGTGAAAAAGTATTATATGAACATGGATAGCTCTAATGATCTTGCTTGACTTCATAACTCGTTAGAATAAGCTCATGAAGGGTTCATCAAAGACATACGCATATGAAGGGTTCACCAAAGACACAGGTTATAGCTTAACGGAAGATTGACCTTGTTGCAACCTATTACACCACCGTTAGTTGGCCTAGCACACTTTCTCATGTGAAAGTTACATTACATTGCCTTGTACTTTGCTAATAGAGATAACATGTGTAGAAGTATGATATGAACATGGATAGCTCTAATGATCTAGCTTGACTTCATAACTTGTTAGAGTAAACTCATGAAGGGTTCACCAAAGACATAAGCGTATGAAGGGTTCACCAAAGACATAGCTTATAGCTTAACGGAAGATTGACCTTGTTGCAACCTATTACACCACCGTTAGTTGGCCTAGCACACTTTCTCATGTGAAAGTTACATTACATTGCCTTGTACTTAGCTAATAGAGATACCATGTGAAAAAGTATTATATGAACATGGATAGCTCTAATGATTTAGCTTGACTTCATAACTCGTTAGAATAAGGTCATGAAGGGTTCATCAAAGACATAAGCGTATGAAGGGTTCACCAAAGACATAACTTATAGCTTAACAGAAGATTGACCTTGTTGCAACTTATTGCAACACCGTTAGTTGGCCTAGCACACTTTCTCATGTGAAAGTTACATTACATTGCCTTGAACTTAGCTAATAGACATACCATGTGTAAAAGTATTATATGAACATGGATAGCTCTAATGATCTAGCTTGACGTTATAACTCGTTAGAATAAGCTCATGAAGAGTTCACCATAGACATAAGTGTATGAAGGATTTACCAAAGATAGAGCTTCTAGATTAAGAGAAGATTGACCTTGTTGAAACCTATTACACCATCGTTAGTTGGTCAAGCACACTTTCTCATGTCAAAGTTAAATTACATTGCCTTGAACATAGCTAATAGAGATAACATGTGTAAAAGTATTATATGAACATGGATAGCTCTAATGATCTAGCTTAACTTTATAACTCGTTAGAATAAGCTCATGAAGGGTTCATCAAAGACATAAGCGTATGAAGGGTTCACCAAAGACATAGCTTATAGCTTAACGGAAGATTGACCTTGTTGCAACTTATTACACCACCGTTAGTTGGCCTAGCACACTTTCTCATGTGAAAGTTACATTGCATTGCCTTGTACTTAGCTAATAGAGATAACATGTGTAAAAGTATTATATGAACATGGATAGCTCTAATGATCTAGCTTGACTTTATAACTCGTTAGAGTAATGTCATGAAGGGTTCATCAAAGACATACGCGTATGAAGGGTTCACCAAAGACATAGCTTATAGCTTAACGGAAGATTGACCTTGTTGCATCCTATTACACCACCGTTAGTTGGTCTAGCACACTTTCTCATGCGAAAGTTACATTGCATTGCCTTGTACTTAGCTAATAGACATACCATGTGAAAAAGTATTATATGAACATGGATAGCTCTAATGATCTTGCTTGACTTCATAACTCGTTAGAATAAGCTCATGAAGGGTTCATCAAAGACATACGCGTATGAAGGGTTCACCAAAGACACAGGTTATAACTTAACGGAAGATTGACCTTGTTGCAACCTATTACACCACCGTTAGTTGGCCTAGCACACTTTCTCATGTGAAAGTTACATTACATTGCCTTGTACTTTGCTAATAGAGATAACATGTGTAGAAGTATGATATGACCATGGATAGCTCTAATGATCTAGCTTGACTTCATAACTTGTTAGAGTAAACTCATGAAGGGTTCACCAAAGACATAAGCGTATGAAGGGTTCACCAAAGACATAGCTTATAGCTTAACGGAAGATTGACCTTGTTGTAACCTATTACACCACCGTTAGTTGGCCTAGCACACTTTCTCATGTGAAAGTTACATTACATTGCCTTGTACTTAGCTAATAGAGATACCATGTGAAAAAGTATTATATGAACATGGATAGCTCTAATGATTTAGCTTGACTTCATAACTCGTTAGAATAAACTCATAAAGGGTTCACCAAAGACATAAGCGTCTGAAAGGTTCATCAAAGACATAGCTTATAGATTAACAGAAGATTGACCTTGTTGCAACCTATTACACCACCGTTAGTTGGCCTAGCACACTTTCTCATGTGAAAGTTACATTGCATTGCCTTGTACTTAGCTAATAGACATACCATGTGAAAAAGTATTATATGAACATGGATAGCTCTAATGATCTTGCTTGACTTCATAACTCGTTAGAATAAGGTCATGAAGGGTTCATCAAAGACATAAGCGTATGAAGGGTTCACCAAAGACATAACTTATAGCTTAACAGAAGGTTGACCTTGTTGCAACTTATTGCAACACCGTTAGTTGGCCTAGCACACTTTCTCATGTGAAAGTTACATTACATTGCCTTGAACTTAGCTAATAGACATACCATGTGTAAAAGTATTATATGAACATGGATAGCTCTAATGATCTAGCTTGACGTTATAACTCGTTAGAATAAGCTCATGAAGAGTTCACCATAGACATAAGTGTATGAAGGATTTACCAAAGATAGAGCTTCTAGATTAAGAGAAGATTGACCTTGTTGAAACCTATTACACCATCGTTAGTTGGTCAAGCACACTTTCTCATGTCAAAGTTAAATTACATTGCCTTGAACATAGCTAATAGAGATAACATGTGTAAAAGTATTATATGAACATGGATAGCTCTAATGATCTAGCTTAACTTTATAACTCGTTAGAATAAGGTCATGAAGGGTTCATCAAAGACATACGCGTATGAAGGGTTCACCAAAGACACATGTTATAGCTTAACGGAAGATTGACCTTGTTGCAACCTATTACACCACCGTTAGTTGGCCTAGCACACTTTGTCATGTGAAAGTTACATTACATTGCCTTGTACTTAGCTAATAGAGATAACATGTGTAGAAGTATGATATGAACATGGATAGCTCTAATGATCTAGCTTGACTTCATAACTCGTTAGAATAAGCTCATGAAGGGTTCACCAAAGACATAAGCGTATGAAGGGTTCACCAAAGACATAGCTTATAGATTAACAGAAGATTGACCTTGTTGCAACTTATTACGCCACGGTTAGTTGGCCTAGCACACTTTCTCATGTGAAAGTTACATTACATTGCCTTGTACTTAGCTAATAGAGATACCATGTGTAAAAGTATTATATGAACATGGATAGCTATAATGATCTAGCTTGACTTCATAACTCGTTAGAGTAAACTCATAAAGGGTTCACCAAAGACATAAGCGTCTGAAAGGTTCATCAAAGACATAGCTTATAGATTAACAGAAGATTGACCTTGTTGCAACCTATTACACCACCGTTAGTTGGCCTAGCACACTTTCTCATGTGAAAGTTACATTGCATTGCCTTGTACTTAGCTAATAGACATACCATGTGAAAAAGTATTATATGAACATGGATAGCTCTAATGATCTTGCTTGACTTCATAACTCGTTAGAATAAGCTCATGAAGGGTTCACCAAAGACATAAGCGTATGACGGGTTCACCAAAGACATAGCTTATAGCTTAACGGAAGATTGACCTTGTTGCAACTTATTGCAACACCGTTAGTTGGCCTAGCACACTTTCTCATGTGAAAGTTACATTACATTGCCTTGAACTTAGCTAATAGACATACCATGTGTAAAAGTATTATATGAACATGGATAGCTCTAATGATCTAGCTTGACGTTATAACTCGTTAGAATAAGCTCATGAAGAGTTCACCATAGACATAAGTGTATGAAGGATTTACCAAAGATAGAGCTTCTAGATTAAGAGAAGATTGACCTTGTTGAAACCTTTTACACCATCGTTAGTTGGTCAAGCACAGTTTCTCATGTCAAAGTTAAATTACATTGCCTTGAACATAGCTAATAGAGATAACATGTGTAAAAGTATTTTATGAACATGGATAGCTCTAATGATCTAGCTTAACTTTATAACTCGTTAGAATAAGCTCATGAAGGGTTCATCAAAGACATAAGCGTATGAAGGGTTCACCAAAGACATAGCTTATAGCTTAACGGAAGATTGACCTTGTTGCAACTTATTACACCACCGTTAGTTGGCCTAGCACACTTTCTCATGTGAAAGTTACATTGCATTGCCTTGTACTTAGCTAATAGAGATAACATGTGTAAAAGTATTATATGAACATGGATAGCTCTAATGATCTAGCTTGACTTTATAACTCGTTAGAGTAATGTCATGAAGGGTTCATCAAAGACATACGCGCATGAAGGGTTCACCAAAGACATAGCTTATAGCTTAACGGAAGATTGACCTTGTTGCATCCTATTACACCACCGTTAGTTGGCCTAGCACACTTTCTCATGTGAAAGTTACATTGCATTGCCTTGTACTTAGCTAATAGACATACCATGTGAATAAGTATTATATGAACATGGATAGCTCTAATGATCTTGCTTGACTTCATAACTCGTTAGAATAAGGTCATGAAGGGTTCATCAAAGACATAAGCGTATGAAGGGTTCACCAAAGACATAACTTATAGCTTAACAGAAGATTGACCTTGTTGCAACTTATTGCAACACCGTTAGTTGGCCTAGCACACTTTCTCATGTGAAAGTTACATTACATTGCCTTGAACTTAGCTAATAGACATACCATGTGTAAAAGTATTATATGAACATGGATAGCTCTAATGATCTAGCTTGACGTTATAACTCGTTAGAATAAGCTCATGAAGAGTTCACCATAGACATAAGTGTATGAAGGATTTACCAAAGATAGAGCTTCTAGATTAAGAGAAGATTGACCTTGTTGAAACCTATTACACCATCGTTAGTTGGTCAAGCACACTTTCTCATGTCAAAGTTAAATTACATTGCCTTGAACATAGCTAATAGAGATAACATGTGTAAAAGTATTATATGAACATGGATAGCTCTAATGATCTAGCTTAACTTTATAACTCGTTAGAATAAGCTCATGAAGGGTTCATCAAAGACATAAGCGTATGAAGGGTTCACCAAAGACATAGCTTATAGCTTAACGGAAGATTGACCTTGTTGCAACTTATTACACCACCGTTAGTTGGCCTAGCACACTTTCTCATGTGAAAGTTACATTGCATTGCCTTGTACTTAGCTAATAGAGATAACATGTGTAAAAGTATTATATGAACATGGATAGCTCTAATGATCTAGCTTGACTTTATAACTCGTTAGAGTAATGTCATGAAGGGTTCATCAAAGACATACGCGTATGAAGGGTTCACCAAAGACATAGCTTATAGCTTAACGGAAGATTGACCTTCTTGCATCCTATTACACCACCGTTAGTTGGCCTAGCACACTTTCTCATGTGAAAGTTACATTGCATTGCCTTGTACTTAGCTAATAGACATACCATGTGAAAAAGTATTATATGAACATGGATAGCTCTAATGATCTTGCTTGACTTCATAACTCGTTAGAATAAGCTCATGAAGGGTTCATCAAAGACATACGCGTATGAAGGGTTCACCAAAGACACAGGTTATAGCTTAACGGAAGATTGACCTTGTTGCAACCTATTACACCACCGTTAGTTGGCCTAGCACACTTTCTCATGTGAAAGTTACATTACATTGCCTTTTACTTTGCTAATAGAGATAACATGTGTAGAAGTATGATATGAACATGGATAGCTCTAATGATTTAGCTTGACTTTATAACTCGTTAGAGTAAACTCATAAAGGGTTCACCAAAGACATAAGTGTCTGAAAGGTTCATCAAAGACATAGCTTATAGATTAACAGAAGATTGACCTTGTTGCAACCTATTACACTACAGTTAGTTGGCCTAGCACACTTTCTCATGTGAAAGTTACATTGCATTGCCTTGTACTTAGCTAATAGACATACCATGTGAAAAAGTATTATATGAACATGGATAGCTCTAATGATCTTGCTTGACTTCATAACTCGTTAGAATAAGGTCATGAAGGGTTCATCAAAGACATAAGCGTATGAAGGTTTCACCAAAGACATAACTTATAGCTTAACAGAAGATTGACCTTGTTGCAACTTATTGCAACACCGTTAGTTGGCCTAGCACACTTTCTCATGTGAAAGTTACATTACATTGCCTTGAACTTAGCTAATAGACATACCATGTGTAAAAGTATTATATGAACATGGATAGCTCTAATGATCTAGCTTGACGTTATAACTCGTTAGAATAAGCTCATGAAGAGTTCACCATAGACATAAGTGTATGAAGGATTTACCAAAGATAGAGCTTCTAGATTAAGAGAAGATTGACCTTGTTGAAACCTATTACACCATCGTTAGTTGGTCAAGCACACTTTCTCATGTCAAAGTTAAATTACATTGCCTTGAACATAGCTAATAGAGATTACATGTGTAGAAGTATGATATGAACATGGATAGCTCTAATGATCTAGCTTGACTTCATAACTCGTTAGAATAAGCTCATGAAGGGTTCATCAAAGACATAAGCGTATGAAGGGTTCACCAAAGACATAGCTTATAGATTAACAGAAGATTGACTTTGTTGCAACTTATTACGCCACGGTTAGTTGGCCTAGCACACTTTCTCATGTGAAAGTTACATTACATTGCCTTGTACTTAGCTAATAGAGATACCATGTGTAAAAGTATTATATGAACATGGATAGCTATAATGATCTAGCTTGACTTCATAACTCGTTAGAGTAAACTCATAAAGGGTTCACCAAAGACATAAGCGTCTGAAAGGTTCATCAAAGACATAGCTTATAGATTAACAGAAGATTGACCTTGTTGCAACCTATTACACCACCGTTAGTTGGCCTAGCACACTTTCTCATGTGAAAGTTACATTGCATTGCCTTGTACTTAGCTAATAGACATACCATGTGAAAAAGTATTATATGAACATGGATAGCTCTAATGATCTAGCTTGACTTCAGAACTTGTTAGAGTAAACTCATGAAGGGTTCACCAAAGACATAAGCGTATGAAGGGTTCACCAAAGACATAGCTTATAGCTTAACGGAAGATTGACCTTGTTGCAACCTATTACACCACCGTTAGTTGGCCTAGCACACTTTCTCATGTGAAAGTTACATTACATTGCCTTGTACTTAGCTAATAGAGATACCATGTGAAAAAGTATTATATGAACATGGATAGCTCTAATGATTTAGCTTGACTTCATAACTCGTTAGAGTAAACTCATAAAGGGTTCACCAAAGACATAAGCGTCTGAAAGGTTCATCAAAGACATAGCTTATAGATTAACAGAAGATTGACCTTGTTGCAACCTATTACACCACCGTTAGTTGGCCTAGCACACTTTCTCATGTGAAAGTTACATTGCATTGCCTTGTACTTAGCTAATAGACATACCATGTGAAAAAGTATTATATGAACATGGATAGATCTAATGATCTTGCTTGACTTCATAACTCGTTAGAATAAGGTCATGAAGGGTTCATCAAAGACATAAGCGTATGAAAGGTTCATCAAAGACATAGCTTATAGATTAACAGAAGATTGACCTTGTTGCAACTTATTGCAACACCGTTAGTTGGCCTAGCACACTTTCTCATGTGAAAGTTACATTACATTGCCTTGAACTTAGCTAATAGACATACCATGTGTAAAAGTATTATATGAACATGGATAGCTCTAATGATCTAGCTTGACGTTATAACTCGTTAGAATAAGCTCATGAAGAGTTCACCATAGACATAAGTGTATGAAGGATTTACCAAAGATAGAGCTTCTAGATTAAGAGAAGATTGACCTTGTTGCAACCTATTACACTACCGTTAGTTGGCCTAGCACACTTTCTCATGTGAAAGTTACATTACATTGCCTTGTACTTAGCTAATAGAGATACCATGTGAAAAAGTATTATATGAACATGGATAGCTCCAATGATCTAGCTTGACTTCATAACTCGTTAGAATAAGGTCATGAAGGGTTCATCAAAGACAGACGCGTATGAAGGGTTCACCAAAGACACAGTTTATAGCTTAACGGAAGATTGACCTTGTTGCAACCTATTACACCACTGTTAGCTAGCCTAGCACACTTTCTCATGTGAAAGTTACATTACATTGCCTTGTACTTAGCTAATAGAGATACCATGTGAAAAAGTATTATATGAACATGGATAGCTCTAATGATCTAGCTTGACTTCATAACTCGTTAGAATAAGGTCATGAAGGGTTCATCAAAGACATACGCGTATGAAGGGTCCCCCAAAGACACAGTTTATAGCTTAACGGAAGATTGACCTTGTTGCAACCTATTACACCACCGTTAGTTGGCCTACCACACTTTCTTATGTGAAAGTTACATTACATTGCCTTGTACTTAGCTAATAGAGATACCATGTGTAAAAGTATTATATGAACATGGATAGCTCTAATGATCTAGCTTAACTTCATAACTCGTTAGAATAAGGTCATGAAGGGTTCATCAAAGACATACGCGTATGAAGGGTTCACCAAAGACACAGTTTATAGCTTAACGGAAGATTGACCTTGTTGCAACCTATTACACCACCGTTAGCTAGCCTAGCACACTTTCTCATGTGAAAGTTACATTACATTGCCTTGTACTTAGCTAATAGAGATACCATGTGAAAAAGTATTATATGAATATGGATAGCTCTAATGATCTAGCTTTACTTCATAACTCGTTACAATAACGTCATGAAGGGTTCATCAAAGACATACGCGTATGAAGGGTCCCCCAAAGACACAATTTATAGCTTAACGGAAGATTGACCTTGTTGCAACCTATTACACCACCGTTAGCTAGCCTAGCACACTTTCTCATGTGAAAGTTACATTACATTGCCTTGTACTTAGCTAATAGAGATACCATGTGAAAAAGTATTATATGAACATGGATAGCTCTAATGATCTAGCTTGACTTCATAACTCGTTAGAATAAGGTCATGAAGGGTTCATCAAAGACATACGCGTATGAAGGGTTCACCAAAGACACAGTTTATAGCTTAACGAAAGATTGACCTTGTTGCAACCTATTACACCACCGTTAGTTGGCCTACCACACTTTCTTATGTGAAAGTTACATTACATTGCCTTGTACTTAGCTAATAGAGATACCATGTGTAAAAGTATTATATGAACATGGATAGCTCTAATGATCTAGCTTGACTTCATAATTCGTTAGAATAAGCTCATGAAGGGTTCATCAAAGACATAAGCGTATGTAGGGTTCACCAAAGACATAGCTTATAGCTTAACAGAAGATTGATCTTGTTGCAACCTATTACACCACCATTAGTTGGCCTAGCACACTTTTTCATGTGAAAGTTACATTACATTGCCTTGTACTTAGCTAATAGAGATAACATGTGTAGAAGTATGATATAAACATGGATAGCTCTAATGATCTAGCTTGACTTCATAACTCGTTAGAGTAAACTCATGAAGGGTTCACCAAAGAAATAAGCGTATGAAAGGTTCATCAAAGACATAGCTTATAGATTAACAGAAGATTGACCTTGTTGCAACCTATTACACCACCGTTAGTTGGCCTAGCACACTTTCTCATGTGAAAGTTACATTGCATTGCCTTGTACTTAGCTAATAGACATACCATGTGAAAAAGTATTATATGAACATGGATAGCTCTAATGATCTTGCTTGACTTCATAACTCGTTAGAATAAGGTCATGAAGGGTTCATCAAAGACATAAGCGTATGAAAGGTTCATCAAAGACATAGCTTATAGATTAACAGAAGATTGACCTTGTTGCAACTTATTGCAACACAGTTAGTTGGCCTAGCACACTTTCTCATGTGAAAGTTACATTACATTGCCTTGAACTTAGCTAATAGACATACCATGTGTAAAAGTATTATATGAACATGGATAGCTCTAATGATCTAGCTTGACGTTATAACTCGTTAGAATAAGCTCATGAAGAGTTCACCATAGACATAAGTGTATGAAGGATTTACCAAAGATAGAGCTTCTAGATTAAGAGAAGATTGACCTTGTTGCAACCTATTACACTACCGTTAGTTGGCCTAGCACACTTTCTCATGTGAAAGTTACATTACATTGCCTTGTACTTAGCTAATAGAGATACCATGTGAAAAAGTATTATATGAACATGGATAGCTCCAATGATCTAGCTTGACTTCATAACTCGTTAGAATAAGGTCATGAAGGGTTCATCAAAGACAGACGCGTATGAAGGGTTCACCAAAGACACAGTTTATAGCTTAACGGAAGATTGACCTTGTTGCAACCTATTACACCACTGTTAGCTAGCCAAGCACACTTTCTCATGTGAAAGTTACATTACATTGCCTTGTACTTAGCTAATAGAGATACCATGTGAAAAAGTATTATACGAACATGGATAGCTCTAATGATCTAGCTTGACTTCATAACTCGTTAGAATAAGGTCATGAAGGGTTCATCAAAGACATACGCGTATGAAGGGTCCCCCAAAGACACAGTTTATAGCTTAACGGAAGATTGACCTTGTTGCAACCTATTACACCACCGTTAGTTGGCCTACCACACTTTCTTATGTGAAAGTTACATTACATTGCCTTGTACTTAGCTAATAGAGATACCATGTGTAAAAGTATTATATGAACATGGATAGCTCTAATGATCTAGCTTAACTTCATAACTCGTTACAATAAGGTCATGAAGGGTTCATCAAAGACATACGCGTATGAAGGGTCCCCCAAAGACACAATTTATAGCTTAACGGAAGATTGACCTTGTTGCAACCTATTACACCACCGTTAGCTAGCCTAGCACACTTTCTCATGTGAAAGTTACATTACATTGCCTAGTACTTAGCTAATAGAGATACCATGTGAAAAAGTATTATATGAACATGGATAGCTCTAATGATCTAGCTTGACTTCATAACTCGTTAGAATAAGGTCATGAAGGGTTCATCAAAGACATACGCGTATGAAGGGTTCACCAAAGACACAATTTATAGCTTAACGAAAGATTGACCTTGTTGCAACCTATTACACCACCGTTAGTTGGCCTACCACACTTTCTTATGTGAAAGTTACATTACATTGCCTTGTACTTAGCTAATAGAGATACAATGTGTAAAAGTATTACATGAACATGGATAGCTCTAATGATCTAGCTTGACTTCATAATTCGTTAGAATAAGCTCATGAAGGGTTCATCAAAGACATAAGCGTATGAAGGGTTCACCAAAGACATAGCTTATAGCTTAACAGAAGATTGATCTTGTTGCAACCTATTACACCACCGTTAGTTGGCCTAGCACACTTTTTCATGTGAAAGTTACATTACATTGCCTTGTACTTAGCTAATAGAGATAACATGTGTAGAAGTATGATATAAACATGGATAGCTCTAATGATCTAGCTTGACTTCATAACTCGTTAGAGTAAACTCATGAAGGGTTCACCAAAGACATAAGCGTATGAAAGGTTCATCAAAGACATAGCTTATAGATTAACAGAAGATTGACCTTGTTGCAACTTATTACACAACCGTTAGTTGGCCTACCACACTTTCTCATGTGAAAGTTACATTGCATTCCCTTGTACTTAGCTAATAGAGATACCATGTGTAAATGTATTATATGAACATGGATAGCTCTAATTATCTAGCTTGACTTCATAACTCGTTAGAATAAGCTCATGAAGGGTTCATCAAAGACATAAGCGTATGAAGGGTTCACCAAAGACATAGCTTATAGCTTAACAGAAGATTGATCTTGTTGCAACCTATTACACCACCGTTAGTTTGCCTAGCACACTTTCTCATGTGAAAGTTACATTACATTACCTTGTACTTAACTAATAGATATTACATGTGTAGAAGTATGATATGAACATGGATAGCTCTAATGATCTAGCTTGACTTCATAACTCGTTAGAGTAAACTCCTGAAGGGTTCACCAAAGACATAAGCGTTTGAAAGGTTCATCAAAGACATAGCTTATAGATTAACAGAAGATTGACCTTGTTGCAACCTATTACACCACCGTTAGTTGGCCTAGCACACTTTCTCATGTGAAAGTTATATTACATTGCCTTGTACTTAGCTAATAGAGATACCATGTGAAAAAGTATTATATGAACATGGATAGCTCTAATGATCTAGCTTGACTTCATAACTCGTTAGAATAAGGTCATGAAGGGTTCATCAAAGACATACGCGTATGAAGGGTTCACCAAAGACATAGTTTATAGCTTAACGGAAGATTGACCTTGTTGCATCCTATTACACCACCGTTAGTTGGCCTAGCACACTTTCTTATGTGAAAGTTACATTACATTGCCTTGTACTTAGCTAATAGAGATACCATGTGTAAAAGTATTATATGAACATGGATAGCTCTAATGATCTAGCTTGACTTCATAACTCGTTAGAATAAGCTCATGAAGGGTTCATCAAAGACATAAGCGTATGAAGGGTTCACCAAAGACATAGCTTATAGGTTAACAGAAGATTGATCTTGTTGCAACCTATTACACCACCGTTAGTTGGCCTAGCACACTTTTTCATGTGAAAGTTACATTACATTGCCTTGTACTTAGCTAATAGAGATAACATGTGTAGAAGTATGATATAAACATGGATAGCTCTAATGATCTAGCTTGACTTCATAACTCGTTAGAGTAAACTCATGAAGGGTTCACCAAAGACATAAGCGTATGAAAGGTTCATCAAAGACATAGCTTATAGATTAACAGAAGATTGACCTTGTTGCAACTTATTACACCACCGTTAGTTGGCCTACCACACTTTCTCATGTGAAAGTTACATTGCATTCCCTTGTACTTAGCTAATAGAGATACCATGTGTAAATGTATTATATGAACATGGATAGCTCTAATTATCTAGCTTGACTTCATAACTCGTTAGAGTAAACTCATGAAGGGTTCACCAAAGCCATAAGCGTATGAAAGGTTCATCAAAGACATAGCTTATAGATTAACAGAAGATTGACCTTGTTGCAACTTATTACACCACTGTTAGTTGGCCTACCACACTTTCTCATGTGAAAGTTACATTGCATTGCCTTGTACTTAGCTAATAGAGATACCATGTGTAAAAGTATTATATGAACATGGATAGCTCTAATTATCTAGCTTGACTTCATAACTCGTTAGAATAAGCTCATGAAGGGTTCATCAAAGACATAAGCGTATGAAGGGTTCACCAAAGACATAGCTTATAGCTTAACAGAAGATTCATCTTGTTGCAACCTATTACACCACCGTTAGTTGGCCTAGCAAACTTTCTCATGTGAAAGTTACATTACATTGCCTTGTACTTAGCTAATAGAGATAACATGTGTAGAAGTATGATATGAACATGGATAGCTCTAATGATCTAGCTTGACTTCATAACTCGTTAGAGTAAACTCATGAAGGGTTCACCAAAGACATAAGCGTTTGAAAGTTTCATCAAAGACATAGCTTATAGATTAACAGAAGATTGACCTTGTTGCAACCTATTACACCACCGTTAGTTGGCCTAGCACACTTTCTCATGTGAAAGTTACATTACATTGCCTTGTACTTAGCTAATAGAGATACCATGTGAAAAAGTATTATATGAACATGGATAGCTCCAATGATCTAGCTTGACTTCATAACTCGTTAGAATAAGGTCATGAAGGGTTCATCAAAGACAGACGCGTATGAAGGGTTCACCAAAGACACAGTTTATAGCTTAACGGAAGATTGACCTTGTTGCAACCTATTACACCACTGTTAGCTAGCCAAGCACACTTTCTCATGTGAAAGTTACATTACATTGCCTTGTACTTAGCTAATAGAGATACCATGTGAAAAAGTATTATATGAACATGGATAGCTCTAATGATCTAGCTTGACTTCATAACTCGTTAGAATAAGGTCATGAAGGGTTCATCAAAGACATACGCGTATGAAGGGTCCCCCAAAGACACAGTTTATAGCTTAACGGAAGATTGACCTTGTTGCAACCTATTACACCACCGTTAGTTGGCCTACCACACTTTCTTATGTGAAAGTTACATTACATTGCCTTGTACTTAGCTAATAGAGATACCATGTGTAAAAGTATTATATGAACATGGATAGCTCTAATGATCTAGCTTAACTTCATAACTCGTTAGAATAAGGTCATGAAGGGTTCATCAAAGACATACGCGTATGAAGGGTTCACCAAAGACACAGTTTATAGCTTAACGGAAGATTGACCTTGTTGCAACCTATTACACCACCGTTAGCTAGCCTAGCACACTTTCTCATGTGAAAGTTACATTACATTGCCTTGTACTTAGCTAATAGAGATACCATGTGAAAAAGTATTATATGAACATGGATAGCTCTAATGATCTAGCTTTACTTCATAACTCGTTACAATAAGGTCATGAAGGGTTCATCAAAGACATACGCGTATGAAGGGTCCCCCAAAGACACAATTTATAGCTTAACGGAAGATTGACCTTGTTGCAACCTATTACACCACCGTTAGCTAGCCTAGCACACTTTCTCATGTGAAAGTTACATTACATTGCCTAGTACTTAGCTAATAGAGATACCATGTGAAAAAGTATTATATGAACATGGATAGCTCTAATGATCTAGCTTGACTTCATAACTCGTTAGAATAAGGTCATGAAGGGTTCATCAAAGACATACGCGTATGAAGGGTTCACCAAAGACACAATTTATAGCTTAACGAAAGATTGACCTTGTTGCAACCTATTACACCACCGTTAGTTGGCCTACCACACTTTCTTATGTGAAAGTTACATTACATTGCCTTGTACTTAGCTAATAGAGATACCATGTGTAAAAGTATTATATGAACATGGATAGCTCTAATGATCTAGCTTGACTTCATAATTCGTTAGAATAAGCTCATGAAGGGTTCATCAAAGACATAAGCGTATGAAGGGTTCACCAAAGACATAGCTTATAGCTTAACAGAAGATTGATCTTGTTGCAACCTATTACACCACCGTTAGTTGGCCTAGCACACTTTTTCATGTGAAAGTTACATTACATTGCCTTGTACTTAGCTAATAGAGATAACATGTGTAGAAGTATGATATAAACATGGATAGCTCTAATGATCTAGCTTGACTTCATAACTCGTTAGAGTAAACTCATGAAGGGTTCACCAAAGACATAAGCGTATGAAAGGTTCATCAAAGACATAGCTTATAGATTAACAGAAGATTGACCTTGTTGCAACTTATTACACAACCGTTAGTTGGCCTACCACACTTTCTCATGTGAAAGTTACATTGCATTCCCTTGTACTTAGCTAATAGAGATACCATGTGTAAATGTATTATATGAACATGGATAGCTCTAATTATCTAGCTTGACTTCATAACTCGTTAGAATAAGCTCATGAAGGGTTCATCAAAGACATAAGCGTATGAAGGGTTCACCAAAGACATAGCTTATAGCTTAACAGAAGATTGATCTTGTTGCAACCTATTACACCACCGTTAGTTTGCCTAGCACACTTTCTCATGTGAAAGTTACATTACATTACCTTGTACTTAACTAATAGATATTACATGTGTAGAAGTATGATATGAACATGGATAGCTCTAATGATCTAGCTTGACTTCATAACTCGTTAGAGTAAACTCCTGAAGGGTTCACCAAAGACATAAGCGTTTGAAAGGTTCATCAAAGACATAGCTTATAGATTAACAGAAGATTGACCTTGTTGCAACCTATAACACCACCGTTAGTTGGCCTAGCACACTTTCTCATGTGAAAGTTATATTACATTGCCTTGTACTTAGCTAATAGAGATACCATGTGAAAAAGTATTATATGAACATGGATAGCTCTAATGATCTAGCTTGACTTCATAACTCGTTAGAATAAGGTCATGAAGGGTTCATCAAAGACATACGCGTATGAAGGGTTCACCAAAGACATAGTTTATAGCTTAACGGAAGATTGACCTTGTTGCATCCTATTACACCACCGTTAGTTGGCCTAGCACACTTTCTTATGTGAAAGTTACAATACATTGCCTTGTACTTAGCTAATAGAGATACCATGTGTAAAAGTATTATATGAACATGGATAGCTCTAATGATCTAGCTTGACTTCATAACTCGTTAGAATAAGCTCATGAAGGGTTCATCAAAGACATAAGCGTATGAAGGGTTCACCAAAGACATAGCTTATAGGTTAACAGAAGATTGATCTTGTTGCAACCTATTACACCACCGTTAGTTGGCCTAGCACACTTTTTCATGTGAAAGTTACATTACATTGCCTTGTACTTAGCTAATAGAGATAACATGTGTAGAAGTATGATATAAACATGGATAGCTCTAATGATCTAGCTTGACTTCATAACTCGTTAGAGTAAACTCATGAAGGGTTCACCAAAGACATAAGCGTATGAAAGGTTCATCAAAGACATAGCTTATAGATTAACAGAAGATTGACCTTGTTGCAACTTATTACACCACCGTTAGTTGGCCTACCACACTTTCTCATGTGAAAGTTACATTGCATTCCCTTGTACTTAGCTAATAGAGATACCATGTGTAAATGTATTATATGAACATGGATAGCTCTAATTATCTAGCTTGACTTCATAACTCGTTAGTGTAAACTCATGAAGGGTTCACCAAAGCCATAAGCGTATGAAAGGTTCATCAAAGACATAGCTTATAGATTAACAGAAGATTGACCTTGTTGCAACTTATTACACCACTGTTAGTTGGCCTACCACACTTTCTCATGTGAAAGTTACATTGCATTGCCTTGTACTTAGCTAATAGAGATACCATGTGTAAAAGTATTATATGAACATGGATAGCTCTAATTATCTAGCTTGACTTCATAACTCGTTAGAATAAGCTCATGAAGGGTTCATCAAAGACATAAGCGTATGAAGGGTTCACCAAAGACATAGCTTATAGCTTAACAGAAGATTCATCTTGTTGCAACCTATTACACCACCGTTAGTTGGCCTAGCAAACTTTCTCATGTGAAAGTTACATTACATTGCCTTGTACTTAGCTAATAGAGATAACATGTGTAGAAGTATGATATGAACATGGATAGCTCTAATGATCTAGCTTGACTTCATAACTCGTTAGAGTAAACTCATGAAGGGTTCCCCAAAGACATAAGCGTTTGAAAGTTTCATCAAAGACATAGCTTATAGATTAACAGAAGATTGACCTTGTTGCAACCTATTACACCACCGTTAGTTGGCCTAGCACACTTTCTCATGTGAAAGTTACATTACATTGCCTTGTACTTAGCTAATAGAGATACCATGTGAAAAAGTATTATATGAACATGGATAGCTCTAATGATCTAGCTTGACTTCATAACTCGTTAGAATAAGCTCATGAAAGGTTCATCAAAGACATAAGCGTATGAAGGGTTCACCAAAGACATAGCTTATAGGTTAACGGAAGATTGACCTTTTTGCAACCTATTACACAACAGTTAGTTGGCCTAGCACACTTTCTCATGTGAAAGTTACATTACATTGCCTTGTACTTAGCTAATAGAGATAACATGTGTAGAAGTATGATATGAACATGGATAGCTCTAATGATCTAGCTTGACTTCATAACTCGTTAGAGTAAACTCATGAAGGGTTCACCAAAGACATAAGCGTTTGAAAGGTTCATCAAAGACATAGCTTATAGATTAACAGAAGATTGACCTTGTTGCAACCTATTACACCACCGTTAGTTGGCCTAGCACACTTTCTCATGTGAAAGTTACATTACATTGCCTTGTACTTAGCTAATAGAGATACCATGTGTAAAAGTATTATATGAACATGGATAGCTCTAATTATCTAGCTTGATTTCATAACTCGTTAGAATAAGCTCATGAAGGGTTCATCAAAGACATAAGCGTATGAAGGGTTCACCAAAGACATAGCTTATAGCTTAACGGAAGATTGACCTTGTTGCAACCTATTACACTACCGTTAGTTGGCCTAGCACACTTTCTCATGTGAAAGTTACATTACATTGCCTTGTACTTAGCTAATAGAGATAACATGTGTAGAAGTATGATATGAACATGGATAGCTCTAATGATCTAGCTTGACTTCATAACTCGTTAGAGTAAACTCATGAAGGGTTCACCAAAGACATAAGCGTTTGAAAGGTTCATCAAAGACATAGCTTATAGATTAACAGAAGATTGACCTTGTTGCAACCTATTACACCACCGTTAGTTGGCCTAGCACACTTTCTCATGTGAAAGTTACATTACATTGCCTTGTACTTAGCTAATAGAGATACCATGTGTAAAAGTATTATATGAACATGGATAGCTCTAATTATCTAGCTTGATTTCATAACTCGTTAGAATAAGCTCATGAAGGGTTCATCAAAGACATAAGCGTATGAAGGGTTCACCAAAGACATAGCTTATAGCTTAACGGAAGATTGACCTTGTTGCAACCTATTACACTACCGTTAGTTGGCCTAGCACACTTTCTCATGTGAAAGTTACATTACATTGCCTTGTACTTAGCTAATAGAGACACCATGTGAAAAAGTATTATATGAACATGGATAGCTCTAATGATCTAGCTTGACTTCATAACTCGTTAGAATAAGGTCATGAAGGGTTCATCAAAGACATAAGCGTATGAAGGGTTCACCAAAGACATAGCTTATAGCTTAACGGAAGATTGACCTTGTTGCAACCTATTACACTACCGTTAGTTGGCCTAGCACACTTTCTCATGTGAAAGTTACATTACATTGCCTTGTACTTAGCTAATAGAGATACCATGTGTAAAAGTATTATATGAACATGGATAGCTCTAATGATCTAGCTTGACTTCATAACTCGTTAGAATAAGGTCATGAAGGGTTCATCAAAGACATACGCGTATGAAGGGTTCACCAAAGACACAGTGTATAGCTTAACGGAAGATTGACCTTGTTGCAACCTATTACACCACCGTTAGCTAGCCTAGAACACTTTCTCATGTAAAAGTTACATTACATTGCCTTGTACTTAGCTAATAGAGATACCATGTGAAAAAGTATTATATGAACATGGATAGCTCTAATGATCTAGCTTGACTTCATAACTCGTTAGAATAAGGTCATGAAGGGTTCATCAAAGACATACGCGTATGAAGGGTCCCCCAAAGACACAGTTTATAGCATAACGGAAGATTGACCTTGTTGCAACCTATTACACCACCGTTAGTTGGCCTACCACACTTTCTTATGTGAAAGTTACATTACATTGCCTTGTACTTAGCTAATAGAGATACCATGTGTAAAAGTATTATATGAACATGGATAACTCTAATGATCTAGCTTGACTTCATAACTCGTTAGAATAAGCTCATGAAGGGTTCATCAAAGACATAAGCGTATGAAGGGTTCACCAAAGACATAGCTTATAGCTTAACAGAAGATTGATCTTGTTGCAACCTATTACACCACCGTTAGTTGGCCTACCACACTTTCTCATGTGAAAGTTACATTACATTGCCTTGTACTTAGCTAATAGAGATAACATGTGTAGAAGTATGATATGAACATGGATAGCTCTAATGATCTAGCTTGACTTCATAACTCGTTAGAGTAAACTCATGAAGGGTTCACCAAAGACATAAGCGTTTGAAAGGTTCATCAAAGACATAGCTTATAGATTAACAAAAGATTGACCTTGTTGCAACCTATTACACCACCGTTAGTTGGCTTAGCACACTTTCTCATGTGAAAGTTACATTACATTGCCTTGTACTTAGCTAATAGAGATACCATGGGTAAAAGTATTATATGAACATGGATAGCTCTAATTATCTAGCTTGACTTCATAACTCGTTAGAATAAGGTCATGAAGGGTTCATCAAAGACATACGCGTATGAAGGGTTCACCAAAGACACAGTTTATAGCTTAACGGAAGATTGACCTTGTTGCAACCTATTACACCACCGTTAGTTGGCCTACCACACTTTCTTATGTGAAAGTTACATTACATTGCCTTGTACTTAGCTAATAGAGATACCATGTGTAAAAGTATTATATGAACATGGATAGCTCTAATTATCTAGCTTGATTTCATAACTCGTTAGAATAAGCTCATGAAGGGTTCATCAAAGACATAAGCGTATGAAAGGTTCACCAAAGACATAGCTTATAGCTTAACGGAAGATTGACCTTGTTGCAACCTATTACACTACCGTTAGTTGGCCTAGCACACTTTCTCATGTGAAAGTTACATTACATTGCCTTGTACTTAGCTAATAGAGATACCATGTGAAAAAGTATTATATGAACATGGATAGCTCTAATGATCTAACTTGACTTCATAACTCGTTAGAATAAGGTCATGAAGGGTTGATCAAAGACATAAGCGTATGAAGGGTTCACCAAAGACAGAGCTTATAGCTTAACGGAAGATTGACCTTGTTGCAACCTATTACACTACCGTTAGTTGGCCTAGCACACTTTCTCATGTGAAAGTTACATTACATTGCCTTGTACTTAGCTAATAGAGATACCATGTGAAAAAGTATTATATGAACATGGATAGCTCTAATGATCTAGCTTGACTTCATAACTCGTTAGAATAAGGTCATGAAGGGTTCATCAAAGACATACGCGTATGAAGGGTTCACCAAAGACACAGTTTATAGCTTAACGGAAGATTGACCTTGTTGCAACCTATTACACCACCGTTAGCTAGCCTAGCACACTTTCTCATGTAAAAGTTACATTACATTGCCTTGTACTTAGCTAATAGAGATACCATGTGAAAAAGTATTATATGAACATGGATAGCTCTAATGATCTAGCTTGACTTCATAACTTGATGAGGACATCAGTAGCAGCCCAACTAGTATCATCCCAACAATGCCAAGTGGTCCATTAACTCGTCAAAGAGCTAGGAAGCTTAGCTACAAATTCAGCAACTTGGTAGAACACGTTTTGGAGCTTGAGAAGGACGAGTTGGAACTAGAAGCATCGGACGCAGCTAGTAGCAATGGAGCTGACACTTTCTTATCTCTATGTATGCCGTGTACGCTTCTAAGGGCATCAAACGCAGCTTCTAGTGTGTTCACTATCCATCCAGAGTGAACACACAAAAGACTTGCTTGAGAATTGTGCTCTTTTCCCTACTTTCGGTTTTGTCCCATTGGGTTTTCCGAAAGGGGTTTTAGCGAGGCAATACCTCAAGTGAGCACTCTAAGACCAGCCTCACTAGTTAGGCAACAAATAAGGTCTTAGAAACACTTAGAAGTATGCATTCTAATTGTCGATTTCTTTTGTTAAAAACCGTGTTGTTCTTTGTTTAAGTTTGAAACTTCATGTTGTTTTGTCGTTTCTAAAACAGCATGTAGTTTATGATTAGGGTTGGGGATATTATAAATACCCAACACTTGTTCAATAAGAAACACAACTTTCTGAATTAAAAACCAAGCAATCGCAATCACTTGTCTTCTCGATTTAATCATTAACTCTTGGAGTTTTCGATCTCTCAACCTTGAGGTTGGTCCTCGGCTGAATAAGGTCATTCTTAGGTGTATCACGGTTGAAACCCTGACCGTGTGGTCCTTTCCATCCGCTGTGCTTGCTCCAAGTCGAGACTCTCCTTGAGTGATCACGACACAACTCCTTCATTAGTCATCATCGGCCCAAGTATCACATCATCTGGTATCAGAGCCGAAGATCTAACAAGGGAAGTGTATAAACCTATCTCTTTGCTTTTCAATTCTCGTTATTCAAATTCTAGGTTTAGGTTTTTTTTTTCTGTTTTGATTTCTAGTTATTTTTGTGTTAAGGGTTGTGTTGATTCAACCACCCTATTGTTCTAACGTTTGTGTCTAGTCTTAGAGTTGTAGGTCTTCATTCAGTAAGAAGAAGAAACTCGGCCAAGGAAGAGGAAGAAGAAACCGAAAACCCTAAGCTTATCTTTTTTTTTTTTCTTATCTTTTCCTAGGTTTTAGGACTGTTAGTTTAGATAAGCCACAGTATTTTTTTTGATTTAAAATTTTCGAATTTGGTTTGTTTAAATTGGTTAGGATAAATCAATTTAGAGTTGCTGGTTTAATTATATCAATTCCAAAAACCGAAAACCTACTAACCGATTTTCCTTTTTTTTTTTGTTGTTGCTTGTTGTGCAAGGTACTTGACAGCATGTCCGAAAATTCGGATCTTGCTGAGGCTCAAGCTGCAATGTTGCAAATGCTAGCCAACATTAGCAATCAGCTAGCAAGGATGAATGAACAAATAGAGCAGAATCGCTCTCATTCACCTCACAGACGAGTAGACAGACCCGGACCCTCTCAAAGACCGGATGAACGTGGGCAAGATAGGTCGCCTACACCACAATCAGTTCGGCCAGAACCAACAAGGCACTACCCAGACGAAGAACGATACCAATGGCCACCTCCTCCACCTCCACAGCCGCAGCAATACCCAGACGTGAAACTCACGCCACCTACCTTTGCTGGACGAGTCGATCCAGAAGCTTACTTGGATTGGGAGAGGAGAATGGAGCATATCTTCGAATACTACAACTACACCGACCCAAGGAAAGTTGCATTGGCTGCAGCTCAATTCACGGACCATGCACTAACATGGTGGGATCGAGAAGTTGCTGAGAGGATTCGACATAGATATGGACAGATTGCAGCTGGGGAAGATCTCAAACATGTCATGAGAAGTCGATTTGTACCACCTCACTTCACTCGAGAACTACAAAAGAGGTTCATGAGATTAACTCAAGGCAGCAAAAGTGTAGAAGAATACTTCGAAGAGTTCGAGTATCTTCGGAATAGATTGGAGAGTGAGGATTCTCCAGAGGCTTTGATGGCACAATTTCTCGATGGACTTCAAGAAAGAATTGCACGTAAAGTGGAAAGACAGCCATATCGAGATCTTGGAGAATTGCTGCACATAGCAACTCAGATTGAACAGCAAAACAAACGTAAGGTTTCTAACACAACAAATAGAGTTAGAACTAATTGGAATGTTCCATCTAAGCAGGAAAACATGGCTAAGGAGGTTCAAAATGATCCACGGTTTAAAAACAGAAACCAAGAACAGCCCAATGCCGCACCAAACAGCTCACGGAACACCCCCAGCAACCCGCGACCTACACCAAATCCAACGGTACAACCTTCAAACCAACCACGGACTAGAGACATGACATGTTTCAAGTGTAGGGGTCGAGGACATATGGCACGAGAATGTCCAAACCAGAGAGCGATGATTCTCACTCCAACAGGCGGATATGAATCTGAAGAAGAGATAGACGAACCTGAGCAACAGAATGATGAATACATAGAGTATCCGGATTCAGGGGAATTGTTGATGATGAGGAGAGTGTTAAACTCTTCAATTAACTTAGACGAGGCTGAGCAACGGGAGAATATCTTCCATACACGCTGCACCATAAAGGGCAAGGTATGTAATCTAATAATAGATGGAGGCTCTTGCACTAACGTTGCTAGTGTTTACATGGTGGAAAAGCTAGGTTTGGAGAGGTACAAACACGCACAGCCTTATAAACTAAGATGGCTGAACAACAAAACAGAGCTAAGTGTGACCGAGCAGGTGAAGGTATCTTTCAGCATCGGACGGTACCATGATCAAGTCACATGCGACGTGGTACCCATGCAAGCTGGACATTTGCTGCTAGGTTGTCCATGGCAATTCGATAAAGAGTCAACGCATAATGGAAGAACCAACCACTACTCTTTTGTCCATGAGAAACGCAGAATCAGCTTGGCACCACTTTCACCCCAACAAGTGAGGGAAGCACAAGTTAAGATGGCCAAAGAGAAGGGCCAGAACAGCCACGCCAACAGGGAGTCTTTATTCATTAAGTCTAATCACATACATAAGTTTATTGGTGTTAACAAGACTAATGTGATTATGATGGTGTTTAGAGAAGTCTTAAGTGCAGATTGTACAGATGTGAAACTGCCATCGGAGATCAATGCACTACTCAAGACCTATGCCGACATCTTTCCGGAAGAGCTTCCACCCGGTTTACCTCCACTCCGCGGGATTGAGCATCAAATTGACTTCGTGCCTGGTGCCCAACTACCAAACAGAGCCGCCTATAGAGTCAATCCAGAAGAGGCTAAGGAGCTGGAAAGACAGGTTAGAGAACTCATGGAGCAAGGCTATGTGCGTGAGAGCCTTAGTCCTTGTGCGGTTCCGGTTCTGCTCGTGCCAAAGAAAGACGGCAAGTGGAGAATGTGTGTGGACTGCAGGGCGATAAACAACATCACTATCAAGTATAGACATCCTATACCACGCCTAGATGACATGCTGGATGAGCTAAGCGGAGCAACGGTCTTCTCAAAGATCGATCTCAAATCAGGTTACCATCAAGTCAGACTTAGAGAAGGTGATGAATGGAAGACAGCATTCAAAACCAAGCAAGGGCTCTACGAATGGTTGGTAATGCCGTTCGGACTGTCAAACGCTCCCAGCACGTTTATGCGTCTAATGAACCATGTTCTTAGAGCATACATCAGTAAGTTCGTTGTTGTGTATTTTGATGATATTCTCATTTATAGTGCTTCTTTAACTGACCATGTGACACATCTTGAGCAAGTACTGCAAACACTTCGTAAAGAAGGATTGTATGCGAATCTCAAGAAGTGCACATTCTGCACTGATAAGGTAGTTTTCCTAGGTTTTGTTGTAAGTTCGCAGGGATTACAGGTGGATGACGACAAAATCAAAGCTATTAGAGAATGGCCGACGCCAACTAACTCAACTCAGGTCCGAAGCTTCCATGGATTAGCGAGCTTTTACAGACGATTCGTGAAGGATTTTAGCAGTATAGCTAGCCCGTTAACTTCAATTCTAAAGAAGAATCAAGCGTTTGAATGGAAAACAGAGCAAGAAGAGGCGTTTCAAAGGTTGAAGGACAGCCTCATTTCAGCGCCTGTTCTAACACTTCCAGACTTCAACAGGACGTTCGAATTGGAGTGTGACGCCTCTGGAATTGGAATTGGGGCTGTACTAACACAAGGAGGCAAACCGGTTGCATTCTTCAGTGAAAAATTGAGCGGAGCAGCTTTGAACTACCCAACGTACGACAAGGAGCTGTATGCACTAGTCCGAGCTATGGATACTTGGCAACATTACCTGCTGGCTCGTGAGTGTGTGATTCATACCGATCATCAAACACTGCAGCACCTTAAGGGTCAGACTAAGCTGAAAAGAAGACATGCCAAATGGTTGGAGTTCATAGAGATGTTTCCTTATGTTATCAAATACAAGAAAGGAAAAGAGAATGTGGTCGCAGATGCTTTGTCAAGACGATACAGCCTCATCACCGTTATGCAATCTAAGGTCTTCGGGTTTGAGCTAGTCAAAGAGCTATACGCGGAAGATGAGGACTTCAAGGAGCCATTCACAGAACACGGTAAAGGAATTTATAACAAGTATTATCTGTTCGATGGTTTTCTTTTCAGGGAAAAGAGATTGTGCATTCCAAAAGGATCAATTCGAGAGCTGCTAACTCGAGAAGCACATGGGGGAGGTCTCATGGGTCATTTCGGAGTTGAGAAAACGCTGAACATGCTCAAGGAACACTTCTACTGGCCGCACATGAAGAAGGATGTGGGCGCACATTGTGCACGGTGCTTGACCTGCAAGCAAGCGAAATCAAGAGTCCATCCATACGGGTTATATCTTCCCTTACCTATTCCTACTACTCTTTGGACTGACATTTCCATGGACTTTGTGCTAGGGTTACCTAAGCAAAACCACAAAGATTCCATTTTTGTTGTTGTAGACAGGTTTTCAAAGATGGCACACTTCATACCGTGTGCTAAAACCAATGACGCTACGCAAACAGCAGCCTTGTTCTTCAAAGAGGTTGTGCGACTTCATGGTATTCCAAGGACGATTGTATCAGACCGTGACACCAAGTTCTTATCACACTTTTGGCGTGCACTGTGGAGAAAATTAGGGACGAAGCTCCTCTTCTCAACTACATGCCATCCACAAACTGATGGGTAGACAGAAGTAGTCAATCGTACCTTGTCTACACTCCTAAGAGCTACAATTGGAAAGAACCTAAAGACATGGTTGGGATGCTTGCCATTCATTGAATTTGCTTATAACCGTGGAGTGCATTCAGCAACCAAGATGTCACCATTTGAAGTGGTCTATGGATTCAACCTAAACTCACCATTGGACCTCACGCCATTACCCCCTGCTGAAGCTGTGAGTTTAGAGGGTGAATCAAAGGCAGAATTTGTCAAGAAACTCCATCAAAAAGTGAAAGACAACTTAGAGAAGAAGACAGCTGCATATGAACAACAACACAACAAGGGTCGAAAGTCGGTTGTGTTTAAGAAGGGAGATTGGGTGTGGCTGCATTTCAGGCCAGAAAGATTTCCACACAAGAGGAAGAGCAAGTTGTCTCCAAGGGGAGATGGTCCCTTCCGTGTCTTAAAGAGGATAAACGACAATGCATATCAGCTGGAACTGCCAGGTGAGTTTAACGTTTCTTCTACTTTCAATGTTGCTGACTTGGAACGTTTTGATGCAGGTATTGATCCAGTTTTGAGGACAAAACGTCTACAAGAGGGAGAGAATGATGAGGACATCAGTAGCAGCCTAACTAGTATCATCCCAACAATGCCAAGTGGTCCATTAACTCGTCAAAGAGCTAGGAAGCTTAGCTACAAATTCAGCAACTTGGTAGAACACGTTTTGGAGCTTGAGAAGGACGAGTTAGAACTAGAAGCATCGGACGCAGCTCGTAGCAATGGAGCTGACACTTTCTTATCTCTATGTATGCCGTGTACGCTTCTAAGGGCATCAAACGCAGCTTCTAGTGTGTTCACTATCCATCCAGAGTGAACACACAAAAGACTTGCTTGAGAATTGTGCTCTTTTCCCTACTTTCGGTTTTGTCCCATTGGGTTTTCCGAAAGAGGTTTTAGCGAGGCAATACCTCATGTGAAAGTTACATTACATTGCCTTGTACTTAGCTAATAGAGATACCATGTGAAAAAGTATTATATGAACATGGATAGCTCTAATGATCTAGCTTGACTTCATAACTCGTTAGAATAAGCTCATGAAGGGTTCATCAAAGACATAAGCGTATGAAGAGTTCACCAAAGACATAGCTTATAGGTTAACGGAAGATTGACCTTGTTGCAACCTATTACACAACAGTTAGTTGGCCTAGCACACTTTCTCATGTGAAAGTTACATTACATTGCCTTGTACTTAGCTAATAGAGATAACATGTGTAGAAGTATGATATGAACATGGATAGCTCTAATGATCTAGCTTGACTTCATAACTCGTTAGAGTAAACTCATGAAGGGTTCACCAAAGACATAAGCATTTGAAAGGTTCATCAAAGACATAGCTTATAGATTAACAGAAGATTGACCTTGTTGCAACCTATTACACCACCGTTAGTTGGCCTAGCACACTTTCTCATGTGAAAGTTACATTACATTGCCTTGTACTTAGCTAATAGAGATACCATGTGTAAAAGTATTATATGAACATGGATAACTCTAATTATCTAGTTTGATTTCATAACTCGTTAGAATAAGCTCATGAAGGGTTCATCAAAGACATAAGCGTATGAAGGGTTCACCAAAGACATAGCTTATAGCTTAACGGAAGATTGACCTTGTTGCAACCTATTACACTACCGTTAGTTGGCCTAGCACACTTTCTCATGTGAAAGTTACATTACATTGCCTTGTACTTAGCTAATAGAGATACCATGTGAAAAAGTATTATATGAACATGGATAGCTCTAATGATCTAGCTTGACTTCATAACTCGTTAGAATAAGGTCATGAAGGGTTCATCAAAGACATAAGCGTATGAAGGGTTCACCAAAGACATAGCTTATAGCTTAACGGAAGATTGACCTTGTTGCAACCTATTACACTACCGTTAGTTGGCCTAGCACACTTTCTCATGTGAAAGTTACATTACATTGCCTTGTACTTAGCTAATAGAGATACCATGTGAAAAAGTATTATATGAACATGGATAGCTCTAATGATCTAGCTTGACTTCATAACTCGTTAGAATAAGGTCATGAAGGGTTCATCAAAGACATACGCGTATGAAGGGTTCACCAAAGACACAGTGTATAGCTTAACGGAAGATTGACCTTGTTGCAACCTATTACACCACCGTTAGCTAGCCTAGAACACTTTCTCATGTAAAAGTTACATTACATTGCCTTGTACTTAGCTAATAGAGATACCATGTGAAAAAGTATTATATGAACATGGATAGCTCTAATGATCTAGCTTGACTTCATAACTCGTTAGAATAAGGTCATGAAGGGTTCATCAAAGACATACGCGTATGAAGGGTCCCCCAAAGACACAGTTTATAGCATAACGGAAGATTGACCTTGTTGCAACCTATTACACCACCGTTAGTTGGCCTACCACACTTTCTTATGTGAAAGTTACATTACATTGCCTTGTACTTAGCTAATAGAGATACCATGTGTAAAAGTATTATATGAACATGGATAACTCTAATGATCTAGCTTGACTTCATAACTCGTTAGAATAAGCTCATGAAGGGTTCATCAAAGACATAAGCGTATGAAGGGTTCACCAAAGACAAAGCTTATAGCTTAACAGAAGATTGATCTTGTTGCAACCTATTACACCACCGTTAGTTGGCCTACCACACTTTCTCATGTGAAAGTTACATTACATTGCCTTGTACTTAGCTAATAGAGATAACATGTGTAGAAGTATGATATGAACATGGATAGCTCTAATGATCTAGCTTGACTTCATAACTCGTTAGAGTAAACTCATGAAGGGTTCACCAAAGACATAAGCGTTTGAAAGGTTCATCAAAGACATAGCTTATAGATTAACAGAAGATTGACCTTGTTGCAACCTATTACACCACCGTTAGTTGGCCTAGCACACTTTCTCATGTGAAAGTTACATTACATTGCCTTGTACTTAGCTAATAGAGATACCATGGGTAAAAGTATTATATGAACATGGATAGCTCTAATTATCTAGCTTGACTTCATAACTCGTTAGAATAAGGTCATGAAGGGTTCATCAAAGACATACGCGTATGAAGGGTTCACCAAAGACACAGTTTATAGCTTAACGGAAGATTGACCTTGTTGCAACCTATTACACCACCGTTAGTTGGCCTACCACACTTTCTTATGTGAAAGTTACATTACATTGCCTTGTACTTAGCTAATAGAGATACCATGTGTAAAAGTATTATATGAACATGGATAGCTCTAATTATCTAGCTTGATTTCATAACTCGTTAGAATAAGCTCATGAAGGGTTCATCAAAGACATAAGCGTATGAAAGGTTCACCAAAGACATAGCTTATAGCTTAACGGAAGATTGACCTTGTTGCAACCTATTACACTACCGTTAGTTGGCCTAGCACACTTTCTCATGTGAAAGTTACATTACATTGCCTTGTACTTAGCTAATAGAGATACCATGTGAAAAAGTATTATATGAACATGGATAGCTCTAATGATCTAACTTGACTTCATAACTCGTTAGAATAAGGTCATGAAGGGTTCATCAAAGACATAAGCGTATGAAGGGTTCACCAAAGACAGAGCTTATAGCTTAACGGAAGATTGACCTTGTTGCAACCTATTACACTACCGTTAGTTGGCCTAGCACACTTTCTCATGTGAAAGTTACATTACATTGCCTTGTACTTAGCTAATAGAGATACCATGTGAAAAAGTATTATATGAACATGGATAGCTCTAATGATCTAGCTTGACTTCATAACTCGTTAGAATAAGGTCATGAAGGGTTCATCAAAGACATACGCGTATGAAGGGTTCACGAAAGACACAGTTTATAGCTTAACGGAAGATTTACCTTGTTGTAACCTATTACACCACCGTTAGCTAGCCTAGCACACTTTCTCATGTAAAAGTTACATTACATTGCCTTGTACTTAGCTAATAGAGATACCATGTGAAAAAGTATTATATGAACATGGATAGCTCTAATGATCTAGCTTGACTTCATAACTTGATGAGGACATCAGTAGCAGCCCAACTAGTATCATCCCAACAATGCCAAGTGGTCCATTAACTCGTCAAAGAGCTAGGAAGCTTAGCTACAAATTCAGCAACTTGGTAGAACACGTTTTGGAGCTTGAGAAGGACGAGTTGGAACTAGAAGCATCGGACGCAGCTAGTAGCAATGGAGCTGACACTTTCTTATCTCTATGTATGCCGTGTACGCTTCTAAGGGCATCAAACGCAGCTTCTAGTGTGTTCACTATCCATCCAGAGTGAACACACAAAAGACTTGCTTGAGAATTGTGCTCTTTTCCCTACTTTCGGTTTTGTCCCATTGGGTTTTCCGAAAGGGGTTTTAGCGAGGCAATACCTCAAGTGAGCACTCTAAGACCAGCCTCACTAGTTAGGCAACAAATAAGGTCTTAGAAACACTTAGAAGTATGCATTCTAATTGTCGATTTCTTTTGTTAAAAACCGTGTTGTTCTTTGTTTAAGTTTGAAACTTCATGTTGTTTTGTCGTTTCTAAAATAGCATGTAGTTTATGATTAGGGTTGGGGATATTATAAATACCCAACACTTGTTCAATAAGAAACACAACTTTCTGAATTAAAAACCAAGCAATCGCAATCACTTGTCTTCTCGATTTAATCATTAACTCTTGGAGTTTTCGATCTCTCAACCTTGAGGTTGGTCCTCGGCTGAATAAGGTCATTCTTAGGTGTATCACGGTTGAAACCCTGACCGTGTGGTCCTTTCCATCCGCTGTGCTTGCTCCAAGTCGAGACTCTCCTTGAGTGATCACGACACAACTCCTTCATTAGTCATCATCGGCCCAAGTATCACATCATAACTCGTTAGAATAAGGTCATGAAGGGTTCATCAAAGACATACGCGTATGAAGGGTCCCCCAAAGACACAGCTTATAGCTTAACGGAAGATTGACCTTGTTGCAACCTATTACACCACCGTTAGTTGGCCTACCACACTTTCTTATGTGAAAGTTACATTACATTGCCTTGTACTTAGCTAATAGAGATACCATGTGAAAAAGTATTATATGAACATGGATAGCTCTAATGATCTAGCTTGACTTCATAACTCGTTTGAATAAGGTCATGAAGGGTTCATCAAAGACATAAGCGTATGAAGGGTTCACCAAAGACATAGCTTATAGCTTAACGGAAGATTGACCTTGTTGCAACCTATTACACTACCGTTAGTTGGCCTAGCACACTTTCTCATGTGAAAGTTACATTACATTGCCTTGTACTTAGCTAATAGAGATACCATGTGAAAAAGTATTATATGAACATGGATAGCTCTAATGATCCAGCTTGACTTCATAACTCGTTAGAATAAGGTCATGAAGGGTTCATCAAAGACATACGCGTATGAAGGGTCCCCCAAAGACACAGTTTATAGCTTAACGGAAGATCGACCTTGTTGCAACCTATTACACCAACGTTAGTTGGCCTACCACACTTTCTTATGTGAAAGTTACATTACATTGCCTTGTACTTAGCTAATAGAGATACCATGTGTAAAAGTATTATATAAACATGGATAGCTCTAATGATCTAGCTTGACTTCATAACTCGTTAGAATAAGCTCATGAAGGGTTCATCAAAGACATAAGCGTATGAAGGGTTCACCAAAGACATAGCTTATGTCCTCATCAGAAGATTGACCTTGTTGCAACCTATTACACCACCGTTAGTTGGCCTAGCACACTTTCTCATGTGAAAGTTATATTGCATTGCCTTGTACTTAGCTAATAGAGATAACATGTGTAGAAGTATGATATGAACATGGATAGCTCTAATGATCTAGCTTGACTTCATAACTCGTTAAAGTAAACTCATGAAGGGTTCACCGAAGACATAAACGTGTAAAGGGTTCACCAAAGACACAACTTATAGCTTAACAGAAGATTGACCTTGTTGCAACCTATTACACTACCGTTCGTTGGCCTAGCTCACTTTCTCATGTCAAAGTTACATTACATTGCCTTGTACTTAGCTAATAGAGATACCATGTGTAAAAGTATTATATGAACATAGATAGCTCTAATGATCTAGCTTGACTTCATAACTCGTTAGAATAAGCTCATGAAGGGTTCATCAAAGACATAAGCGTATGAAGGGTTCACCAAAGACATAGCTTATAGCTTAACAGAAGATTGATCTTGTTGCAACCTATTACACCACCGTTAGTTGGCCTAGCACACTTTCTCATGTGAAAGTTACATTACATTGCCTTGTACTTAGCTAATAGAGATAACATGTGTAGAAGTATGATATGAACATGGATAGCTCTAATGATCTAGCTTGACTTCATAACTCGTTAGAATAAGGTCATGAAGGCTTCATCAAAGACATACGCGTATGAAGGGTCCCCCAAAGACACAGTTTATAGCTTAACGGAAGATCGACCTTGTTGCAACCTATTACACCACCGTTAGTTGGCCTACCACACTTTCTTATGTGAAAGTTACATTACATTGCCTTGTACTTAGCTAATAGAGATACCATGTGTAAAAGTGTTATATGAACATGGATAGCTCTAATTATCTAGCTTGATTTCATAACTCGTTATAATAAGCTCATGAAGGGTTCATCAAAGACATAAGCGTATGAAGGGTTCACCAAAGACATAGCTTATAGCTTAACGGAAGATTGACCTTGTTGCAACCTATTACACTACCGTTAGTTGGCCTAGCACAGTTTCTCATGTGAAAGTTACATTACATTGCCTTATACTTAGCTAATAGAGATACCATGTGAAAAAGTATTATATGAACATGGATAGCTCTAATGATCTAGCTTGACTTCATAACTCGTTAGAATAAGGTCATGAAGGGTTCATCAAAGACATAAGCGTATGAAGGGTTCACCAAAGACATAGCTTTTAGCTTAACGGAAGATTGACCTTGTTGCAACCTATTACACCACTGCTCGTTGGCCTAGCTCACTTTCTCATGTCAAAGTTACATTACATTGCCTTGTACTTAGCTAATAGAGATAACATGTGTAGAAGTATGATATGAACATGGATAGCTCTAATGATATAGCTAGACTTCATAACTTGTTAGAATAAGGTAATGAAGGGTTCCCCAAAGAAATAAGCGTATGAAGGGTTCACCAAAGACACAGCTTATAGCTTAATGGAAGATTGACCTTGGTGCAACCTATTACACCACCGCTCGTTGGCCTAGCTCACTTTCTCATGTCAAAGTTACATTACATTGCCTTGTACTTAGCTAATAGAGATACCATGTGTAAAAGTATTATATGAACATAGATAGCTCTAATGATCTAGCTTGACTTCATAACTCGTTAGAATAAGCTCATGAAGGGTTCATCAAAGACATAAGCGTATGAAGGGTTCACCAAAGACATAGCTTTTAGCTTAACGGAAGATTGACCTTGTTGCAACCTATTACACTACCGTTAGTTGGCCTAGCACACTTTCTCATGTGAAAGTTACATTACATTGCCTTGTACTTAGCTAATAGAGATACCATGTGAAAAAGTATTATATGAACATGGATAGCTCTAATGATCTAGCTTGACTTCATAACTCGTTAGAATAAGGTCATGAAGGCTTCATCAAAGACATACGCGTATGAAGGGTCCCCCAAAGACACAGTTTATAGCTTAACGGAAGATCGACCTTGTTGCAACCTATTACACCACCGTTAGTTGGCCTACCACACTTTCTTATGTGAAAGTTACATTACACTGCCTTGTACTTAGCTAATAGAGATACCATGTGTAAAAGTATTATATGAACATGGATAGCTCTAATGATCTAGCTTGACTTCATAACTCGTTAGAATAAGGTCATGAAGGGTTCATCAAAGACATAAGCGTATGAAGGGTTCACCAAAAACATAGCTTATAGCTTAACGGAAGATTGACCTTGTTGCAACCTATTACACCACCGTTAGTTGGCCTAGCACACTTTCTCATGTGAAAGTTATATTGCATTGCCTTGTACTTAGCTAATAGAGATAACATGTGTAGAAGTATGATATGAACATGGATAGCTCTAATGATCTAGCTTGACTTCATAACTCGTTAAAGTAAACTCATGAAGGGTTCACCGAAGACATAAACGTGTAAAGGGTTCACCAAAGACACAACTTATAGCTTAACAGAAGATTGACCTTGTTGCAACCTATTACACCACCGTTAGTTGGTCTAGCACACTTTCTCTTGTCAAAGTTACATTACATTTCCTTGAACCTAGCTAATAGAGATAACATGTGTAGAAGTATGATATGAACATGGATAGCTCTAAAGATCTAGCTTCATTTCATAACTCGTTAGAATAAGGTCATGAAGGGTTCACCAAAGACATAAACGTATGAAGGATTCAGAAAAGATATAGCTTATATCTTAATAGAAGATTGACCTTGTTGAAACCTATTACACCACCGTTACTTGACCTAGCACCCTTTCTCATGCCAAAGTTGCATTACATTGCCTTATACTTAGTTAATAGAGATAACATGTGTAGAAGTATAATATGAACATGGATAACTCTAATGATCTAGCTAGACTTCATAACTCGTTAGAATAAGGTCGTGAAGGGTTCACCAAAGACATAAGCGTATGAAGGATTCACCAAAGACAGAGCTTATAGCTTAACAGAAGATTGACCTTGTTGCAACCTATTACACTACCGTTCGTTGGCCTAGCTCACTTTCTTATGTCAAAGTTACATTACATTGCCTTGTACTTAGCTAATAGAGATACCATGTGTAAAAGTATTATATGAACATAGATAGCTCTAATGATCTAGCTTGACTTCATAACTCGTTAGAATAAGCTCATGAAGGGTTCATCAAAGACATAAGCGTATGAAGGGTTCACCAAAGACATAGCTTTTAGCTTAACGGAAGATTGACCTTGTTGCAACCTATTACACTACCGTTAGTTGGCCTAGCACACTTTCTCATGTGAAAGTTACATTACATTGCCTTGTACTTAGCTAATAGAGATACCATGTGAAAAAGTATTATATGAACATGGATAGCTCTAATGATCTAGCTTGACTTCATAACTCGTTAGAATAAGGTCATGAAGGCTTCATCAAAGACATACGCGTATGAAGGGTCCCCCAAAGACACAGTTTATAGCTTAACGGAAGATCGACCTTGTTGCAACCTATTACACCACCGTTAGTTGGCCTACCACACTTTCTTATGTGAAAGTTACATTACACTGCCTTGTACTTAGCTAATAGAGATACCATGTGTAAAAGTATTATATGAACATGGATAGCTCTAATGATCTAGCTTGACTTCATAACTCGTTAGAATAAGCTCATGAAGGGTTCATCAAAGACATAAGCGTATGAAGGGTTCACCAAAAACATAGCTTATAGCTTAACGGAAGATTGACCTTGTTGCAACCTATTACACCACCGTTAGTTGGCCTAGCACACTTTCTCATGTGAAAGTTATATTGCATTGCCTTGTACTTAGCTAATAGAGATAACATGTGTAGAAGTATGATATGAACATGGATAGCTCTAATGATCTAGCTTGACTTCATAACTCGTTAAAGTAAACTCATGAAGGGTTCACCGAAGACATAAACGTGTAAAGGGTTCACCAAAGACACAACTTATAGCTTAACAGAAGATTGACCTTGTTGCAACCTATTACACCACCGTTAGTTGGTCTAGCACACTTTCTCTTGTCAAAGTTACATTACATTTCCTTGAACCTAGCTAATAGAGATAACATGTGTAGAAGTATGATATGAACATGGATAGCTTTAAAGATCTAGCTTCATTTCATAACTCGTTAGAATAAGGTCATGAAGGGTTCACCAAAGACATAAACGTATGAAGGATTCAGAAAAGATATAGCTTATATCTTAATAGAAGATTGACCTTGTTGAAACCTATTACACCACCGTTACTTGACCTAGCACCCTTTCTCATGCCAAAGTTACATTACATTGCCTTATACTTAGTTAATAGAGATAACATGTGTAGAAGTATAATATGAACATGGATAACTCTAATGATCTAGCTAGACTTCATAACTCGTTAGAATAAGGTCGTGAAGGGTTCACCAAAGACATAAGCGTATGAAGGATTCACCAAAGACAGAGCTTATAGATTAACAGAAGATTGACCTTGTTGCAACCTATTACACCACCGTTCATTGGCCTAGCTCACTTTTTCACGTCAAAGTTACATTACATTGCCTTGTACTTAGGTAATAGAGATATTATGTTTAGAAGTATGATATGAACATGGATAGCTCTAATGATCTAACTTGACTTCATAACTCGTTAGAAAAAGCTCATGAAGGTTTCACCAAAGACATAAGCGTATGAAGGATTGACCAAAGACAGAGCTTATAGATTAACAGAAGATTGACCTTGTTGCAACCTATTACACCACCGTTACTTGGCCTAGCACACTTTCTCATGTCAAAGTTACATTACATTGCCTTGTTCTTAGCTAATAGAGATAACATGTGTAGAAGTATGATATGAACATGGATAACTCTAAGGATGTAGCTTGACTTCATAACTCATTAGACTAAGCTCATGAAGGGTTCACCAAAGACAAAAGAGTATAAAGAGTTCACCAAAGACATAGCTTATATTTTAAAAGAAGATAGACCTTGTTGCAGACTATTACACCACTGTTACTAGATGATACACGTTCTAGTGGACAAGGCTAGCTTCTGCTCAACGGAAGTGTTGTATGCGACGAGGTGAGATGCTCAGCCTTATAACACACAGTTTGATGGAGGCGAATTGGACCACACGAGAGGTGATGAACTCGTGATACACCAAAAGCTCTTCAAGTGCAGAGAACACACACAAGAAGAAGAGAGAATTCCACAAAGGAGGCTAGGTTTGATTCAAAACGTGATTGTCTCATTAGAATGGTTTGCCTTGGTTTAAATACCTAGGTCTTAAGCAAAACAACATGTAGTTCGAATAAAAACTACAAGACTTAAAAAAAAACAACACAAAGTTCTCAAATAAGGAAAGTGTGGTAGAAAATGACAAAATAAGCTTCTAAGGCTGCGGATGGACTTGTGAATGATGTATGATCCGTGAACAAGTCTCCTTTGCACACTAGAGGTGTTGCCTCGTTAAAACCTCCTTCGGAAAACCCATTGGGACAAAACCGAAGGTAGGAAAAAGAGTACAATTCTCTAGCATGGCTTTATGCATCCTTACTCCTTGGTAATAGTAAGGATGCTAGAAGCGGTAGTGGTAAGGCTGAGAAGTGGGCTTGCCTCAGCTGATATTGTGATCAGTCCATGCTTGATATACTCCTCACGGTTGTAGTGCTTGGCTAGTGAGAGTTCGTCTTCATTCAAGGCTTGGCTCTTGACATGATCAACGAGCTGGGAGAACTTGTAGCCAATCGCTTTGGCTTTGAGACGAGTTAGAGGTCCGCTTGGCACTTGTGGCACCATACTTGCTGTGGTTCCTTCAGCTACGAGCTCAGCATCTCCTATGTCCTCATCATCCCCTCCCCCTTCACAGCGTTTTGTCCTCAAAACGGGATCATTACCTACATCAAAAAGTTCCAAATCAGCAACATTAAAGGTAGATGATACATTAAACTCACCTGGCAGCTCTAATTGGTATGCGTTGTCATTGATCTGCTTCAACACTTTGAAAGGTCCATCTCCACGCGGCGCAAGCTTGCTCTTCCTTTTGTTTGGAAAACGTTCTGGTCTGAAGTGCAGCCATACCCAATCCCCTTCTTTGAAGATCACTTGCTTCCTGCCTTTGTTAGCTTGTCTTGTATATGCCTCAGTTCTCTTCTCAATGTTTTCCTTTGCCCTTTGATGAATCTTCTTGACATATTCCGCCTTGTTTTCACCTTCCAGGTTGACAATTTCTGCTGGTGGCAATGGTGTGAGGTCAAGACGTGATCGTGGGTTGAATCCATACACAATCTCAAATGGAGACATTCTGGTGGCAGAATGCACAGCTCGGTTGTAAGCAAACTCGATGAAGGGAATGCATTCTAACCAAGTCTTCAAGTTCGTTCCAATTGTGGTCCTCAGCAATGTGGATAGTGTGCGGTTCACCACTTCCGTCTGTCCATCAGTTTGAGGATGACATGTTGTAGAGAAGAGCAGCTTGGTTCCTAACTTCTTCCACAAGGCTCTCCAAAAGTGGCTGAGAAACTTGGTATCTCGATCAGACACTATGGTTCTAGGAATACCATGCAATCTCACTAACTCTTTAAAGAACAATGTTGCGGTTTGAGATGCATCATTGGTCTTGGAACATGGTATGAAGTGAGACATCTTTGAAAACCTGTCTACAACAACAAAAATGGAGTCTTTGTGGTTTATCTTAGGCAAGCCTAGCACAAAGTCCATAGATAGGTCAGTCCAAGGTGTAGTAGGAATCGGTAAAGGTAAGTATAAACCGTGGGGATGAGCTCTGGATTTGGCCTTCTTGCACACAACACATCGTGCACAGTAAGCTTCAACGTCTCTCCTTTGATGAGGCCAATAGAAGTGTTCCCTCAGCATGTCCAACGTTTTGTCAACTCCAAAGTGGCCCATCAAACCACCTCCATGTGCTTCCTTCAGCAGCAAGTCTCGAATTGATCCCTTGGGGATACACAGCCTCTTCTCCTTAAACAAAAACCCTTCAAACAAGTAGTACTTGGCATGAGCTCCCTTGCCGTGTTCCTTAAAGGTTTCCTTGAAGTCATCATCTGTTGTGTAAAGCTCTTTCATCATTTCAAACCCTAACACCTTAGCTTCCATAACCGAGATGAGTGTATAACGTCTAGATAGTGCATCAGCTACAACATTCTCCTTCCCCTTCTTATACTTGATCACATAAGGGAATGTCTCGATGAATTCCAGCCAGCGAGCATGTCTTTTCTTCAACTTGGTCTGCCCTTTCAAATGTTGTAAGGTCTGATGGTCCGTGTGTATGACACACTCCCTAGCCAACAAGTAGTGCTGCCAAGACTCCATAGCTCTGACTAGTGCGTATAACTCTTTGTCATATGTAGGGTAGTTCAACGCTGCGCCACTTAGCTTCTCACTAAAGTAAGCTACGGGTCTGCCTCCTTGGATTAATACAGCCCCTATACCTACTCCAGACGCATCACACTCTAGCTCAAAGGTCTTGTTGAAGTCTGGTAATGCTAGAACTGGTGCGTTTGTGAGCCTCTCTTTCAAACGCTGAAAAGCTTGTGTTTGTGCCTCACCCCACTTGAACTCGGTGTTCTTCTTTATTAGAGTTGTTAGAGGGCTGGCAATGCTACTGAAGTCCCTCACAAACCGTCTATAGAAGCTGGCCAGACCGTGAAAACTTCTCACTTGACTGATACTCGTGGGTGTTGGCCACTCTTTGATAGCTCGGATCTTGTCTTCATCAACCTGTAGGCCCTGTGAAGTAACAACAAAACCTAGGAAAACCACTTGATCAGTGCAGAATGTGCACTTCTTTAAGTTGGCAAACAATCCTTCCCTTCGAAGTGTTTGTATTACCAGCTCAAGATGTGTCACATGTTCAAGATAGGATGAGCTATATATAAGTATGTCATCAAAGTACACAACAACAAACTTACTAATGTAAGGCCTAAGTACATGGTTCATCAAACGCATGAAGGTGCTGGGAGCATTGGATAGACCGAATGGCATGACTAGCCACTCGTACAAACCGTGCTTAGTCTTGAATGCTGTCTTCCACTTATCTCCTTCGCGCATTCTGACTTGATGATATCCACTTTTCAAGTCTATTTTGGAGAAGACAGTTGCACCACTCAGCTCGTCCAGCATGTCATCTAGCCTTGGTATAGGATGCCGGTACTTAATTGTGATGTTGTTGATGGCTCGGCAATCCACACACATTCTCCAGCTGCCATCCTTCTTAGGCACAAGTATAACTGGTACCGCGCATGGGCTAAGGCTCTCTCGGACATAGCCTTGTGCCATTAGCTCCCTTACTTGCCGCTCAAGTTCTTTAGCTTCTTCAGGGTTTACTCTATATGATGGTCGGTTTGGCAATTGTGCACCTGGAATGAAATCAATACAATGCTCTATACCACGTATAGGTGGTAGACCAGCCGGTAACTCCTCTGGAAACACATCGGAGTACGTCTCAAGTAACTTAGTTACTTCTGGTGGTAGTTGCGTTTCTGCATGATCTGTACTCAAAAGTTCTTTAAACACCATAAGAATGACATTAGAACTGTTAGTGTACATAGCTTTACGAACATCACTAGAATTCACTAAGAGATTCTCCCTGGTTTTGAGCTTGTCCTTAGCCATTTTCATTTGCATCTCTCGTACTTGTTGTGGAGATAAAGGTGCTAAATTGAACCTGCGCTTATCATGAACAAACGAATATAGGTTAGTCCGTCCATTATGTGTGGTTTCCTTATCAAACTGCCATGGACGTCCCAATAAGAGATGGCCAGCCTGCATTGGAACCACATCACACACCACCTGATCATTATATCGACCAATACTGAATGACACATTTACTTGATTGGTGATACTTAGCTCGGCCTTATCATTAAGCCACCTTAACTTATAGGGCTGAGGATGCTTTTTCTTTTCTAATCCAAGTTTTTCTACCATGTACAAACTAGCAACGTTAGTACATGACCCTCCATCTATTATAAGAGAACATACCTTCCCTTGGATTGTGCACCTTGTGTGAAAGATGTTTTCACGCTGTGCTGTCTCCTCTGGGTCTATCATTGCATTGAGGACTCGCCTCATCATCAGAAGCTCCCCGGAGTCAGGGTATTCCATCTCTTCACCAGATGGTGGCTCACCTTCATCCTCCTCATCTTGAGATTCATAGTCTCCAGATGGTGTGAGTATCATTGTTCTCTGGTTGGGGCATTCTCTAGCCATATGCCCTCTGCCCCTGCACTTAAAACAAGTAACATCTCGGCTACGTTGTGCCTGAGGGTTTGGTGCGCTTACCTGCGTTGCACGGAAGTCACTCTTAGGGCCTTTGCTGCCTTCATTGGTCCTACCTTTGAACCGTGTATCTCCTTGCTGTCCTTGGCCTTTCTCTAACTGTTTAAGATTAACATTCCAATTAGTCTTAGGCTTAGGTGTATAAGAAGAGGTCTTACGCTTAATTTGCTCCTCTTTCTGAATGGCTAGATGCAACAACTCTCCAAGGTCATGATAGGTTTGTCTCTCCACTTTGAGTGCCACTTTCTCTTGCAGACCATCTAAAAATTGAGCCATTAGAGTTTCCTGAGAGTCGTCAATCTCCAATCTGTTCCTCAAATGCTCAAATTCCTCAAAGTACTCTTCAACACTCTTGTTGCCTTGTGTCAAACGTCTAAAACGTTTTTGCATGTCTCTATGGAAGTGTGGAGGTACATATCGTCGTCTCATAATGAACTTGAGATCCTCCCAAGCTGCTATTTGACCATAACGGTTTCTTCTTCTGTCAGCAACCTCTCGATCCCACCATGTTAGTGCATGCTCAGTGAATTGAGCTGCAGCTAGCGTCACTTTTCTTGGATCAGCATATCTGTAGTATTCAAATATATGTTCCATCCTCCTCTCCCAATCCAAGTAAGCCTCTGGGTCAACTCTTCCAGCAAAGGTTGGAGGCGTCAGCTTGACGTCAATGTGTGGCTGGTAAGCAGGTTGATGTGGTGGCTGTACGGGTGGCTCTCCAGGATCAGGCTGCATTGGCGGTGGGTTATGTGATGTAGTTGGTGAATCTTCCACCACGTAAGGTCCTGCTCGCCGTGAAGACTCAGGTACATCAGCTCTCCTTGGGTTCACGGGCCCTTCTACTCGATCCATTCTAGCCGACAAACTGGCTAGTTCAGCCTTGATGGATGCCAACATCTGGATCATAGCATTTTGTGTGTCGGATTGATCCGAGCTTTCTGTCATGGTACCTTGCACCAGAAGACAACAAAGTGAATGCACAGCAATTCAAAATGCGTGTGGTAAAAGCAAAAATAATAATATGGAATGACAATTTTAATGCAGTAATCCACAGAAATGGAAAAATCTTTACGCAATCAAGGAAGAAATCTCAATTAAATGCAAGCCACAAAAGAAATGGAAAATTTTCGAGTAAAGACTTTTCAGCAATATGGAAATTTCCTAATCACTATCTCTTCTTCCTAGCACACGATTTCAGCTCCACCATTAACACAACACAGAGTTTTTCTTCAATTACTTGGCATGAACACAACTAAGCAACCTAGACAACTCGTTTTTATTTCAAACAATCACAACACAACACTCACTCTCAAGATAAAGACAATTGTGGATGCAATGAAACAACAAACGGAAGACAGAGTTAATGTAATGACGTTTTTATTTTATTTTCAAGGTGATAATGAGATGATGAACGTTCAGCAATGGCAAACACAAACACGAGGTGATATGGATGCAAGCAATGAACAATTCACAGAATAACAAAACAGATATGATATGCAAACAAAAAAAAGAATTCATTTTTGTCTTTTCTATGGATGCAATTGAAACGAAACAAAGAGGTAGATAGGTTTAGACACAACCTGATTAGGAGCTTGAGCTCTGATACCAAAAGATGATACACGTTCTAGTGGACAAGGCTAGCTTCTGCTCAACGGAAGTGTTGTATGCGACGAGGTGAGATGCTCAGCCTTATAACACACGGTTTGATGGAGGCGAATTGGACCACACGAGAGGTGATGAACTCGTGATACACCAAAAGCTCTTCAAGTGCAGAGAACACACACAAGAAGAAGAGAGAATTCCACAAAGGAGGCTAGGTTTGATTCAAAACGTGATTGTCTCATTAGAATGGTTTGCCTTGGTTTAAATACCTAGGTCTTAAGCAAAACAACATGTAGTTCGAATAAAAACTACAAGGCTTAAAAAAAAACAACACAAAGTTCTCAAATAAGGAAAGTGTGGTAGAAAATGACAAAATAAGCTTCTAAGGCTGCGGATGGACTTGTGAATGATGTATGATCCGTGAACAAGTCTCCTTTGCACACTAGAGGTGTTGCCTCGTTAAAACCTCCTTCGGAAAACCCATTGGGACAAAACCGAAGGTAGGAAAAAGAGTACAATTCTCTAGCATGGCTTTATGCATCCTTACTCCTTGGTAATAGTAAGGATGCTAGAAGCGGTAGTGGTAAGGCTGAGAAGTGGGCTTGCCTCAGCTGATATTGTGATCAGTCCATGCTTGATATACTACTCACGGTTGTAGTGCTTGGCTAGTGAGAGTTCGTCTTCATTCAAGGCTTGGCTCTTGACATGATCAACGAGCTGGGAGAACTTGTAGCCAATCGCTTTGGCTTTGAGACGAGTTAGAGGTCCGCTTGGCACTTGTGGCACCATACTTGCTGTGGCTCCTTCAGCTACGAGCTCAGCATCTCCTATGTCCTCATCAGAAGATTGACCTTGTTGCAACCTATTACACCACCGTTAGTTGGCCTAGCACACTTTCTCATGTGAAAGTTACATTACATTGCCTTGTACTTAGCTAATAGAGATAACATGTGTAGAAATATGATATGAACATGGATAGCTCTAATGATCTAGCTTGACTTCATAACTCGTTAGAGTAAACTTATGAAGGGTTCACCAAAGACATAAGCGTATGAAAGGTTCATCAAAGACATAGCTTATAGCTTAACGGAAGATTGACCTTGTTGCAACCTATTACACTACCGTTAGTTGGTCTAGCACACTTTCTCTTGTCAAAGTTACATTGCATTGCCTTGTACTTAGCTAATAGAGATACCATGTGTAAAAATATTATATGAACATGAATAGCTCTAATGATCTAGCTTGACTTCATAACTCGTTAGAATAAGCTCATGAATGGTTCATCAAAGACATAAGCGTATGAAGGGTTCACCAAAGACATAGCTTATAGCTTAACAGAAGATTGACCTTGTTGCAACCTATTACACCACCGTTAGTTGGCCTAGCACACTTTCTCATGTGAAAGTTACATTACATTGCCTTGTACTTAGCTAATAGAGATAACATGTGTAGAAATATGATATGAACATGGATAGCTCTAATGATCTAGCTTGACTTCAAAACTCGTTAGAGTAAACTTATAAAGGGTTCACCAAAGCCATAAGCGTATGAAAGGTTCATCAAAGACATAGCTTATAGATTAACTGAAGATTGACCTTGTTGCAACCTATTACACCACCGTTCATTGGCCTAGCTCACTTTCTCACGTCAAAGTTACATTACATTGCCTTGTAATTAGGTAATAGAGATATTATGTTTAGAAGTATTATATGAACATGGATACCTCTAATGATCTAACTTGACTTCATAACTCGTTAGAATAAGGTCATGAAGGATTCACCAAAGACAAAAGAGTATGAAGGATTGACCAAAGACATAGCTTATAGAGTAACAGAAGATTGACCTGGTTGCAACCTATTACACCACCGTTACTTGGCCTAGCACAAATTCACATGTCAAAGTGACATTTTATTGCCTTGTACTTAGCTAATAGAGATAACATGTGTAGAAGTATGATATGAACATGGATAGCTCTAATGATCTAGCTTGACTTCATAACTCATTAGAATAAGCTCATAAAGGGTTCACCAAGGACAAAAGAGTATAAAGAGTTCACCAAAGACATAGCTTATAGAGTAACAAAAGATAGACCTGGTTGCAGACTTTTACACCACCGTTACTTGGCCTAGCACACTTTCTCATGTCAAAGTTACATTACATTGCCTTGTACTTAGCTAATAGAGATAACATGTGTAGAAGTATGATATGAACATGTATAGCTCTAATGATCTAGCTAGACTTCATAACTCGTTAGAATAAGGTTATGAAGGATTCACCAAAGAGATAAGCGTATGAAGGGTTCACCAAAGACACAACTTATAGCTTAACGGAATATTGACCTTGTTGCAACCTATTACACCACCGTTTCTTGGCCTAGCACACTTTTTCATGTCAAAGTTACATTGCATTGCCTTGTACTTAGCTAATAGAGATACCATGTGTAGAAGTATGATATGAACATGGATAGCTCTAAGGATCTAGCTTGACTTCATAACTCATTAGAATAAGCTCATGAAGGGTTCACCAAAGACAAAAGAGTATAAAGAGTTCACCAAAGACATAGCTTATAGAGTAACAAAAGATAGACCTGGTTGCAGACTATTACACCACCGTTACTTGGCCTAGCACACTTTTTCATGTCAAAGTTACATTACATTGCCTTGTACTTAGCTAATAGAGATAACATGTGTAGAAGTATGATATGAACATGGATAGCTCTAATGATCTAGCTAGACTTCATAACTCGTTAGAATAAGGTCATGAAGGGTGCAACAAAGACATAAGCGTGTAAAGGGTTCACCAAAGACACAACTTATAGCTTAACAGAAGATTGACCTTGTTGCAACCTATTACCCCACCGTTCGTTGGCCTAGCTCACTTTCTCATGTCAAAGTTACATTACATTGCCTTGTATTTAGCTAATAGAGATAACATGTGTAGAAGTATGATATAAACATGGATAGCTCTAATGATCTAGCTTGACTTCATAACTCATTAGAATAAGCTCATGAAGGGTTCACCAAAGACATAAGCGTATGAAGGATTGACCAAAGACAGAGCTTATAGATTAACAGAAGATTGACCTTGTTGCAACCTATTACACCACCGTTACTTGGCCTAGCACACTTTCACATGTCAAAGTTACATTACATTGCCTTGTTCTTAGCTAATAGAGATAACATGTGTAGAAGTATGATATGAACATGGATAGCTCTAATGATCTAGCTAGACTTCATAACTCGTTAGAATAAGGTCATGAAGGGTGCACCAAAGACATAAGCGTGTAAAGGGTTCACCAAAGACACAACTTATAGCTTAATAGAAGATTGACCTTGTTGCAACCTATTACACTACCTTTCGTTGGCCTAGCTCACTTTCTCATGTCAAAGTTACATTACATTGCCTTGTACTTACCTAATAGAGATAACATCTGTAGAAGTATGATATAAACATGGATAGCTCTAATGATCTAGCTTGACCTCATAACTCGTTAGAATAATTTCATGAAGGGTTCACTAAAGACATAAGCGTATGAAGGATTTACAAAAGACATAGCTTATAGCTTAACAGAAGATTGACCTTGTTGCAACCTATTACACCACCGTTAGTTGGTCTAGCACACTTTCTCTTGTCAAAGTTACATTGCATTGCCTTGTACTTAGCTAATAGAGATACCATGTGTAAAAATATTATATGAACATGGATAGCTCTAATGATCTAGCTTGACTTCATAACTCGTTAGAATAAGCTCATGAATGGTTCATCAAAGACATAAGCGTATGAAGGGTTCACCAAAGACATAGCTTATAGTTTAACAGAAGATTGACCTTGTTGCAACCTATTACACCACCGTTAGTTGGCCTAGCACACTTTCTCATGTGAAAGTTACATTACATTGCCTTGTACTTAGCTAATAGAGATAACATTTGTAGAAATATGATATGAACATGGATAGCTCTAATGATCTAGCTTGACTTCAAAACTCGTTAGAGTAAACTTATAAAGGGTTCACCAAAGCCATAAGCGTATGAAAGGTTCATCAAAGACATAGCTTATAGATTAACTGAAGATTGACCTTGTTGCAACCTATTACACCACCGTTCATTGGCCTAGCTCATTTTCTCACGTCAAAGTTACATTACATTGCCTTGTAATTAGGTAATAGAGATATTATGTTTAGAAGTATTATATGAACATGGATACCTCTAATGATCTAACTTGACTTCATAACTCGTTAGAATAAGCTCATGAAGGATTCACCAAAGACAAAAGAGTATGAAGGATTGACCAAAGACATAGCTTATAGAGTAACAGAAGATTGACCTGGTTGCAACCTATTACACCACCGTTACTTGGCCTAGCACAAATTCACATGTCAAAGTGACATTTTATTGCCTTGTACTTAGCTAATAGAGATAACATGTGTAGAAGTATGATATGAACATGGATAGCTCTAAAGATGTAGCTTGACTTCATAACTCGTTAGAATAAGGTCATGAAGGATTCACCAAAGACATAAGCGTTTGAAGGATTCACAAAAGACATAGCTTATAGCTTAACAGAAGATTGACCTTGTTGCAACCTATTACACCACCGTTAGTTGGTCTAGCACACTTTCTCATGTCAAAGTTACATTACATTGCCTTGTTCTTAGCTAATAGAGATAACATGTGTAGAAGTATGATATGAACATGGATAGCTCTAATGATTTAGCTTGACTTCATAACTCATTAGAATAAGCTCATAAAGGGTTCACCAAGGACAAAAGAGTATAAAGAGTTCACCAAAGACATAGCTTATAGAGTAACAAAAGATAGACCTGGTTGCAGACTTTTACACCACCGTTACTTGGCCTAGCACACTTTCTCATGTCAAAGTTACATTACATTGCCTTGTACTTAGCTAATAGAGATAACATGTGTAGAAGTATGATATGAACATGTATAGCTCTAATGATCTAGCTAGACTTCATAACTCGTTAGAATAAGGTTATGAAGGATTCACCAAAGAGATAAGCGTATGAAGGGTTCACCAAAGACACAACTTATAGCTTAACGGAATATTGACCTTGTTGCAACCTATTACACCACCGTTTCTTGGCCTAGCACACTTTCTCATGTCAAAGTTACATTGCATTGCCTTGTACTTAGCTAATAGAGATACCATGTGTAGAAGTATGATATGAACATGGATAGCTCTAAGGATCTAGCTTGACTTCATAACTCATTAGAATAAGCTCATGAAGGGTTCACCAAAGACAAAAGAGTATAAAGAGTTCACCAAAGACATAGCTTATAGAGTAACAAAAGATAGACCTGGTTGCAGACTATTACACCACCGTTACTTGGCCTAGCACACTTTTTCATGTCAAAGTTACATTACATTTCCTTGTACTTAGCTAATAGAGATAACATGTGTAGAAGTATGATATGAACATGGATAGCTCTAATGATCTAGCTAGACTTCATAACTCGTTAGAATACGGTCATGAAGGGTGCAACAAAGACATAAGCGTGTAAAGGGTTCACCAAAGACACAACTTATAGCTTAACAGAAGATTGACCTTGTTGCAACCTATTACACCACCGTTACTTGGCCTAGCACAAATTCACATGTCAAAGTGACATTTTATTGCCTTGTACTTAGCTAATAGAGATAACATGTGTAGAAGTATGATATGAACATGGATAGCTCTAAAGATGTAGCTTGACTTCATAACTCGTTAGAATAAGGTCATGAAGGATTCACCAAAGACATAAGCGTTTGAAGGATTCACAAAAGACATAGCTTATAGCTTAACAGAAGATTGACCTTGTTGCAACCTATTACACCACCGTTAGTTGGTCTAGCACACTTTCTCATGTCAAAGTTACATTACATTGCCTTGTTCTTAGCTAATAGAGATAACATGTGTAGAAGTATGATATGAACATGGATAGCTCTAATGATTTAGCTTGACTTCATAACTCATTAGAATAAGCTCATAAAGGGTTCACCAAGGACAAAAGAGTATAAAGAGTTCACCAAAGACATAGCTTATAGAGTAACAAAAGATAGACCTGGTTGCAGACTTTTACACCACCGTTACTTGGCCTAGCACACTTTCTCATGTCAAAGTTACATTACATTGCCTTGTACTTAGCTAATAGAGATAACATGTGTAGAAGTATGATATGAACATGTATAGCTCTAATGATCTAGCTAGACTTCATAACTCGTTAGAATAAGGTTATGAAGGATTCACCAAAGAGATAAGCGTATGAAGGGTTCACCAAAGACACAACTTATAGCTTAACGGAATATTGACCTTGTTGCAACCTATTACACCACCGTTTCTTGGCCTAGCACACTTTCTCATGTCAAAGTTACATTGCATTGCCTTGTACTTAGCTAATAGAGATACCATGTGTAGAAGTATGATATGAACATGGATAGCTCTAAGGATCTAGCTTGACTTCATAACTCATTAGAATAAGCTCATGAAGGGTTCACCAAAGACAAAAGAGTATAAAGAGTTCACCAAAGACATAGCTTATAGAGTAACAAAAGATAGACCTGGTTGCAGACTATTACACCACCGTTACTTGGCCTAGCACACTTTTTCATGTCAAAGTTACATTACATTTCCTTGTACTTAGCTAATAGAGATAACATGTGTAGAAGTATGATATGAACATGGATAGCTCTAATGATCTAGCTAGACTTCATAACTCGTTAGAATACGGTCATGAAGGGTGCAACAAAGACATAAGCGTGTAAAGGGTTCACCAAAGACACAACTTATAGCTTAACAGAAGATTGACCTTGTTGCAACCTATTACACCACCGTTACTTGGCCTAGCACAAATTCACATGTCAAAGTTACATTACATTGCCTTGTACTTAGCTAATAGAGATAACATGTGTAGAAGTATGATATGAACATGGATAGCTCTAAAGATGTAGCTTGACTTCATAACTCGTTAGAATAAGGTCATGAAGGATTCACCAAAGACATAAGCGTTTGATGGATTCACAAAAGACATAGCTTATAGCTTAACAGAAGATTGACCTTGTTGCAACCTATTACACCACCGTTACTTGGCCTAGCACACTTTCACATGTCAAAGTTACATTACATTGCCTTGTTCTTAGCTAATAGAGATAACATGTGTAGAAGTATGATATGAACATGGATAGCTCTAATGATCTAACTAGACTTCATAACTCGTTAGAATAAGGTCATGAAGGGTGCACCAAAGACATAAGCGTGTAAAGGGTTCACCAAAGACACAACTTATAGCTTAATAGAAGATTGACCTTGTTGCAACCTATTACACTACCTTTCGTTGGCCTAGCTCACTTTCTCATGTCAAAGTTACATTACATTGCCTTGTACTTACCTAATAGAGATAACATGTGTAGAAGTATGATATAAACATGGATAGCTCTAATGATCTAGCTTGACCTCATAACTCGTTAGAATAATTTCATGAAGGGTTCACTAAAGACATAAGCGTATGAAGGATTTACAAAAGACATAGCTTATAGCTTAACAGAAGATTGACCTTGTTGCAACCTATTACACCACCGTTAGTTGGTCTAGCACACTTTCTCTTGTCAAAGTTACATTACATTTCCTTGAACCTAGCTAATAGAGATAACATGTGTAGAAGTATAAAATGAACATGGATAACTCTAAAGATCTAGCTTCATTTCATAACTCGTTAGAATAAGCTCGTGAAGGGTTCACAAAAGACAAAAGAGTATAAAGAGTTCACAAAAGACATAACATATAGATTAACAAAAGATAGACCTTCTTGCAACCTATTACACCACCGTTACTTGGCCTAGCACACTTTCACATGTCAAAGTTACATTACATTGCCTTGTTCTTAGCTAATAGAGATAACATGTGTAGAAGTATGATATGAACATGGATAGCTCTAATGATCTAACTAGACTTCATAACTCGTTAGAATAAGGTCATGAAGGGTGCACCAAAGACATAAGCGTGTAAAGGGTTCACCAAAGACACAACTTATAGCTTAATAGAAGATTGACCTTGTTGCAACCTATTACACGACCTTTCGTTGGCCTAGCTCACTTTCTCATGTCAAAGTTACATTACATTGCCTTGAACCTAGATAATAGGGATAACATGTGTAGAAGTATGATATGAACATGGATAGCTCTAATGATCTAGCTTCATTTCATAACTCGTTAGAATAAGCTCGTGAAGGGTTCACAAAAGACAAAAGAGTATAAAGAGTTCACAAAAGACATAGCTTATCGATTAACAAAAGATAGACCTTGCAACCTATTACACCACCGTTACTTGGCTTAGCACACTTTCTCATGACAAAGTTACATTACATTGCCTTGTACTTACCTAATAGAGATATTATGTTTAGAAGTATGATATAAACATGGATAGCTCTAAGTATCTAACTTGACTTCATAACTCGTTAGAATAAGGTCATGAAGGATTCACCAAAGAGATAAGCGTATGAAGGGTTCACCAAAGACACAACTTATAGCTTAACGAAAGATTGACCTTGTTGCAATCTATTACACCACCGTTTCTTGGCCTAGCACACTTTCTCATTTCAAAGTTACATTGCATTGCCTTGTACTTAGCTAATAGAGATACCATGTGTAGAAGTATGATATGAACATTGATAGGTCTAAGGATCTAGCTTGACTTCATAACTCATTAGAATAAGCTCATGAAGGGTTCACCAAAGACAAAAGAGTATAAAGAGTTCACCAAAGACATAGCTTATAGAGTAACAAAAGATAGACCTGGTTGCAGACTATTACACCACCGTTACTTGGCCTAGCACACTTTCTCATGTCAAAGTTACATTACATTGCCTTGTACTTAGCTAATAGAGATAACATGTGTAGAAGTATGATATGAACATGGATAACTCTAATGATCTAGCTAGACTTCATAACTCGTTAGAATAAGGTCATGAAGGGTGCACCAAAGACATAAGCGTGTAAAGGGTTCACCAAAGACACAACTTATTGCTTAACAGAAGATTGACCTTGTTGCAACCTATTACACCACCGTTCGTTGGCCTAGCTCACTTTCTCATGTCAAAGTTACATTACATTGCCTTGTACTTAGCTAATGGAGATAACATGTGTAGAAGTATGATATAAACATGGATAGCTCTAATGATCTAGCTTGACCTCATAACTCGTTAGAATAAGCTCATGAAGGGTTCACTAAAGACATAAGCAAATGAAGGATTTACAAAAGACATAGCTTATAGCTTAACAAAAGATTGACCTTGTTGCAACCTATTACACCACCGTTAGTTGGTCTAGCACACTTTCTCTTGTCAAAGTTACATTACATTTCCTTGAACCTAGCTAATAGAGATAGCATGTGTAGAAGTGTGATATGAACATGGATAGCTCTAAAGATCTAGCTTCATTTCATAAGTCGTTAGAATAAGCTCGTGAAGGGTTCACAAAAGACAAAAGAGTATAAAGAGTTCACAAAAGACATTGCTTATAGATTAACAAAAGATTGACCTTGTTGCAACCTATTACACCACCGTTACTTGGCTTAGCACACTTTCTCATATCAAAGTTACATTATATTGCCTTGTACTTAGCTAATTGAGATAACATGTATAGAAGTATGATATGAACATGGATAACTCTAATGATCTAGCTAGACTTCATAACTCGTTAGAATAAGCTCATGAAGGGTTCGCTAAAGACATAAGCGTATAAAGGATTTACAAAAGACATAGCTTATAGCTTAACTGAAGATTGACCTTGTTGCAACTTATTACACGACCGTTAGTTCGCTTAGCACACTTTCTCACGTCAAAGTTACATTACATTGCCTTGTACTTACCTAATAGAGATATTATGTGTAGAAGTATGATATAAACATAGATAGCTCTAAATATCTAACTTGACTTCATAACTCGTTAGAATAAGCTCATGAAAGGTTCACCAAACACATAAGCGTATGAAGGATTCACCAAAGACAGAGCTTATAGATTTACAGAAGATTGACCTTGTTGCAACCTATTACACCACCGTTACTTGGCCTAGCACACTTTCTCATGTCAAAGTTACATTACATTGCCTTGTACTTAGTTAATAGAGATAACAGGTGTAGAAGTATGATATGAACATGGATAACTCTAATGATCTAGCTAGACTTCATAACTCGTTAGAATAAGCTCATGAAGGGTTCACTAAAGACAAAAGAGTATAAAGAGTTCACCAAAGACATAGCTTACAGATTAACAAAAGATAGACCTTCTTGCAACCTATTACACCACCGTTACTTGGCTTATCACACTTTCTCATGTGAAAGTTACATTATATTGCATTGTACTTAGCTAATAGAGATAACATGTGTAGATGTATGATATGAACATGGATAGCTCTAATGATCTAGCTAGACTTCATAACTCGTTAGAATAAGCTCATGAAGGGTTCACTAAAGACATTAGCGTATGAAGGATTTACAAAAGACATAGCTTATAGCTTAACAGAAGATTGACCTTGTTGCAACTTATTACACGACCGTTAGTTCGCTTAGCACACTTTCTCACGTCAAAGTTACATTACATTGCTTTTTACTTACCTAATAGAGATATTATGTGTAGAAGTATGATATAAACATGGATAGATCTAAATATCTAACTTGACTTCATAACTCGGTAGAATAAGCTCATGAAGGATTCACTAAACACATAAGAGTATGAAGGATTGACCAAAGACAGAGCTTATAGATAAACAGAAGATTGACCTTGTTGCAACCTATTACACCACCGTTACTTGGCCTAGCACACTTTCTCATGTCAAAGTTACATTACATTGCCTTATACTTAGTTAATAGAGATAACATGTGTAGAAGTATGATATGAACATGGATAACTCTAATTTTCTAGCTAGACTTCATAACTCGTTAGAATAAGGTCGTGAAGGGTTCACCAAAGACATAAGCGTATGAAGGATTCACCAAAGACAGAGCTTATAGATTAACAGAAGATTGACCTTGTTGCAACCTATTACACCACCGTTACTTGGCCAGCACACTTTCTCACGTCAAAGTTACATTACATTGCCTTGTACTTAGTTAATAGAGATACCATGTGTAGAAGTACGATATAAACATGGATAGCTCTAAGGATCTAACTTGAATTCATAACTCGTTAGAATAAGCTCATGAAGGGTTCACCAAAGACAAAAGAGTATAAAGAGTTCACCAAAAACATAGCATATAAAGTAACAAAAGATAGACCTGGTTGCAGACTATTACACCACCGTTACTTGGCCTAGCACACTTTCTCATGTCAAAGTTACATTACATTACCTTGTACTTAGCTAATAGAGATAACATTTGTAGAAGTATGATATGAACATGGATAACTCTAATGATCTATCTAGACTTCATAACTCGTTAGAATAAGGTCATGAAGGGTGCACCAAAGACATAAGCGTGTAAAGGGTTCACCAAAGACACAACTTATAGCTTAACAGAAGATTGACCTTGTTGCAACCTATTACACCACCGTTAGTTGGTCTAGCACACTTTCTCTTGTCAAAGTTACATTACATTTCCTTGAACCTAGCTAATAGAGATAACATGTGTAGAAGTATGATATGAACACGGATAGCTCTAAAGATCTAGCTTCATTTCATAACTCGTTAGAATAAGCTCGTGAAGGGTTCACAAAAGACAAAGGAGTATAAAGAGTTCACAAAAGACATAGCTTATAGATTAACAAAAGATAGACCTTCTTGCAACCTATTACACCACCGTTACTTGGCTTAGCACACTTTCTCATGTCAAAGTTACATTATATTGCCTTGTACTTAGCTAATAGAGATAACATGTGTAGAAGTATGATATGAACATGGATAACTCTAATTATCTAGCTAGACTTCATAACTCGTTAGAATAAGGTCGTGAAGGGTTCACCAAAGACACAAGCGTATGAAGGATTCACCAAAGACAGAGCTTATAGATTAACAGAAGATTGACCTTGTTGCAACCTATTACACCACCGTTACTTGGCCTAGCACACTTTCTCACGTCAAAGTTACATTACATTGCCTTGTACTTAGTTAATAGAGATACCATGTGTAGAAGTACGATATGAACATGGATAGCTCTAAGGATCTAACTTGAATTCATAACTCGTTAGAATAAGCTCATGAAGGGTTCACCAAAGACAAAAGAGTATAAAGAGTTCACCAAAGACATAGCTTATAGAGTAACAAAAGATAGACCTGGTTGCAGACTATTACACCACCGTTACTTGGCCTAGCACACTTTCTCATGTCAAAGTTACATTACATTACCTTGTACTTAGCTAATAGAGATAACATGTGTAGAAGTATGATATGAACATGGATAACTCTAATGATCTATCTAGACTTCATAACTCGTTAGAATAAGGTCATGAAGGGTGCACCAAAGACATAAGCGTGTAAAGGGTTCACCAAAGACACAACTTATAGCTTAACAGAAGATTGACCTTGTTGCAACCTATTACACCACCGTTAGTTGGTCTAGCACACTTTCTCTTGTCAAAGTTACATTACATTTCCTTGAACCTAGCTAATAGAGATAACATGTGTAGAAGTATGATATGAACACGGATAGCTCTAAAGATCTAGCTTCATTTCATAACTCGTTAGAATAAGCTCGTGAAGGGTTCACAAAAGACAAAAGAGTATAAAGAGTTCACAAAAGACATAGCTTATAGATTAACAAAAGATAGACCTTCTTGCAACCTATTACACCACCGTTACTTGGCTTAGCACACTTTCTCATGTCAAAGTTACATTATATTGCCTTGTACTTAGCTAATAGAGATAACATGTGTAGAAGTATGATATGAACATGGATAACTCTAATTATCTAGCTAGACTTCATAACTCGTTAGAATAAGGTCGTGAAGGGTTCACCAAAGACATAAGCGTATGAAGGATTCACCAAAGACAGAGCTTATAGATTAACAGAAGATTGACCTTGTTGCAACCTATTACACCACCGTTACTTGGCCTAGCACACTTTCTCACGTCAAAGTTACATTACATTGCCTTGTACTTAGTTAATAGAGATACCATGTGTAGAAGTACGATATGAACATGGATAGCTCTAAGGATCTAACTTGAATTCATAACTCGTTAGAATAAGCTCATGAAGGGTTCACCAAAGACAAAAGAGTATGAAGGATTGACCAAAGACAGAGCTTATAGATTTACAGAAGATTGACCTCGTTGCAACCTATTACACCACCGTTACTTGGCCTAGCACACTTTCTCATGTCAAAGTTACATTACATTGCCTTATACTTAGTTAATAGAGATAACATGTGTAGAAGTATGATATGAACATGGATAACTCTAATTTTCTAGCTAGACTTCATAACTCGTTAGAATAAGGTCGTGAAGGGTTCACCAAAGACATAAGCGTATGAAGGATTCACCAAAGACAGAGCTTATAGATTAACAGAAGATTGACCTTGTTGCAACCTATTACACCACCGTTACTTGGCCAGCACACTTTCTCACGTCAAAGTTACATTACATTGCCTTGTACTTAGTTAATAGAGATACCATGTGTAGAAGTACGATATGAACATGGATAGCTCTAAGGATCTAACTTGAATTCATAACTCGTTAGAATAAGCTCATGAAGGGTTCACCAAAGACAAAAGAGTATAAAGAGTTCACCAAAAACATAGCATATAAAGTAACAAAAGATAGACCTGGTTGCAGACTATTACACCACCGTTACTTGGCCTAGCACACTTTCTCATGTCAAAGTTACATTACATTACCTTGTACTTAGCTAATAGAGATAACATTTGTAGAAGTATGATATGAACATGGATAACTCTAATGATCTATCTAGACTTCATAACTCGTTAGAATAAGGTCATGAAGGGTGCACCAAAGACATAAGCGTGTAAAGGGTTCACCAAAGACACAACTTATAGCTTAACAGAAGATTGACCTTGTTGCAACCTATTACACCACCGTTAGTTGGTCTAGCACACTTTCTCTTGTCAAAGTTACATTACATTTCCTTGAACCTAGCTAATAGAGATAACATGTGTAGAAGTATGATATGAACACGGATAGCTCTAAAGATCTAGCTTCATTTCATAACTCGTTAGAATAAGCTCGTGAAGGGTTCACAAAAGACAAAAGAGTATAAAGAGTTCACAAAAGACATAGCTTATAGATTAACAAAAGATAGACCTTCTTGCAACCTATTACACCACCGTTACTTGGCTTAGCACACTTTCTCATGTCAAAGTTACATTATATTGCCTTGTACTTAGCTAATAGAGATAACATGTGTAGAAGTATGATATGAACATGGATAACTCTAATTATCTAGCTAGACTTCATAACTCGTTAGAATAAGGTCGTGAAGGGTTCACCAAAGACACAAGCGTATGAAGGATTCACCAAAGACAGAGCTTATAGATTAACAGAAGATTGACCTTGTTGCAACCTATTACACCACCGTTACTTGGCCTAGCACACTTTCTCACGTCAAAGTTACATTACATTGCCTTGTACTTAGTTAATAGAGATACCATGTGTAGAAGTACGATATGAACATGGATAGCTCTAAGGATCTAACTTGAATTCATAACTCGTTAGAATAAGCTCATGAAGGGTTCACCAAAGACAAAAGAGTATAAAGAGTTCACCAAAGACATAGCTTATAGAGTAACAAAAGATAGACCTGGTTGCAGACTATTACACCACCGTTACTTGGCCTAGCACACTTTCTCATGTCAAAGTTACATTACATTACCTTGTACTTAGCTAATAGAGATAACATGTGTAGAAGTATGATATGAACATGGATAACTCTAATGATCTATCTAGACTTCATAACTCGTTAGAATAAGGTCATGAAGGGTGCACCAAAGACATAAGCGTGTAAAGGGTTCACCAAAGACACAACTTATAGCTTAACAGAAGATTGACCTTGTTGCAACCTATTACACCACCGTTAGTTGGTCTAGCACACTTTCTCTTGTCAAAGTTACATTACATTTCCTTGAACCTAGCTAATAGAGATAACATGTGTAGAAGTATGATATGAACACGGATAGCTCTAAAGATCTAGCTTCATTTCATAACTCGTTAGAATAAGCTCGTGAAGGGTTCACAAAAGACAAAAGAGTATAAAGAGTTCACAAAAGACATAGCTTATAGATTAACAAAAGATAGACCTTCTTGCAACCTATTACACCACCGTTACTTGGCTTAGCACACTTTCTCATGTCAAAGTTACATTATATTGCCTTGTACTTAGCTAATAGAGATAACATGTGTAGAAGTATGATATGGACATGGATAACTCTAATTATCTAGCTAGACTTCATAACTCGTTAGAATAAGGTCGTGAAGGGTTCACCAAAGACATAAGCGTATGAAGGATTCACCAAAGACAGAGCTTATAGATTAACAGAAGATTGACCTTGTTGCAACCTATTACACCACCGTTACTTGGCCTAGCACACTTTCTCACGTCAAAGTTACATTACATTGCCTTGTACTTAGTTAATAGAGATACCATGTGTAGAAGTACGATATGAACATGGATAGCTCTAAGGATCTAACTTGAATTCATAACTCGTTAGAATAAGCTCATGAAGGGTTCACCAAAGACAAAAGAGTATGAAGGATTGACCAAAGACAGAGCTTATAGATTTACAGAAGATTGACCTCGTTGCAACCTATTACACCACCGTTACTTGGCCTAGCACACTTTCTCATGTCAAAGTTACATTACATTGCCTTGTACTTAGCTAATAGAGATAACATGTGTAGAAGTATGATATGAACATGGATAGCTCTAAATATCTAACTTGACTTCATAACTCGTTAGAATAAGCTCATGAAGGGTTCACCAAACACATAAGCGTATGAAGGATTCACCAAAGACAGAGCTTATAGATTTACAGAAGATTGACCTTTCAACCTATTACACCACCGTTACTTGGCCTAGCACACTTTCTCATGTCAAAGTTACATTACATTGCCTTGTACTTAGCTAATAGAAATAACATGTGTAGAAGTATGATATAAACATAGATAGCTCTAATGATCTAGCTTGACCTCATAACTCGTTAGAATAAGCTCATGAAGGGTTCACTAAAGACATAAGCGTATGAAGGATTTACAAAAGACATAGCTTATAGCTTAACAAAAGATTGACCTTGTTGCAACCTATTACACCACCGTTAGTTGGTCTAGCACACTTTCTCTTGTCAAAATTACATTACATTTCCTTGAACCTAGCTAATAGAGATAACATGTGTAGAAGTATGATATGAACATGGATAGCTCTAAAGATATAGCTTCATTTCATAACTCGTTAGAATAAGCTCGTGAAGGGTTCACAAAAGACAAAAGAGTATAAAGAGTTCACAAAAGACATCGCTTATAGATTAACAAAAGATAGACCTTCTTGCAACCTATTACACCACCGTTACTTGGCTTAGCACACTTTCTCATGTCAAAGTTACATTATATTGCCTTGTACTTAGCTAATAGAGATAACATTTGTAGAAGTATGATATGAACATGGATAGCTCTAATGATCTAGCTAGACTTCATAACTCGTTAGAATAAGCTCATGAAGGGTTCACTAAAGACATAAGCGTATGAAGGATTTACAAAAGACATAGCTTATAGCTTAACAGAATATTGACCTTGTTGCAACTTATTACATGACCGTTAGTTCGCTTAGCACACTTTCTCACGTCAAAGTTACATTACATTGCCTTGTACTTACCTAATAGAGATATTATGTGTAGAAGTATGATATAAACATGGATAGCTCTAAATATCTAACTTGACTTCATAACTCGTTAGAATAAGCTCATGAAGGGTTCACCAAACACATAAGCGTATGAAGGATTCACCAAAGACAGAGCTTATAGATTTACAGAAGATTGACCTCGTTGCAACCTATTACACCACCGTTACTTGGCCTAGCACACTTTCTCATGTCAAAGTTACATTACATTGCCTTGTACTTAGCTAATAGAGATAACATGTGTAGAAGTATGATATGAACATGGATAGCTCTAAATATCTAACTTGACTTCATAACTCGTTAGAATAAGCTCATGAAGGGTTCACCAAACACATAAGCGTATGAAGGATTCACCAAAGACAGAGCTTATAGATTTACAGAAGATTGACCTCGTTGCAACCTATTACAACACCGTTACTTGGCCTAGCACACTTTCTCATGTCAAAGTTACATTACATTGCCTTGTACTTAGCTAATAGAAATAACATGTGTAGAAGTATGATATAAACATAGATAGCTCTAATGATCTAGCTTGACCTCATAACTCGTTAGAATAAGCTCATGAAGGGTTCACTAAAGACATAAGCGTATGAAGGATTTACAAAAGACATAGCTTATAGCTTAACAAAAGATTGACCTTGTTGCAACCTATTACACCACCGTTAGTTGGTCTAGCACACTTTCTCTTGTCAAAATTACATTACATTTCCTTGAACCTAGCTAATAGAGATAACATGTGTAGAAGTATGATATGAACATGGATAGCTCTAAAGATCTAGCTTCATTTCATAACTCGTTAGAATAAGCTCGTGAATGGTTCACAAAAGACAAAAGAGTATAAAGAGTTCACAAAAGACATCGCTTATAGATTAACAAAAGATAGACCTTCTTGCAACCTATTACACCACCGTTACTTGGCTTAGCACACTTTCTCATGTCAAAGTTACATTATATTGCCTTGTACTTAGCTAATAGAGATAACATTTGTAGAAGTATGATATGAACATGGATAGCTCTAATGATCTAGCTAGACTTCATAACTCGTTAGAATAAGCTCATGAAGGGTTCACTAAAGACATAAGCGTATGAAGGATTTACAAAAGACATAGCTTATAGCTTAACAGAATATTGACCTTGTTGCAACTTATTACATGACCGTTAGTTCGCTTAGCACACTTTCTCACGTCAAAGTTACATTACATTGCCTTGTACTTACCTAATAGAGATATTATGTGTAGAAGTATGATATAAACATGGATAGCTCTAAATATCTAACTTGACTTCATAACTCGTTAGAATAAGCTCATGAAGGGTTCACCAAACACATAAGCGTATGAAGGATTCACCAAAGACAGAGCTTATAGATTTACAGAAGATTGACCTCGTTGCAACCTATTACACCACCGTTACTTGGCCTAGAACACTTTCTCATGTCAAAGTTACATTACATTGCCTTGTACTTAGCTAATAGAGATAACATGTGTAGAAGTATGATATGAACATGGATAGCTCTAAATATCTAACTTGACTTCATAACTCGTTAGAATAAGCTCATGAAGGGTTCACCAAACACATAAGCGTATGAAGGATTCACCAAAGACAGAGCTTATAGATTTACAGAAGATTGACCTCGTTGCAACCTATTACAACACCGTTACTTGGCCTAGCACACTTTCTCATGTCAAAGTTACATTACATTGCCTTGTACTTAGCTAATAGAAATAACATGTGTAGAAGTATGATATAAACATAGATAGCTCTAATGATCTAGCTTGACCTCATAACTCGTTAGAATAAGCTCATGAAGGGTTCACTAAAGACATAAGCGTATGAAGGATTTACAAAAGACATAGCTTATAGCTTAACAAAAGATTGACCTTGTTGCAACCTATTACACCACCGTTAGTTGGTCTAGCACACTTTCTCTTGTCAAAATTACATTACATTTCCTTGAACCTAGCTAATAGAGATAACATGTGTAGAAGTATGATATGAACATGGATAGCTCTAAAGATCTAGCTTCATTTCATAACTCGTTAGAATAAGCTCGTGAATGGTTCACAAAAGACAAAAGAGTATAAAGAGTTCACAAAAGACATCGCTTATAGATTAACAAAAGATAGACCTTCTTGCAACCTATTACACCACCGTTACTTGGCTTAGCACACTTTCTCATGTCAAAGTTACATTATATTGCCTTGTACTTAGCTAATAGAGATAACATGTGTAGAAGTATGATATGAACATGGATAGCTCTAATAATCTAGCTAGACTTCATAACTCGTTAGAATAAGCTCATGAAGGGTTCACTAAAGACATAAGCGTATGAAGGATTTACAAAAGACATAGCTTATAGCTTAACAGAATAGTGACCTTGTTGCAACTTATTACATGACCGTTAGTTCGCTTAGCACACTTTCTCACGTCAAAGTTACATTACATTGCCTTGTACTTACCTAATAGAGATATTATGTGTAGAAGTATGATATAAACATGGACAGCTCTAAATATCTAACTTGACTTCATAACTCGTTAGAATAAGCTCATGAAGGGTTCACCAAACACATAAGCGTATGAAGGATTCACCAAAGACAGAGCTTATAGATTTACAGAAGATTGACCTCGTTGCAACCTATTACACCACCGTTACTTGGCCTAGCACACTTTCTCATGTCAAAGTTACATTACATTGCCTTGTACTTAGCTAATAGAGATAACATGTGTAGAAGTATGATATGAACATGGATAGCTCTAAATATCTAACTTGACTTCATAACTCGTTAGAATAAGCTCATGAAGGGTTCACCAAACACATAAGCGTATGAAGGATTCACCAAAGACAGAGCTTATAGATTTACAGAAGATTGACCTCGTTGCAACCTATTACAACACCGTTACTTGGCCTAGCACACTTTCTCATGTCAAAGTTACATTACATTGCCTTGTACTTAGCTAATAGAAATAACATGTGTAGAAGTATGATATAAACATAGATAGCTCTAATGATCTAGCTTGACCTCATAACTCGTTAGAATAAGCTCATGAAGGGTTCACTAAAGACATAAGCGTATGAAGGATTTACAAAAGACATAGCTTATAGCTTAACAAAAGATTGACCTTGTTGCAACCTATTACACCACCGTTAGTTGGTCTAGCACACTTTCTCTTGTCAAAATTACATTACATTTCCTTGAACCTAGCTAATAGAGATAACATGTGTAGAAGTATGATATGAACATGGATAGCTCTAAAGATCTAGCTTCATTTCATAACTCGTTAGAATAAGCTCGTGAATGGTTCACAAAAGACAAAAGAGTATAAAGAGTTCACAAAAGACATCGCTTATAGATTAACAAAAGATAGACCTTCTTGCAACCTATTACACCACCGTTACTTGGCTTAGCACACTTTCTCATGTCAAAGTTACATTATATTGCCTTGTACTTAGCTAATAGAGATAACATGTGTAGAAGTATGATATGAACATGGATAGCTCTAATAATCTAGCTAGACTTCATACCTTGTTAGAATAAGCTCATGAAGGGTTCACTAAAGACATAAGCGTATGAAGGATTTACAAAAGACATAGCTTATAGCTTAACAGAATATTGACCTTGTTGCAACTTATTACATGGCCGTTAGTTCGCTTAGCACACTTTCTCACGTCAAAGTTACATTACATTGCCTTGTACTTACCTAATAGAGATATTATGTGTAGAAGTATGATATAAACATGGACAGCTCTAAATATCTAACTTGACTTCATAACTCGTTAGAATAAGCTCATGAAGGGTTCACCAAACACATAAGCGTATGAAGGATTCACCAAAGACAGAGCTTATAGATTTACAGAAGATTGACCTCGTTGCAACCTATTACACCACCGTTACTTGGCCTAGCACACTTTCTCATGTCAAAGTTACATTACATTGCCTTGTACTTAGCTAATAGAGATAACATGTGTAGAAGTATGATATGAACATGGATAGCTCTAAGCATTTAGCTTGACTTCATAACTCCTTCGAATAAGCTCATGAAGGGTTCACCAAACACATAAGCGTACGAAGGGTTCACTAAAGACATAGCTTATAGATTAACAGAAGATTGACCTTGTTGCAACCTGATACACCATGCTTAGTTTGCCTAGCACACTTTTTTCATGTCAAAGTTACATTACATTGCCTTGTACTTACCTAATAGAGATATTATGTGTAGAAGTATGATATAAACATGGACAGCTCTAAATATCTAACTTGACTTCATAACTCGTTAGAATAAGCTCATGAAGGGTTCACCAAACACATAAGCGTATGAAGGATTCACCAAAGACAGAGCTTATAGATTTACAGAAGATTGACCTCGTTGCAACCTATTACACCACCGTTACTTGGCCTAGCACACTTTCTCATGTCAAAGTTACATTACATTGCCTTGTACTTAGCTAATAGAGATAACATGTGTAGAAGTATGATATAAACATGGATAGCTCTAAATATCTAGCTAGACTTCATAACTCGTTAGAATAAGCTCATGAAGGGTTCACCAAACACATAAGCGTATAAGGATTTACAAAAGACATAGCTTATAGATTTACAGAAGATTGACCTCGTTGCAACCTATTACACCACCGTTAGTTCGCTTAGCACACTTTCTCTTGTCAAAATGACATTACATTTCCTTGAACTTAGCTAATAGAAATAACATGTGTAGAAGTATGATATGAACATGGATAGCTCTAAAGATCTAGCTTCATTTCATAACTCGTTAGAATAAGCTCGTGAAGGGTTCACAAAAGACAAAAGAGTATAAAGAGTTCACAAAAGACATCGCTTATAGATTAACAAAAGATAGACCTTGTTGCAACCTATTACACCACCGTTAGTTGGTCTAGCACACTTTCTCTTGTCAAAATTACATTATATTGCCTTGTACCTAGCTAATAGAGATAACATGTGTAGAAGTATGATATGAACATGGATAGCTCTAAAGATCTAGCTTCATTTCATAACTCGTTAGAATAAGCTCATGAAGGGTTCACTAAAGACATAAGCGTATAAAGAGTTCACAAAAGACATAGCTTATAGCTTAACAGAATATTGACCTTGTTGCAACTTATTACACCACCGTTAGTTCGCTTAGCACACTTTCTCACGTCAAAGTTACATTACATTGCCTTGTACTTACCTAATAGAGATAACATTTGTAGAAGTATGATATGAACATGGATAGCTCTAATGATCTAGCTAGACTTCATAACTCGTTAGAATAAGCTCATGAAGGGTTCACTAAAGACATAAGCGTATGAAGGATTTACAAAAGACATAGCTTATAGCTTAACAAAAGATTGACCTTGTTGCAACCTATTACACCACCGTTAGTTGGTCTAGCACACTTTCTCTTGTCAAAATTACATTACATTTCCTTGAACCTAGCTAATAGAGATAACATGTGTAGAAGTATGATATGAACATGGATAGCTCTAAATATCTAACTTGACTTCATAACTCGTTAGAATAACCTCATGAAGGGTTCACCAAACACATAAGCGTATGAAGGATTCACCAAAGACAGAGCTTATAGATTTACAGAAGATTGACCTCGTTGCAACCTATTACACCACCGTTACTTGGCCTAGCACACTTTCTCATGTCAAAGTTACATTATATTGCCTTGTACTTAGCTAATAGAGATAACATGTGTAGAAGTATGATATGAACATGGATAGCTCTAATGATCTAGCTAGACTTCATAACTCGTTAGAATAAGCTCATGAAGGTTTCACTAAAGACATAAGCGTATGAAGGATTTACAAAAGACATAGCTTATAGCTTAACAGAAGATTGACCTTGTTGCAACTTATTACATGACCGTTAGTTCGCTTAGCACACTTTCTCTTGTCAAAATTACATTACATTTCCTTGAACCTAGCTAATAGAGATAACATGTGTAGAAGTATGATATGAACATGGATAGCTCTAAAGATCTAGCTTCATTTCATAACTCGTTAGAATAAGCTCGTGAAGGGTTCACAAAAGACAAAAGAGTATAAAGAGTTCACAAAAGACATCGCTTATAGATTAACAAAAGATAGACCTTCTTGCAACCTATTACACCACCGTTACTTGGCTTAGCACACTTTCTCATGTCAAAGTTACATTATATTGCCTTGTACTTAGCTAATAGAGATAACATGTGTAGAAGTATGATATGAACATGGATAGCTCTAATGATCTAGCTAGACTTTATAACTCGTTAGAATAAGCTCATGAAGGGTTCACTAAAGACATAAGCGTATGAAGGATTTACAAAAGACATAGCTTATAGCTTAACAGAATATTGACCTTGTTGCAACTTATTACATGACCGTTAGTTCGCTTAGCACACTTTCTCACGTCAAAGTTACATTACATTGCCTTGTACTTACCTAATAGAGATATTATGTGTAGAAGTATGATATAAACATGAATAGCTCTAAATATCTAACTTGACTTCATAACTCGTTAGAATAAGCTCATGAAGGGTTCACCAAACACATAAGCGTATGAAGGATTCACCAAAGACAGAGCTTATAGATTTACAGAAGATTGACCTCGTTGCAACCTATTACACCACCGTTACTTGGCCTAGCACACTTTCTCATGTCAAAGTTACATTACATTGCCTTGTACTTAGCTAATAGAGATAACATGTGTAGAAGTATGATATGAACATGGATAGCTCTAAATATCTAACTTGACTTCATAACTCGTTAGAATAAGCTCATGAAGGGTTCACCAAACACATAAGCGTATGAAGGATTCACCAAAGACAGAGCTTATAGATTTACAGAAGATTGACCTCGTTGCAACCTATTACAACACCGTTACTTGGCCTAGCACACTTTCTCATGTCAAAGTTACATTACATTGCCTTGTACTTAGCTAATAGAAATAACATGTGTAGAAGTATGATATAAACATAGATAGCTCTAATGATCTAGCTTGACCTCATAACTCGTTAGAATAAGCTCATGAAGGGTTCACTAAAGACATAAGCGTATGAAGGATTTACAAAAGACATAGCTTATAGCTTAACAAAAGATTGACCTTGTTGCAACCTATTACACCACCGTTAGTTGGTCTAGCACACTTTCTCTTGTCAAAATTACATTACATTTCCTTGAACCTAGCTAATAGAGATAACATGTGTAGAAGTATGATATGAACATGGATAGCTCTAAAGATCTAGCTTCATTTCATAACTCGTTAGAATAAGCTCGTGAATGGTTCACAAAAGACAAAAGAGTATAAAGAGTTCACAAAAGACATCGCTTATAGATTAACAAAAGATAGACCTTCTTGCAACCTATTACACCACCGTTACTTGGCTTAGCACACTTTCTCATGTCAAAGTTACATTATATTGCCTTGTACTTAGCTAATAGAGATAACATGTGTAGAAGTATGATATGAACATGGATAGCTCTAATAATCTAGCTAGACTTCATACCTTGTTAGAATAAGCTCATGAAGGGTTCACTAAAGACATAAGCGTATGAAGGATTTACAAAAGACATAGCTTATAGCTTAACAGAATATTGACCTTGTTGCAACTTATTACATGGCCGTTAGTTCGCTTAGCACACTTTCTCACGTCAAAGTTACATTACATTGCCTTGTACTTACCTAATAGAGATATTATGTGTAGAAGTATGATATAAACATGGACAGCTCTAAATATCTAACTTGACTTCATAACTCGTTAGAATAAGCTCATGAAGGGTTCACCAAACACATAAGCGTATGAAGGATTCACCAAAGACAGAGCTTATAGATTTACAGAAGATTGACCTCGTTGCAACCTATTACACCACCGTTACTTGGCCTAGCACACTTTCTCATGTCAAAGTTACATTACATTGCCTTGTACTTAGCTAATAGAGATAACATGTGTAGAAGTATGATATGAACATGGATAGCTCTAAATATCTAACTTGACTTCATAACTCGTTAGAATAAGCTCATGAAGGGTTCACCAAACACATAAGCGTATGAAGGATTCACCAAAGACAGAGTGATGCGGCCATCTACACCACACCAAGCCGGATCGCGGACAGCCGATCCGTTCCATTCATACCAAATGAGATCATGACAAGGGGCAAGGCTCAAAAACTTAAAGGGAAGATCCAGACTTTCATCCACAAGCTACGGGAACAAGAAGAAGAAGTGGATCGCAGCAGCCACCCCGCGACCGAGCTAGAACCCGCGACCATACAACACGCGTTGGCCACACCTCGGACTTAACACACTTAAGGTCTCGGACATGCAGCCTTGGGGACAAGGTCTTGTGTGTTCTCACAATCCATCCGTGAGAACACAACCAAAAAGACCTTGGATTATTAGAGTACTCTTTCCCTACCCCTAGTCCACCATGTTGGGATCTAGGGAAGGGTTTTAACGAGGCTTGAACATCTAAGGCATCACATCTCTTATCCCACTTAAGACTCACTTGGAAACATTGGAGTGACAAGTATGATCTTAAGGAGATGTGATTCTATCTAGGAAAGCACTCTACCATTTTTCCTTTGTTTATTTTCGGCCCTTGTTGTTAGCTTTTACCTTGTGACCGTTGGGAGCTTGTTGACCAAAGGGTTGACTAGGGCAAACCCTTGGGTTTTCTTGTAGCCTATTTAAAGGCAAACACTCTTTTATTCAAGGGTAACCATTTAAGAAAAGACTTGAAACAAGGCCACCGCCTTCCTTTCCTCTCTATTGAGTTTTCCTCTAGATTGGATCCTCCTTGAAGCTAGATTGAGTGTGTCTCTCTTCTTCCAGGCCGAGGCTGTATCAAGGGTTTACCACCCCCCTTGTGGTTCGCTTCATCACTCCTCCATCTATCTCATATTCGCACGCTCAAATCTATCACCAACACCATCGGATTTCAAGAGATTGAACCACATCTCTCTTGAGTCCTCCTTCCGCCATCACCGACATCTTCTACACGGATCCAAGGGCTCAAGATCGGACCTCGGATCGTATCATTTTGGTATCAGAGCCAAAACATCCTAAAGGTTGCATCTTTCCTCACTAAAGCTTCCACCTTTCTCTCATTTTCGGATTTTTGCTAGTTCTTGAAAAAAAAAACTTGAACCTTTGAGCTTGTTTGAGTGTTGAATCTAGCTAGGGTGTTTAGCTTTGCTTGCTGAGGTTGTTTACACTTGATTTACGGTTAATAGGTCTAGAAATTTTGAGTTTCAAGCTGGTTCAAATCGTTGCTTGCTGATTTCTAAAGATTCAATATTTCCTTCTAAAACTTGCTCCGTTAAAGCCATTTGCTAGCTTAGGCCAAATTGTGAACTTGAGATGTGTTTGCTGCTATTGTTATTCATGTTAGCTAGGTTGTTTCCTCGGGTTTTTAGCAGCTTAAACCGCCATTGTTGAAGCTCTCTCCAAAGAGAGGGCCTTTGTGCAATTTTTGTAAAAAGTGGTGTGGACCACTTTGTACTTGTTTGTCTTCTTGTGAGTGCTGGCAAAACCAAGTGGTCCTGCTTTGGTGGCGCCCAAATTTTGAATTTTTACTGCAGTAACTCCCTCTTGCTTGTGGTTAAACCCTTAGGCCCCTAAAATTTATCCGCACCCTATCATTTTAATCCCGCGGAAGCTTATTATCCATAGTTTGTACGGACCGCACTAAGATTGTTTTGAACTTTCTTTCTTTGCAAGGTACGTGTGATGGCCGAACCACCAGACCTCTCAGCCCTCCTCACGGGCATTCAAGCCCAACTCCAACAGCTTGGAGAACGCCTAGGCCGAGTCGAACAGCCGCGACCACAAGCACCTCCACCAAACGTTGATCCGGGCGATGAGGGGCTATCCGAGGAAGATTACTTCCAGCCTCCTCCTTTTAGGAGATCAAGGCCAAGAGAAGGTCGAAATCATGATGAAAGAGGACAACGAGGCCAGCCCCGAGCTCTCTCACCTCACTTGCGGATCACACCACCAACCTTTGCGGGTAAAGTGGATCCGGAAGCTTACCTTGATTGGGAGCGTAGGATGGATCACATCTTTGAAGTCTACGGCTATGAAGAGCCCAGAAAGGTGTCCTACGCAGCCGCACAACTCACTGATCACGCCCTAACCTGGTGGGATAGAGATGCGGCCAAGAGAAGAAGAAATGGCGATGTTCCGGTCCAATCGTGGGAGATCATGAAGTTCATGATGAAGACTAGATATGTACCTCCCCTTTACCACCGAGAGCTCCAAAAGAAGTTTAGAAAACTTGTGCAAGGCAGTAAGAGCGTAGAGGAATACTATGAGGAGTTTGAACACTTAAGGAACCGTCTCAACTTGGAAGACACGGAAGAGACTCTCATGGCTCAATTCCTTGACGGTCTTCAAGATCGGATCGCACATAAGGTGGAGATGCACACCTACAGCGACTTCAACGAGCTCCTCCACCTAGCTATTCAGGTTGAGGGTCACATCAAGAAGAAGTCCCGGACCAGACCACTCACCAATTCTCCATGGAAGGCTCAAGCCTCCGGTTCAAACCCGAACCCTCCTAAGTACCAAGATAGGGGTAAAGGAGTGGCCAATGAAACTCGGGTTCCTTTTAAGCCCCGAGAGCCTACCACTGAGACTAGAGCTGACCCAAGAGGAGCCTCCACGATCCAAAAGACTCGAGACATCATGTGCTACAAGTGTAGAGGCCGCGGCCACTACGCTAGAGAGTGTCCCAATCCGAGAGCCATGATCATCACTTCCGCCGGTGAATATGAGTCTCAAGACGAGATGGAACATCAAGAGGAGGAAGTTGATGCCGAGGAAGAGATTGAGTATCCGGATGTAGGTGACATCTTAGTCACCATGAGGGCTTTAAGTGCAACGCAAGGACCGGATGAGACCGCTCAACGTGAGAACATCTTTCATACAAGATGTACGGTAAGAGGAAAGGTTTGCTCTCTTATCATTGATGGTGGCTCTTGCACTAATGTGGCTAGCTCATACATGGTAGAAAAATTACAGCTAGACACCACTAAACATCCGCATCCATATAAACTTAGGTGGCTAAATGATAAAACCGAATTAAAAATTAATGAACAAGTCAAGATATCATTTAGTATTGGAAAGTATTGTGATGAAGTGTTGTGTGATGTTGTTCCTATGCAAGCTACTCATATTTTGTTAGGTCGGCCATGGCAATTTGATAGGGAAGTTGTGCATGATGGTAGAACTAATAGGTACTCATTGCTGCATGATAAAAGACGGATTAGTTTAGCGCCTTTGTTGCCTTCTCAAGTCCGTGAAATGCAATTGAAGTTGTCTAAGGAGAAGTGTAGTTCTAAGCCTAATTTCCTCATTACTTCTAGTAATATTAGGAAAGCAATTCATGATCCTACTTGTCATGTGGTATTAATGGTCTACAAAGAACTTTTGAGTGTAGGTGAATCCGAGATCACATTGCCAAAGGAAGTGCAACAAGTCCTTGATCGATTTAAGGAAGTGTTCCCGGAAGAGCTACCGCCGGGGCTGCCTCCTCAAAGGGGTATTGAACACCAAATAGACTTCATTCCAGGGGCACAACTACCTAATCGACCAGCCTATAGGGTCAATCCAAACGAAGCCAAGGAACTCGAGAAACAAGTCCGAGACTTGATGGATAAGGGATATGTGCGGGAAAGCTTGAGCCCTTGTGCCGTTCCGGTCTTGTTGGTACCTAAGAAAGATGGTACATACCGAATGTGTGTGGATTGCCGAGCCATCAACAACATTACTATCAAATATAGGCATCCCATACCGCGGCTAGACGACATGTTGGACGAGCTAAGTGGAGCGACCCTCTTCTCCAAAATTGATCTCAAGAGTGGATACCACCAAGTACGCATGAAAGAAGGAGATGAGTGGAAGACCGCTTTCAAAACCAAGCATGGCCTATACGAATGGCTTGTGATGCCTTTCGGCCTCACCAATGCACCGAGTACCTTCATGAGGCTCATGAACCATATCCTTCGACCATATATAAGTAAATTCGTAGTAGTTTACTTTGATGATATATTGATCTATAGTACTTGCTTGGTTGATCATGTGGAACATTTAGGACTAGTCTTAGAAACGCTTAGGTTGGAAGGTCTATATGCGAATCTTAAGAAGTGTACGTTTTGTGCTAGTGAGCTTGTTTTTCTTGGCTTTGTGGTTAGCTCACAGGGACTTCGAGTGGACTTAGAAAAGATTGAAGCCATTAGGGGCTGGCCTAGACCCACTAACATCAGCCAAGTTCGGAGCTTCCACGGCTTAGCAAGTTTCTACCGCCGGTTTGTTAAGGATTTCAGCACATTGGCCGCACCTTTGACATCGGTGATCAAGAAGAATGTTGGCTTTGAGTGGGGAGAAGCTCAAGAGAGGTCATTCTTAGACCTCAAGTACCATCTCACACATGCTCCCGTACTCGTCTTGCCAGATTTCAACAAGACTTTTGAAGTGGAATGTGATGCCTCCGGTGTAGGTATTGGTGCTGTTTTGACTCAAGGAGGCAAGCCGGTTGCATACTTTAGTGAGAAGCTAAGCGGGGCTTCTCTCAACTACCCCACTTATGACAAGGAACTCTATGCCTTGGTGCGGGCAATGCAAACGTGGCAGCACTACCTCTTGTCCAAAGAATGTGTCATCCATACCGATCACGAGACACTACAACATCTAAGGGGTCAAACCACTTTGAAGAGACGCCATGCTAAGTGGCTGGAGTTCATAGAGACCTTCCCTTATGTCATCAAGTACAAGAAAGGCAAAGAAAACGTGGTGGCCGATGCACTTTCTAGGAGACATACGCTTATCACCACCATGGAATCGAAGATGCTTGGGTTTGAGTCACTTAAGAGTTTATATGAAGAAGACCCAGACTTGAAGGACGCGTTTACAGGACATGGAGCCAATTCTTACACTAAGTTTTACATCCATGATGGCTTCCTATTCAAGGACAAGCGGCTATGCATCCCCCAAAGCTCAATAAGGGAGTTGTTGGTCAAAGAGGCGCACGGTGGAGGATTAATGGGACACTTTGGTGTTGAGAAGACGTTAAGTGTGTTCAAGGAACATTTTTATTGGCCAAGGATGAAAAAGATGGTGGTAACTCATTGTGATCGATGCGTGGTTTGCAAAAGAGCCAAGTCTAAGGTTCACCCGCACGGGTTATACCTTCCATTGCCGATTCCTACATTACCTTGGGTGGACATCTCTATGGACTTCGTTTTGGGGCTACCTAAGGTACATTATAAGGACTCAATCTTTGTGGTGGTTGATAGGTTTTCCAAGATGGCTCACTTCATCCCATGCGCCAAGACTAATGACGCATCACAAACCGCCACTCTATTCTTCAAGGAAGTGGTGCGGCTTCATGGCATTCCTAGAACCATCGTCTCCGACCGGGACACAAAATTCTTATCACACTTTTGGAGAACCTTGTGGAAGAAACTAGGGACTAAATTGCTGTTCTCTACCACATGTCATCCTCAAACGGACGGCCAAACCGAAGTAGTCAACCGCACACTTGGAGCTCTTCTCCGATCTACGATTGGCAGCAACTTGAACAATTGGGTTGAGTGTCTTCCCCTTGTGGAGTTCGCATATAACTCGGCTAGACACTCGACAACTAAGCTATCACCTTTTGAAGTGGTGTATGGACGTAACCCGGACACTCCTTTGAGCCTTACACCATTGCCACCAGCCGAGCAAATGGACGTTGAAGGGTCCGCCAAAGCCGAGACCATGAAGAAGCTCTTCGAGAAGGTGTTCGATAATATAGAGAAGCGGAATGAACAAGTCATGGCCCGGGTCAATAAAAGGAGGAAGCAAGTCTTGTTCCAGCCAGGAGATTGGGTGTGGTTGCACATGAGACCCGAGAGATTTCCCACCAAAAGGAAACACAAGCTCGACTATCGCGGAGACGGACCATTCAAAGTGGTCGAGAAAATCAATGACAACGCCTACCGCCTCGAACTTCCGGGTGAGTTTAATGTCTCTACCACATTTAATGTTACTGACTTGACTCCTTTTGATGTAGGAGATGTTAAACCTTTGGAGACCAAAGATCTTGAAGAGGGAGGGAATGATGCGGCCATCTACACCACACCAAGCCGGATCGCGGACAGCCGATCCGTTCCATTCATACCAAATGAGATCATGACAAGGGGCAAGGCTCAAAAACTTAAAGGGAAGATCCAGACTTTCATCCACAAGCTACGGGAACAAGAAGAAGAAGTGGATCGCAGCAGCCACCCCGCGACCGAGCTAGAACCCGCGACCATACAACACGCGTTGGCCCACACCTCGGACTTAACACACTTAAGGTCTCGGACATGCAGCCTTGGGGACAAGGTCTTGTGTGTTCTCACAATCCATCCGTGAGAACACAACCAAAAAGACCTTGGATTATTAGAGTACTCTTTCCCTACCCCTAGTCCACCATGTTGGGATCTAGGGAAGGGTTTTAACGAGGCTTGAACATCTAAGGCATCACATCTCTTATCCCACTTAAGACTCACTTGGAAACATTGGAGTGACAAGTATGATCTTAAGGAGATGTGATTCTATCTAGGAAAGCACTCTACCATTTTTCCTTTGTTTATTTTCGGCCCTTGTTGTTAGCTTTTACCTTGTGACCGTTGGGAGCTTGTTGACCAAAGGGTTGACTAGGGCAAACCCTTGGGTTTTCTTGTAGCCTATTTAAAGGCAAACACTCTTTTATTCAAGGGTAACCATTTAAGAAAAGACTTGAAACAAGGCCACCGCCTTCCTTTCCTCTCTATTGAGTTTTCCTCTAGATTGGATCCTCCTTGAAGCTAGATTGAGTGTGTCTCTCTTCTTCCAGGCCGAGGCTGTATCAAGGGTTTACCACCCCCCTTGTGGTTCGCTTCATCACTCCTCCATCTATCTCATATTCGCACGCTCAAATCTATCACCAACACCATCGGATTTCAAGAGATTGAACCACATCTCTCTTGAGTCCTCCTTCCGCCATCACCGACATCTTCTACACGGATCCAAGGGCTCAAGATCGGACCTCGGATCGTATCACAGAGCTTATAGATTTACAGAAGATTGACCTCGTTGCAACCTATTACAACACCGTTACTTGGCCTAGCACACTTTCTCATGTCAAAGTTACATTACATTGCCTTGTACTTAGCTAATAGAAATAACATGTGTAGAAGTATGATATAAACATAGATAGCTCTAATGATCTAGCTTGACCTCATAACTCGTTAGAATAAGCTCATGAAGGGTTCACTAAAGACATAAGCGTATGAAGGATTTACAAAAGACATAGCTTATAGCTTAACAAAAGATTGACCTTGTTGCAACCTATTACACCACCGTTAGTTGGTCTAGCACACTTTCTCTTGTCAAAATTACATTACATTTCCTTGAACCTAGCTAATAGAGATAACATGTGTAGAAGTATGATATGAACATGGATAGCTCTAAAGATCTAGCTTCATTTCATAACTCGTTAGAATAAGCTCGTGAATGGTTCACAAAAGACAAAAGAGTGTAAAGAGTTCACAAAAGACATCGCTTATAGATTAACAAAAGATAGACCTTCTTGCAACCTATTACACCACCGTTACTTGGCTTAGCACACTTTCTCATGTCAAAGTTACATTATATTGCCTTGTACTTAGCTAATAGAGATAACATGTGTAGAAGTATGATATGAACATGGATAGCTCTAATAATCTAGCTAGACTTCATAACTCGTTAGAATAAGCTCATGAAGGGTTCACTAAAGACATAAGCGTATGAAGGATTTACAAAAGACATAGCTTATAGCTTAACAGAATATTGACCTTGTTGCAACTTATTACATGACCGTTAGTTCGCTTAGCACACTTTCTCACGTCAAAGTTACATTACATTGCCTTGTACTTACCTAATAGAGATATTATGTGTAGAAGTATGATATAAACATGGATAGCTCTAAATATCTAACTTGACTTCATAACTCGTTAGAATAAGCTCATGAAGGGTTCACCAAACACATAAGCGTATGAAGGATTCACCAAAGACAGAGCTTATAGATTTACAGAAGATTGACCTCGTTGCAACCTATTACACCACCGTTACTTGGCCTAGCACACTTTCTCATGTCAAAGTTACATTACATTGCCTTGTACTTAGCTAATAGAGATAACATGTGTAGAAGTATGATATGAACATGGATAGCTCTAAATATCTAACTTGACTTCATAACTCGTTAGAATAAGCTCATGAAGGGTTCACCAAACACATAAGCGTATGAAGGATTCACCAAAGACAGAGCTTATAGATTTACAGAAGATTGACCTCGTTGCAACCTATTACACCACCGTTACTTGGCCTAGCACACTTTCTCATGTCAAAGTTACATTACATTGCCTTGTACTTAGCTAATAGAAATAACATGTGTAGAAGTATGATATAAACATAGATAGCTCTAATGATCTAGCTTGACCTCATAACTCGTTAGAATAAGCTCGTGAAGGGTTCACTAAAGACATAAGCGTATGAAGGATTTACAAAAGACATAGCTTATAGCTTAACAAAAGATTGACCTTGTTGCAACCTATTACACCACCGTTAGTTGGTCTAGCACACTTTCTCTTGTCAAAATTACATTACATTTCCTTGAACCTAGCTAATAGAGATAACATGTGTAGAAGTATGATATGAACATGGATAGATCTAAAGATCTAGCTTCATTTCATAACTCAGTAGAATAAGCTCGTGAATGGTTCACAAAAGACAAAAGAGTATAAAGAGTTCACAAAAGACATCGCTTATAGATTAACAAAAGATAGACCTTCTTGCAACCTATTACACCACCGTTTCTTGGCTTAGCACACTTTCTCATGTCAAAGTTACATTATATTGCCTTGTACTTAGCTAATAGAGATAACATTTGTAGAAGTATGATATGAACATGGATAGCTCTAATGATCTAGGTAGACTTCATAACTCGTTAGAATAAGCTCATGAAGGGTTCACTAAAGACATAAGCGTATGAAGGATTTACAAAAGACATAGCTTATAGCTTAACAGAATATTGACCTTGTTGCAACTTATTACACGACCGTTAGTTCGCTTAGCACACTTTCTCACGTCAAAGTTACATTACATTGCCTTGTACTTACCTAATAGAGATATTATGTGTAGAAGTATGATATAAACAAGGATAGCTCTAAATATCTAACTTGACTTCATAACTCGTTAGAATAAGCTCATGAAGGGTTCACCAAACAAATAAGCGTATGAAGGATTCACCAAAGACAGAGCTTATAGATTTACAGAAGATTGACCTCGTTGCAACCTATTACACCACCGTTACTTGGCCTAGCACACTTTCTCATGTCAAAGTTACATTATATTGCCTTGTACTTATCTAATAGAGATAACATGTGTAGAAGTATGATATGAACATGGATAGCTCTAATGATCTAGCTAGACTTCATAACTCGTTAGAATAAGCTCATAAAGGGTTCACTAAAGACATAAGCGTATGAAGGATTTACAAAAGACATAGCTTATAGCTTAACAGAAGATTGACCTTGTTGCAACTTATTAGATGACCGTTAGTTCGCTTAGCACACTTTCTCACGTCAAAGTTACATTACATTGCCTTGTACTTACCTAATAAATATATATGTGTAGAAGTATGATATAAACATGGATAGCTCTAAATATCTAACTTGACTTCATAACTCGTTAGAATAAGCTCATGAAGGGTTCACCAAACACATAAGCGTATGAAGGATTCACCAAAGACAGAGCTTATAGATTTACAGAAGATTGACCTCGTTGCAACCTATTACACCACCGTTACTTGGCCTAGCACACTTTCTTATGTCAAAGTTACATTACATTTCCTTGTACTTAGCTAATAGAGATAACATGTGTAGAAGTATGATATGAACATGGATAGCTCTAAATATCTAACTTGACTTCATAACTCGTTAGAATAAGCTCATGAAGGGTTCACCAAACACATAAGCGTATGAAGGATTCACCAAAGACAGAGCTTATAGATTTACAGAAGATTGACCTCGTTGCAACCTATTACACCACCGTTACTTGGCCTAGCACACTTTCTCATGTCAAAGTTACATTACATTGCCTTGTACTTAGCTAATAGAAATAACATGTGTAGAAGTATGATATAAACATAGATAGCTCTAATGATCTAGCTTGACCTCATAACTCGTTAGAATAAGCTCATGAAGGGTTCACTAAAGACATAAGCGTATGAAGGATTTACAAAAGACATAGCTTATAGCTTAACAAAAGATTGACCTTGTTGCAACCTATTACACCACCGTTAGTTGGTCTAGCACACTTTCTCTTGTCAAAATTACATTACATTTCCTTGAACCTAGCTAATAGAGATAACATGTGTAGAAGTATGATATGAACATGGATAGCTCTAAAGATCTAGCTTCATTTCATAACTCGTTAGAATAAGCTCGTGAAGGGTTCACCAAAGACAAAAAAGTATAAAGAGTTCACAAAAGACATCGCTTATAGATTAACAAAAGATAGACCTTCTTGCAACCTATTACACCACCGTTACTTGGCTTAGCACACTTTCTCATGTCAAAGTTACATTATATTGCCTTGTACTTAGCTAATAGAGATAACATGTGTAGAAGTATGATATGAACATGGATAGCTCTAAAGATCTAGCTAGACTTCATAACTCGTTAGAATAAGCTCATGAAGGGTTCACTAAAGACATAAGCGTATGAAGGATTTACAAAAGACATAGCTTATAGCTTAACAAAAGATTGACCTTGTTGCAACCTATTACACCACCGTTAGTTGGTCTAGCACACTTTCTCTTGTCAAAATTACATTACATTTCCTTGAACCTAGCTAATAGAGATAACATGTGTAGAAGTATGATATGAACATGGATAGCTCTAAATATCTAACTTGACTTCATAACTCGTTAGAATAACCTCATGAAGGGTTCACCAAACACATAAGCGTATGAAGGATTCACCAAAGACAGAGCTTATAGATTTACAGAAGATTGACCTCGTTGCAACCTATTACACCACCGTTACTTGGCCTAGCACACTTTCTCATGTCAAAGTTACATTACATTGCCTTGTACTTAGCTAATAGAGATAACATGTGTAGAAGTATGATATAAACATGGATAGCTCTAAATATCTAGCTAGACTTCATAACTCGTTAGAATAAGCTCATGAAGGGTTCACCAAACACATAAGCGTATAAGGATTTACAAAAGACATAGCTTATAGATTTACAGAAGATTGACCTCGTTGCAACCTATTACACCACCGTTAGTTCGCTTAGCACACTTTCTCTTGTCAAAATGACATTACATTTCCTTGAACTTAGCTAATAGAAATAACATGTGTAGAAGTATGATATGAACATGGATAGCTCTAAAGATCTAGCTTCATTTCATAACTCGTTAGAATAAGCTCGTGAAGGGTTCACAAAAGACAAAAGAGTATAAAGAGTTCACAAAAGACATCGCTTATAGATTAACAAAAGATAGACCTTGTTGCAACCTATTACACCACCGTTAGTTGGTCTAGCACACTTTCTCTTGTCAAAATTACATTATATTGCCTTGTACCTAGCTAATAGAGATAACATGTGTAGAAGTATGATATGAACATGGATAGCTCTAAAGATCTAGCTTCATTTCATAACTCGTTAGAATAAGCTCATGAAGGGTTCACTAAAGACATAAGCGTATAAAGAGTTCACAAAAGACATAGCTTATAGCTTAACAGAATATTGACCTTGTTGCAACTTATTACACCACCGTTAGTTCGCTTAGCACACTTTCTCACGTCAAAGTTACATTACATTGCCTTGTACTTACCTAATAGAGATAACATTTGTAGAAGTATGATATGAACATGGATAGCTCTAATGATCTAGCTAGACTTCATAACTCGTTAGAATAAGCTCATGAAGGGTTCACTAAAGACATAAGCGTATGAAGGATTTACAAAAGACATAGCTTATAGCTTAACAAAAGATTGACCTTGTTGCAACCTATTACACCACCGTTAGTTGGTCTAGCACACTTTCTCTTGTCAAAATTACATTACATTTCCTTGAACCTAGCTAATAGAGATAACATGTGTAGAAGTATGATATGAACATGGATAGCTCTAAATATCTAACTTGACTTCATAACTCGTTAGAATAACCTCATGAAGGGTTCACCAAACACATAAGCGTATGAAGGATTCACCAAAGACAGAGCTTATAGATTTACAGAAGATTGACCTCGTTGCAACCTATTACACCACCGTTACTTGGCCTAGCACACTTTCTCATGTCAAAGTTACATTATATTGCCTTGTACTTAGCTAATAGAGATAACATGTGTAGAAGTATGATATGAACATGGATAGCTCTAATGATCTAGCTAGACTTCATAACTCGTTAGAATAAGCTCATGAAGGTTTCACTAAAGACATAAGCGTATGAAGGATTTACAAAAGACATAGCTTATAGCTTAACAGAAGATTGACCTTGTTGCAACTTATTACATGACCGTTAGTTCGCTTAGCACACTTTCTCTTGTCAAAATTACATTACATTTCCTTGAACCTAGCTAATAGAGATAACATGTGTAGAAGTATGATATGAACATGGATAGCTCTAAAGATCTAGCTTCATTTCATAACTCGTTAGAATAAGCTCGTGAAGGGTTCACAAAAGACAAAAGAGTATAAAGAGTTCACAAAAGACATCGCTTATAGATTAACAAAAGATAGACCTTCTTGCAACCTATTACACCACCGTTACTTGGCTTAGCACACTTTCTCATGTCAAAGTTACATTATATTGCCTTGTACTTAGCTAATAGAGATAACATGTGTAGAAGTATGATATGAACATGGATAGCTCTAATGATCTAGCTAGACTTTATAACTCGTTAGAATAAGCTCATGAAGGGTTCACTAAAGACATAAGCGTATGAAGGATTTACAAAAGACATAGCTTATAGCTTAACAGAATATTGACCTTGTTGCAACTTATTACATGACCGTTAGTTCGCTTAGCACACTTTCTCACGTCAAAGTTACATTACATTGCCTTGTACTTACCTAATAGAGATATTATGTGTAGAAGTATGATATAAACATGAATAGCTCTAAATATCTAACTTGACTTCATAACTCGTTAGAATAAGCTCATGAAGGGTTCACCAAACACATAAGCGTATGAAGGATTCACCAAAGACAGAGCTTATAGATTTACAGAAGATTGACCTCGTTGCAACCTATTACACCACCGTTACTTGGCCTAGCACACTTTCTCATGTCAAAGTTACATTACATTGCCTTGTACTTAGCTAATAGAGATAACATGTGTAGAAGTATGATATGAACATGGATAGCTCTAAATATCTAACTTGACTTCATAACTCGTTAGAATAAGCTCATGAAGGGTTCACCAAACACATAAGCGTATGAAGGATTCACCAAAGACAGAGCTTATAGATTTACAGAAGATTGACCTCGTTGCAACCTATTACACCACCGTTACTTGGCCTAGCACACTTTCTCATGTCAAAGTTACATTACATTGCCTTGTACTTAGCTAATAGAAATAACATGTGTAGAAGTATGATATAAACATAGATAGCTCTAATGATCTAGCTTGACCTCATAACTCGTTAGAATAAGCTCATGAAGGGTTCACTAAAGACATAAGCGTATGAAGGATTTACAAAACATATAGCTTATAGCTTAACAAAAGATTGACCTTGTTGCAACCTATTACACCACCGTTAGTTGGTCTAGCACACTTTCTCACGTCAAAGTTACATTACATTGCCTTGTACTTACCTAATAAATATATTATGTGTAGAAGTATGATATAAACATGGATAGATCTAAATATCTAACTTGACTTCATAACTCGTTAGAATAAGCTCATGAAGGGTTCACCAAACACATAAGCGTATGAAGGATTCACCAAAGACAGAGCTTATAGATTTACAGAAGATTGACCTCGTTGCAACCTATTACACCACCGTTACTTGGCCTAGCACACTTTCTCATGTCAAAGTCACATTATATTGCCTTGTACTTAGCTAATAGAGATAACATGTGTAGAAGTATGATATGAACATGGATAGCTCTAATGATCTAGCTAGACTTCATAACTCGTTAGAATAAGCTCATGAAGGGTTCACTAAAGACATAAGCGTATGAAGGATTTACAAAAGACATAGCTTATAGCTTAACAGAAGATTGACCTTGTTGCAACTTATTACATGACCGTTAGTTCGCTTAGCACACTTTCTCACGTCAAAGTTACATTACATTGCCTTGTACTTACCTAATAAATATATTATGTGTAGAAGTATGATATAAACATGGATAGATCTAAATATCTAACTTGACTTCATAACTCGTTAGAATAAGCTCATGAAGGGTTCACCAAACACATAAGCGTATGAAGGATTCACCAAAGACAGAGCTTATAGATTTACAGAAGATTGACCTCGATGCAACCTATTACACCACCGTTACTTGGCCTAGCACACTTTCTCATGTCAAAGTTACATTACATTGCCTTGTACTTAGCTAATAGAGATAACATGTGTAGAAGTATGATATGAACATGGATAGCTCTAAATATCTAACTTGACTTCATAACTCGTTAGAATAAGCTCATGAAGGGTTCACCAAACACATAAGCGTATGAAGGATTCACCAAAGACAGAGCTTATAGATTTACAGAAGATTGACCTTGTTGCTACTTATTACACCACCGTTACTTGGTCTAGCACACTTTCTCATGTCAAAGTTACATTACATTGCCTTGTACTTAGCTAATAGAAATAACATGTGTAGAAGTATGATATAAACATAGATAGCTCTAATGATCTAGCTTGACCTCATAACTCGTTAGAATAAGCTCATGAAGGGTTCACTAAAGACATAAGCGTATGAAGGATTTACAAAAGACATAGCTTATAGCTTAACAAAAGATTGACCTTGTTGCAACCTATTACACCACCGTTACTTGCCTTAGCACACTTTCTCATGTCAAAGTTACATTATATTGCCTTGTACTTAGCTAATAGAGATAACATTTGTAGAAGTATGATATGAACATGGATAGCTCTAATGATCTAGCTAGACTTCATAACTCGTTAGAATAAGCTCATGAAGGGTTCACTAAAGACATAAGCGTATGAAGGATTTACAAAAGACATAGCTTATAGCTTAACAGAATATTGACCTTGTTGCAACTTATTACACGACCGTTAGTTCGCTTAGCACACTTTCTCACGTCAAAGTTACATTACATTGCCTTGTACTTACCTAATAGAGATATTATGTGTAGAAGTATGATATAAACATGGATAGCTCTAAATATCTAACTTGACTTCATAACTCGTTAGAATAAGCTCATGAAGGGTTCACCAAACACATAAGCGTATGAAGGATTCACCAAAGACAGAGCTTATAGATTTACAGAAGATTGACCTCGTTGCAACCTATTACACCACCGTTACTTGGCCTAGCACACTTTCTCATGTCAAAGTTACATTATATTGCCTTGTACTTAGCTAATAGAGATAACATGTGTAGAAGTATGATATGAACATGGATAGCTCTAATGATCTAGCTAGACTTCATAACTCGTTAGAATAAGCTCATGAAGGGTTCACTAAAGAAATAAGCGTATGAAGGATTTACAAAAGACATAGCTTATAGCTTAACAGAAGATTGACCTTCTTGCAACTTATTACATGACCGTTAGTTCGCTTAGCACACTTTCTCACGTCAAAGTTACATTACATTGCCTTGTACTTACCTAATAGAGATATTATGTGTAGAAGTATGATATAAACATGGATAGCTCTAAATATCTAACTTGACTTCATAACTCGTTAGAATAAGCTCATGAAGGGTTCACCAAACACATAAGCGTATGAAGGATTCACCAAAGACAGAGCTTATAGATTTACAGAAGATTGACCTCGTTGCAACCTATTACACCACCGTTACTTGGCCTAGCACACTTTCTCATGTCAAAGTTACATTACATTGCCTTGTACTTAGCTAATAGAGATAACATGTGTAGAAGTATGATATGAACATGGATAGCTCTAAATATCTAACTTGACTTCATAACTCGTTAGAATAAGCTCATGAAGGGTTCACCAAACACATAAGCGTATGAAGGATTCACCAAAGACAGAGCTTATAGATTTACAGAAGATTGACCTTGTTGCAACTTATTACACCACCGTTACTTGGCCTAGCACACTTTCTCATGTCAAAGTTACATTACATTGCCTTGTACTTAGCTAATAGAAATAACATGTGTAGAAGTATGATATAAACATAGATAGCTCTAATGATCTAGCTTGACCTCATAACTCGTTAGAATAAGCTCATGAAGGGTTCACTAAAGACATAAGCGTATGAAGGATTTACAAAAGACATAGCTTATAGCTTAACAAAAGATTGACCTTGTTGCAACCTATTACACCACCGTTACTTGCCTTAGCACACTTTCTCATGTCAAAGTTACATTATATTGCCTTGTACTTAGCTAATAGAGATAACATTTGTAGAAGTATGATATGAACATGGATAGCTCTAATGATCTAGCTAGACTTCATAACTCGTTAGAATAAGCTCATGAAGGGTTCACTAAAGACATAAGCGTATGAAGGATTTACAAAAGACATAGCTTATAGCTTAACAGAATATTGACCTTGTTGCAACTTATTACACGACCGTTAGTTCGCTTAGCACACTTTCTCACGTCAAAGTTACATTACATTGCCTTGTACTTACCTAATAGAGATATTATGTGTAGAAGTATGATATAAACATGGATAGCTCTAAATATCTAACTTGACTTCATAACTCGTTAGAATAAGCTCATGAAGGGTTCACCAAACACATAAGCGTATGAAGGATTCACCAAAGACAGAGCTTATAGATTTACAGAAGATTGACCTCGTTGCAACCTATTACACCACCGTTACTTGGCCTAGCACACTTTCTCATGTCAAAGTTACATTACATTGCCTTGTACTTAGCTAATAGAGATAACATGTGTAGAAGTATGATATGAACATGGATAGCTCTAAATATCTAACTTGACTTCATAATTCGTTAGAATAAGCTCATGAAGGGTTCACCAAACACATAAGCGTATGAAGGATTCACCAAAGACAGAGCTTATAGATTTACAGAAGATTGACCTCGTTGCAACCTATTACACCACCGTTACTTGGCCTAGCACACTTTCTCATGTCAAAGTTACATTATATTGCCTTGTACTTAGCTAATAGAGATAACATGTGTAGAAGTATGATATGAACATGGATAGCTCTAATGATCTAGCTAGACTTTATAACTCGTTAGAATAAGCTCATGAAGGGTTCACTAAAGACATAAGCGTATGAAGGATTTACAAAAGACATAGCTTATAGCTTAACAGAATATTGACCTTGTTGCAACTTATTACATGACCGTTAGTTCGCTTAGCACACTTTCTCACGTCAAAGTTACATTACATTGCCTTGTACTTACCTAATAGAGATATTATGTGTAGAAGTATGATATAAACATGAATAGCTCTAAATATCTAACTTGACTTCATAACTCGTTAGAATAAGCTCATGAAGGGTTCACCAAACACATAAGCGTATGAAGGATTCACCAAAGATAGAGCTTATAGATTTACAGAAGATTGACCTCGTTGCAACCTATTACACCACCGTTACTTGGCCTAGCACACTTTCTCATGTCAAAGTTACATTACATTGCCTTGTACTTAGCTAATAGAGATAACATGTGTAGAAGTATGATATGAACATGGATAGCTCTAAATATCTAACTTGACTTCATAACTCGTTAGAATAAGCTCATGAAGGGTTCACCAAACACATAAGCGTATGAAGGATTCACCAAAGACAGAGCTTATAGATTTACAGAAGATTGACCTCGTTGCAACCTATTACACCACCGTTACTTGGCCTAGCACACTTTCTCATGTCAAAGTTACATTACATTGCCTTGTACTTAGCTAATAGAAATAACATGTGTAGAAGTATGATATAAACATAGATAGCTCTAATGATCTAGCTTGACCTCATAACTCGTTAGAATAAGCTCATGAAGGGTTCACTAAAGACATAAGCGTATGAAGGATTTACAAAACATATAGCTTATAGCTTAACAAAAGATTGACCTTGTTGCAACCTATTACACCACCGTTAGTTGGTCTAGCACACTTTCTCACGTCAAAGTTACATTACATTGCCTTGTACTTACCTAATAAATATATTATGTGTAGAAGTATGATATAAACATGGATAGATCTAAATATCTAACTTGACTTCATAACTCGTTAGAATAAGCTCATGAAGGGTTCACCAAACACATAAGCGTATGAAGGATTCACCAAAGACAGAGCTTATAGATTTACAGAAGATTGACCTCGTTGCAACCTATTACACCACCGTTACTTGGCCTAGCACACTTTCTCATGTCAAAGTCACATTATATTGCCTTGTACTTAGCTAATAGAGATAACATGTGTAGAAGTATGATATGAACATGGATAGCTCTAATGATCTAGCTAGACTTCATAACTCGTTAGAATAAGCTCATGAAGGGTTCACTAAAGACATAAGCGTATGAAGGATTTACAAAAGACATAGCTTATAGCTTAACAGAAGATTGACCTTGTTGCAACTTATTACATGACCGTTAGTTCGCTTAGCACACTTTCTCACGTCAAAGTTACATTACATTGCCTTGTACTTACCTAATAAATATATTATGTGTAGAAGTATGATATAAACATGGATAGATCTAAATATCTAACTTGACTTCATAACTCGTTAGAATAAGCTCATGAAGGGTTCACCAAACACATAAGCGTATGAAGGATTCACCAAAGACAGAGCTTATAGATTTACAGAAGATTGACCTCGATGCAACCTATTACACCACCGTTACTTGGCCTAGCACACTTTCTCATGTCAAAGTTACATTACATTGCCTTGTACTTAGCTAATAGAGATAACATGTGTAGAAGTATGATATGAACATGGATAGCTCTAAATATCTAACTTGACTTCATAACTCGTTAGAATAAGCTCATGAAGGGTTCACCAAACACATAAGCGTATGAAGGATTCACCAAAGACAGAGCTTATAGATTTACAGAAGATTGACCTTGTTGCTACTTATTACACCACCGTTACTTGGTCTAGCACACTTTCTCATGTCAAAGTTACATTACATTGCCTTGTACTTAGCTAATAGAAATAACATGTGTAGAAGTATGATATAAACATAGATAGCTCTAATGATCTAGCTTGACCTCATAACTCGTTAGAATAAGCTCATGAAGGGTTCACTAAAGACATAAGCGTATGAAGGATTTACAAAAGACATAGCTTATAGCTTAACAAAAGATTGACCTTGTTGCAACCTATTACACCACCGTTACTTGCCTTAGCACACTTTCTCATGTCAAAGTTACATTATATTGCCTTGTACTTAGCTAATAGAGATAACATTTGTAGAAGTATGATATGAACATGGATAGCTCTAATGATCTAGCTAGACTTCATAACTCGTTAGAATAAGCTCATGAAGGGTTCACTAAAGACATAAGCGTATGAAGGATTTACAAAAGACATAGCTTATAGCTTAACAGAATATTGACCTTGTTGCAACTTATTACACGACCGTTAGTTCGCTTAGCACACTTTCTCACGTCAAAGTTACATTACATTGCCTTGTACTTACCTAATAGAGATATTATGTGTAGAAGTATGATATAAACATGGATAGCTCTAAATATCTAACTTGACTTCATAACTCGTTAGAATAAGCTCATGAAGGGTTCACCAAACACATAAGCGTATGAAGGATTCACCAAAGACAGAGCTTATAGATTTACAGAAGATTGACCTCGTTGCAACCTATTACACCACCGTTACTTGGCCTAGCACACTTTCTCATGTCAAAGTTACATTATATTGCCTTGTACTTAGCTAATAGAGATAACATGTGTAGAAGTATGATATGAACATGGATAGCTCTAATGATCTAGCTAGACTTCATAACTCGTTAGAATAAGCTCATGAAGGGTTCACTAAAGAAATAAGCGTATGAAGGATTTACAAAAGACATAGCTTATAGCTTAACAGAAGATTGACCTTCTTGCAACTTATTACATGACCGTTAGTTCGCTTAGCACACTTTCTCACGTCAAAGTTACATTACATTGCCTTGTACTTACCTAATAGAGATATTATGTGTAGAAGTATGATATAAACATGGATAGCTCTAAATATCTAACTTGACTTCATAACTCGTTAGAATAAGCTCATGAAGGGTTCACCAAACACATAAGCGTATGAAGGATTCACCAAAGACAGAGCTTATAGATTTACAGAAGATTGACCTCGTTGCAACCTATTACACCACCGTTACTTGGCCTAGCACACTTTCTCATGTCAAAGTTACATTACATTGCCTTGTACTTAGCTAATAGAGATAACATGTGTAGAAGTATGATATGAACATGGATAGCTCTAAATATCTAACTTGACTTCATAACTCGTTAGAATAAGCTCATGAAGGGTTCACCAAACACATAAGCGTATGAAGGATTCACCAAAGACAGAGCTTATAGATTTACAGAAGATTGACCTTGTTGCAACTTATTACACCACCGTTACTTGGCCTAGCACACTTTCTCATGTCAAAGTTACATTACATTGCCTTGTACTTAGCTAATAGAAATAACATGTGTAGAAGTATGATATAAACATAGATAGCTCTAATGATCTAGCTTGACCTCATAACTCGTTAGAATAAGCTCATGAAGGGTTCACTAAAGACATAAGCGTATGAAGGATTTACAAAAGACATAGCTTATAGCTTAACAAAAGATTGACCTTGTTGCAACCTATTACACCACCGTTAGTTGGTCTAGCACAATTTCTCTTGTCAAAATTACATTACATTTCCTTGAACCTAGCTAATAGAGATAACATGTGTAGAAGTATGATATGAACATGGATAGCTCTAAAGATCTAGCTTCATTTCATAACTCGTTAGAATAAGCTCGTGAAGGGTTCACCAAAGACAAAAAAGTATAAAGAGTTCACAAAAGACATCGCTTATAGATTAACAAAAGATAGACCTTCTTGCAACCTATTACACCACCGTTACTTGGCTTAGCACACTTTCTCATGTCAAAGTTACATTATATTGCCTTGTACTTAGCTAATAGAGATAACATGTGTAGAAGTATGATATGAACATGGATAGCTCTAAAGATCTAGCTTCATTTCATAACTCGTTAGAATAAGCTCGTGAAGGGTTCACAAAAGACAAAAGAGTATAAAGAGTTCACAAAAGACATCGCTTATAGATTAACAAAAGATAGACCTTCTTGCAACCTATTACACCACCGTTACTTGGCTTAGCACACTTTCTTATGTCAAAGTTACATTATATTGCCTTGTACTTAGCTAATAGAGATAACATTTGTAGAAGTATGATATGAACATGGATAGCTCTAATGATCTAGCTAGACTTCATAACTCGTTAGAATAAGCTCATGAAGGGTTCACTAAAGACATAAGCGTATGAAGGATTTACAAAAGACATAGCTTATAGCTTAACAGAAGATTGACCTTGTTGCAACCTATTACACCACCGTTACTTGGCCTAGCACACTTTCTCATGTCAAAGTTACATTACATTGCCTTGTACTTAGCTAATAGAGATAACATGTGTAGAAGTATGATATGAACATGGATAGCTCTAAATATCTAACTTGACTTCATAACTCGTTAGAATAAGCTCATGATGGGTTCACCAAACACATAAGCGTATGAAGGATTCACCAAAGACAGAGCTTATAGATTTACAGAAGATTGACCTCGTTGCAACCTATTACACCACCGTTACTTGGCCTAGCACACTTTCTCATGTCAAAGTTACATTACATTGCCTTGTACTTAGCTAATAGAAATAACATGTGTAGAAGTATGATATAAACATAGATAGCTCTAATGATCTAGCTTGACCTCATAACTCGTTAGAATAAGCTCATGAAGGGTTCACTAAAGACATAAGCGTATGAAGGATTTACAAAAGACATAGCTTATAGCTTAACAAAAGATTGACCTTGTTGCAACCTATTACACCACCGTTAGTTGGTCTAGCACACTTTCTCTTGTCAAAATTACATTACATTTCCTTGAACCTAGCTAATAGAGATAACATGTGTAGAAGTATGATATGAACATGGATAGCTCTAAAGATCTAGCTTCATTTCATAATTCGTTAGAATAAGCTCGTAAATGGTTCACAAAAGACAAAAGAGTATAAAGAGTTCACAAAAGACATCGCTTATAGATTAACAAAAGATAGACCTTCTTGCAACCTATTAGACCACCGTTACTTGGCTTAGCACACTTTCTCATGTCAAAGTTACATTATATTGCCTTGTACTTAGCTAATAGAGATAACATTTGTAGAAGTATGATATGAACATGGATAGCTCTAATGATCTAGCTAGACTTCATAACTCGTTAGAATAAGCTCATGAAGGGTTCACTAAAGACATAAGCGTATGAAGGATTTACAAAAGACATAGCTTATAGCTTAACAGAATATTGACCTTGTTGCAACTTATTACACGACCGTTAGTTCGCTTAGCACACTTTCTCACGTCAAAGTTACATTACATTGCCTTGTACTTACCTAATAGAGATATTATGTGTAGAAGTATGATATAAACATGGATAGCTCTAAATATCTAACTTGACTTCATAACTCGTTAGAATAAGCTCATTAAGGGTTCACCAAACACATAAGCGTATGAAGGATTCACCAAAGACAGAGCTTATAGATTTACAGAAGATTGACCTCGTTGCAACCTATTACACCACCGTTACTTGGCCTAGCACACTTTCTCATGTCAAAGTTACATTATATTGCCTTGTACTTAGCTAATAGAGATAACATGTGTAGAAGTATGATATGAACATGGATAGCTCTAAATATCTAACTTGACTTCATAACTCGTTAGAATAAGCTCATGAAGGGTTCACCAAACACATAAGCGTATGAAGGATTCACCAAAGACAGAGCTTATAGATTTACAGAAGATTGACCTCGTTGCAACCTATTACACCACCGTTACTTGGCCTAGCACACTTTCTCATGTCATAGTTACATTACATTGCCTTGTACTTAGCTATTAGAAATAACATGTGTAGAAGTATGATATAAACATAGATAGCTCTAATGATCTAGCTTGACCTCATAACTCGTTAGAATAAGCTCATGAAGGGTTCACTAAAGACATAAGCGTATGAAGGATTTACAAAAGACATAGCTTATAGCTTAACAAAAGATTGACCTTGTTGCAACCTATTACACCACCGTTAGTTGGTCTAGCACACTTTCTCTTGTCAAAATTACATTACATTTCCTTGAACCTAGCTAATAGAGATAACATGTGTAGAAGTATGATATGAACATGGATAGCTCTAAAGATCTAGCTTCATTTCATAACTCGTTAGAATAAGCTCGTGAATGGTTCACAAAAGACAAAAGAGTATAAAGAGTTCACAAAAGACATCGCTTATAGATTAACAAAAGATAGACCTTCTTGCAACCTATTACACCACCGTTACTTGGCTTAGCACACTTTCTCATGTCAAAGTTACATTATATTGCCTTGTACTTAGCTAATAGAGATATTATGTGTAGAAGTATGATATAAACATGGATAGCTCTAAATATCTAACTTGACTTCATAACTCGTTAGAATAAGCTCATGAAGGGTTCACTAAAGACATAAGCGTATGAAGGATTTACAAAAGACATAGCTTATAGCTTAACAGAAGATTGACCTTGTTGCATGACCGTTAGTTCGCTTAGCACACTTTCTCACGTCAAAGTTACATGACATTGCCTTGTACTTACCTAATAGAGATATTATGTGTAGAAGTATGATATAAACATGGATAGCTCTAAATATCTAACTTGACTTCATAACTTGTTAAAATAAGCTCATGAAGGGTTTACCAAACATATAAGCGTATGAAGGATTCACCAAAGACAGAGCTTATAGATTTACAGAAGATTGACCTCGTTGCAACCTATTACACCACTGTTACTTGGCCTAGCACACTTTCTCATGTCAAAGTTACATTACATTGCCTTGTACTTAGCTAATAGAGATAACATGTGTAGAAGTATGATATGAACATGGATAGCTCTAATGATCTAGCTAGACTTCAAAACTCGTTAGAATAAGGTCGTGAAGGGTTCACCAAACACATAAGCGTATGAAGGATTCACCAAAGACAGAGCTTATAGATTAACAGAAGATTGACCTTGTTGCAACCTATTACACCACTGTTCATCGGCCTAGCTCACTTTCTCACGTCAAAGTTACATTACATTGCCTTGTACTTAGCTAATAGAGATAACATGTGTAGAAGTATGATATAAACATGGATAGCTCTAATGATCTAGCTTGACCTCTTAACTCGTTAGAATAAGCTCGTGAAAGGTTCACAAAAGACAAAAGAGTATAAAGAGTTCACCAAAGACATAGCTTATAGATTAACAGAAGATAGACCTTCTTGCAACCTATTACACCACCGTTACTTGGCCTAGCACACTTTCTCATGTCAAAGTTACATTACATTGCCTTATACTTAGCTAATAGAGATAATATGTGTAGAAGTATGATATGAACATGGATAGCTCTAAGGATCTAGCTTGACTTCATAACTCATTAGAATAGGCTCATGAAGGGTTCACTAAAGACAAAAGAGTATAAAGAGTTCACCAAAGACATAGCTTATAGAGTAACAAAAGATAGACTTGGTTGCAGACTATTACATCACCGTTACTTAGCCTAGCACACTTTCTCATGTCAAAGTTACATTACATTGTCTTGTACTTAGCTAATAGAGATAACATGTGTAGAAGTATGATATGAACATTGATAACTCTAATGATCTAGCTAGACTTCATAATTTGTTAGAATAAGCTCATGAAGGGTGCACCAAAGACATAAGCGTGTAAAGGGTTCACCAAAGACACAACTTATAGCTTAACAGAAGATTGACCTTGTTGCAACCTATTACACCACCGTTCGTTGGCCTAGCTCACTTTCTCATGTCAAAGTTACATTACATTGCCTTGTACTTAGCTAATAGAGATAACATGTGTAGAAGTATGATATAAACATGGATAGCTCTAACGATCTAGCTTGACCTCATAACTCGTTAGAATAAGCTCATGAAGGGTTCACCAAACACATAAGCGTATGAAGGATTCACCAAAGACAGAGCTTATAGATTTACAGAAGATTGACCTCGTTGCAACCTATTACACCACCGTTACTTGGCCTAGCACACTTTCTCATGTCAAAGTTACATTACATTGCCTTGTACTTAGCTAATAGAGATAACATGTGTAGAAGTATGATATGAACATGGATAGCTCTAAATATCTAACTTGACTTCATAACTCGTTAGAATAAGCTCATGAAGGGTTCACCAAACACATAAGCGTATGAAGGATTCACCAAAGACAGAGCTTATAGATTTACAGAAGATTGACCTCGTTGCAACCTATTACACCACCGTTACTTGGCCTAGCACACTTTCTCATGTCATAGTTACATTACATTGCCTTGTACTTAGCTATTAGAAATAACATGTGTAGAAGTATGATATAAACATAGATAGCTCTAATGATCTAGCTTGACCTCATAACTCGTTAGAATAAGCTCATGAAGGGTTCACTAAAGACATAAGCGTATGAAGGATTTACAAAAGACATAGCTTATAGCTTAACAAAAGATTGACCTTGTTGCAACCTATTACACCACCGTTAGTTGGTCTAGCACACTTTCTCTTGTCAAAATTACATTACATTTCCTTGAACCTAGCTAATAGAGATAACATGTGTAGAAGTATGATATGAACATGGATAGCTCTAAAGATCTAGCTTCATTTCATAACTCGTTAGAATAAGCTCGTGAATGGTTCACAAAAGACAAAAGAGTATAAAGAGTTCACAAAAGACATCGCTTATAGATTAACAAAAGATAGACCTTCTTGCAACCTATTACACCACCGTTACTTGGCTTAGCACACTTTCTCATGTCAAAGTTACATTATATTGCCTTGTACTTAGCTAATAGAGATAACATGTGTAGAAGTATGATATGAACATGGATAGCTCTAATAATCTAGCTAGACTTCATAACTCGTTAGAATAAGCTCATGAAGGGTTCACTAAAGACATAAGCGTATGAAGGATTTACAAAAGACATAGCTTATAGCTTAACAGAAGATTGACCTTGTTGCATGACCGTTAGTTCGCTTAGCACACTTTCTCACGTCAAAGTTACATGACATTGCCTTGTACTTACCTAATAGAGATATTATGTGTAGAAGTATGATATAAACATGGATAGCTCTAAATATCTAACTTGACTTCATAACTTGTTAAAATAAGCTCATGAAGGGTTTACCAAACATATAAGCGTATGAAGGATTCACCAAAGACAGAGCTTATAGATTTACAGAAGATTGACCTCGTTGCAACCTATTACACCACTGTTACTTGGCCTAGCACACTTTCTCATGTCAAAGTTACATTACATTGCCTTGTACTTAGCTAATAGAGATAACATGTGTAGAAGTATGATATGAACATGGATAGCTCTAATGATCTAGCTAGACTTCAAAACTCGTTAGAATAAGGTCGTGAAGGGTTCACCAAACACATAAGCGTATGAAGGATTCACCAAAGACAGAGCTTATAGATTAACAGAAGATTGACCTTGTTGCAACCTATTACACCACTGTTCATCGGCCTAGCTCACTTTCTCACGTCAAAGTTACATTACATTGCCTTGTACTTAGCTAATAGAGATAACATGTGTAGAAGTATGATATAAACATGGATAGCTCTAATGATCTAGCTTGACCTCTTAACTCGTTAGAATAAGCTCGTGAAAGGTTCACAAAAGACAAAAGAGTATAAAGAGTTCACCAAAGACATAGCTTATAGATTAACAGAAGATAGACCTTCTTGCAACCTATTACACCACCGTTACTTGGCCTAGCACACTTTCTCATGTCAAAGTTACATTACATTGCCTTATACTTAGCTAATAGAGATAATATGTGTAGAAGTATGATATGAACATGGATAGCTCTAAGGATCTAGCTTGACTTCATAACTCATTAGAATAGGCTCATGAAGGGTTCACTAAAGACAAAAGAGTATAAAGAGTTCACCAAAGACATAGCTTATAGAGTAACAAAAGATAGACTTGGTTGCAGACTATTACATCACCGTTACTTAGCCTAGCACACTTTCTCATGTCAAAGTTACATTACATTGTCTTGTACTTAGCTAATAGAGATAACATGTGTAGAAGTATGATATGAACATTGATAACTCTAATGATCTAGCTAGACTTCATAATTTGTTAGAATAAGGTCATGAAGGGTGCACCAAAGACATAAGCGTGTAAAGGGTTCACCAAAGACACAACTTATAGCTTAACAGAAGATTGACCTTGTTGCAACCTATTACACCACCGTTCGTTGGCCTAGCTCACTTTCTCATGTCAAAGTTACATTACATTGCCTTGTACTTAGCTAATAGAGATAACATGTGTAGAAGTATGATATAAACATGGATAGCTCTAACGATCTAGCTTGACCTCATAACTCGTTAGAATAAGCTCATGAAGGGTGCACCAAAGACATAAGCGTGTAAAGGGTTCACCAAAGACACAACTTATGGCTTAACAGAAGATTGACCTTGTTGCAACCTATTACACCACCGTTCGTTGGCCTAGCTTACTTTCTCATGTCAAAGTTACATTACATTGCCTTGTACTTACCTAATAGAGATAACATGTGAGAAGTATGATATAAACATGGATAGTTCTAATGATCTAGCTTGACCTCATAACTCGTTAGAATAAGCTCATGAAGGGTTCACTAAAGACATAAGCGTATGAAGGATTTACAAAAGACATAGCTTATAGCTTAAAAGGAGATTGACCTTGTTGCAACCTATTACACCACCGTTAGTTGGTCTAGCACACTTTCTCTTGTCAAAGTTACATTACATTTCTTTGAACCTAGCTAATAGAGATATCATGTGTAGAAGTATGATATGAACATGGATAGCTCTAAAGATCTAGCTTCATTTCATAAATCGTTAGAATAAGCTCGTGAAGGGTTCACCAAAGACAAAAAAGTATAAAGAGTTCACAAAAGACATAGCTTATAGATTAACAAAAGATAGACCTTCTTGCAACCTATTACACCACCGTTACTTGGCCTAGCACACTTTCTCATACCAAAGTTACATTACATTGCCTTGTACTTAGCTAATAGAGATAACATGTGTAGAAGTATGATATGAACATGGATAGCTCTAATGATCTAGCTAGACTTTATAACTCGTTAGAATAAGGTCATGAAGGGTGCACCAAAGACATAAGCGTATAATGGGTTCACCAAAGACACAACTTATAGCTTAACGGAAGATTGACCTTGTTGCAACCTATTACACCACCGTTCGTTGGCCTAGCTCACTTTCTCATGTCAAAGTTACATTACATTGCCTTGTACTTAGCTAATAGAGATAACATGTGTAGAAGTATGATATAAACATGGATAGCTCTAATGATCTAGCTTGACCTCATAACTCGTTAGAATAAGCTCGTGAAGGGTTCACAAAAGACAAAAGAGTATAAAGAGTTCACCAAAGACATAGCTTATAGATTAACGGAAGATAGACCTTCTTGCAACCTATTACACCACCGTTACTTGGCCTAGCACACTTTCTCATGTCAAAGTTACATTACATTGCCTTGTACTTAGCTAATAGAGATAACATGTGTAGAAGTATGATATGAACATGGATAGCTCTAAGGATCTAGCTTGACTTCATAACTCATTAGAATAAGCTCATGAAGGGTTCACCAAAGACAAAAGAGTATAAAGAGTTCACCAAAGACATAGCTTATAGAGTAACAAAAGATAGACCTGGTTGTAGACTATTACACCACCGTTACTTAGCCTAGCACACTTTCTCATGTCAAAGTTACATTACATTGCCTTGTACTTAGCTAATAGAGATAACATGTGTAGAAGTATGATATGATCATGGATAACTCTAATGATCTAGCTAGACTTCATAATTTGTTAGAATAAGGTCGTGAAGGGTTCACCAAAGACATAAGCGTATGAAGGATTCACCAAAGACAGAGCTTATAGATTTACAGAAGATTGACCTCGTTGCAACCTATTACACCACTGTTACTTGGCCTAGCACACTTTCTCATGTCAAAGTTACATTACATTGCCTTGTACTTAGCTAATAGAGATAACATGTGTAGAAGTATGATATGAACATGGATAGCTCTAATGATCTAGCTAGACTTCAAAACTCGTTAGAATAAGGTCGTGAAGGGTTCACCAAACACATAAGCGTATGAAGGATTCACCAAAGACAGAGCTTATAGATTAACAGAAGATTGACCTTGTTGCAACCTATTACACCACTGTTCATCGGCCTAGCTCACTTTCTCACGTCAAAGTTACATTACATTGCCTTGTACTTAGCTAATAGAGATAACATGTGTAGAAGTATGATATAAACATGGATAGCTCTAATGATCTAGCTTGACCTCTTAACTCGTTAGAATAAGCTCGTGAAAGGTTCACAAAAGACAAAAGAGTATAAAGAGTTCACCAAAGACATAGCTTATAGATTAACAGAAGATAGACCTTCTTGCAACCTATTACACCACCGTTACTTGGCCTAGCACACTTTCTCATGTCAAAGTTACATTACATTGCCTTATACTTAGCTAATAGAGATAATATGTGTAGAAGTATGATATGAACATGGATAGCTCTAAGGATCTAGCTTGACTTCATAACTCATTAGAATAGGCTCATGAAGGGTTCACTAAAGACAAAAGAGTATAAAGAGTTCACCAAAGACATAGCTTATAGAGTAACAAAAGATAGACTTGGTTGCAGACTATTACATCACCGTTACTTAGCCTAGCACACTTTCTCATGTCAAAGTTACATTACATTGTCTTGTACTTAGCTAATAGAGATAACATGTGTAGAAGTATGATATGAACATTGATAACTCTAATGATCTAGCTAGACTTCATAATTTGTTAGAATAAGGTCATGAAGGGTGCACCAAAGACATAAGCGTGTAAAGGGTTCACCAAAGACACAACTTATAGCTTAACAGAAGATTGACCTTGTTGCAACCTATTACACCACCGTTCGTTGGCCTAGCTCACTTTCTCATGTCAAAGTTACATTACATTGCCTTGTACTTAGCTAATAGAGATAACATGTGTAGAAGTATGATATAAACATGGATAGCTCTAACGATCTAGCTTGACCTCATAACTCGTTAGAATAAGCTCATGAAGGGTGCACCAAAGACATAAGCGTGTAAAGGGTTCACCAAAGACACAACTTATGGCTTAACAGAAGATTGACCTTGTTGCAACCTATTACACCACCGTTCGTTGGCCTAGCTTACTTTCTCATGTCAAAGTTACATTACATTGCCTTGTACTTACCTAATAGAGATAACATGTGAGAAGTATGATATAAACATGGATAGTTCTAATGATCTAGCTTGACCTCATAACTCGTTAGAATAAGCTCATGAAGGGTTCACTAAAGACATAAGCGTATGAAGGATTTACAAAAGACATAGCTTATAGCTTAAAAGGAGATTGACCTTGTTGCAACCTATTACACCACCGTTAGTTGGTCTAGCACACTTTCTCTTGTCAAAGTTACATTACATTTCTTTGAACCTAGCTAATAGAGATATCATGTGTAGAAGTATGATATGAACATGGATAGCTCTAAAGATCTAGCTTCATTTCATAAATCGTTAGAATAAGCTCGTGAAGGGTTCACCAAAGACAAAAAAGTATAAAGAGTTCACAAAAGACATAGCTTATAGATTAACAAAAGATAGACCTTCTTGCAACCTATTACACCACCGTTACTTGGCCTAGCACACTTTCTCATACCAAAGTTACATTACATTGCCTTGTACTTAGCTAATAGAGATAACATGTGTAGAAGTATGATATGAACATGGATAGCTCTAATGATCTAGCTAGACTTTATAACTCGTTAGAATAAGGTCATGAAGGGTGCACCAAAGACATAAGCGTATAATGGGTTCACCAAAGACACAACTTATAGCTTAACGGAAGATTGACCTTGTTGCAACCTATTACACCACCGTTCGTTGGCCTAGCTCACTTTCTCATGTCAAAGTTACATTACATTGCCTTGTACTTAGCTAATAGAGATAACATGTGTAGAAGTATGATATAAACATGGATAGCTCTAATGATCTAGCTTGACCTCATAACTCGTTAGAATAAGCTCGTGAAGGGTTCACAAAAGACAAAAGAGTATAAAGAGTTCACCAAAGACATAGCTTATAGATTAACGGAAGATAGACCTTCTTGCAACCTATTACACCACCGTTACTTGGCCTAGCACACTTTCTCATGTCAAAGTTACATTACATTGCCTTGTACTTAGCTAATAGAGATAACATGTGTAGAAGTATGATATGAACATGGATAGCTCTAAGGATCTAGCTTGACTTCATAACTCATTAGAATAAGCTCATGAAGGGTTCACCAAAGACAAAAGAGTATAAAGAGTTCACCAAAGACATAGCTTATAGAGTAACAAAAGATAGACCTGGTTGTAGACTATTACACCACCGTTACTTAGCCTAGCACACTTTCTCATGTCAAAGTTACATTACATTGCCTTGTACTTAGCTAATAGAGATAACATGTGTAGAAGTATGATATGATCATGGATAACTCTAATGATCTAGCTAGACTTCATAACTCGTTAGAATAAGGTCGTGAAGGGTTCACCAAAGACATAAGCGTATGAAGGATTCACCAAAGACAGAGCTTATAGATTAACAGAAGATTGACCTTGTTGCAACCTATTACACCACCGTTAGTTGGTCTAGCACACTTTCTCTTGTCAAAGTTACATTACATTTCCTTGAACCTAGCTAATAGAGATAACATGTGTAGAAGTATGATATGAACATGGATAGCTCTAAAGATCTAGCTTCATTTCATAACTCGTTAGAATAAGCTCGTGAAGGGTTCACAAAAGACAAAAAAGTATAAAGAGTTCACAAAAGACATAGCTTATAGATTAACAAAAGATAGACCTTCTTGCAACCTATTACACCACCGTTACTTGGCTTAGCACACTTTCTCATGTCAAAGTTACATTATATTGCCTTGTACTTAGCTAATAGAGATAACATGTATAGAAGTATGATATAAACATGAATAGCTCTAATGATCTTGCTAGACTTCATAACTCGTTAGAATAAGCTCATGAAGGGTTCACTAAAGACATAAGCGTATGAAGGATTTACAAAAGACATAGCTTATAGCTTAACAGAAGATTGACCTTGTTGCAACTTATTACACGACCGTTAGTTCGCTTAGCACACTTACTCACGTCAAAGTTACATTACATTGCCTTGTACTTACTGATGTAATCTCGTCTCACAGTAGGAAGAATCCTCAAAAGATTGTGTTTGTGTTCTCCCAACGAGAAGCTCAATTAGTTGAGACACGCAGCGGATCGAATTGGACCACACGAGCTATGGATGAGCTCGTGATACACCAGAAGTAATCTCCAAACCGAGTACAGATCTCAAGGCTGGAAGATCGAATTGTCTCAAGTGGTTTCACGTGAAAACAAAGGCAAAAGTCGATTAGGGTTTTAGCAAAAGAGTTGTTGTCTTTATTGATTGTAGGCTTGGGTATTTATAGATTCCCAAACCAGTACAAAGGACTACATGTTGTTTTAGAAACGACAAAACAACATGAAGTCTAAAACTCAAAGAGAAACAACATGGTGTTTAAACATATGGAAATCGAAATTAACAAAGAAAAGAAACAAACTTCTAAGTGTTCTAGGATCTTATTTGCTGTCTAACTAGTGAGACGGATCCTAGATTGCTCACTTGGGGTATTGCCTCGCTAAAACCTTTCCCGGAAAACCCAATGGGACAAAACCGAGATAAGGGAAAAGAGCACAATTCCCAAATAAGACTTTGGTGTATTCATTCTTGGTGGATAGTGAATACACTAGAAGCTGTTGTAGATGTTGAGAGAAGTGCCCAAGGCACCTTAGATGGAAAGGTAAGATCTCGGCTGCAAGCTCCATGGTCTCCATGTTCTAGCTCCAACTCGTCACTCTCTAAGCTCATAATGTGTTCCACGAGATTGCTGAACTTGTAGCTGAGTGCTCTAGCCCTTTGTCGAGTCATTGGTCCACTTGGCACTTCCGGAATGGTTGCTGTTGATTGGTTAGGTCCGATGTCCTCATCACTTACCTAATAGAGATATTATGTGTAGAAGTATGATATAAACATGGATAGCTCTAAATATCTAACTTGACTTCATAACTCGTTAGAATAAGCTCATGAAGGGTTCACCAAACACATAAGCGTATGAAGGATTCACCAAAGACAGAGCTTATAGATTTACAGAAGATTGACCTTGTTGCAACCTATTACACCACCGTTACTTGGCCTGGCACACTTTCTCATGTCAAAGTTACATTACATTGCCTTGTACTTAGCTAATAGAGATAACATGTGTAGAAGTATGATATGAACATGGATAGCTCTAATGATCTAGCTAGACTTTATAACTCGTTAGAATAAGGTCATGAAGGGTGCACCAAAGACATAAGCGTATAAAGGGTTCACCAAAGACACAACTTATAGCTTAACGGAAGATTGACCTTGTTGCAACATATTACACCACCGTTCGTTGGCCTAGCTCACTTTCTCATGTCAAAGTTACATTACATTGCATTGTACTTAGCTAATAGAGATAACATGTGTAGAAGTATGATATGAACATGGATAGCTCTAATGATCTAGCTAGACTTCATAAGTCGTTAGAATAAGCTCATGAAGAGTTCACTAAAGACATAAGCGTATGAAGGATTTACAAAAGACATAGCTTATAGCTTAACAGAAGATTGACCTTGTTGCAACTTATTGCACGGCCGTTAGTTCGCTTAGCACACTTTCTCACGTAAAAGTTACATTACATTACCTTGTACTTACCTAATATAGATATTTTGTGTAGAAGTATGATATAAACATGGATAGCTCTAAATATCTAACTTGACTTCATAACTCGTTAGAATAAGGTTTTGAAGGGTTCACCAAAGACATAAGCGTATGAAGGATTCACAAAAGACATACCTTATAGCTTAACAGAAGATTGACCTTGTTGCAACCTATTACACCACCGTTACTTGGCCTAGCACACTTTCTCATACCAAAGTTAAATTACATTGCCTTGTACTTAGCTAATAGAGATAACATGTGTAGAGTATGATATGAACATGGATAGCTCTAATGATCTAGCTAGACTTTATAACTCGTTAGAATAAGGTCATGAAGGATGCAGCAAAGACATAAGCGTATAAAGGGTTCACCAAAGACACAACTTATAGCTTAACGGAAGATTGACCTTGTTGCAACCTATTACACCACCGTTCGTTGGCCTAGCTCACTTTCTCATGTCAAAGTTACATTACATTGCCTTGTACTTAGCTAATAGAGATAACATTTGTAGAAGTATGATATGAACATGGATAGCTCTAATGATCTAGCTAGACTTTATAAATCGTTAGAATAAGGTCGTGAAGGGTTCACCAAAGACAAAAAAGTATAAAGAGTTCACAAAAGACATAGCTTATAGATTAACAAAAGATAGACCTTCTTGCAACCTATTACACCACCGTTACTTGGCCTAGCATACTTTCTCATACCAAAGTTACATTACATTGCCTTGTACTTAGCTAATAGAGATAACATGTGTAGAAGTATGATATGAACATGGATAGCTCTAAGGATCTAGCTTGACTTCATAACTCATTAGAATAAGCTCATGAAGGGTTCACCAAAGACAAAAGAGTATAAAGAGTTCACCAAAGACATAGCTTATAGATTAACAGAAGATAGACCTTCTTGCAACCTATTACACCACCGTTACTTGGCCTAGCACACTTTCTCATGTCAAAGTTACATTACATTGCCTTGTACTTAGCTAATAGAGATAACATGTGTAGAAGTATGATATGAACATGGATAGCTCTAATGATCTAGCTAGACTTTATAAATCGTTAGAATAAGGTCGTGAAGGGTTCACCAAAGACAAAAAAGTATAAAGAGTTCACAAAAGACATAGCTTATAGATTAACAAAAGATAGACCTTCTTGCAACCTATTACACCACCGTTACTTGGCCTAGCATACTTTCTCATACCAAAGTTACATTACATTGCCTTGTACTTAGCTAATAGAGATAACATGTGTAGAAGTATGATATGAACATGGATAGCTCTAAGGATCTAGCTTGACTTCATAACTCATTAGAATAAGCTCATGAAGGGTTCACCAAAGACAAAAGAGTATAAGGAGTTCACCAAAGACATAGCTTATAGATTAACAGAAGATAGACCTTCTTGCAACCTATTACACCACCGTTACTTGGCCTAGCACACTTTCTCATGTCAAAGTTACATTACATTGCCTTGTACTTAGCTAATAGAGATAACATGTGTAGAAGTATGATATGAACATGGATAGCTCTAAATATCTAACTTCACTTCATAACTCGTTAGAATAAGGTTATGAAGGGTTCACCAAAGACATAAGCGTATGAAGGATTCACTAAAGACATACCTTATAGCTTAACAGAAGATTGACCTTGTTGCAACATATTACACCACCGTTACTTGGCCTAGCACACTTTCTCATACCAAAGTTAAATTACATTGCCTTGTACTTAGCTAATAGAGATAACATGTGTAGAAGTATGATATGAACATGGATAGCTCTAATGATCTAGCTAGACTTTATAACTCGTTAGAATAAGGTCATGAAGGGTGCAGCAAAGACATAAGCGTATAAAGGGTTCACCAAAGACACAACTTATAGCTTAACGGAAGATTGACCTTCTTGCAACCTATTACACCACCGTTCGTTGGCCTAGCTCACTTTCTCATGTCAAAGTTACATTACATTGCCTTGTACTTAGCTAATAGAGATAACATGTGTAGAAGTATGATATAAACATGGATAGCTCTAATGATCGAGCTAGACTTTATAACTCGTTAGAATAAGGTCATGAAGGGTGCACCAAAGACATAAGCGTATAAAGGGTTCACCAAAGACACAACTTATAGCTTAACGGAAGATAGACCTTGTTGCAACCTATTACACCACCGTTACTTGGCCTAGCTCACTTTCTCATGTCAAAGTTACATTACATTACCTTGTACTTAGCTAATAGAGATAACATGTGTAGAAGTATGATATAAACATGGATAGGTCTAATGATCTAGCTTGACCTCATAACTCGTTAGAATAAGCTCGTGAAGGGTTCACCAAAGACAAAAAAGTATAAAGAGTTCACAAAAGACATAGCTTATAGATTAACAGAAGATAGACCTTCTTGCAACCTATTACACCACCGTTACTTGGCCTAGCATACTTTCTCATACCAAAGTTACATTACATTGCCTTGTACTTAGCTAATAGAGATAACATGTGTAGAAGTATGATATGAACATGGATAGCTCTAAGGATCTAGCTTGACTTCATAACTCATTAGAATAAGCTCATGAAGGGTTCACCAAAGACAAAAGAGTATAAGGAGTTCACCAAAGACATAGCTTATAGATTAACAGAAGATAGACCTTCTTGCAACCTATTACACCACCTTTACTTGGCCTAGAACACTTTCTCATGTCAAAGTTACATTACATTGCCTTGTACTTAGCTAATAGAGATAACATGTGTAGAAGTATGATATGAACATGGATAGCTCTAAGGATCTAGCTTGACTTCATAACTCATTAGAATAACCTCATGAAGGGTTCACCAAAGACAAAAGAGTATAAGGAGTTCACCAAAGACATAGCTTATAGCTTAACGGAAGATTTACCTTGTTGCAACCTATTACACCACCGTTCGTTGGCCTAGCTCACTTTCTCATGTCAAAGTTACATTACATTTCTTTGAACCTAGCTAATAGAGATAACATGTGTAGAAGTATGATATGAACATGGATAGCTCTAAAGATCTAGCTTCATTTCATAACTCGTTAGAATAATCTCGTGAAGGGTTCACCAAAGACAAAAAAGTATAAAGAGTTCACAAAAGACATAGCTTATAGATTAACAAAAGATAGACCTTCTTGCAACCTATTACACCACCGTTACTTGGCCTAGCACACTTTCTCATACCAAAGTTACATTACATTGCCTTGTACTTAGCTAATAGAGATAACATGTGTAGAAGTATGATATGAACATGGATAGCTCTAATGATCTAGCTAGACTTTATAACTCGTTATAATAAGGTCATGAAGGGTGCACCAAAGACATAAGCGTATAAAGGGTTCACCAAAGACACAACTTATAGCTTAACGGAAGATTGACCTTGTTGCAACCTATTACACCACCGTTCGTTGGCCTAGCTCACTTTCTCATGTCAAAGTTACATTACATTGCCTTGTACTTAGCTAATAGAGATAACATGTGTAGAAGTATGATATAAACATGGATAGCTCTAATGATCTAGCTTGACCTCATAACTCGTTAGAATAAGCTCGTGAAGGGTGCACCAAAGACATAAGCGTGTAAAGGGTTCACCAAAGACACAACTTATGGCTTAACAGAAGATTGACCTTGTTGCAACCTATTACACCACCGTTCGTTGGCCTAGCTTACTTTCTCATGTCAAAGTTACATTACATTGCCTTGTACTTACCTAATAGAGATAACATGTGAGAAGTATGATATAAACATGGATAGTTCTAATGATCTAGCTTGACCTCATAACTCGTTAGAATAAGCTCATGAAGGGTTCACTAAAGACATAAGCGTATGAAGGATTTACAAAAGACATAGCTTATAGCTTAAAAGGAGATTGACCTTGTTGCAACCTATTACACCACCGTTAGTTGGTCTAGCACACTTTCTCTTGTCAAAGTTACATTACATTTCTTTGAACCTAGCTAATAGAGATATCATGTGTAGAAGTATGATATGAACATGGATAGCTCTAAAGATCTAGCTTCATTTCATAAATCGTTAGAATAAGCTCGTGAAGGGTTCACCAAAGACAAAAAAGTATAAAGAGTTCACAAAAGACATAGCTTATAGATTAACAAAAGATAGACCTTCTTGCAACCTATTACACCACCGTTACTTGGCCTAGCACACTTTCTCATACCAAAGTTACATTACATTGCCTTGTACTTAGCTAATAGAGATAACATGTGTAGAAGTATGATATGAACATGGATAGCTCTAATGATCTAGCTAGACTTTATAACTCGTTAGAATAAGGTCATGAAGGGTGCACCAAAGACATAAGCGTATAATGGGTTCACCAAAGACACAACTTATAGCTTAACGGAAGATTGACCTTGTTGCAACCTATTACACCACCGTTCGTTGGCCTAGCTCACTTTCTCATGTCAAAGTTACATTACATTGCCTTGTACTTAGCTAATAGAGATAACATGTGTAGAAGTATGATATAAACATGGATAGCTCTAATGATCTAGCTTGACCTCATAACTCGTTAGAATAAGCTCGTGAAGGGTTCACAAAAGACAAAAGAGTATAAAGAGTTCACCAAAGACATAGCTTATAGATTAACGGAAGATAGACCTTCTTGCAACCTATTACACCACCGTTACTTGGCCTAGCACACTTTCTCATGTCAAAGTTACATTACATTGCCTTGTACTTAGCTAATAGAGATAACATGTGTAGAAGTATGATATGAACATGGATAGCTCTAAGGATCTAGCTTGACTTCATAACTCATTAGAATAAGCTCATGAAGGGTTCACCAAAGACAAAAGAGTATAAAGAGTTCACCAAAGACATAGCTTATAGAGTAACAAAAGATAGACCTGGTTGTAGACTATTACACCACCGTTACTTAGCCTAGCACACTTTCTCATGTCAAAGTTACATTACATTGCCTTGTACTTAGCTAATAGAGATAACATGTGTAGAAGTATGATATGATCATGGATAACTCTAATGATCTAGCTAGACTTCATAACTCGTTAGAATAAGGTCGTGAAGGGTTCACCAAAGACATAAGCGTATGAAGGATTCACCAAAGACAGAGCTTATAGATTAACAGAAGATTGACCTTGTTGCAACCTATTACACCACCGTTAGTTGGTCTAGCACACTTTCTCTTGTCAAAGTTACATTACATTTCCTTGAACCTAGCTAATAGAGATAACATGTGTAGAAGTATGATATGAACATGGATAGCTCTAAAGATCTAGCTTCATTTCATAACTCGTTAGAATAAGCTCGTGAAGGGTTCACAAAAGACAAAAAAGTATAAAGAGTTCACAAAAGACATAGCTTATAGATTAACAAAAGATAGACCTTCTTGCAACCTATTACACCACCGTTACTTGGCTTAGCACACTTTCTCATGTCAAAGTTACATTATATTGCCTTGTACTTAGCTAATAGAGATAACATGTATAGAAGTATGATATAAACATGAATAGCTCTAATGATCTTGCTAGACTTCATAACTCGTTAGAATAAGCTCATGAAGGGTTCACTAAAGACATAAGCGTATGAAGGATTTACAAAAGACATAGCTTATAGCTTAACAGAAGATTGACCTTGTTGCAACTTATTACACGACCGTTAGTTCGCTTAGCACACTTACTCACGTCAAAGTTACATTACATTGCCTTGTACTTACTGATGTAATCTCGTCTCACAGTAGGAAGAATCCTCAAAAGATTGTGTTTGTGTTCTCCCAACGAGAAGCTCAATTAGTTGAGACACGCAGCGGATCGAATTGGACCACACGAGCTATGGATGAGCTCGTGATACACCAGAAGTAATCTCCAAACCGAGTACAGATCTCAAGGCTGGAAGATCGAATTGTCTCAAGTGGTTTCACGTGAAAACAAAGGCAAAAGTCGATTAGGGTTTTAGCAAAAGAGTTGTTGTCTTTATTGATTGTAGGCTTGGGTATTTATAGATTCCCAAACCAGTACAAAGGACTACATGTTGTTTTAGAAACGACAAAACAACATGAAGTCTAAAACTCAAAGAGAAACAACATGGTGTTTAAACATATGGAAATCGAAATTAACAAAGAAAAGAAACAAACTTCTAAGTGTTCTAGGATCTTATTTGCTGTCTAACTAGTGAGACGGATCCTAGATTGCTCACTTGGGGTATTGCCTCGCTAAAACCTTTCCCGGAAAACCCAATGGGACAAAACCGATATAAGGGAAAAGAGCACAATTCCCAAATAAGACTTTGGTGTATTCATTCTTGGTGGATAGTGAATACACTAGAAGCTGTTGTAGATGTTGAGAGAAGTGCCCAAGGCACCTTAGATGGAAAGGTAAGATCTCGGCTGCAAGCTCCATGGTCTCCATGTTCTAGCTCCAACTCGTCACTCTCTAAGCTCATAATGTGTTCCACGAGATTGCTGAACTTGTAGCTGAGTGCTCTAGCCCTTTGTCGAGTCATTGGTCCACTTGGCACTTCCGGAATGGTTGCTGTTGATTGGTTAGGTCCGATGTCCTCATCACTTACCTAATAGAGATATTATGTGTAGAAGTATGATATAAACATGGATAGCTCTAAATATCTAACTTGACTTCATAACTCGTTAGAATAAGCTCATGAAGGGTTCACCAAACACATAAGCGTATGAAGGATTCACCAAAGACAGAGCTTATAGATTTACAGAAGATTGACCTTGTTGCAACCTATTACACCACCGTTACTTGGCCTGGCACACTTTCTCATGTCAAAGTTACATTACATTGCCTTGTACTTAGCTAATAGAGATAACATGTGTAGAAGTATGATATGAACATGGATAGCTCTAATGATCTAGCTAGACTTTATAACTCGTTAGAATAAGGTCATGAAGGGTGCACCAAAGACATAAGCGTATAAAGGGTTCACCAAAGACACAACTTATAGCTTAACGGAAGATTGACCTTGTTGCAACATATTACACCACCGTTCGTTGGCCTAGCTCACTTTCTCATGTCAAAGTTACATTACATTGCATTGTACTTAGCTAATAGAGATAACATGTGTAGAAGTATGATATGAACATGGATAGCTCTAATGATCTAGCTAGACTTCATAAGTCGTTAGAATAAGCTCATGAAGAGTTCACTAAAGACATAAGCGTATGAAGGATTTACAAAAGACATAGCTTATAGCTTAACAGAAGATTGACCTTGTTGCAACTTATTGCACGGCCGTTAGTTCGCTTAGCACACTTTCTCACGTAAAAGTTACATTACATTACCTTGTACTTACCTAATATAGATATTTTGTGTAGAAGTATGATATAAACATGGATAGCTCTAAATATCTAACTTGACTTCATAACTCGTTAGAATAAGGTTTTGAAGGGTTCACCAAAGACATAAGCGTATGAAGGATTCACAAAAGACATACCTTATAGCTTAACAGAAGATTGACCTTGTTGCAACCTATTACACCACCGTTACTTGGCCTAGCACACTTTCTCATACCAAAGTTAAATTACATTGCCTTGTACTTAGCTAATAGAGATAACATGTGTAGAGTATGATATGAACATGGATAGCTCTAATGATCTAGCTAGACTTTATAACTCGTTAGAATAAGGTCATGAAGGATGCAGCAAAGACATAAGCGTATAAAGGGTTCACCAAAGACACAACTTATAGCTTAACGGAAGATTGACCTTGTTGCAACCTATTACACCACCGTTCGTTGGCCTAGCTCACTTTCTCATGTCAAAGTTACATTACATTGCCTTGTACTTAGCTAATAGAGATAACATTTGTAGAAGTATGATATGAACATGGATAGCTCTAATGATCTAGCTAGACTTTATAAATCGTTAGAATAAGGTCGTGAAGGGTTCACCAAAGACAAAAAAGTATAAAGAGTTCACAAAAGACATAGCTTATAGATTAACAAAAGATAGACCTTCTTGCAACCTATTACACCACCGTTACTTGGCCTAGCATACTTTCTCATACCAAAGTTACATTACATTGCCTTGTACTTAGCTAATAGAGATAACATGTGTAGAAGTATGATATGAACATGGATAGCTCTAAGGATCTAGCTTGACTTCATAACTCATTAGAATAAGCTCATGAAGGGTTCACCAAAGACAAAAGAGTATAAAGAGTTCACCAAAGACATAGCTTATAGATTAACAGAAGATAGACCTTCTTGCAACCTATTACACCACCGTTACTTGGCCTAGCACACTTTCTCATGTCAAAGTTACATTACATTGCCTTGTACTTAGCTAATAGAGATAACATGTGTAGAAGTATGATATGAACATGGATAGCTCTAAATATCTAACTTCACTTCATAACTCGTTAGAATAAGGTTATGAAGGGTTCACCAAAGACATAAGCGTATGAAGGATTCACTAAAGACATACCTTATAGCTTAACAGAAGATTGACCTTGTTGCAACATATTACACCACCGTTACTTGGCCTAGCACACTTTCTCATACCAAAGTTAAATTACATTGCCTTGTACTTAGCTAATAGAGATAACATGTGTAGAAGTATGATATGAACATGGATAGCTCTAATGATCTAGCTAGACTTTATAACTCGTTAGAATAAGGTCATGAAGGGTGCAGCAAAGACATAAGCGTATAAAGGGTTCACCAAAGACACAACTTATAGCTTAACGGAAGATTGACCTTCTTGCAACCTATTACACCACCGTTCGTTGGCCTAGCTCACTTTCTCATGTCAAAGTTACATTACATTGCCTTGTACTTAGCTAATAGAGATAACATGTGTAGAAGTATGATATAAACATGGATAGCTCTAATGATCGAGCTAGACTTTATAACTCGTTAGAATAAGGTCATGAAGGGTGCACCAAAGACATAAGCGTATAAAGGGTTCACCAAAGACACAACTTATAGCTTAACGGAAGATAGACCTTCTTGCAACCTATTACACCACCGTTACTTGGCCTAGCTCACTTTCTCATGTCAAAGTTACATTACATTACCTTGTACTTAGCTAATAGAGATAACATGTGTAGAAGTATGATATAAACATGGATAGGTCTAATGATCTAGCTTGACCTCATAACTCGTTAGAATAAGCTCGTGAAGGGTTCACCAAAGACAAAAAAGTATAAAGAGTTCACAAAAGACATAGCTTATAGATTAACAAAAGATAGACCTTCTTGCAACCTATTACACCACCGTTACTTGGCCTAGCATACTTTCTCATACCAAAGTTACATTACATTGCCTTGTACTTAGCTAATAGAGATAACATGTGTAGAAGTATGATATGAACATGGATAGCTCTAAGGATCTAGCTTGACTTCATAACTCATTAGAATAAGCTCATGAAGGGTTCACCAAAGACAAAAGAGTATAAAGAGTTCACCAAAGACATAGCTTATAGATTAACAGAAGATAGACCTTCTTGCAACCTATTACACCACCGTTACTTGGCCTAGCACACTTTCTCATGTCAAAGTTACATTACATTGCCTTGTACTTAGCTAATAGAGATAACATGTGTAGAAGTATGATATGAACATGGATAGCTCTAATGATCTAGCTAGACTTCATAAGTCGTTAGAATAAGCTCATGAAGAGTTCACTAAAGACATAAGCGTATGAAGGATTTACAAAAGACATAGCTTATAGCTTAACAGAAGATTGACCTTGTTGCAACTTATTCCACGACCGTTAGTTCGCTTAGCACACTTTCTCACGTAAAAGTTACATTACATTGCCTTGTACTTACCTAATATAGATATTTTGTGTAGAAGTATGATATAAACATGGATAGCTCTAAATATCTAACTTCACTTCATAACTCGTTAGAATAAGGTTATGAAGGGTTCACCAAAGACATAAGCGTATGAAGGATTCACTAAAGACATACCTTATAGCTTAACAGAAGATTAACCTTGTTGCAACATATTAAACCACCGTTACTTGGCCTAGCACACTTTCTCATACAAAAGTTAAATTACATTGCCTTGTACTTAGCTAATAGAGATAACATGTGTAGAAGTATGATATAAACATGGATAGGTCTAATGATCTAGCTTGACCTCATAATTCGTTAGAATAAGCTCGTGAAGGGTTCACCAAAGACAAAAAAGTATAAAGAGTTCACAAAAGACATAGCTTATAGATTAACAAAAGATAGACCTTCTTGCAACCTATTACACCACCGTTACTTGGCCTAGCATACTTTCTCATACCAAAGTTACATTACATTGCCTTGTACTTAGCTAATAGAGATAACATGTGTAGAAGTATGATATGAACATGGATAGCTCTAAGGATCTAGCTTGACTTCATAACTCATTAGAATAAGCTCATGAAGGGTTCACCAAAGACAAAAGAGTATAAAGAGTTCACCAAAGACATAGCTTATAGATTAACAGAAGATAGACCTTCTTGCAACCTATTACACCACCGTTACTTGGCCTAGCACACTTTCTCATGTCAAAGTTACATTACATTGCCTTGTACTTAGCTAATAGAGATAACATGTGTAGAAGTATGATATGAACATGGATAGCTCTAATGATCTAGCTAGACTTCATAAGTCGTTAGAATAAGCTCATGAAGAGTTCACTAAAGACATAAGCGTATGAAGGATTTACAAAAGACATAGCTTATAGCTTAACAGAAGATTGACCTTGTTGCAACTTATTACACGACCGTTAGTTCGCTTAGCACACTTTCTCACGTAAAAGTTACATTACATTGCCTTGTACTTACCTAATATAGATATTTTGTGTAGAAGTATGATATAAACATGGATAGCTCTAAATATCTAACTTCACTTCATAACTCGTTAGAATAAGGTTATGAAGGGTTCACCAAAGACATAAGCGTATGAAGGATTCACTAAAGACATACCTTATAGCTTAACAGAAGATTAACCTTGTTGCAACATATTAAACCACCGTTACTTGGCCTAGCACACTTTCTCATACCAAAGTTAAATTACATTGCCTTGTACTTAGCTAATAGAGATAACATGTGTAGAAGTATGATATGAACATGGATAGCTCTAATGATCTAGCTAGACTTTATAACTCGTTAGAATAAGGTCATGAAGGGTGCAGCAAAGACATAAGCGTATAAAGGGTTCACCAAAGACACAACTTATAGCTGAACGGAAGATTGACCTTCTTGCAACCTATTACACCACCGTTCGTTGGCCTAGCTCACTTTCTCATGTCAAAGTTACATTACATTGCCTTGTACTTAGCTAATAGAGATAACATGTGTAGAAGTATGATATAAACATGGATAGCTCTAATGATCGAGCTAGACTTTATAACTCGTTAGAATAAGGTCATGAAGGGTGCACCAAAGACATAAGCGTATAAAGGGTTCACCAAAGACACAACTTATAGCTTAACGGAAGATAGACCTTGTTGCAACCTATTACACCACCGTTACTTGGCCTAGCTCACTTTCTCATGTCAAAGTTACATTACATTACCTTGTACTTAGCTAATAGAGATAACATGTGTAGAAGTATGATATAAACATGGATAGGTCTAATGATCTAGCTTGACCTCATAACTCGTTAGAATAAGCTCGTGAAGGGTTCACCAAAGACAAAAAAGTATAAAGAGTTCACAAAAGACATAGCTTATAGATTAACAGAAGATAGACCTTCTTGCAACCTATTACACCACCGTTACTTGGCCTAGCATACTTTCTCATACCAAAGTTACATTACATTGCCTTGTACTTAGCTAATAGAGATAACATGTGTAGAAGTATGATATGAACATGGATAGCTCTAAGGATCTAGCTTGACTTCATAACTCATTAGAATAAGCTCATGAAGGGTTCACCAAAGACAAAAGAGTATAAGGAGTTCACCAAAGACATAGCTTATAGATTAACAGAAGATAGACCTTCTTGCAACCTATTACACCACCTTTACTTGGCCTAGAACACTTTCTCATGTCAAAGTTACATTACATTGCCTTGTACTTAGCTAATAGAGATAACATGTGTAGAAGTATGATATGAACATGGATAGCTCTAAGGATCTAGCTTGACTTCATAACTCATTAGAATAACCTCATGAAGGGTTCACCAAAGACAAAAGAGTATAAGGAGTTCACCAAAGACATAGCTTATAGCTTAACGGAAGATTTACCTTGTTGCAACCTATTACACCACCGTTCGTTGGCCTAGCTCACTTTCTCATGTCAAAGTTACATTACATTTCTTTGAACCTAGCTAATAGAGATAACATGTGTAGAAGTATGATATGAACATGGATAGCTCTAAAGATCTAGCTTCATTTCATAACTCGTTAGAATAATCTCGTGAAGGGTTCACCAAAGACAAAAAAGTATAAAGAGTTCACAAAAGACATAGCTTATAGATTAACAAAAGATAGACCTTCTTGCAACCTATTACACCACCGTTACTTGGCCTAGCACACTTTCTCATACCAAAGTTACATTACATTGCCTTGTACTTAGCTAATAGAGATAACATGTGTAGAAGTATGATATGAACATGGATAGCTCTAATGATCTAGCTAGACTTTATAACTCGTTATAATAAGGTCATGAAGGGTGCACCAAAGACATAAGCGTATAAAGGGTTCACCAAAGACACAACTTATAGCTTAACGGAAGATTGACCTTGTTGCAACCTATTACACCACCGTTCGTTGGCCTAGCTCACTTTCTCATGTCAAAGTTACATTACATTGCCTTGTACTTAGCTAATAGAGATAACATGTGTAGAAGTATGATATAAACATGGATAGCTCTAATGATCTAGCTTGACCTCATAACTCGTTAGAATAAGCTCGTGAAGGGTTCACAAAAGACAAAAGAGTATAAAGAGTTCACCAAAGACATAGCTTATAGATTAACAGAAGATAGACCTTATTGCAACCTATTACACCACCGTTACTTGGCCTAGCACATTTTCTCATGTCAAAGTTACATTACATTGCCTTGTACTTAGCTAATAGAGATAACATGTGTAGAAGTATGATATGAACATGGATAGCTCTAATGATCTAGCTAGACTTTATAACTCTTTAGAATAAGCTCATGAAGGGTTCACCAAAGACAAAAGAGTATAAAGAGTTCACCAAAGACATAGCTTATAGATTAACAGAAGATAGACTTTTTTGCAACCTATTACACCACCTTTACTTGGCCTAGAACACTTTCTCATGTCAAAGTTACAGTACATTGACTTGTAGTTAGCTAATAGAGATAACATGTGTAGAAGTATGATATGAATATGGATTGCTCTAAGGATCTAGCTTGACTTCATAACTCGTTAGAATAAGCTCGTGAAGGGTTCACAAAAGACAAAAGAGTATAAAGAGTTCACCAAAGACATAGCTTATAGATTAACAGAAGATAGACCTTATTGCAACCTATTACACCACCGTTACTTGTCCTAGCACACTTTCTCATGTCAAAGTTACATTACATTGCCTTGTACTTAGCTAATAGAGATAACATGTGTAGAAGTATGATATGAACATGGATAGCTCTAAGGATCTAGCTTGACTTCATAACTCATTAGAGTAAGCTCATGAAGGGTTCACCAAAGACAAAAGAGTATAAGGAGTTCACCAAAGACATAGCTTATAGATTAACAGAAGATAGACCTTCTTGCAACCTATTACATCACCTTTACTTGGCCTAGAACACTTTCTCATGTCAAAGTTACATTACATTGACTTGTAGTTAGCTAATAGAGATAACATGTGTAGAAGTATGATATGAATATGGATTGCTCTAAGGATCTAGCTTGACTTCATAACTCATTAGAATAAGCTCATGAAGGGTTCACCAAAGACAAAAGAGTATAAGGAGTTCACCAAAGACATAGCTTATAGCTTAACGAAAAATTTTACCTTGTTGCAACCTATTACACCACCGTTCGTTGGCCTAGCTCACTTTCTCATGTCAAAGTTACATTACATTGCCTTGTACTTAGCTAATAGAGATAACATGTGTAGAAGTATGATATAAACATGGATAGCTCTAATGATCTAGCTTGACCTCATAACTCGTTAGAATAAGCTCGTGAAGGGTTCACAAAAGATAAAAGAGTATAAAGAGTTCACCAAAGACATAGCTTATAGATTAACAGAAGATGACCTTCTTGCAACCTATTACACCACCGTTACTTGGCCTAGCACATTTTCTCATGTCAAAGTTACATTACATTGCCTTGTACTTAGCTAATAGAGATAACATGTGTAGAAGTATGATATGAACATGGATAGCTCTAAGGATCTAACTTGACCTCATAACTCGTTAGAATAAGCTCGTGAAGGGTTCACAAAAGACAAAAGAGTATAAAGAGTTCACCAAAGACATAGCTTATAGATTAACAGAAGATAGACCTTCTTGCAACCTATTACACCACCGTTACTTGGCCTAGCACATTTTCTCATGTCAAAGTTACATTACATTGCCTTGTACTTAGCTAATAGAGATAACATGTGTAGAAGTATGATATGAACATGGATAGCTCTAAGGATCTTGGTTGACTTCATAACTCATTAGAATAAGCTCATGAAGGGTTCACCAAAGACAAAAGAGTATAAAGAGTTCACCAAAGACATAGCTTATAGATTAACAGAAGATAGACCTTCTTGCAACCTATTACACCACCTTTACTTGGCCTAGAACACTTTCTCATGTCAAAGTTACATTACATTGACTTGTAGTTAGCTAATAGAGATAACATGTGTAGAAGTATGATATGAATATGGATAGCTTTAAGGATCTAGCTTGACTTCATAACTCATTAGAATAAGCTCATGAAGGGTTCACCAAAGACAAAAGAGTATAAGGAGTTCACCAAAGACAAAGCTTATAGATTAACAGAAGATAGACCTTCTTGCAACCTATTACACCACCGTTACTTGGCCTAGCACACTTTCTCATACCAAAGTTACATTACATTGCCTTGTACTTAGCTAATAGAGATAACATGTGTAGAAGTATGATATGAACATGGATAGCTCTAATGATCTAGCTTGACCTCATAACTCGTTAGAATAAGCTCGTGAAGGGTTCACAAAAGACAAAAGAGTATAAAGAGTTCACCAAAGACATAGCTTATAGATTAACAGAAGATAGACCTTCTTGCAACCTATTACACCACCTTTACTTGGCCTAGAACACTTTCTCATGTCAAAGTTACATTACATTGCCTTGTACTTAGCTAATAGAGATAACATGTGTAGAAGTATGATATGAACATGGATAGCTCTAAGGATCTAGCTTGACTTCATAACTCATTAGAATAAGCTCATGAAGGGTTCACCAAAGACAAAAGAGTATAAGGAGTTCACCAAAGACATAGCTTATAGCTTAACGGAAGATTTACCTTGTTGCAACCTATTACACCACCGTTCGTTGGCCTAGCTCACTTTCTCATGTCAAAGTTACATTACATTTCTTTGAACCTAGCTAATAGAGATAACATGTGTAGAAGTATGATATGAACATGGATAGCTCTAAAGATCTAGCTTCATTTCATAACTCGTTAGAATAATCTCGTGAAGGGTTCACCAAAGACAAAAGAGTATAAAGAGTTCACCAAAGACATAGCTTATAGATTAACAGAAGATAGACCTTATTGCAACCTATTACACCACCGTTACTTGTCCTAGCACACTTTCTCATGTCAAAGTTACATTACATTGCCTTGTACTTAGCTAATAGAGATAACATGTGTAGAAGTATGATATGAACATGGATAGCTCTAAGGATCTAGCTTGACTTCATAACTCATTAGAATAAGCTCATGAAGGGTTCACCAAAGACAAAAGAGTATAAGGAGTTCACCAAAGACATAGCTTATAGATTAATAGAAGATAGACCTTCTTGCAACCTATTACACCACCTTTACTTGGCCTAGAACACTTTCTCATGTCAAAGTTACATTACATTGCCTTGTACTTAGCTAATAGAGATAACATGTGTAGAAGTATGATATGAACATGGATAGCTCTAAGGATCTAGCTTGACTTCATAACTCATTAGAATAACCTCATGAAGGGTTCACCAAAGACAAAAGAGTATAAGGAGTTCACCAAAGACATAGCTTATAGCTTAACGGAAGATTTACCTTGTTGCAACCTATTACACCACCGTTCGTTGGCCTAGCTCACTTTCTCATGTCAAAGTTACATTACATTTCTTTGAACCTAGCTAATAGAGATAACATGTGTAGAAGTATGATATGAACATGGATAGCTCTAAAGATCTAGCTTCATTTCATAACTCGTTAGAATAATCTCGTGAAGGGTTCACCAAAGACAAAAAAGTATAAAGAGTTCACAAAAGACATAGCTTATAGATTAACAAAAGATAGACCTTCTTGCAACCTATTACACCACCGTTACTTGGCCTAGCACACTTTCTCATACCAAAGTTACATTACATTGCCTTGTACTTAGCTAATAGAGATAACATGTGTAGAAGTATGATATGAACATGGATAGCTCTAATGATCTAGCTAGACTTTATAACTCGTTATAATAAGGTCATGAAGGGTGCACCAAAGACATAAGCGTATAAAGGGTTCACCAAAGACACAACTTATAGCTTAACGGAAGATTGACCTTGTTGCAACCTATTACACCACCGTTCGTTGGCCTAGCTCACTTTCTCATGTCAAAGTTACATTACATTGCCTTGTACTTAGCTAATAGAGATAACATGTGTAGAAGTATGATATAAACATGGATAGCTCTAATGATCTAGCTTGACCTCATAACTCGTTAGAATAAGCTCGTGAAGGGTTCACAAAAGACAAAAGATTATAAAGAGTTCACCAAAGACATAGCTTATAGATTAACAGAAGATAGACCTTATTGCAACCTATTACACCACCGTTACTTGGCCTAGCACATTTTCTCATGTCAAAGTTACATTACATTGCCTTGTACTTAGCTAATAGAGATAACATGTGTAGAAGTATGATATGAACATGGATAGCTCTAATGATCTAGCTAGACTTTATAACTCTTTAGAATAAGCTCATGAAGGGTTCACCAAAGACAAAAGAGTATAAAGAGTTCACCAAAGACATAGCTTATAGATTAACAGAAGATAGACTTTTTTGCAACCTATTACACCACCTTTACTTGGCCTAGAACACTTTCTCATGTCAAAGTTACAGTACATTGACTTGTAGTTAGCTAATAGAGATAACATGTGTAGAAGTATGATATGAATATGGATTGCTCTAAGGATCTAGCTTGACTTCATAACTCGTTAGAATAAGCTCGTGAAGGGTTCACAAAAGACAAAAGAGTATAAAGAGTTCACCAAAGACATAGCTTATAGATTAACAGAAGATAGACCTTATTGCAACCTATTACACCACCGTTACTTGTCCTAGCACACTTTCTCATGTCAAAGTTACATTACATTGCCTTGTACTTAGCTAATAGAGATAACATGTGTAGAAGTATGATATGAACATGGATAGCTCTAAGGATCTAGCTTGACTTCATAACTCATTAGAGTAAGCTCATGAAGGGTTCACCAAAGACAAAAGAGTATAAGGAGTTCACCAAAGACATAGCTTATAGATTAACAGAAGATAGACCTTCTTGCAACCTATTACACCACCTTTACTTGGCCTAGAACACTTTCTCATGTCAAAGTTACATTACATTGACTTGTAGTTAGCTAATAGAGATAACATGTGTAGAAGTATGATATGAATATGGATTGCTCTAAGGATCTAGCTTGACTTCATAACTCATTAGAATAAGCTCATGAAGGGTTCACCAAAGACAAAAGAGTATAAGGAGTTCACCAAAGACATAGCTTATAGCTTAACGAAAAATTTTACCTTGTTGCAACCTATTACACCACCGTTCGTTGGCCTAGCTCACTTTCTCATGTCAAAGTTACATTACATTGCCTTGTACTTAGCTAATAGAGATAACATGTGTAGAAGTATGATATAAACATGGATAGCTCTAATGATCTAGCTTGACCTCATAACTCGTTAGAATAAGCTCGTGAAGGGTTCACAAAAGATAAAAGAGTATAAAGAGTTCACCAAAGACATAGCTTATAGATTAACAGAAGATAGACCTTATTGCAACCTATTACACCACCGTTACTTGTCCTAGCACACTTTCTCATGTCAAAGTTACATTACATTGCCTTGTACTTAGCTAATAGAGATAACATGTGTAGAAGTATGATATGAACATGGATAGCTCTAAGGATCTAGCTTGACTTCATAACTCATTAGAATAAGCTCATGAAGGGTTCACCAAAGACAAAAGAGTATAAGGAGTTCACCAAAGACATAGCTTATAGATTAACAGAAGATAGACCTTCTTGCAACCTATTACACCACCTTTACTTGGCCTAGAACACTTTCTCATGTCAAAGTTACATTACATTGCCTTGTACTTAGCTAATAGAGATAACATGTGTAGAAGTATGATATGAATATGGATTGCTCTAAGGATCTAGCTTGACTTCATAACTCATTAGAATAAGCTCATGAAGGGTTCACCAAAGACAAAAGAGTATAAGGAGTTCACCAAAGACATAGCTTATAGCTTAACGAAAAATTTTACCTTGTTGCAACCTATTACACCACCGTTCGTTGGCCTAGCTCACTTTCTCATGTCAAAGTTACATTACATTGCCTTGTACTTAGCTAATAGAGATAACATGTGTAGAAGTATGATATAAACATGGATAGCTCTAATGATCTAGCTTGACCTCATAACTCGTTAGAATAAGCTCGTGAAGGGTTCACAAAAGATAAAAGAGTATAAAGAGTTCACCAAAGACATAGCTTATAGATTAACAGAAGATAGACCTTATTGCAACCTATTACACCACCGTTACTTGTCCTAGCACACTTTCTCATGTCAAAGTTACATTACATTGCCTTGTACTTAGCTAATAGAGATAACATGTGTAGAAGTATGATATGAACATGGATAGCTCTAAGGATCTAGCTTGACTTCATAACTCATTAGAATAAGCTCATGAAGGGTTCACCAAAGACAAAAGAGTATAAGGAGTTCACCAAAGACATAGCTTATAGATTAACAGAAGATAGACCTTCTTGCAACCTATTACACCACCTTTACTTGGCCTAGAACACTTTCTCATGTCAAAGTTACATTACATTGCCTTGTACTTAGCTAATAGAGATAACATGTGTAGAAGTATGATATGAACATGGATAGCTCTAAGGATCTAGCTTGACTTCATAACTCATTAGAATAACCTCATGAAGGGTTCACCAAAGACAAAAGAGTATAAGGAGTTCACCAAAGACATAGCTTATAGCTTAACGGAAGATTTACCTTGTTGCAACCTATTACACCACCGTTCGTTGGCCTAGCTCACTTTCTCATGTCAAAGTTACATTACATTTCTTTGAACCTAGCTAATAGAGATAACATGTGTAGAAGTATGATATGAACATGGATAGCTCTAAAGATCTAGCTTCATTTCATAACTCGTTAGAATAATCTCGTGAAGGGTTCACCAAAGACAAAAAAGTATAAAGAGTTCACAAAAGACATAGCTTATAGATTAACAAAAGATAGACCTTCTTGCAACCTATTACACCACCGTTACTTGGCCTAGCACACTTTCTCATACCAAAGTTACATTACATTGCCTTGTACTTAGCTAATAGAGATAACATGTGTAGAAGTATGATATGAACATGGATAGCTCTAATGATCTAGCTAGACTTTATAACTCGTTATAATAAGGTCATGAAGGGTGCACCAAAGACATAAGGGTATAAAGGGTTCACCAAAGACACAACTTATAGCTTAACGGAAGATTGACCTTGTTGCAACCTATTACACCACCGTTCGTTGGCCTAGCTCACTTTCTCATGTCAAAGTTACATTACATTGCCTTGTACTTAGCTAATAGAGATAACATGTGTAGAAGTATGATATAAACATGGATAGCTCTAATGATCTAGCTTGACCTCATAACTCGTTAGAATAAGCTCGTGAAGGGTTCACAAAAGACAAAAGAGTATAAAGAGTTCACCAAAGACATAGCTTATAGATTAACAGAAGATAGACCTTATTGCAACCTATTACACCACCGTTACTTGGCCTAGCACATTTTCTCATGTCAAAGTTACATTACATTGCCTTGTACTTAGCTAATAGAGATAACATGTGTAGAAGTATGATATGAACATGGATAGCTCTAATGATCTAGCTAGACTTTATAACTCTTTAGAATAAGCTCATGAAGGGTTCACCAAAGACAAAAGAGTATAAAGAGTTCACCAAAGACATAGCTTATAGATTAACAGAAGATAGACTTTTTTGCAACCTATTACACCACCTTTACTTGGCCTAGAACACTTTCTCATGTCAAAGTTACAGTACATTGACTTGTAGTTAGCTAATAGAGATAACATGTGTAGAAGTATGATATGAATATGGATTGCTCTAAGGATCTAGCTTGACTTCATAACTCGTTAGAATAAGCTCGTGAAGGGTTCACAAAAGACAAAAGAGTATAAAGAGTTCACCAAAGACATAGCTTATAGATTAACAGAAGATAGACCTTATTGCAACCTATTACACCACCGTTACTTGTCCTAGCACACTTTCTCATGTCAAAGTTACATTACATTGCCTTGTACTTAGCTAATAGAGATAACATGTGTAGAAGTATGATATGAACATGGATAGCTCTAAGGATCTAGCTTGACTTCATAACTCATTAGAGTAAGCTCATGAAGGGTTCACCAAAGACAAAAGAGTATAAGGAGTTCACCAAAGACATAGCTTATAGATTAACAGAAGATAGACCTTCTTGCAACCTATTACACCACCTTTACTTGGCCTAGAACACTTTCTCATGTCAAAGTTACATTACATTGACTTGTAGTTAGCTAATAGAGATAACATGTGTAGAAGTATGATATGAATATGGATTGCTCTAAGGATCTAGCTTGACTTCATAACTCATTAGAATAAGCTCATGAAGGGTTCACCAAAGACAAAAGAGTATAAGGAGTTCACCAAAGACATAGCTTATAGCTTAACGAAAAATTTTACCTTGTTGCAACCTATTACACCACCGTTCGTTGGCCTAGCTCACTTTCTCATGTCAAAGTTACATTACATTGCCTTGTACTTAGCTAATAGAGATAACATGTGTAGAAGTATGATATAAACATGGATAGCTCTAATGATCTAGCTTGACCTCATAACTCGTTAGAATAAGCTCGTGAAGGGTTCACAAAAGATAAAAGAGTATAAAGAGTTCACCAAAGACATAGCTTATAGATTAACAGAAGATAGACCTTATTGCAACCTATTACACCACCGTTACTTGTCCTAGCACACTTTCTCATGTCAAAGTTACATTACATTGCCTTGTACTTAGCTAATAGAGATAACATGTGTAGAAGTATGATATGAACATGGATAGCTCTAAGGATCTAGCTTCATTTCATAACTCATTAGAATAAGCTCATGAAGGGTTCACCAAAGACAAAAGAGTATAAGGAGTTCACCAAAGACATAGCTTATAGATTAACAGAAGATAGACCTTCTTGCAACCTATTACACCACCTTTACTTGGCCTAGAACACTTTCTCATGTCAAAGTTACATTACATTGCCTTGTACTTAGCTAATAGAGATAACATGTGTAGAAGTATGATATGAACATGGATAGCTCTAAGGATCTAGCTTGACTTCATAACTCATTAGAATAACCTCATGAAGGGTTCACCAAAGACAAAAGAGTATAAGGAGTTCACCAAAGACATAGCTTATAGATTAACAGAAGATAGACCTTATTGCAACCTATTACACCACCGTTACTTGTCCTAGCACACTTTCTCATGTCAAAGTTACATTACATTGCCTTGTACTTAGCTAATAGAGATAACATGTGTAGAAGTATGATATGAACATGGATAGCTCTAAGGATCTAGCTTGACTTCATAACTCATTAGAGTAAGCTCATGAAGGGTTCACCAAAGACAAAAGAGTATAAGGAGTTCACCAAAGACATAGCTTATAGATTAACAGAAGATAGACCTTCTTGCAACCTATTACACCACCTTTACTTGGCCTAGAACACTTTCTCATGTCAAAGTTACATTACATTGACTTGTAGTTAGCTAATAGAGATAACATGTGTAGAAGTATGATATGAATATGGATTGCTCTAAGGATCTAGCTTGACTTCATAACTCATTAGAATAAGCTCATGAAGGGTTCACCAAAGACAAAAGAGTATAAGGAGTTCACCAAAGACATAGCTTATAGCTTAACGAAAAATTTTACCTTGTTGCAACCTATTACACCACCGTTCGTTGGCCTAGCTCACTTTCTCATGTCAAAGTTACATTACATTGCCTTGTACTTAGCTAATAGAGATAACATGTGTAGAAGTATGATATAAACATGGATAGCTCTAATGATCTAGCTTGACCTCATAACTCGTTAGAATAAGCTCGTGAAGGGTTCACAAAAGATAAAAGAGTATAAAGAGTTCACCAAAGACATAGCTTATAGATTAACAGAAGATAGACCTTATTGCAACCTATTACACCACCGTTACTTGTCCTAGCACACTTTCTCATGTCAAAGTTACATTACATTGCCTTGTACTTAGCTAATAGAGATAACATGTGTAGAAGTATGATATGAACATGGATAGCTCTAAGGATCTAGCTTCATTTCATAACTCATTAGAATAAGCTCATGAAGGGTTCACCAAAGACAAAAGAGTATAAGGAGTTCACCAAAGACATAGCTTATAGATTAACAGAAGATAGACCTTCTTGCAACCTATTACACCACCTTTACTTGGCCTAGAACACTTTCTCATGTCAAAGTTACATTACATTGCCTTGTACTTAGCTAATAGAGATAACATGTGTAGAAGTATGATATGAACATGGATAGCTCTAAGGATCTAGCTTGACTTCATAACTCATTAGAATAACCTCATGAAGGGTTCACCAAAGACAAAAGAGTATAAGGAGTTCACCAAAGACATAGCTTATAGCTTAACGGAAGATTGACCTTGTTGCAACCTATTACACCACCGTTCGTTGGCCTAGCTCACTTTCTCATGTCAAAGTTACATTACATTGCCTTGTACTTAGCTAATAGAGATAACATGTGTAGAAGTATGATATAAACATGGATAGCTCTAATGATCTAGCTTGACCTCATAACTCGTTAGAATAAGCTCGTGAAGGGTTCACAAAAGACAAAAGAGTATAAAGAGTTCACCAAAGACATAGCTTATAGATTAACAGAAGATAGACCTTATTGCAACCTATTACACCACCGTTACTTGGCCTAGCACATTTTCTCATGTCAAAGTTACATTACATTGCCTTGTACTTAGCTAATAGAGATAACATGTGTAGAAGTATGATATGAACATGGATTGCTCTAAGGATCTAGCTTGACTTCATAACTCATTAGAATAAGCTCATGAAGGGTTCACCAAAGACAAAAGAGTATAAAGAGTTCACCAAAGACATAGCTTATAGATTAACAGAAGATAGACCTTCTTGCAACCTATTACACCACCTTTACTTGGCCTAGAACACTTTCTCATGTCAAAGTTACATTACATTGACTTGTAGTTAGCTAATAGAGATAACATGTGTAGAAGTATGATATGAATATGGATTGCTCTAAGGATCTAGCTTGACTTCATAACTCGTTAGAATAAGCTCGTGAAGGGTTCACAAAAGACAAAAGAGTATAAAGAGTTCACCAAAGACATAGCTTATAGATTAACAGAAGATAGACCTTATTGCAACCTATTACACCACCGTTACTTGTCCTAGCACACTTTCTCATGTCAAAGTTACATTACATTGCCTTGTACTTAGCTAATAGAGATAACATGTGTAGAAGTATGATATGAACATGGATAGCTCTAAGGATCTAGCTTGACTTCATAACTCATTAGAGTAAGCTCATGAAGGGTTCACCAAAGACAAAAGAGTATAAGGAGTTCACCAAAGACATAGCTTATAGATTAACAGAAGATAGACCTTCTTGCAACCTATTACACCACCTTTACTTGGCCTAGAACACTTTCTCATGTCAAAGTTACATTACATTGACTTGTAGTTAGCTAATAGAGATAACATGTGTAGAAGTATGATATGAATATGGATTGCTCTAAGGATCTAGCTTGACTTCATAACTCATTAGAATAAGATCATGAAGGGTTCACCAAAGACAAAAGAGTATAAGGAGTTCACCAAAGACATAGCTTATAGCTTAACGAAAAATTTTACCTTGTTGCAACCTATTACACCACCGTTCGTTGGCCTAGCTCACTTTCTCATGTCAAAGTTACATTACATTGCCTTGTACTTAGCTAATAGAGATAACATGTGTAGAAGTATGATATAAACATGGATAGCTCTAATGATCTAGCTTGACCTCATAACTCGTTAGAATAAGCTCGTGAAGGGTTCACAAAAGATAAAAGAGTATAAAGAGTTCACCAAAGACATAGCTTATAGATTAACAGAAGATGACCTTCTTGCAACCTATTACACCACCGTTACTTGGCCTAGCACATTTTCTCATGTCAAAGTTACATTACATTGCCTTGTACTTAGCTAATAGAGATAACATGTGTAGAAGTATGATATGAACATGGATAGCTCTAAGGATCTAGCTTGACCTCATAACTCGTTAGAATAAGCTCGTGAAGGGTTCACAAAAGACAAAAGAGTATAAAGAGTTCACCAAAGACATAGCTTATAGATTAACAGAAGATAGACCTTCTTGCAACCTATTACACCACCGTTACTTGGCCTAGCACATTTTCTCATGTCAAAGTTACATTACATTGCCTTGTACTTAGCTAATAGAGATAACATGTGTAGAAGTATGATATGAACATGGATAGCTCTAAGGATCTTGGTTGACTTCATAACTCATTAGAATAAGCTCATGAAGGGTTCACCAAAGACAAAAGAGTATAAAGAGTTCACCAAAGACATAGCTTATAGATTAACAGAAGATAGACCTTCTTGCAACCTATTACACCACCTTTACTTGGCCTAGAACACTTTCTCATGTCAAAGTTACATTACATTGCCTTGTACTTAGCTAATAGAGATAACATGTGTAGAAGTATGATATGAATATGGATAGCTTTAAGGATCTAGCTTGACTTCATAACTCATTAGAATAAGCTCATGAAGGGTTCACCAAAGACAAAAGAGTATAAGGAGTTCACCAAAGACATAGCTTATAACTTAACGGAAGATTTTACCTTGTTGCAACCTATTACACCACCGTTCGTTGGCCTAGCTCACTTTCTCATGTCAAAGTTACATTACATTGCCTTGTACTTAGCTAATAGAGATAACATGTGTAGAAGTATGATATAAACATGGATAGCTCTAATGATCTAGCTTGACCTCATAACTCGTTAGAATAAGCTCGTGAAGGGTTCACAAAAGACAAAAGAGTATAAAGAGTTCACCAAAGACATAGCTTATAGATTAACAGAAGATAGACCTTCTTGCAACCTATTACACCACCGTTACTTGTCCTAGCACACTTTCTCATGTCAAAGTTACATTACATTGCCTTGTACTTAGCTAATAGAGATAACATGTGTAGAAGTATGATATGAACATGGATAGCTCTAAGGATCTAGCTTGACTTCATAACTCATTAGAATAAGCTCATGAAGGGTTCACCAAAGACAAAAGAGTATAAGGAGTTCACCAAAGACATAGCTTATAGATTAACAGAAGATAGACCTTCTTGCAACCTATTACACCACCTTTACTTGGCCTAGAACACTTTCTCATGTCAAAGTTACATTACATTGATTTGTAGTTAGCTAATAGAGATAACATGTGTAGAAGTATGATATGAATATGGATAGCTTTAAGGATCTAGCTTGACTTCATAACTCATTAGAATAAGCTCATGAAGGGTTCACCAAAGACAAAAGAGTATAAGGAGTTCACCAAAGACAAAGCTTATAGATTAACAGAAGATAGACCTTCTTGCAACCTATTACACCACCGTTACTTGGCCTAGCACACTTTCTCATACCAAAGTTACATTACATTGCCTTGTACTTAGCTAATAGAGATAACATGTGTAGAAGTATGATATGAACATGGATAGCTCTAATGATCTAGCTAGACTTTATAACTCGTTATAATAAGGTCATGAAGGGTGCACCAAAGACATAAGCGTATAAAGGGTTCACCAAAGACACAACTTATAGCTTAACGGAAGATTGACCTTGTTGCAACCTATTACACCACCGTTCGTTGGCCTAGCTCACTTTCTCATGTCAAAGTTACATTACATTGCCTTGTACTTAGCTAATAGAGATAACATGTGTAGAAGTATGATATAAACATGGATAGCTCTAATGATCTAGCTTGACCTCATAACTCGTTAGAATAAGCTCTTGAAGGGTTCACAAAAGACAAAAGAGTATAAAGAGTTCACCAAAGACATAACTTATAGATTAACAGAAGATAGACCTTATTGCAACCTATTACACCACCGTTACTTGGCCTAGCATATTTCTCATGTCAAAGTTACATTACATTGCCTTGTACTTAGCTAATAGAGATAACATGTGTAGAAGTATGATATGAACATGGATAGCTCTAAGGATCTAGCTTGACTTCATAACTCATTAGAATAAGCTCATGAAGGGTTCACCAAAGACAAAAGAGTATAAAGAGTTCACCAAAGACATAGCTTATAGATTAACAGAAGATAGACCTTCTTGCAACCTATTACACCACCTTTACTTGGCCTAGAACACTTTCTCATGTCAAAGTTACATTACATTGCCTTGTAGTTAGCTAATAGAGATAACATGTGTAGAAGTATGATATGAACATGGATAGCTCTAAGGATCTAGCTTGACTTCATAACTCATTAGAATAAGCTCATGAAGGGTTCACCAAAGACAAAAGAGTATAAAGAGTTCACCAAAGACATAGCTTATAGATTAACAGAAGATAGACCTTCTTGCAACCTATTACACCACCTTTACTTGGCCTAGAACACTTTCTCATGTCAAAGTTACATTACATTGCCTTGTAGTTAGCTAATAGAGATAACATGTGTAGAAGTATGATATGAATATGGATAGCTCTAAGGATCTAGCTTGACTTCATAACTCATTAGAATAAGCTCATGAAGGGTTCACCAAAGACAAAAGAGTATAAGGAGTTCACCAAAGACATAGCTTATAGCTTAACGGAAGATTTTACCTTGTTGCAACCTATTACACCACCGTTCGTTGGCCTAGCTCACTTTCTCATGTCAAAGTTACATTACATTGCCTTGTACTTACCTAATAGAGATAACATGTGTAGAAGTATGATATAAACATGGATAGCTCTAATGATCTAGCTTGACCTCATAACTCGTTAGAATAAGCTCGTGAAGGGTTCACAAAATACAAAAGAGTATAAAGAGTTCACCAAAGACATAGCTTATAGATTAACAGAAGATAGACCTTCTTGCAACCTATTACACCACCTTTACTTGGCCTAGAACACTTTCTCATGTCAAAGTTACATTACATTGCCTTGTACTTAGCTAATAGAGATAACATGTGTAGAAGTATGATATGAACATGGATAGCTCTAAGGATCTAGCTTGACTTCATAACTCATTAGAATAAGCTCATGAAGGGTTCACCAAAGACAAAAGAGTATAAGGAGTTCACCAAAGACATAGCTTATAGCTTAACGGAAGATTTACCTTGTTGCAACCTATTACACCACCGTTCGTTGGCCTAGCTCACTTTCTCATGTCAAAGTTACATTACATTTCTTTGAACCTAGCTAATAGAGATAACATTTGTAGAAGTATGATATGAACATGGATAGCTCTAAAGATCTAGCTTCATTTCATAACTCGTTAGAATAATCTCGTGAAGGGTTCACCAAAGACAAAAAAGTATAAAGAGTTCACAAAAGACATAGCTTATAGATTAACAAAAGATAGACCTTCTTGCAACCTATTACACCACCGTTACTTGGCCTAGCACACTTTCTCATACCAAAGTTACATTACATTGCCTTGTACTTAGCTAATAGAGATAACATGTGTAGAAGTATGATATGAACATGGATAGCTCTAATGATCTAGCTAGACTTTATAACTCGTTATAATAAGGTCATGAAGGGTGCACCAAAGACATAAGCGTATAAAGGGTTCACCAAAGACACAACTTATAGCTTAACGGAAGATTGACCTTGTTGCAACCTATTACACCACCGTTCGTTGGCCTAGCTCACTTTCTCATGTCAAAGTTACATTACATTGCCTTGTACTTAGCTAATAGAGATAACATGTGTAGAAGTATGATATAAACATGGATAGCTCTAATGATCTAGCTTGACCTCATAACTCGTTAGAATAAGCTCTTGAAGGGTTCACAAAAGACAAAAGAGTATAAAGAGTTCACCAAAGACATAACTTATAGATTAACAGAAGATAGACCTTATTGCAACCTATTACACCACCGTTACTTGGCCTAGCATATTTCTCATGTCAAAGTTACATTACATTGCCTTGTACTTAGCTAATAGAGATAACATGTGTAGAAGTATGATATGAACATGGATAGCTCTAAGGATCTAGCTTGACTTCATAACTCATTAGAATAAGCTCATGAAGGGTTCACCAAAGACAAAAGAGTATAAAGAGTTCACCAAAGACATAGCTTATAGATTAACAGAAGATAGACCTTCTTGCAACCTATTACACCACCTTTACTTGGCCTAGAACACTTTCTCATGTCAAAGTTACATTACATTGCCTTGTAGTTAGCTAATAGAGATAACATGTGTAGAAGTATGATGTGAATATGGATAGCTCTAAGGATCTAGCTTGACTTCATAACTCATTAGAATAAGCTCATGAAGGGTTCACCAAAGAAAAAAGAGTATAAGGAGTTCACCAAAGACATAGCTTATAGCTTAACGGAAGATTTTACCTTGTTGCAACCTATTACACCACCGTTCGTTGGCCTAGCTCACTTTCTCATGTCAAAGTTACATTACATTGCCTTGTACTTAGCTAATAGAGATAACATGTGTAGAAGTATGATATAAACATGGATAGCTCTAATGATCTAGCTTGACCTCATAACTCATTAGAATAAGCTCGTGAAGGGTTCACAAAAGACAAAAGAGTATAAAGAGTTCACCAAAGACATAGCTTATAGATTAACAGAAGATAGACCTTCTTGCAAACTATTACACCACAGTTACTTGTCCTAGCATACTTTCTCATGTCAAAGTTACATTACATTGCCTTGTACTTAGCTAATAGAGATAACATGTGTAGAAGTATGATATGAACATGGATAGCTCTAAGGATCTAGCTTGACTTCATAACTCATTAGAATAAGCTCATGAAGGGTTCACCAAAGACAAAAGAGTATAAGGAGTTCACCAAAGACATAGCTTATAGCTTAACGGAAGATTTACCTTGTTGCAACCTATTACACCACCGTTCGTTGGCCTAGCTCACTTTCTCATGTCAAAGTTACATTACATTGCCTTGTACTTAGCTAATAGAGATAACATGTGTAGAAGTATGATATAAACATGGATAGCTCTAATGATCTAGCTTGACCTCATAACTCGTTAGAATAAGCTCGTGAAGGGTTCACAAAAGACAAAAGAGTATAAAGAGTTCACCAAAGACATAGCTTATAGATTAACAGAAGATAGACCTTCTTGCAACCTATTACACCACCGTTACTTGGCCTAGCACACTTTCTCATGTCAAAGTTACATTACATTGCCTTGTACTTAGCTAATAGAGATAACATGTGTAGAAGTATGATATGAACATGGATAGCTCTAAGGATCTAGCTTGACTTCATAAATCATTAGAATAAGCTCATGAAGGGTTCACCAAAGACAAAAGAGTATAAGGAGTTCACCAAAGACATAGCTTATAGAGTAACAAGAGATACACCTGGTTGCAGACTATTACACCACCGTTACTTAGCCTAGCACACTTTCTCATGTCAAAGTTACATTACATTGCCTTGTACTTAGCTAATAGAGATAACATGTGTCGAAGTATGATATGAACATGGATAACTCTAATGATCTAGTTAGACTTCATAACTCGTTAGAATAAGGTCATGAAGGGTGCACCAAAGACATAAGCGTGTAAAGGGTTCACCAAAGACACAACTTATAGCTTAACAGAAGATTGACCTTGTTGCAACCTATTACACCACCGTGCGTTGGCCTAGCTCACTTTCTCATGTCAAAGTTACATTACATTGCCTTGTACTTAGCTAATAGAGATAACATGTGTAGAAGTATGATATAAACATGGATAGCTCTAATGATCTAGCTTGACCTCATAACTCGTTAGAATAAGCTTGTGAAGGGTTCACAAAAGACAAAAGAGTATAAAGAGTTCACCAAAGACATAGCTTATAGATTAACAGAAGATAGACCTTCTTGCAACCTATTACACCACCGTTACTTGGCCTAGCACACTTTCTCATGTCAAAGTTACATTACATTGCCTTGTACTTAGCTAATAGAGATAACATGTGTAGAAGTATGATATGAACATGGATAGCTCTAAGGATCTAGCTTGACTTCATAACTCATTAGAATAAGCTCATGAAGGGTTCACCAAAGACAAAAGAGTATAAGGAGTTCACCAAAGACATAGCTTATAGATTAACAGAAGATAGACCTTCTTGCAACCTATTACACCACCTTTACTTGGCCTAGAACACTTTCTCATGTCAAAGTTACATTACATTGCCTTGTACTTAGCTAATAGAGATAACATGTGTAGAAGTATGATATGAACATGGATTGCTCTAAGGATCTAGCTTGACTTCATAACTCATTAGAATAAGCTCATGAAGGGTTCACCAAAGACAAAAGAGTATAAGGAGTTCACCAAAGACATAGCTTATAGCTTAACGGAAGATTTACCTTGTTGCAACCTATTACACCACCGTTCGTTGGCCTAGCTCACTTTCTCATGTCAAAGTTACATTACATTGCCTTGTACTTAGCTAATAGAGATAACATGTGTAGAAGTATGATATAAACATGGATAGCTCTAATGATCTAGCTTGACCTCATAACTCGTTAGAATAAGCTCGTGAAGGGTTCACAAAAGACAAAAGAGTATAAAGAGTTCACCAAAGACATAGCTTATAGATTAACAGAAGATAGACCTTCTTGCAACCTATTACACCACCGTTACTTGGCCTAGCACACTTTCTCATGTCAAAGTTACATTACATTGCCTTGTACTTAGCTAATAGAGATAACATGTGTAGAAGTATGATATGAACATGGATAGCTCTAAGGATCTAGCTTGACTTCATAAATCATTAGAATAAGCTCATGAAGGGTTCACCAAAGACAAAAGAGTATAAGGAGTTCACCAAAGACATAGCTTATAGAGTAACAAGAGATACACCTGGTTGCAGACTATTACACCACCGTTACTTAGCCTAGCACACTTTCTCATGTCAAAGTTACATTACATTGCCTTGTACTTAGCTAATAGAGATAACATGTGTCGAAGTATGATATGAACATGGATAACTCTAATGATCTAGTTAGACTTCATAACTCGTTAGAATAAGGTCATGAAGGGTGCACCAAAGACATAAGCGTGTAAAGGGTTCACCAAAGACACAACTTATAGCTTAACAGAAGATTGACCTTGTTGCAACCTATTACACCACCGTGCGTTGGCCTAGCTCACTTTCTCATGTCAAAGTTACATTACATTGCCTTGTACTTAGCTAATAGAGATAACATGTGTAGAAGTATGATATAAACATGGATAGCTCTAATGATCTAGCTTGACCTCATAACTCGTTAGAATAAGCTTGTGAAGGGTTCACAAAAGACAAAAGAGTATAAAGAGTTCACCAAAGACATAGCTTATAGATTAACAGAAGATAGACCTTCTTGCAACCTATTACACCACCGTTACTTGGCCTAGCACACTTTCTCATGTCAAAGTTACATTACATTGCCTTGTACTTAGCTAATAGAGATAACATGTGTAGAAGTATGATATGAACATGGATAGCTCTAAGGATCTAGCTTGACTTCATAACTCATTAGAATAAGCTCATGAAGGGTTCACCAAAGACAAAAGAGTATAAGGAGTTCACCAAAGACATAGCTTATAGATTAACAGAAGATAGACTTTCTTGCAACCTATTACACCACCTTTACTTGGCCTAGAACACTTTCTCATGTCAAAGTTACATTACATTGCCTTGTACTTAGCTAATAGAGATAACATGTGTAGAAGTATGATATGAACATGGATAGCTCTAAGGATCTAGCTTGACTTCATAACTCATTAGAATAAGCTCATGAAGGGTTCACCAAAGACAAAAGAGTATAAGGAGTTCACCAAAGACATAGCTTATAGCTTAACGGAAGATTTACCTTGTTGCAACCTATTACACCACCGTTCGTTGGTCTAGCTCACTTTCTCATGTCAAAGTTACATTACATTGCCTTGTACTTAGCTAATAGAGATAACATGTGTAGAAGTATGATATAAACATGGATAGCTCTAATGATCTAGCTTGACCTCATAACTCGTTAGAATAAGCTCGTGAATGGTTCACAAAAGACAAAAGAGTATAAAGAGTTCACCAAAGACATAGCTTATAGATTAACAGAAGATAGACCTTCTTGCAACCTATGACACCACCGTTACTTGGCCTAGCACACTTTCTCATGTCAAAGTTACATTACATTGCCTCGTACTTAGCTAATAGAGATAACATGTGTAGAAGTATGATATGAACATGGATAGCTCTAAGAATCTAGCTTGACTTCATAACTCATTAGAATAAGCTCATGAAGGGTTCACCAAAGACAAAAGAGTATAAGGAGTTCACCAAAGACATAGCTTATAGAGTAACAAAAGATACACCTGGTTGCAGACTATTACACCACAGTTACTTAGCCTAGCACACTTTCTCATGTCAAAGTTACATTACATTGCCTTGTACTTAGCTAATAGAGATAACATGTGTAGAAGTATGATATGAACATGGATAACTCTAATGATCTAGCTAGACTTCATAACTCGTTAGAATAAGGTCATGAAGGGTGCACCAAAGACATAAGCGTATAAAGGGTTCACCAAAGACACAACTTATAGCTTAACAGAAGATTGACCTTGTTGCAACCTATTACACCACCGTTCGTTGGCCTAGCTCACTTTCTCATGTCAAAGTTACATTACATTGCCTTGTACTTAGCTAATAGAGATAACATGTGTAGAAGTATGATATGAACATGGATAGCTCTAATGATCTAGCTAGACTTCATAACTCGTTAGAATAAGGTCATGAAGGGTTCACCAAAGACAAAAGAGTATAAGGAGTTCACCAAAGACATAGCTTATAGATTAACAGAAGATAGACCTTCTTGCAACCTATTTCACCACCGTTACTTGGCCTAGCACACTTTCTCATGTCAAAGTTACATTACATTGCCTTGTACTTAGCTAATAGAGATAACATGTGTAGAAGTATGATATGAACATGGATAGCTCTAAGGATCTAGCTTGACTTCATAACTCATTAGAATAAGCTCATGAAGGGTTCACCAAAGACAAAAGAGTATAAGGAGTTCACCAAACACATAGCTTATAGCTTAACGGAAGATTTACCTTGTTGCAACCTATTACACCACCGTTCGTTGGCCTAGCTCACTTTCTCATGTCAAAGTTACATTACATTGCCTTGTACTTAGCTAATAGAGATAACATGTGTAGAAGTATGATATAAACATGGATAGCTCTAATGATCTAGCTTGACCTCATAACTCGTTAGAATAAGCTCGTGAATGGTTCACAAAAGACAAAAGAGTATAAAGAGTTCACCAAAGACATAGCTTATAGATTAACAGAAGATAGACCTTCTTGCAACCTATTACACCACCGTTACTTGGCCTAGCACACTTTCTCATGTCAAAGTTACATTACATTGCCTCGTACTTAGCTAATAGAGATAACATGTGTAGAAGTATGATATGAACATGGATAGCTCTAAGAATCTAGCTTGACTTCATAACTCATTAGAATAAGCTCATGAAGGGTTCACCAAAGACAAAAGAGTATAAGGAGTTCACCAAAGACATAGCTTATAGAGTAACAAAAGATACACCTGGTTGCAGACTATTACACCACCGTTACTTAGCCTAGCACACTTTCTCATGTCAAAGTTACATTACATTGCCTTGTACTTAGCTAATAGAGATAACATGTGTAGAAGTATGATATGAACATGGATAACTCTAATGATCTAGCTAGACTTCATAACTCGTTAGAATAAGGTCATGAAGGGTGCACCAAAGACATAAGCGTATAAAGGGTTCACCAAAGACACAACGTATAGCTTAACAGAAGATTGACCTTGTTGCAACCTATTACACCACCGTTCGTTGGCCTAGCTCACTTTCTCATGTCAAAGTTACATTACATTGCCTTGTACTTAGCTAATAGAGATAACATGTGTAGAAGTATGATATGAACATGGATAGCTCTAATGATCTAGCTAGACTTCATAACTCGTTAGAATAAGGTCATGAAGGGTTCACCAAAGACATAAACATATGAAGGATTCAGAAAAGATATAGCTTATAGCTTAACAGAAGATTGACCTTGTTGCAACCTATTACACCACCGTTACTTGACCTAGCACCCTTTCTCATGCCAAAGTTACATTACATTGCTTTGCACTTAGTTAATAGAGATAACATTTGTAGAAGTATGATATGAACATGGATAGCTCTAATGATCTAGCTAGACTTCATAACTCGTTAGAATAAGGTCGTGAAGGGTTCACCAAATACATAAGCGTATGAAGGATTCACCAAAGACAGAGCTTATAGATTAACAGAAGATTGACCATGTTGCAACCTATTACACCACCGTTACTTGGCCTAGCACACTTTCACATGTCAAAGTTACATTACATTGCCTTGTACTTAGCTAATAGAGATAACATGTGTAGAAGTATGATATAAACATGGATAGCTCTAAAGATCTAGCTTGACCTTATAACTCGTTAGAATAAGCTCGTGAAGGGTTCACAAAAGACAAAAGAGTTTAAAGAGTTCTCCAAAGACATAGCTTATAGATTAACAGAAGATAGACCTTCTTGCAACCTATTACACCACCTTTACTTGGCCCAGCACACTTTCTCATGTTAAAGTTACATTACATTGCCTTGTACTTAGCTAATAGAGATAACATGTGTAGAAGTATGATATGAACATGGATAGCTCTAAGGATCTAGCTTGACTTCATAACTCATTAGAATAAGCTCATGAAGGGTTCACCAAAGACAAAAGAGTATAAGGAGTTCACCAAAGACATAGCTTATAGCTTAACGGAAGATTGACCTTGTTGCAACCTATTACACCACCGTTCGTTGGCCTAGCTCACTTTCTCATGTCAAAGTTACATTACATTGCCTTGTACTTAGCTAATAGAGATAACATGTGTGGAAGTATGATATAAACATGGATAGCTCTAATGATCTAGCTTCACCTCATAACTCGTTAGAATAAGCTCGTGAAGGGTTCACAAAAGACAAAAGAGTATAAAGAGTTCACCAAAGACATAGCTTATAGATTAACAGAAGATAGACCTTCTTGCAACCTATTACACCACCGTTACTTGGCCTAGCACACTTTCTCATGTCAAAGTTACATTACATTGCCTTGTACTTAGCTAATAGAGATAACATGTGTAGAAGTATGATATGAACATGGATAGCTCTAAGGATCTAGCTTGACTTCATAACTCATTAGAATAAGCTCATGAAGGGTTCACCAAAGACAAAAGAGTATAAGGAGTTCACCAAAGACATAGCTTATAGAGTAACAAAAGATACACCTGGTTGCAGACTATTACACCACTGTTACTTAGCCTAGCACACTTTCTCATGTCAAAGTTACATTACATTGCCTTGTACTTAGCTAATAGAGATAACATGTGTAGAAGTATGATATGAACATGGATAACTCTAATGATCTAGCTAGACTTCATAACTCGTTAGAATAAGGTCATGAAGGGTGCAACAAAGACATAAGCGTGTAAAGGGTTCACCAAAGACACAACTTATAGCTTAACAGAAGATTGACCTTGTTGCAACCTATTACACCACCGTTCGTTGGCCTAGCTCACTTTCTCATGTCAAAGTTACATTACATTGCCTTGTACTTAGCTAATAGAGATAACATGTGTAGAAGTATGATATAAACATGGATAGCTCTAATGATCTAGCTTGACCTCATAACTCGTTAGAATAAGCTCGTGAAGGGTTCACAAAAGACAAAAGAGTATAAAGAGTTCACCAAAGACATAGCTTATAGATTAACAGAAGATAGACCTTCTTGCAACCTATTACACCACCGTTACTTGGCCTAGCACACTTTCTCATGTCAAAGTTACATTACATTGCCTTGTACTTAGCTAATAGAGATAACATGTGTAGAAGTATGATATGAACATGGATAGCTCTAAGGATCTAGCTTGACTTCATAACTCATTAGAATAAGCTCATGAAGGGTTCACCAAAGACAAAAGAGTATAAGGAGTTCACCAAAGACATAGCTTATAGAGTAACAAGAGATACACCTGGTTGCAGACTATTACACCACCGTTACTTAGCCTAGCACACTTTCTCATGTCAAAGTTACATTACATTGCCTTGTACTTAGCTAATAGAGATAACATGTGTCGAAGTATGATATGAACATGGATAACTCTAATGATCTAGTTAGACTTCATAACTCGTTAGAATAAGGTCATGAAGGGTGCACCAAAGACATAAGCGTGTAAAGGGTTCACCAAAGACATAGCTTATAGCTTAACGGAAGATTTACCTTGTTGCAACCTATTACACCACCGTTCGTTGGTCTAGCTCACTTTCTCATGTCAAAGTTACATTACATTGCCTTGTACTTAGCTAATAGAGATAACATGTGTAGAAGTATGATATAAACATGGATAGCTCTAATGATCTAGCTTGACCTCATAACTCGTTAGAATAAGCTCGTGAATGGTTCACAAAAGACAAAAGAGTATAAAGAGTTCACCAAAGACATAGCTTATAGATTAACAGAAGATAGACCTTCTTGCAACCTATGACACCACCGTTACTTGGCCTAGCACACTTTCTCATGTCAAAGTTACATTACATTGCCTCGTACTTAGCTAATAGAGATAACATGTGTAGAAGTATGATATGAACATGGATAGCTCTAAGAATCTAGCTTGACTTCATAACTCATTAGAATAAGCTCATGAAGGGTTCACCAAAGACAAAAGAGTATAAGGAGTTCACCAAAGACATAGCTTATAGAGTAACAAAAGATACACCTGGTTGCAGACTATTACACCACCGTTACTTAGCCTAGCACACTTTCTCATGTCAAAGTTACATTACATTGCCTTGTACTTAGCTAATAGAGATAACATGTGTAGAAGTATGATATGAACATGGATAACTCTAATGATCTAGCTAGACTTCATAACTCGTTAGAATAAGGTCATGAAGGGTGCAACAAAGACATAAGCGTGTAAAGGGTTCACCAAAGACACAACTTATAGCTTAACAGAAGATTGACCTTGTTGCAACCTATTACACCACCGTTCGTTGGCCTAGCTCACTTTCTCATGTCAAAGTTACATTACATTGCCTTGTACTTAGCTAATAGAGATAACATGTGTAGAAGTATGATATAAACATGGATAGCTCTAATGATCTAGCTAGACTTTATAACTCGTTAGAATAAGGTCATGAAGGGTGCACCAAAGACATAAGCGTATAAAGGGTTCACCAAAGACACAACTTATAGCTTAACGGAAGATTGACCTTGTTGCAACCTATTACACCACCGTTCGTTGGCCTAGCTCACTTTCTCATGTCAAAGTTACATTACATTGCCTTGTACTTAGCTAATAGAGATAACATGTGTAGAAGTATGATATAAACATGGATAGCTCTAATGATCTAGCTTGACCTCATAACTCGTTAGAATAAGCTCGTGAAGGGTTCACCAAAGACATAAGCGTATGAAGGATTCACAAAAGACATACCTTATAGCTTAACAGAAGATTGACCTTTTTGCAACCTATTACACCACCGTTACTTGGCCTAGCACATTTTCTCATGTCAAAGTTACATTACATTGCCTTGTACTTAGCTAATAGAGATAACATGTGTAGAAGTATGATATGAACATGGATAGCTCTAAGGATCTAGCTTGACTTCATAACTCATTAGAATAAGCTCATGAAGGGTTCACCAAAGACAAAAGAGTATAAAGAGTTCACCAAAGACATAGCTTATAGATTAACAGAAGATAGACCTTCTTGCAACCTATTACACCACCTTTACTTGGCCTAGCACACTTTCTCATGTCAAAGTTACATTACATTGCCTTGTACTTAGCTAATATATATACCATGTGTAGAAGTATGATATGAACATGGATAGCTCTAAGGATCTAGCTTGACTTCATAACTCATTAGAATAAGCTCATGAAGGGTTCACCAAAGACAAAAGAGTATAAGGAGTTCACCAAAGACATAGCTTATAGCTTAACGAAAGATACACCTGGTTGCAGACTATTACACCACCGTTACTTGGCCTAGCACATTTTCTCATGTCAAAGTTACATTACATTGCCTTGTACTTAGCTAATAGAGATAACATGTGTAGAAGTATGATATAAACATGGATAGCTCTAATGATCTAGCTTGACCTCATAACTCGTTAGAATAAGCTCGTGAATGGTTCACAAAAGACAAAAGAGTATAAAGAGTTCACCAAAGACATAGCTTATAGATTAACAGAAGATAGACCTTCTTGCAACCTATGACACCACCGTTACTTGGCCTAGCACACTTTCTCATGTCAAAGTTACATTACATTGCCTCGTACTTAGCTAATAGAGATAACATGTGTAGAAGTATGATATGAACATGGATAGCTCTAAGAATCTAGCTTGACTTCATAACTCATTAGAATAAGCTCATGAAGGGTTCACCAAAGACAAAAGAGTATAAGGAGTTCACCAAAGACACAGCTTATAGCTTAACGGAAGATTGACCTTGTTGCAACCTATTACACCACCGTTCGTTGGCCTAGCTCACTTTCTCATGTCAAAGTTACATTACATTGCCTTGTACTTAGCTAATAGAGATAACATGTGTAGAAGTATGATATAAACATGGATAGCTCTAATGATCTAGCTTCACCTCATAACTCGTTAGAATAAGCTCGTGAAGGGTTCACAAAAGACAAAAGAGTATAAAGAGTTCACCAAAGACATAGCTTATAGATTAACAGAAGATAGACCTTCTTGCAACCTATTACACCACCGTTACTTGGCCTAGCACACTTTCTCATGTCAAAGTTACATTACATTGCCTTGTACTTAGCTAATAGAGATAACATGTGTAGAAGTATGATATGAACATGGATAGCTCTAAGGATCTAGCTTGACTTCATAACTCATTAGAATAAGCTCATGAAGGGTTCACCAAAGACAAAAGAGTATAAGGAGTTCACCAAAGACATAGCTTATAGAGTAACAAAAGATACACCTGGTTGCAGACTATTACACCACTGTTACTTAGCCTAGCACACTTTCTCATGTCAAAGTTACATTACATTGCCTTGTACTTAGCTAATAGAGATAACATGTGTAGAAGTATGATATGAACATGGATAACTCTAATGATCTAGCTAGACTTCATAACTCGTTAGAATAAGGTCATGAAGGGTGCAACAAAGACATAAGCGTGTAAAGGGTTCACCAAAGACACAACTTATAGCTTAACAGAAGATTGACCTTGTTGCAACCTATTACACCACCGTTCGTTGGCCTAGCTCCCTTTCTCATGTCAAAGTTACATTACATTGCCTTGTAGTTAGCTAATAGAGATAACATGTGTAGAAGTATGATATAAACATGGATAGCTCTAATGATCTAGCTAGACTTTATAACTCGTTAGAATAAGGTCATGAAGGGTGCACCAAAGACATAAGCGTATAAAGGGTTCACCAAAGACACAACTTATAGCTTAACGGAAGATTGACCTTGTTGCAACCTATTACACCACCGTTCGTTGGCCTAGCTCACTTTCTCATGTCAAAGTTACATTACATTGCCTTGTACTTAGCTAATAGAGATAACATGTGTAGAAGTATGATATAAACATGGATAGCTCTAATGATCTAGCTAGACTTTATAACTCGTTAGAATAAGGTCATGAAGGGTGCACCAAAGACATAAGCGTATAAAGGGTTCACCAAAGACACAACTTATAGCTTAACGGAAGATTGACCTTGTTGCAACCTATTACACTACCGTTCGTTGGCCTAGCTCACTTTCTCATGTCAAAGTTACATTACATTGCCTTGTACTTAGCTAATAGAGATAACATGTGTAGAAGTATGATATAAACATGGATAGCTCTAATGATCTAGCTTGACCTCATAACTCGTTAGAATAAGCTCGTGAAGGGTTCACCAAAGACATAAGCGTATGAAGGATTCACAAAAGACATACCTTATAGCTTAACAGAAGATTGACCTTTTTGCAACCTATTACACCACCGTTACTTGGCCTAGCACACTTTCTCATGTCAAAGTTACATTACATTGCCTTGTACTTAGCTAATATATATAACATGTGTAGAAGTATGATATGAACATGGATAGCTCTAAGGATCTAGCTTGACTTCATAACTCATTAGAATAAGCTCATGAAGGGTTCACCAAAGACAAAAGAGTATAAGGAGTTCACCTAAGACACAACTTATAGCTTAACGGAAGATTGACCTTGTTGCAACCTATTACACTACCGTTCGTTGGCCTAGCTCACTTTCTCATGTCAAAGTTACATTACATTGCCTTGTACTTAGCTAATAGAGATAACATGTGTAGAAGTATGATATAAACATGGATAGCTCTAATGATCTAGCTAGACTTTATAACTCGTTAGAATAAGGTCATGAAGGGTGCACCAAAGACATAAGCGTATAAAGGGTTCACCAAAGACACAACTTATAGCTTAACGGAAGATTGACCTTGTTGCAACCTATTACACCACCGTTCGTTGGCCTAGCTCACTTTCTCATGTCAAAGTTACATTACATTGCCTTGTACTTAGCTAATAGAGATAACATGTGTAGAAGTATGATATAAACATGGATAGCTCTAATGATCTAGCTAGACTTTATAACTCGTTAGAATAAGGTCATGAAGGGTGCACCAAAGACATAAGCGTATAAAGGGTTCACCAAAGACACAACTTATAGCTTAACGGAAGATTGACCTTGTTGCAACCTATTACACTACCGTTCGTTGGCCTAGCTCACTTTCTCATGTCAAAGTTACATTACATTGCCTTGTAATTAGCTAATAGAGATAACATGTGTAGAAGTATGATATAAACATGGATAGCTCTAATGATCTAGCTTGACCTCATAACTCGTTAGAATAAGCTCGTGAAGGGTTCACCAAAGACATAAGCGTATGAAGGATTCACAAAAGACATACCTTATAGCTTAACAGAAGATTGACCTTTTTGCAACCTATTACACCACCGTTACTTGGCCTAGCACACTTTCTCATGTCAAAGTTACATTACATTGCCTTGTACTTAGCTAATATATATAACATGTGTAGAAGTATGATATGAACATGGATAGCTCTAAGGATCTAGCTTGACTTCATAACTCATTAGAATAAGCTCATGAAGGGTTCACCAAAGACAAAAGAGTATAAGGAGTTCACCAAAGACATAGCTTATAGCTTAACGGAAGATTTACCTTGTTGCAACCTATTACACCACCGTTCGTTGGCCTAGCTCACTTTCTCATGTCAAAGTTACATTACATTGCCTTGTACTTAGCTAATAGAGATAACATGTGTAGAAGTATGATATGAACATGGATAACTCTAATGATCTAGTTAGACTTCATAACTCGTTAGAATAAGGTCATGAAGGGTGCACCAAAGACATAACCGTGTAAAGGGTTCACCAAAGACACAACTTATAGCTTAACAGAAGATTGACCTTGTTGCAACCTATTACACCACCGTGCGTTGGCCTAGCTCACTTTCTCATGTCAAAGTTACATTACATTGCCTTGTACTTAGCTAATAGAGATAACATGTGTAGAAGTATGATATAAACATGGATAGCTCTAATGATCTAGCTTGACCTTGCACTTAGCTAATAGAGATAACATGTGTAGAAGTATGATATGAACATGGATAGCTCTAATGATCTAGCTAGACTTCTTAACTCGTTAGAATAAGGTCATGAAGGGTTCACCAAAGACATAAGCGTATGAAGGATTCACCAAAGACATAGCTTATAGCTTAACGGAAGATTGACCTTGTTGCAACCTATTACACCACCGTTACTTGGCCTAGCACACTTTCTCATACCAAAGTTACATTACATTGCCTTGTACTTAGCTAATATAGATAACATGTGTAGAAGTATGATATGAACATGGATAGCTCTAATGATCTAGCTAGACTTCATAACTCGTTAGAATAAGGTCATGATGGGTGCAGCAAAGACATAAGCGTATAAAGGGTTCACCAAAGACACAACTTATACCTTAACGGAAGATTGACCTTGTTGCAATCTATTACACCACCGTTCGTTGGCCTAGCTCACTTTCTCATGTCAATGTTACATTACATTCCCTTGTACTTAGCTAATAGAGATAACATGTGTAGAAGTATGATATAAACATGGATAGCTCTAATGATCTAGCTTGACCTCATAACTCGTTAGAATAAGCTCATGAAGGGTTCACCAAAGACATAAGCGTATGAAGGATTTACAAAAGACATAGCTTATAGCTTAACAGAAGATTGACCTTGTTGCAACCTATTACACCACCGTTACACGGTCTAGCACACTTTCTCTTGTCAAAGTTACATTACATTTCCTTGAACCTAGCTAATAGAGATAACATGTGTAGAAGTATGATATGAACATGGATAGCTCTAATCATCTAGGTAGACTTCATAACTCGTTAGAATAAGGTCATGAAGGGTTCACCAAAGACAAAAGAGTATAAAGAGTTCACCAAAGACATAGCTTATAGATTAACAGAAGATAGACCTTGTTGCAGCCTATTACACCACTGTTACTTGGCCTAGCTAACTTTATCATGTCAAAGTTACATTATATTGCCTTGTACTTAGCTAATAGAGATAACATGTGTAGAAGTATGATATGAACATGGATAGCTCTAATGATCTAGCTAGACTTCATAACTCGTTAGAATAAGCTCGTGAAGGGTTCAAAAAAGACATAAGCATGTGAAGGATTCACAAAAGACATAGCTTATTTAACAGAATATTGACCTTGTTGCAACCTATTACACCACCGTTAGTTGGTCTAGCACACTTTCTCATGTCAAAGTTGCATTACATTGACTTGTATTTAGCTAATAAAGATAACATGTGTAGAAGTATCATATGAACATGGATAGCTCTAAGGATCTAACTTGACTTCATAACTCGTTAGAATAAGCTCATGAAGGGTTCACCAAAGACAAAAGAGTATAAAGAGTTCACCAAAGACATAGCTTATAGATTAACAGAAGATAGACCTTGTAGCAGCCTATTACACCACTGTTATTTGCCCTAGCTAACTTTATCATGTCAAAGTTACATTACATTGCCTTGTACTTAGCTAACACAGATAGCATGTGTAGAAGTATGATATGAACATGGATAGCTCTAATGATCTAGCTAGACTTCATAACTCGTTAATATAAGGTCATGAAGGGTTCACCAAATAAATAGGCGTATGAAGGGTTCACCAAAGACACAGCTTATAGCTTAACGAAAAATTGACCTTGTTGCAACCAATTACACCACCGTTCGTTGGCCTAGCTCACTTTCTCATGTCAAAGTTACATTACATTGCCTTGTACTTAGCTAATAGAGATAACATGTGTAGAAGTATGATATGAACATGGATAGCTCTAATGATCTAGCTAGACTTCATAACTCGTTAGAATAAGGTCATGAAGGGTGCACCAAAGACATAAGCGTATAAAGGGTTCACCAAAGACACAACTTATAGCTTAACGGAAGATTGACCTTGTTGCAACCTATTACACCACCGTTCGTTGGCCTAGCTCATTTTCTCATGTCAAAGTTACATTACATTGCCTTGTACTTAGCTAATAGAGATAACATATGTAGAAGTATGATATAAACATGGATAGCTCTAATGATCTAGCTTGACCTCATAATTCGTTAGAATAAGCTCATGAAGGGTTCACTAAAGACATTAGCGTGTGAAGGATTTACAAAAGACATAGCTTATAGCTTAACTGAAGATTGACCTTGTTGCAACCTATTACACCACCGTTAGTTGGTCTAGCACACTTTCTCTTGTCAAAGTTACATTACATTTCCTTGAACCTAGCTAATAGAGATAACATGTGTAGAAGTATGATATGAACATGGATAGCTCTAAAGATCTAGCTTTATTTCATAACTCATTAGAATAAGCTTATGAAGGGTTAACCAAAGATGAAAGAGTATAAAGAGTTCATCAAAGACATAGCTTATAGATTAACAGAAGATAGACCTCGTTGCAACCTATTACACCACCGTTACTTGGCCTAGTACACTTTTGTAAGAATGGAAGAATTAATGGAAGAAAGCTCATAGAGAGAGAGAGAGAATGGGGGCGAGAATGAAGAAGAAGATGAATGTGTATTCACTCACTTAACATTACAAATGGTTGCTACATGGTTTATATAGGCATACAATTGCTTGCCCTAGATTCTACAAGACAAACACAAAGAGACAAGAATTGCCTAAAATGGATCAGCAAAATCTGCTGAGACAAAAGGAGATGGAGCCTCTTTCCTCTTTTGTTCAAACAGAGTCACATGTCTTCCCTAACCTTCTCTCAGCCTCCAACGGTTATATTGAACCATTTGGAGTCTTCTTTCCTTCTAGAAGACATTCATGGGCCTTTATAACCTGAGCCCAACTTCCTCCAAAGTGTTAACACACATCTGATCCATTTGGCTTCCTTATTCAGTTTCTGGCCCAAAGTAACTTCAAGCTTGATAATAGCTTGATCAATACTCCCCCTTAAGCTTAGCTATATGGAGTAAAGCTAAGCTTGGAATCCGCAAGACATCACCTCATTAAAAACCTTACCACCCAAAAACCACATGGGAGAAAAGAGTGTTAAGGGAAAAAGAGTGTGAAGCTCACGGATTAGAGGACATGAGATCAAGGGCGAGTTAAGTCTACAAGTCCCAACTTGCTGTTGATGTGTTCGCACACCTTGAGACTTGCAGCTTTGGTGAAGATGTCCGCCAACTGGTCTTCACTCTTTGTATAGCATGGAAGGGTTACTCCTTCCTCGATCTTCTCACGTACTTTGTGACAATCCATCTCAATATGCTTAGTCCTCTCATGAAATACTGAGTTGGATGCAATGTGAATGGCAGCTTGGTTGTCACAATGCACAGTAATTGGTCTTGGAGACTCTATGCCGAGGTCTTTTAGAAGAGCCTTCAGCCATGTTAACTCATTAGTTAGCTTCCTCATGGCCCTATACTCCGCTTCCGCACTCGAACAAGATACAACCTTCTGCTTCTTTGTTTTCCACGTGACTAAGTTTCCTCCAATGAATGTGCAATAGCCTGTTGTGGATTTCCGGTCATTCCTATCCCCAGCCCAGTCTGCGTCACAGTAACCCACGATCTCGGTGTTCTCATTCTTTCCCATCCAAATGCCACGACCTGGGCTTCCTTTGAGATATCGAAGAATCCGTTCTACCATACTCCAATGGTACACCGTAGGGGTCTGCATATGCTGACTGACCTGGTTCACAGCAAAACACAAGTCAGGGCGTGTGATGGTTAAGTATATAAGCTTACCAACCAGACGACGGTATTGAGCTGGATCTTCATAAGGTGTATCATCTTTTTCCCCCTTTCGAGCGACCTTGTAGCCATCTTCGAGGGGAGTCTTGGCCGGCTTTGCTCCAAGCTTTCCTGTCTCATTCAAAAGATCAAGCGCGTACTTCCTTTGGGATAGAAAGAGACCATGCGAGGAGCGGCACACTTCTATTCCAAGGAAGTACTTAAGTTCTCCAAGGTCTTTGATATCAAACACACTCTTAAGGAAAGCTTTAGTTTCAGCAATACCTCATTTGTCACTACCAGAAATGATCAAATCATCAACATAAATGAGCACAACGATAATACCTCTGGAACTTTGCAATGTGAAGAGTGTGTGATCAGCCTCGGATTTCCTAAATCCTCTGGTTTTGAGAGTTGAGCTAAGCTTATGGTACCAAGCTCTAGGTGACTGCTTGAGTCCATAAATCGCCTTGCGCAATTTGAGTACCTTTCCCGGTGCAATGGAGGCTTCCAAACCAGGAGGAGGATACATATAGACGTCTTCATCTAATTCCCCTTGGAGGAAAGCGTTTTTCACATCCATCTGCCATAGCTCCCAAGATAGGTTAGTAGCTAAGGATAAAATGACTCTTACCGTATGGAGCTTAGCAACTGGAGCAAATGTGTCTGTATAGTCCTCTCCATAAGTTTGTGTAAACCCTCTAGCAACCAGCCTGGCTTTGTATCGCTCTATATCTCCATTGCTGTGGTACTTAATGGTGAAGACCCACTTGGAACTGACCGCTTTTTTTCCATTAGGTAGTTCAGCTTCTTCCCATGTATGGTTCTTTTCCATTGCACTAACTTCTGCACCAATAGCCTCACACCATTCTTTGATGTCCTTAGCTTCTTCATAGGTGTTCGGAATGGAGTGCACCTCAATCTTTCCAAGGAAAGCTTGATGATCTGATGGCAAAAGGGCGATCGAACACACAGCTTGAATAGGATGAGCAACAGCTTGATTGTTGTAGTAGACTCTTGTGTTGATCCAATTGGAAGGATCCTTGCGTAGCCTAGTACTTCTTCTTAGGGGTGGAGCGGCAGCAATCTCCCCCTCATTATCAGCCCGGTTTAGAGTTTCCTCGGTGGGTTGATCATCCGAGACCTCATTAGGCATGGCCGGCTCACCTTCCTCCTCACCAAATGGTTCAATGTTGCCTTGTGGTTCCCCATGTGACTCAGGTGTTGGTGTTACTTTGGAGGAATCCGGAGGAGTTGGGTGAGTACGTGATGCCTCTTTCTCCTAACCAAGTCCAAGGTTCTCTAAGAGTTGCTTTAAACTTGCCGATCTATCCGAGGTTGAGTGAGCCAAGTCTTTCAAGTCTTCCCACTCTATCTTATCATAATAGCCCTTCTCTTCAATGAACCTTACATCTCGAGAAACATATGTTTTCCCATTGTTGGGATCAATGCACTTGTATCCTTTTTGCGATGTAGAATACCCAATAAACATACACCTATTGCTCTTTGGATCCAACTTGTTCCTCAACTCACCTGGAACCAGCACAAAACACACACAAGTGATGGCTTAATGCCGTTTAGTACCTTAAATGGAGAAAGGTCCTTGAGAACTTTTGTTGGGGTTCGGTTGATCAAGTAACAAGCTGTCATAACCGCATCTCCCCAAAATCTCCTTGGAACATTTGCATGGAACATCATTGATCGTGCAACTTCCATAAGATGTCTGTTCTTCCTCTCAGCCACTCCATTTTGTTGTGGAGTATAAGGGCAGCTTGTTTGGTGAATTATGCCGTGTTTTGCTAAGTGCTCTTTGAACTTGGTGCTTGTATATTCTCCACCATTGTCTGATCTTAGTACCTTAATTTTAGCATTGAATTGATTAGTCACATAATTTTGGAAGTTTAAGAATGCATCAAACACACGATCCTTAGAGGGAAGTAATGTAATCCAAGTGTACTTTGATTTTTCATCTATGAATGTCACAAAATACTTGAGATTATCCCTAGAAACGCATGGAGAAGTCCAAACATCTGAGTGAACTAAATCGAAGCAATTATCATAGATTGTAGATGAATATGGAAACACACTCTTACAATGTTTACCCAAGATACAAGCTTCACAAACAGAATGATCAAACTTAATATTAGGCAACATGAGTTCAATAGCATGAGCATGAGGATGACCTAATCTAGCATGCCAAACAGAATTTAAAGCAACTACAACATTAGAAGTAAAAGAGGGTGAATCTAAAGAACTTGGTTCAGCATCTCCTAACACATAGAGCCCATCCTTGGTTCCACCTTCTCCAAGGATCTTTCCACTCTTAATATCCTGAAAATGAACATTGTCAGATCCAAATATAGCCAAACAATCAAGATCAGTGGTTGCTTTCTTCACCGAGAGCAAATTAGAAGTAAACTTAGGCATGTAGAATGCTTTAGATGTTTTCTCAAATAGCTTCAAGTCTCCTACACCTTGTATTGGTACTCTTGTACCATTGGCTATCACAACATTACCTACTGCCGGTTCTACATTCTCTATTAACCTAGGATTTCTAATCATGTGGTGAGAAGCACCTGAGTCAATAATAAGAGATTCAACCGGTTTTTGAGAGTAATAAGTGATACCGAAATCTTTTAGGGAGGCAATGGACTTGAGAAGCTTTTCAACATCTGACTTTCTCATGACATCATCCACAGGTACAGCCGTCATAGCCACGCCTTCACTTTGTTTAGACGTCCCTGCCTGGTCTCCTTCTGCCACAGACTGAGAGATGTTTGCTTTTGGGTCCTTAAACTTGTTTGGTTTAAGGTGTGGATGAAGAATCCAGCACTTGTCCTTGCTATGCCCCTTCTTCTTGCAGTGCTCACAGACCAACCGCCTTCTTTCCTCATATGTGAGAGATGCCCTATGAGCTGAGACGTGCTCCACCTGATTTGTTGAGACTAGCTCACCTTTATTAACCAAGCCGTGTGAGCCTTGTTCTTTGAGGATTTGGGAGCACACCTCATCAACACTAGGGATTCTGTCTTGCCTTAGAATATGTTTAGTGAGGTCGTTGAAGTTTGAGTTGAGTCCACCAAGCAGCTTGAACACCTTATCTTGTTCTTGTCTTTCCTTGATCACCAACGGATCATTAGTTCCTGGCCTTAGCATATCTAGTTCAGCCCACAAAGAACTGAGCTTTCCAAAGTAGGCAGAGAACTCCATTTCTTCTTGGTTCAAGGATGTGATAGCCTTCTTGACTTCATACACTCGAGTAAGATTAGAGACATTCCCAAAAACCTTTTTGAGAGTTTCCCATAGATCTTTGGCTGTGTCACAGAATGAGTAAGACTCAATGAGGTGAGCATCAAGGGAGCTTGTGAGAATGGCTAAAACAGTCTGGTCCTCTTGAAACCACTTGCTGTCTTCCGCCAACACCATTCCTCTCTCAGCTTCATCATCTTCTTCAGGTCGAGATGAGACTAGGTGCCTCCACATTCCCTTGCTACAGAGAATCATCCTTGCTGCTCTGGCCCACAGCAAGTAATTTGGACCTTTCAACATCACAGGAATCAGCATATTCTTTGAGTTCTCCATGGTGTGAGTTTAAATCCGAGAGAATGAAGTTCAAAACAGAGAATAAGAGATGAGTTTTAGAACAGAGAATGGACTTGGAACAGAGAATAAGGAATTAGAGTTGGAGAATATAGGTGAAGAATGCTTAGAAATGACAGAGAATAGGAGAGATTAGGATCTTAGAATGCTCTGATACCATGTAAGAATGGAAGAATTAATGGAAGAAAGCTCATAGAGAGAGAGAGAGAATGGGGGCGAGAATGAAGAAGAAGAAGAGTGTGTATTCACTCACTTAACATTACAAATGGTTGCTACATGGTTTATATAGGCATACAATTGGTTGCCCTAGATTCTACAAGACAAACACAAAGAGACAAGAATTGCCTAAAATGGATCAGCAAAATCTGCTGAGACAAAAGGAGATGGAGCCTCTTTCCTCTTTTGTTCAAACAGAGTCACATGTCTTCCCTAACCTTCTCTCAGCCTCCAACGGTTATATTGAACCATTTGGAGTCTTCTTTCCTTCTAGAAGACATTCATGGGTCTTTATAACCTCAGCCCAACTTCCTCCAAAGTGTTAACACACATCTGATCCATTTGGCTTCCTTATTCAGTTTCTGGCCCAAAGTAACTTCAAGCTTGATAATAGCTTGATCAATAACTTTCTCATGTCAAATTTACATTACATTGCCTTGCACTTAGCTAATAGAGATAACATGTGTAGAAGTATGATATGAACATGGATAGCTCTAATGATCTAGCTAGACTTCATAACTCGTTAGAATAAGGTCATGAAGGGTTCACCAAAGAAATAAGCGTATGAAGGGTTCACCAAAGACACAGCTTATAGCTTAACGGAAGATTGACCTTGTTGCAACCTATTACACCACCGTTACTTGGCCTAGCACACTTTCTCATGTCAAAGTTACATTACATTGCCTTGTACTTGGCTAATAGAGATAACATGTGTAGAAGTATGATATGAACATGGATAGCTCTATTGATCTAGCTAGACTTCATAACTCGTTAGAATAAGGTCATGAAGGGTTCACCAAAGAAATAAGCGTATGAAGGGTTCACCAAAGACACAGCTTATAGCTTAACGGAAGATTGACCTTGTTGCAACCTATTACACCACCGTTAGTTGGTCTAGCACACTTTCTGTTGTCAAAGTTACATTACATTGCCTTGTACTTAGCTAATAGAGATAACATGTGTAGAAGTATGATATGAACATGGATAGCTCTAATGATCTAGCTAGACTTCATAACTCGCTAGAATAAGGTCATGAAGGGTTCACCAAAGACATAAGCGTATGAAGGATTCATAAAAGACATAGCTTATAGCTTAACAGAAGATTGACCTTGTTGCAACCTATTACACCACCGTTACTTGGCCTAGCACACTTTCTCATGCCAAAGTTACATTACATTGCCTTGTACTTAGCTAATAAAGATAACATGTGTAGAAGTATGATATGAACATGGATAGCTCTAATGATCTACCTTTATTTAATAACTCATTAGAATAAGCTTATGAAGGGTTCACCAAAGACGAAATAGTAAAAAGGGTTCACCAAAGACACAGCTTATAGCTTAACGGAAGATTGACCTTGTTGCAACCAATTACACCACCGATACTTGGCCTAGCACACTTTCTCATGCCAAAGTTGCATTACATTGCCTTGTACTTAGCTAATAGAGATAACATGTGTAGAAGTATGATATGAACATGGATAGCTCTAATGATCTAGCTAGACTTCATAACTCGTTAGAATAAGCTCATGAAGGGTTCACCAAAGACATAAGCGTATGAAAGGTTCACAAAAGATAGAGCTTATATATTAACAGAAGATTGACCTTGTTGTAACTTATTACACCACTGTTAGTTCGCTTAGCACACTTTCTCACGTCAAAGTTACATTACATTGCCTTGTACTTAGCTAATAGATATATTATGTGTAGAAATATGATATGAACATGGATAGCTCTAATAATCTAACTTGACTTCGTAACTCGTTAAAATAAGGTCATGAAGGGTTCACCAAAGAAATAAGCGTATGAAAGGTTCACCAAAGACACAGCTTATAGCTTAACGGAAGATTGACCTTGTTGCAACCTATTACACAACCGTTACTTGGCCTAGCACACTTTCTCATGCCAAAGTTACATTACATTGCCTTGTACTTGGCTAATAGAGATAACATGTGTAGAAGTATGATATGAACATGGATAGCTCTAATGATCTAGCTAGACTTCATAACTCGTTAGAATAAGGTCATGAAGGGTTCACCAAAGACATAAGCGTATGAAGGATTCACAAAAGACATAGCTTATAGCTTAACAGAAGATTGACCTTGTTGCAACCTATTACACCACCGTTACTTGGCCTAGCTCATTTTCTCATGTCAAATTTACATTACATTGCCTTGTACTTAGCTAATAGAGATAACATGTGTAGAAGTATGATATAAACATGGATAGCTCTAATGATCTAGCTTGACCTCATAATTCATTAGAATAAGCTCATGAAGGGTTCACTAAAGACATTAGCGTGTGAAGGATTTACAAAAGACATAGCTTATAGCTTAACTGAAGATTGACCTTGTTGCAACCTATTACACCACCGTTAGTTGGTCTAGCACACTTTCTCTTGTCAAAGTTACATTACATTTCCTTGGACCTAGCTAATAGAGATAACATGTGTAGAAGTATGATATGAACATGGATAGCTCTAATAATCTAACTTGACTTCGTAACTCGTTAAAATAAGGTCATGAAGGGTTCACCAAAGAAATAAGCGTATGAAAGGTTCACCAAAGACACAGCTTATAGCTTAACGGAAGATTGACCTTGTTGCAACCTATTACACAACCGTTACTTGGCCTAGCACACTTTCTCATGTCAAAGTTACATTACATTGCCTTGTACTTGGCTAATAGAGATAACATGTGTAGAAGTATGATATGAACATGGATAGCTCTAATGATCTAGCTAGACTTCATAACTCGTTAGAATAAGGTCATGAAGAGTTCATCAAAGAAATAAGCGTATGAAAGGTTCACCAAAGACACAGCTTATAGCTTAACGGAAGATTGACCTTGTTGCAACCTATTACACAACCGTTACTTGGCCTAGCACACTTTCTCATGTCAAAGTTACATTACATTGCCTTGTACTTGGCTAATAGAGATAACATGTGTAGAAGTATGATATGAACATGGATATCTCTAATGATCTAGCTAGACTTCATAACTCGTTAGAATAAGGTCGGTCATGAAGGGTTCACCAAAGACATAAGCGTATGAAGGATTCCCCAAAGACACAGCTTATAGCTTAACGGAAGATTGACCTTGTTGCAACCAATTACACCACCGTTAGTTGGTCTGGCACACTTTCTTTTGTCAAAGTTACATTACATTGCCTTGTACTTAGCTAATAGAGATAACATGTGTAGAAGTATGATATAAACATGGATAGCTCTAATGATCTAGCTTGACCTCATAATTCATTAGAATAAGCTCATGAAGGGTTCACTAAAGACATTAGCGTGTGAAGGATTTACAAAAGACATAGCTTATAGCTTAACTGAAGATTGACCTTGTTGCAACCTATTACACCACCGTTAGTTGGTCTAGCACACTTTCTCTTGTCAAAGTTACATTACATTTCCTTGGACCTAGCTAATAGAGATAACATGTGTAGAAGTATGATATGAACATGGATAGCTCTAATAATCTAACTTGACTTCGTAACTCGTTAAAATAAGGTCATGAAGGGTTCACCAAAGAAATAAGCGTATGAAAGGTTCACCAAAGACACAGCTTATAGCTTAACGGAAGATTGACCTTGTTGCAACCTATTACACAACCGTTACTTGGCCTAGCACACTTTCTCATGTCAAAGTTACATTACATTGCCTTGTACTTGGCTAATAGAGATAACATGTGTAGAAGTATGATATGAACATGGATAGCTCTAATGATCTAGCTAGACTTCATAACTCGTTAGAATAAGGTCATGAAGAGTTCATCAAAGAAATAAGCGTATGAAAGGTTCACCAAAGACACAGCTTATAGCTTAACGGAAGATTGACCTTGTTGCAACCTATTACACAACCGTTACTTGGCCTAGCACACTTTCTCATGTCAAAGTTACATTACATTGCCTTGTACTTGGCTAATAGAGATAACATGTGTAGAAGTATGATATGAACATGGATAGCTCTAATGATCTAGCTAGACTTCATAACTCGTTAGAATAAGGTCGGTCATGAAGGGTTCACCAAAGACATAAGCGTATGAAGGATTCCCCAAAGACACAGCTTATAGCTTAACGGAAGATTGACCTTGTTGCAACCAATTACACCACCGTTAGTTGGTCTGGCACACTTTCTTTTGTCAAAGTTACATTACATTGCCTTGTACTTAGCTAATAGAGATAACATGTGTAGAAGTATGATATGAACATGGATAGCTCTAATGATCTAGCTAGACTTCATAACTCGTTAGAATAAGGTCATGAAGGGTTCACCAAAGACATAAGCGTATGAAGGATTCACAAAAGACATAGCTTATAGCTTAACAAAAGATTGACCTTGTTGCAACCTATTACACCACCGTTACTTGGCCTAGCTCATTTTCTCATGTCAAAGTTACATTACATTGCCTTGTACTTAGCTAATAGAGATAACATGTGTAGAAGTATGATATAAACATGGATAGCTCTAATGATCTAGCTTGACCTCATAATTCATTAGAATAAGCTCATGAAGGGTTCACTAAAGACATTAGCGTGTGAAGGATTTACAAAAGACATAGCTTATAGCTTAACTGAAGATTGACCTTGTTGCAACCTATTACACCACCGTTAGTTGGTCTAGCACACTTTCTCTTGTCAAAGTTACATTACATTTCCTTGGACCTAGCTAATAGAGATAACATGTGTAGAAGTATGATATGAACATGGATAGCTCTAAAGATCTAGCTTTATTTCATAACTCATTAGAATAAGCTTATGAAGGGTTCACCAAAGACGAAAGAGTATAAAGAGTTCATCAAAGACATAGCTTATAGATTAACAGAAGATAGACCTTGTTGCAACCTATTACACCACCGTTACTTGGCCTAGCACACTTTCTCATGTCAAATTTACATTACATTGCCTTGTACTTAGCTAATAGAGATAACATGTGTAGAAGTATGATATGAACATTGATAGCTCTAATGATCTACCTAGACTTCATAACATGTTAGAATAAGGTCATGAAGGGTTCACCAAAGACATAAGCGTATGAAGGATTCACAAAAGATCTACCTCATAGCTTAACGGAAGATTGACCTTGTTGCAACCTATTACACAACCGTTACTTGGCCTTGCACATTTTCTCATGCCAAAGTTACATTACATTGCCTTGTACTTAGCTAATAGAGATAACATGTGTAGAAATATGATATGAACATGGATAGCTCTAATGATCTAGCTAGACTTCATAACTCGTTAGAATAAGGTCATGAAGGGTTCACCAAAGACATAAGCGTATGAAAGGTTCACAAAAGATAGAGCTTATATATTAACAGAAGATTGACCTTGTTGTAACTTATTACACCACTGTTAGTTCGCTTAGCACACTTTCTCACGTCAAAGTTACATTACATTGCCTTGTACTTAGCTAATAGAGATATTATGTGTAGAAGTATGATATGAACATGGATAACTCTAATAATCTAACTTGACTTCGTAACTCGTTAGAATAAGGTTATGAAGGGTTCACCAAAGAAATAAGCGTATGAAAGGTTCACCAAAGACACAGCTTATAGTTTAACGGAAGATTGACCTTGTTGCAACCTATTACACAACCGTTACTTGGCTTAGCACACTTTCTCATGTCAAAGTTACATTACATTGCCTTGTACTTGGCTAATAGAGATAACATGTGTAGAAGTATGATATGAACATGGATAGCTCTAATGATCTAGCTAGACTTCATAACTCGTTAGAATAAGGTCATGAAGGGTTCACCAAAGACATAAGCGTATGAAGGATTCACAAAAGACATAGTTTATAGCTTAACATAAGATTGACCTTGTTGCAACCTATTACACCACCTGATGAGGACATCGGACCTAGCCAACCAACAGCAACCATTCCCGAAGTGCCTAGTGGACCAATGACTCGACAAAGGGCTAGGGCACTCAGCTACAAGTTTAGCAATCTCGTGGAACACATTATGAGCTTGGAGAGTGACGAGTTGGAGCTAGAGCATGGAGACCTTGGAGCTTGCAGCCGAGATCTTTTCTTTTCAGCTAAGGTGCCTTGGGCACTTCTCACAACATCTACAGCATCTTCTAGTGTGTTCACTATCCACAAAAGACTTGCTTGGGAATTGTACTCTTTTCCCTTATCTCGGTTTTGTCCCATTGGGTTTTCCGGGAAAGGTTTTAGCGAGGCAACACCCCAAGTGAGCAGTCTGGACCCGTCTCACTAGTTAGACAACAAATAAGGTCCTAGAACATTTAGTAGTTGCTTTTCTATTTTCGATTTTTAAGTCTTAGACATCTTGCTGTTTTTGTTTTAGTTTTAGACTTCATGTTGTTTTCTCGTTTCTAAAACATCATGTAGTTTTCTTTTAGGGTTTTGGGAATCTATAAATACCCAAAATCCGATCATGAACAATACAACTTATCTTTTTTTCAAACCAAAAACGTGCCCTAGTTTACCAAATTCACAACTTCCCTAGTTAGAATTGCAACTTCGATTCTACAAGCTTTGAGAACTTGTACTCGGCTTCTAGGATCCTTCTGGTGTATCACGAGCCTATTCATAGCTCGTGTGTTCCAACTCAATCCGCTGTGCTTCAACCAAATTGAGTTTCTCCTTGGAAGAACACGAACACTCATCTTTGTGTGGGTTCCATCGGTTTTGAATCCTAGATTGTATCACTACCGTTCTTTGGCCTAGCTCATTTTCTCATGTCAAAGTTACATGACATTGCCTTGTACTTAGCTAATAGAGATAACATGTGTAGAAGTATGATATAAACATGGATACCTCTAATGATCTAGCTTGACCTCATAATTCGTTAGAATAAGCTCATGAAGGGTTCACTAAAGACATTAGCGTGTGAAGGATTTACAAAAGACATAGCTTATAGCTTAACTGAAGATTGACCTTGTTGCAACCTATTACACCACCGTTAGTTGGTCTAGCACACTTTCTCTTGTCAAAGTTACATTACATTTCCTTGAACCTAGCTAATAGAGATAACATGTGTAGAAGTATGATATGAACATGGATAGCTCTAAAGATCTAGCTTTATTTCATAACTCATTAGAATAAGCTTATGAAGGGTTCACCAAAGACGAAAGAGTATAAAGAGTTCATCAAAGACATAACTTATAGATTAACAGAAGATAGACCTCGTTGCAACCTATTACACCACCGTTACTTGGCCTAGCACACTTTCTCATGTCAAATTTACATTACATTGCCTTGCACTTAGCTAATAGAGATAACATGTGTAGAAGTATGATATGAACATGGATAGCTCTAATGATCTAGCTAGACTTCATAACTCGTTAGAATAAGGTCATGAAGGGTTCACCAAAGAAATAAGCGTATGAAGGGTTCACCAAAGACACAGCTTATAGCTTAACGGAAGATTGACCTTGTTGCAACCTATTACACCACCGTTACTTGGCCTAGCTAACTTTCTCATGTCAAAGTTACATTACATTGCCTTGTACTTGGCTAATAGAGATAACATGTGTAGAAGTATGATATGAACATGGATAGCACTAATGATCTAGCTAGACTTCATAACTCGTTAGAATAAGGTCATGAAGGGTTCACCAAAGAAATAAGCGTATGAAGTGTTCACCAAAGACACAGCTTATAGCTTAACGGAAGATTGACCTTGTTGCAACCTATTACACCACCGTTAGTTGGTCTAGCACACTTTCTTTTGTCAAAGTTACATTACATTGCCTTGTACTTAGCTAATAGAGATAACATGTGTAGAAGTATAATATGAACATGGATAGCTCTAATGATCTAGCTAGACTTCATAACTCGTTAGAATAAGGTCATGAAGGGTTCACCAAAGACATAAGCGTATGAAGGATTCACAAAAGACATAGCTTATAGCTTAACAGAAGATTGACCTCGTTGCAACCTATTACACCACCGTTACTTGGCCTAGCACACTTTCTCATGTCAAATTTACATTACATTGCCTTGCACTTAGCTAATAGAGATAACATGTGTAGAAGTATGATATGAACATGGATAGCTCTAATGATCTAGCTAGACTTCATAACTCGTTAGAATAAGGTCATGAAGGGTTCACCAAAGAAATAAGCGTATGAAGGGTTCACCAAAGACACAGCTTATAGCTTAACGGAAGATTGACCTTGTTGCAACCTATTACACCACCGTTACTTGGCCTAGCTAACTTTCTCATGTGAAAGTTACATTACATTGCCTTGTACTTAGCTAATAGAGATAACATGTGTAGAAGTATGATATGAACATGGATAGCACTAATGATCTAGCTAGACTTCATAACTCGTTAGAATAAGGTCATGAAGGGTTCACCAAAGAAATAAGCGTATGAAGGGTTCACCAAAGACACAGCTTATTGCTTAACGGAAGATTGACCTTGTTGCAACCTATTACACCACCGTTAGTATGTCTAGCACACTTTCTTTTGTCAAAGTTACATTACATTGCCTTGTACTTAGCTAATAGAGATAACATGTGTAGAAGTATGATATGAACATGGATAGCTCTAATGATCTAGCTAGACTTCATAACTCGTTAGAATAAGCTCATGAAGGGTTCACCAAAGACATAAGCGTATGAAGGATTCACAAAAGACATAGCTTATAGCTTAACAGAAGATTGACCTTGTTGCAACCTATTACACCACCGTTACTTGGCCTAGCACACTTTCTCATGCCAAAGTTACATTACATTGCCTTGTACTTAGCTAATAGAGATAACATGTGTAGAAGTATGATATGAACATGGATAGCTCTAATGATCTAGCTTTATTTCATAACTCATTAGAATAAGCTTATGAAGGGTTCACCAAAGACGAAAGAGTATAAAGAGTTCATCAAAGACATAGCTTATAGATTAACGGATGATAGACCTCGTTGCAACCTATTTCACCACCGTTACTTGACCTAGCTCACTTTCTCATGTCAAATTTACATTACATTGCCTTGCATTTAGCTAATAGAGATAACATGTGTAGAAGTATGATATGAACATGGATAGCTCTAATAATCTAGCTAGACTTCATAACTCGTTAGAATAAGGTCATGAAGGGTTCACCAAAGAAATAAGCGTATGAAGGGTTCACCAAAGACACAGCTTATAGCTTAACGGAAGATTGACCTTGTTGCAACCTATTACACCACCGTTACTTGGCCTAGCTAACTTTCTCATGTCAAAGTTACATTACATTGCCTTGTACTTGGCTAATAGAGATAACATGTGTAGAAGTATGATATGAACATGGATAGCACTAATGATCTAGCTAGACTTCATAACTCGTTAGAATAAGGTCATGAAGGTTTCACCAAAGAAATAAGCGTATGAAGGGTTCACCAAAGACACAGCTTATAGCTTAACGGAAGATTGACCTTGTTGCAACCTATTACACCACCGTTAGTTGGTCTAGCACACTTTCTTTTGTCAAAGTTACATTACATTGCCTTGTACTTAGCTAATAGAGATAACATGTGTAGAAGTATGATATGAACATGGATAACTCTAATGATCTAGCTAGACTTCATAACTTGTTAGAATAAGGTCATGAAGGGTTCACCAAAGACATAAGCGTATGAAGGATTCACAAAAGACATAGCTTATAGCTTAACAGAAGATTGACCTCGTTGCAACCTATTACACCACCGTTACTTGGCCTAGCACACTTTCTCATGTCAAATTTACATTACATTGCCTTGCACTTAGCTAATAGAGATAACATGTGTAGAAGTATGATATGAACATGGATAGCTCTAATGATCTAGCTAGACTTCATAACTCGTTAGAATAAGGTCATGAAGGGTTCACCAAAGAAATAAGCGTATGAAGGGTTCACCAAAGACACAGCTTATAGCTTAACGGAAGATTGACCTTGTTGCAACCTATTACACCACCGTTACTTGGCCTAGCTAACTTTCTCATGTAAAAGTTACATTACATTGCCTTGTACTTAGCTAATAGAGATAACATGTGTAGAAGTATGATATGAACATGGATAGCACTAATGATCTAGCTAGACTTCATAACTCGTTAGAATAAGGTCATGAAGGGTTCACCAAAGAAATAAGCGTATGAAGGGTTCACCAAAGACACAGCTTATTGCTTAACGGAATATTGACCTTGTTGCAACCTATTACACCACCGTTAGTTGGTCTAGCACACTTTCTTTTGTCAAAGTTACATTACATTGCCTTGTACTTAGCTAATAGAGATAACATGTGTAGAAGTATGATATGAACATGGATAGTTCTAATGATCTAGCTAGACTTCATAACTCGTTAGAATAAGGTCATGAAGGGTTCACTAAAGAAATAAGCGTATGAAAGGTTCACCAAAGACACAGCTTATAGCTTAACGGAAGATTGACCTTGTTGCAACCTATTACACAACCGTTACTTGGCCTAGCACACTTTCTCATGTCAAAGTTACATTACATTGCCTTTTACTTAGCTAATAGAGATAACATGTGTAGAAGTATGATATGAACATGGATAGCTCTAATGATCTAGCTAGACTTCATAACTCGTTAGAATAAGGTCATGAAGGGTTCACCAAAGAAATAAGCGTATGAAGGGTTCACCAAAGACACAGCTTATAGCTTAACGGAAGATTGACCTTGTTGCAACCCATTACACCACCGTTACTTGACCTAGCTCACTTTCTCACGTCAAAGTTACATTACATTGCCTTGTACTTAGCTAATAGAGATATTATGTGTAGAAGTATGAAATGAACATGGATAGCTCTAATAATCTAACTTGACTTCATAACTCGTTAGAATAAGGTCATGAAGGGTTCACTAAAGAAATAAGCGTATGAAAGGTTCACCAAAGACACAGCTTATAGCTTAACGGAAGATTGACCTTGTTGCAACCTATTACACAACCGTTACTTGGCCTAGCACACTTTCTCATGTCAAAGTTACATTACATTGCCTTTTACTTAGCTAATAGAGATAACATGTGTAGAAGTATGATATGAACATGGATAGCTCTAATGATCTAGCTAGACTTCATAACTCGTTAGAATAAGGTCATGAAGGGTTCACCAAAGACATAAGCGTATGAAGGATTCACAAAAGACATAGCTTATAGCTTAACAGAAGATTGACCTTGTTGCAACCTATTACACCACCGTTACTTGGCCTAGCACACTTTCTCATGCCAAAGTTACATTACATTGCCTTGTACTTAGCTAATAGAGATAACATGTGTAGAAGTATGATATGAACATGGATAGCTCTAATGATCTAGCTTTATTTCATAACTCATTAGAATAAGCTTAGGAAGGGTTCACCAAATACGAAAGAGTAAAAAGAGTTCATCAAAGACATAGCTTATAGATTAACAGAAGATAGACCTTGTTGCAACCTATTTCACAACCGTTACTTGGCCTAGCACACTTTCTCATGTCAAATTTAAATTACATTGCCTTGCACTTAGCTAATAGAGATAACATGTGTAGAAGTATGATATGAACATGGGTAGCTCTAATGATCTAGCTTGACTTTATAACTCGTTAGAATAAGGTCATGAAGGGTTCACCAAAGACATAAGCGTATGAGGGATTCACAAAAGACATAGCTTATAGCTTAACAAAAGATTGACCTATTTGCAACCTATTACACCACCGTTAGTTGGTCTAGCACACTTTCTCTTGTCAAAGTTACATTACATTGCCTTAAACCTAGCTAATAGAGATAAAATGTGTAGAAGTATGATATGAACATGGATAGCTCTAAGGATCTTGCTTGACTTCATAACTCATTAGAATAAGCTCATGAAGGGTTCACCAAAGACAAAAGAGTATAAAGAGTTCACGAAAGACATAGCTTATAGATTAACAGAAGATAGACCTTGTTGCAACCTATTACACCACCGTTCGTTGGTCTAGCACATTTTCTCTTGTCCAAGTTACATTAGATTGCCTTGTACTTAGCTAATAGAGATAACATGTGTAGAAGTATTATATGAACAAGGATAGCTCTAAGGATCTAGCTTGACTTCATAACTCATTAGAACAAGCTCGTGAAGGGTTCACCAAAGATAAAAGAGTATAAAGACTTTACTAAACACATAGCTTATATATTAACAGAAGATAGACCTTGTTCCAACTTATTACACCACCGTTAGTTGGTCTATCACACTTTTTCTTGTCAAAGTTACATTACATTTCCTTGAACCTGGCTAATAGAGATAACATGTGTAGAAGTATAATATGAACATGGATAGCTCTAAAGATCTAACTTCACTTCATAACTCGTTAGAATAAGCTCGTGAAGGGTTCACCAAAGACAAAAGAGTATAAAGAGTTCACCAAAGACATAGCTTATAGATTAACAGAAGATAGACCTTCTTGCAACCTATTACACCACCGTTACTTGGCCTAGCACACTTTCTCATGTCAGAGTTACATTACATTGCCTTGTACTTGGCTAATAGAGATAACATGTGTAGAAGTATGATATGAAAATGGATAGCTCTAATGATCTAGCTAGACTTCATAACTCGTTAGAATAAGGTCATGAAGGGTTCACCAAAGAAATAAGCGTATGAAGGGTTCACCAAAGACACAGCTTATAGCTTAACGGAAGATTGACCTTGTTGCAACCTATTACACCACCGTTACTTTGCTTAGCTCACTTTCTCACGTCAAAGTTACATTACATTGCTTTGTACTTAGCTAATAGAGATAACATGTGTAGAAGTATGATATGAACATGGATAGCTCTAATGATCTAGCTAGACATCATAACTCGTTAGAATAAGGTCATGAAGGGTTCGCCAAAGAAATAAGCGTATGAAGGGTTTACCAAAGACATAACTTATAGCTTAACAGAAGACTGACCTTGTTGCAACCTATTACACCACCGTTAGTTGGTCTAGCACACTTTCTATTGTCAAAGTTATGAACTTGTAGAGATAGAGATAATATCTAACTATTGTCAAAGTTATGAACTTGCACACAGCCTAAAATCTAACTAGTAGAGATAATATGTGTAGAAGTATGATATGAACTTGGATAGCTCTAAGGATCTAGCTTGACTTCATAACTCAATAGAATAAGCTCATGAAGGGTTCACCAAAGACAGAAGAGTATAAAGAGTTCACCAAAGACATAGCTTATAGATTAACAGAAGATAGACCTTGTTGCAATCTATTACACCACCGTTACTTGGCCTAGCACACTTTCTCATGTCAAAGTTACATTACATTACCTTGTACTTAGCTAATAGAGATAACATGTGTACAAGTACGATATGAACATGGATAGCCTTAATGATCTAACTAAATTTCATAACTCGTTAGAATAAGGACATGAAGGGTTCACCAATGACATAAGCGTATGAAAGGTTTACAAAAGATAGAGCTTATAGATTAACAGAAGATAGACCTTGTTGCAACCTATTACACCACCGTTACTTGGCCTAGCACACTTTCTCATGTCAAAATTGCATTACATTGCCTTGTACTTAGCTAATAGAGATAACATGTGTAGGAGTATGATATGAACATGGATAGCTCTAACGATCTAGCTTGACTTCGTAACTCATTAGAATAAGCTCATGAAGGGTTCACCAAAGATAAAAGAGTATAAAGAGTTCACCAAAGACATAGCTTATAGATTAACAGAAAACAGACCTTGTTGCAGCCTATTACATCAGCGTTACTTGGCTTAGCACACTTTCTCATGTCAAAGTTGCATTACATTGCCTTGTACTTAGCTAATAGAGATAATATGTGTAAAAGTATGATATGAACATAGATAGCTCTAAGGATCTAGCTTGACTTCATAAATCATTAGAATAAGCTCATGAAGGGTTCACCAAAGACAAAAGAGTATAAAGAGTTCACCAAAGACATAGCTTATAGATTAAAAGAAGATATACCTTGTTGCAACCTATTACACCACCGTTACTTGGCCTAGCACACTTTCTCATGTCAAAGTTACATTACATTGCCTTGTACTTAACTAATAGAGATAACATGTGTAGAAGTATGATATGAACATGGATAGCTCTAATGATCTAGCTAGACTTCATAACTCGTTAGAATAAGGTCATGAAGGGTTCACCAAAGACATAAGCGTATGAAGGGTTCACCAAAGACACAGCTTATAGCTTAACGGAAGATTGACCTTGTTGCAACCTATTACACCACCGTTACTTGGCCTAGCACACTTTCTCATGCCAAAGTTACATTACATTGCCTTGTACTTAGCTAATAGAGATAACATGTGTAGAAGTATGATATGAACATGGATAGCTCTAATGATCTAGCTAGACTTCATAACTCGTTAGAATAAGGTCATGAAGGGTTCACCAAAGAAATAAGCGTATGAAGGGTTCAACAAAGACACAACTTATAGCTTAACGGAAGATTGACCTTGTTGCAACCTATTACACCACCGTTACTTGGCCTAGCACACTTTCTCATGCCAAAGTTACATTACATTGCCTTGTACTTAGCTAATAGATATAACATGTGTAGAAGTATGATATGAACATGGATAGCTCTAATGATCTAGCTAGACTTCATAACTCGTTAGAATAAGGTCATGAAGGGTTCACCAAAGACATAAGCGTATGAAGGATTCACAAAAGACATAGCTTATAGCTTAACAGAAGATTGACCTTGTTGCTACCTATTACACCACCGTTACTTGGCCTAGCACACTTTCTCATGCCAAAGTTACATTACATTGCCTTGTACTTAGCTAATAGAGATAACATGTGTAGAAGTATGATATGAACATGGATAGCTCTAATGATCTAGCTTTATTTCATAACTCATTAGAATAAGCTTATGAAGGGTTCACCAAAGACGAAAGAGTAAAAAGAGTTCATCAAAGACATAGCTTATAGCTTAACAGAAGATTGACCTTGTTGCTACCTATTACACCACCGTTACTTGGCCTAGCACACTTTCTCATGTCAAATTTACATTACATTGCCTTGCACTTAGCTAATAGAGATAACATGTGTAGAAGTATGATATGAACATGGATAGCTCTAATGATCTAGCTTGACTTTATAACTCGTTAGAATAAGCTCATGAAGGGTTCACCAAAGACATAAGCGTATGTAAGGTTCACAAAAGACACAGCTTATAGCTTAACGGAAGATTGACCTAGTTGCAACCTATTACACCACCGTTACTTGGCCTAGCACACTTTTTCATGTCAAAATTGCATTACATTGCCTTGTACTTAGCTAATAGAGATAACATGTGTAGGAGTATGATATGAACATGGATAGCTCTAAGGATCTAGCTTGAACTCATAACTCATTAGAATAAGCTCATGAAGGGTTCACCAAAGACATAAGCGTATGAAGGGTTCACCAAAGACACAACTTATAGCTTAACGGAAGATTGACCTTGTTGCAACCTATTACACCACCGTTACTTGGCCTAGCACACTTTCTCATGTCAAAATTGCATTACATTGCCTTGTACTTAGCTAATAGAGATAACATGTGTAGGAGTATGATATGAACATGGATAGCTCTAAGGATCTAGCTTGACTTCATAACTCATTAGAATAAGCTCATGAAGGGTTCACCAAAGACAAAAGAGTATAAAGAGTTCACCAAAGACATAGTTTATAGATTAACAGAAGATTTACCTTGTTGCAGCCTATTACACCACCGTTACTTGGCCTAGCACACTTTCTCATGTCAAAGTTACATTACATTGCCTTGTACTTATCTAATAGAGATAACATGTGTAGATGTATGATATGAACATGGATAGCTCTAATGATCTAGCTAGACTTCATAACTCGTTAGAATAAGGTCATGAAGGGTTCACCAAAGAAATAAGCGTATGAAGGGTTCATCAAAGACATAGCTTATAGATTAACAGAAGATAGACCTTGTTGCAACCTATTTCACCACCGTTACTTGGCCTAGCACACTTTCTCATGTCAAATTTACATTACATTGCCTTGCACTTAGCTAATAGAGATAACATGTGTAGAAGTATGATATGAACATGGATAGCTCTAATGATCTAGCTTGACTTTATAACTCGATAGAATAAGCTCATGAAGGGTTCACCAAAGACATAAGCGTATGTAAGGTTCACAAAAGACACAGCTTATAGCTTAACGGAAGATTGACCTAGTTGCAACCTATTACACCACCGTTACTTGGCCTAGCACACTTTTTCATGTCAAAATTGCATTACATTGCCTTGTACTTAGCTAATAGAGATAACATGTGTAGGAGTATGATATGAAATGGATAGCTCTAAGGATCTAGCTTGACTTCATAACTCATTAGAATAAGCTCATGAAGGGTTCACCAAAGACATCAGCGTATGAAGGGTTCACCAAAGACACAACTTATAGCTTAACGGAAGATTGACCTTGTTGCAACCTATTACACCACCGTTACTTGGCCTAGCACACTTTCTCATGTCAAAATTGCATTACATTGCCTTGTACTTAGCTAATAGAGATAACATGTGTAGGAGTATGATATGAACATGGATAGCTCTAAGGATCTAGCTTGACTTCATAACTCATTAGAATAAGCTCATGAAGGGTTCACCAAAGACAAAAGAGTATAAAGAGTTCACCAAAGACATAGTTTATAGATTAACAGAAGATTTACCTTGTTGCAGCCTATTACACCACCGTTACTTGGCCTAGCACACTTTCTCATGTCAAAGTTACATTACATTGCCTTGTACTTATCTAATAGAGATAACATGTGTAGAAGTATGATATGAACATGGATAGCTCTAATGATCTAGCTAGACTTCATAACTCGTTAGAATAAGGTCATGAAGGGTTCACCAAAGAAATAAGCGTATGAAGGGTTCATCAAAGACATAGCTAATAGATTAACAGAAGATAGACCTTGTTGCAACCTATTTCACCACCGTTACTTGGCCTAGCACACTTTCTCATGTCAAATTTACATTACATTGCCTTGCACTTAGCTAATAGAGATAACATGTGTAGAAGTATGATATGAACATGGATAGCTCTAATGATCTAGCTAGACTTCATAACTCGTTAGAATAAGGTCATGAAGGGTTAACCAAAGAAATAAGCGTATGAAGGGTTCACCAAAGACATAGCTTATAGCTTAACAGAAGATTGACCTTGTTGCTACCTATTACACCACCGTTACTTGGCCTAGCACACTTTCTCATGCCAAAGTTACATTACATTGCCTTGTACTTAGCTAATAGAGATAACATGTGTAGAAGTATGATATGAACATGGATAGCTCTAATGATCTAGCTAGACTTCATAACTCGTTAGAATAAGGTCATGAAGGGTTCACCAAAGACATAAGCGTATGAAGGGTTCACCAAAGACACAGCTTATAGCTTAACGGAAGATTGACCTTGTTGCAACCTATTACACCACCGTTACTTGGTCTAGCACACTTTCTCATGCCAAAGTTACATTACATTGCCTTGTACTTAGCTAATAGAGATAACATGTGTAGAAGTATGATATGAACATGGATAGCTCTAATGATCTAGCTAGACTTCATAACTCGTTAGAATAAGGTCATGAAGGGTTCACCAAAGAAATAAGCGTATGAAGGTTTCAACAAAGACACAGCTTATAGCTTAACGGAAGATTGACCTTGTTGCAACCTATTACACCACCGTTACTTGGCCTAGCACACTTTCTCATGCCAAAGTTACATTACATTGCCTTGTACTTAGCTAATAGAGATAACATGTGTAGAAGTATGATATGAACATGGATAGCTCTAATGATCTAGCTAGACTTCATAACTCGTTAGAATAAGGTCATGAAGGGTTCACCAAAGACATAAGCGTATGAAGGATTCACAAAAGACATAGCTTATAGCTTAACAGAAGATTGACCTTGTTGCTACCTATTACACCACCGTTACTTGGCCTAGCACACTTTCTCATGCCAAAGTTACATTACATTGCCTTGTACTTAGCTAATAGAGATAACATGTGTAGAAGTATGATATGAACATGGATAGCTCTAATGATCTAGCTTTATTTCATAACTCATTAGAATAAGCTTATGAAGGGTTCACCAAAGACGAAAGAGTAAAAAGAGTTCATCAAAGACATAGCTTATAGATTAACAGAAGATAGACCTTTTTGCAACCTATTTCACCACCGTTACTTGGCCTAGCACACTTTCTCATGTCAAATTTACATTACATTGCCTTGCACTTAGCTAATAGAGATAACATGTGTAGAAGTATGATATGAACATGGATAGCTCTAATGATCTAGCTTGACTTTATAACTCGTTAGAATAAGCTCATGAAGGGTTCACCAAAGACATAAGCGTATGTAAGGTTCACAAAAGACACAGCTTATAGCTTAACGGAAGATTGACCTGGTTGCAACCTATTACACCACCGTTACTTGGCCTAGCACACTTTTTCATGTCAAAATTGCATTACATTGCCTTGTACTTAGCTAATAGAGATAACATGTGTAGGAGTATGATATGAACATGGATAGCTCTAAGGATCTAGCTTGAACTCATAACTCATTAGAATAAGCTCATGAAGGGTTCACCAAAGACATAAGTGTATGAAGGGTTCACCAAAGACACAACTTATAGCTTAACGGAAGATTGACCTTGTTGCAACCTATTACACCACCGTTACTTGGCCTAGCACACTTTTTCATGTCAAAATTGCATTACATTGCCTTGTACTTAGCTAATAGAGATAACATGTGTAGGAGTATGATATGAACATGGATAGCTCTAAGGATCTAGCTTGAACTCATAACTCATTAGAATAAGCTCATGAAGGGTTCACCAAAGACATAAGCGTATGAAGGGTTCACCAAAGACACAACTTATAGCTTAACGGAAGATTGACCTTGTTGCAACCTATTACACCACCGTTACTTGGCCTAGCACACTTTCTCATGCCAAAGTTACATTACATTGCCTTGTACTTAGCTAATAGAGATAACATGTGTAGAAGTATGATATGAACATGGATAGCTCTAATGATCTAGCTAGACTTCATAACTCGTTAGAATAAGGTCATGAAGGGTTCACCAAAGACATAAGCGTATGAAGGGTTCACCAAAGACACAGCTTATAGCTTAACGGAAGATTGACCTTGTTGCAACCTATTACACCACCGTTACTTGGCGTAGCACACTTTCTCATGCCAAAGTTACATTACATTGCCTTGTACTTATCTAATAGAGATAACATGTGTAGAAGTATGATATGAACATGGATAGCTCTAATGATCTAGCTAGACTTCATAACTCGTTAGAATAAGGTCATGAAGGGTTCACCAAAGAAATAAGCGTATGAAGGGTTCATCAAAGACATAGCTAATAGATTAACAGAAGATAGACCTTGTTGCAACCTATTTCACCACCGTTACTTGGCCTAGCACACTTTCTCATGTCAAATTTACATTACATTGCCTTGCACTTAGCTAATAGAGATAACATGTGTAGAAGTATGATATGAACATGGATAGCTCTAATGATCTAGCTAGACTTCATAACTCGTTAGAATAAGGTCATGAAGGGTTAACCAAAGAAATAAGCGTATGAAGGGTTCACCAAAGACATAGCTTATAGCTTAACAGAAGATTGACCTTGTTGCTACCTATTACACCACCGTTACTTGGCCTAGCACACTTTCTCATGCCAAAGTTACATTACATTGCCTTGTACTTAGCTAATAGAGATAACATGTGTAGAAGTATGATATGAACATGGATAGCTCTAATGATCTAGCTAGACTTCATAACTCGTTAGAATAAGGTCATGAAGGGTTCACCAAAGACATAAGCGTATGAAGGGTTCACCAAAGACACAGCTTATAGCTTAACGGAAGATTGACCTTGTTGCAACCTATTACACCACCGTTACTTGGCCTAGCACACTTTCTCATGCCAAAGTTACATTACATTGCCTTGTACTTAGCTAATAGAGATAACATGTGTAGAAGTATGATATGAACATGGATAGCTCTAATGATCTAGCTAGACTTCATAACTCGTTAGAATAAGGTCATGAAGGGTTCACCAAAGAAATAAGCGTATGAAGGTTTCAACAAAGACACAGCTTATAGCTTAACGGAAGATTGACCTTGTTGCAACCTATTACACCACCGTTACTTGGCCTAGCACACTTTCTCATGCCAAATTTACATTACATTGCCTTGTACTTAGCTAATAGAGATAACATGTGTAGAAGTATGATATGAACATGGATAGCTCTAATGATCTAGCTAGACTTCATAACTCGTTAGAATAAGGTCATGAAGGGTTCACCAAAGACATAAGCGTATGAAGGATTCACAAAAGACATAGCTTATAGCTTAACAGAAGATTGACCTTGTTGCTACCTATTACACCACCGTTACTTGGCCTAGCACACTTTCTCATGCCAAAGTTACATTACATTGCCTTGTACTTAGCTAATAGAGATAACATGTGTAGAAGTATGATATGAACATGGATAGCTCTAATGATCTAGCTTTATTTCATAACTCATTAGAATAAGCTTATGAAGGGTTCACCAAAGACGAAAGAGTAAAAAGAGTTCATCAAAGACATAGCTTATAGATTAACAGAAGATAGACCTTTTTGCAACCTATTTCACCACCGTTACTTGGCCTAGCACACTTTCTCATGTCAAATTTACATTACATTGCCTTGCACTTAGCTAATAGAGATAACATGTGTAGAAGTATGATATGAACATGGATAGCTCTAATGATCTAGCTTGACTTTATAACTCGTTAGAATAAGCTCATGAAGGGTTCACCAAAGACATAAGCGTATGTAAGGTTCACAAAAGACACAGCTTATAGCTTAACGGAAGATTGACCTAGTTGCAACCTATTACACCACCGTTACTTGGCCTAGCACACTTTCTCATGTCAAAGTTGCATTATATTGCCTTGTACTTAGCTAATAGAGATAACATGTGTAGAAGTATGATATGAACATGGATAGCTCTAAGGATCTAGCTTGACTTCATAACTCGTTAGAATAAGCTCATGAAGGGTTCACCAAAGACAAAAGAGTATAAAGAGTTCACCAAAGACATACCTTATAGATTAATAGAAGATATACCTTGTTGCAGCCTATTACACCACCGTTACTTGGCCTAACACACTTTCTCATGTCAAAGTTACATTACATTGCCTTGTACTTAGCTAATAGAGATAACATGTGTAGAAGTATGATATGAACATGGATAGCTCTAATGATCTAGCTAGACTTCATAACTCATTAGAATAAGCTTATGAAGGGTTCACCAAAGACAAAAGAGTATAAAGAGTTCACCAAAGACATAGCATATAGATTAACAGAAAATAGACCTTGTTGCAGCCTATTACACCACCGTTACTTGGCCTAGCACACTTTCTCATGCCAAAGTTACATTACATTGCCTTGTACTTAGCTAATAGAGATAACATGTGTAGAAGTATGATATGAACATGGATAGCTCTAATGATCTAGCTAGACTTCATAACTCGTTAGAATAAGGTCATGAAGGGTTCACCAAAGAAATAAGCGTATGAAGGTTTCAACAAAGACACAGCTTATAGCTTAACGGAAGATTGACCTTGTTGCAACCTATTACACCACCGTTACTTGGCCTAGCACACTTTTTCATGTCAAAATTGCATTACATTGCCTTGTACTTAGCTAATAGAGATAACATGTGTAGGAGTATGATATGAACATGGATAGCTCTAAGGATCTAGCTTGAACTCATAACTCATTAGAATAAGCTCATGAAGGGTTCACCAAAGACATAAGCGTATGAAGGGTTCACCAAAGACACAACTTATAGCTTAACGGAAGATTGACCTTGTTGCAACCTATTACACCACCGTTACTTGGCCTAGCACACTTTCTCATGCCAAAGTTACATTACATTGCCTTGTACTTAGCTAATAGAGATAACATGTGTAGAAGTATGATATGAACATGGATAGCTCTAATGATCTAGCTAGACTTCATAACTCGTTAGAATAAGGTCATGAAGGGTTCACCAAAGACATAAGCGTATGAAGGGTTCACCAAAGACACAGCTTATAGCTTAACGGAAGATTGACCTTGTTGCAACCTATTACACCACCGTTACTTGGCGTAGCACACTTTCTCATGCCAAAGTTACATTACATTGCCTTGTACTTAGCTAATAGAGATAACATGTGTAGAAGTATGATATGAACATGGATAGCTCTAATGATCTAGCTAGACTTCATAACTCGTTAGAATAAGGTCATGAAGGGTTCACCAAAGAAATAAGCGTATGAAGGGTTCAACAAAGACACAGCTTATAGCTTAACGGAAGATTGACCTTGTTGCAACCTATTACACCACCGTTACTTGGCCTAGCACACTTTCTCATGCCAAAGTTACATTACATTGCCTTGTACTTAGCTAATAGAGATAACATGTGTAGATGTATGATATGAACATGGATAGCTCTAATGATCTAGCTAGACTTCATAACTCGTTAGAATAAGGTCATGAAGGGTTCACCAAAGACATAAGCGTATGAAGGATTCACAAAAGACATAGCTTATAGCTTAACAGAAGATTGACCTTGTTGCTACCTATTACACCACCGTTACTTGGCCTAGCACACTTTCTCATGCCAAAGTTACATTACATTGCCTTGTACTTAGCTAATAGAGATAACATGTGTAGAAGTATGATATGAACATGGATAGCTCTAATGATCTAGCTTTATTTCATAACTCATTAGAATAAGCTTATGAAGGGTTCACCAAAGACGAAAGAGTAAAAAGAGTTCATCAAAGACATAGCTTATAGATTAACAGAAGATAGACCTTTTTGCAACCTATTTCACCACCGTTACTTGGCCTAGAACACTTTCTCATGTCAAATTTACATTACATTGCCTTGCACTTAGCTAATAGAGATAACATGTGTAGAAGTATGATATGAACATGGATAGCTCTAATGATCTAGCTTGACTTTATAACTCGTTAGAATAAGCTCATGAAGGGTTCACCAAAGACATAAGCGTATGTAAGGTTCACAAAAGACACAGCTTATAGCTTAACGGAAGATTGACCTAGTTGCAACCTATTACACCACCGTTACTTGGCCTAGCACACTTTTTCATGTCAAAGTTACATTACATTGCCTTGTACTTAGCTAATAGAGATAACATGTGTAGAAGTATGATATGAACATGGATAGCTCTAATGATCTAGCTAGACTTCATAACTCGTTAGAATAAGGTCATGAAGGGTTCACCAAAGAAATAAGCGTATGAAGGGTTCAACAAAGACACAGCTTATAGCTTAACGGAAGATTGACCTTGTTGCAACCTATTACACCACCGTTACTTGGCCTAGCACACTTTCTCATGCCAAAGTTACATTACATTGCCTTGTACTTAGCTAATAGAGATAACATGTGTAGAAGTATGATATGAACATGGATAGCTCTAATGATCTAGCTAGACTTCATAACTCGTTAGAATAAGGTCATGAAGGGTTCACCAAAGACATAAGCGTATGAAGGATTCACAAAAGACATAGCTTATAGCTTAACAGAAGATTGACCTTGTTGCTACCTATTACACCACCGTTACTTGGCCTAGCACACTTTCTCATGCCAAAGTTACATTACATTGCCTTGTACTTAGCTAATAGAGATAACATGTGTAGAAGTATGATATGAACATGGATAGCTCTAATGATCTAGCTTTATTTCATAACTCATTAGAATAAGCTTATGAAGGGTTCACCAAAGACGAAAGAGTAAAAAGAGTTCATCAAAGACATAGCTTATAGATTAACAGAAGATAGACCTTTTTGCAACCTATTTCACCACCGTTACTTGGCCTAGAACACTTTCTCATGTCAAATTTACATTACATTGCCTTGCACTTAGCTAATAGAGATAACATGTGTAGAAGTATGATATGAACATGGATAGCTCTAATGATCTAGCTTGACTTTATAACTCGTTAGAATAAGCTCATGAAGGGTTCACCAAAGACATAAGCGTATGTAAGGTTCACAAAAGACACAGCTTATAGCTTAACGGAAGATTGACCTAGTTGCAACCTATTACACCACCGTTACTTGGCCTAGCACACTTTTTCATGTCAAAATTGCATTACATTGCCTTGTACTTAGCTAATAGAGATAACATGTGTAGGTGTATGATATGAACATGGATAGCTCTAAGGATCTAGCTTGAACTCATAACTCATTAGAATAAGCTCATGAAGGGTTCACCAAAGACATAAGCGTATGAAGGATTCACCAAAGACACAACTTATAGCTTAACGGAAGATTGACCTTGTTGCAACCTATTACACCACCGTTACTTGGCCTAGCACACTTTCTCATGTCAAAATTGCATTACATTGCCTTGTACTTAGCTAATAGAGATAACATGTGTAGGAGTATGATATGAACATGGATAGCTCTAAGGATCTAGCTTGACTTCATAACTCATTAGAATAAGCTCATGAAGGGTTCACCAAAGACAAAAGAGTATAAAGAGTTCACCAAAGACATAGTTTATAGATTAACAGAAGATTTACCTTGTTGCAGCCTATTACACCACCGTTACTTGGCCTAGCACACTTTCTCATGTCAAAGTTACATTACATTGCCTTGTACTTATCTAATAGAGATAACATGTGTAGATGTATGATATGAACATGGATAGCTCTAATGATCTAGCTAGACTTCATAACTCGTTAGAATAAGGTCATGAAGGGTTCACCAAAGAAATAAGCGTATGAAGGGTTCATCAAAGACATAGCTTATAGATTAACAGAAGATAGACCTTGTTGCAACCTATTTCACCACCGTTACTTGGCCTAGCACACTTTCTCATGTCAAATTTACATTACATTGCCTTGCACTTAGCTAATAGAGATAACATGTGTAGAAGTATGATATGAACATGGATAGCTCTAATGATCTAGCTTGACTTTATAACTCGATAGAATAAGCTCATGAAGGGTTCACCAAAGACATAAGCGTATGTAAGGTTCACAAAAGACACAGCTTATAGCTTAACGGAAGATTGACCTAGTTGCAACCTATTACACCACCGTTACTTGGCCTAGCACACTTTTTCATGTCAAAATTGCATTACATTGCCTTGTACTTAGCTAATAGAGATAACATGTGTAGGAGTATGATATGAAATGGATAGCTCTAAGGATCTAGCTTGACTTCATAACTCATTAGAATAAGCTCATGAAGGGTTCACCAAAGACATAAGCGTATGAAGGGTTCACCAAAGACACAACTTATAGCTTAACGGAAGATTGACCTTGTTGCAACCTATTACACCACCGTTACTTGGCCTAGCACACTTTCTCATGTCAAAATTGCATTACATTGCCTTGTACTTAGCTAATAGAGATAACATGTGTAGGAGTATGATATGAACATGGATAGCTCTAAGGATCTAGCTTGACTTCATAACTCATTAGAATAAGCTCATGAAGGGTTCACCAAAGACAAAAGAGTATAAAGAGTTCACCAAAGACATAGTTTATAGATTAACAGAAGATATACCTTGTTGCAGCCTATTACACCACCGTTACTTGGCCTAGCACACTTTCTCATGTCAAAGTTACATTACATTGTCTTGTACTTATCTAATAGAGATAACATGTGTAGAAGTATGATATGAACATGGATAGCTCTAATGATCTAGCTAGACTTCATAACTCGTTAGAATTAGGTCATGAAGGGTTCACCAAAGAAATAAGCGTATGAAGGGTTCATCAAAGACATAGCTAATAGATTAACAGAAGATAGACCTTGTTGCAACCTATTTCACCACCGTTACTTGGCCTAGCACACTTTCTCATGTCAAATTTACATTACATTGCCTTGCACTTAGCTAATAGAGATAACATGTGTAGAAGTATAATATGAACATGGATAGCTCTAATGATCTAGCTTGACTTTATAACTCGTTAGAATAAGCTCATGAAGGGTTCACCAAAGACATAAGCGTATGTAAGGTTCACAAAAGACACAGCTTATAGCTTAACGGAAGATTGACCTAGTTGCAACCTATTACACCACCGTTACTTGGCCTAGCACACTTTCTCATGTCAAAATTGCATTACATTGCCTTGTACTTAGCTAATAGAGATATCATGTGTAGGAGTATGATATGAACATGGATAGTTCTAAGGATCTAGCTTGACTTCATAACTCATTAGAATAAGCTCATGAAGGGTTCACCAAAGACAAAAGAGTATAAAGAGTTCACCAAAGACATAGTTTATAGATTAACAGAAGATATACCTTGTTGCAGCCTATTACACCACCGTTACTTGGCCTAGCACACTTTCTCATGTCAAAGTTACATTACATTGCCTTGTACTTATCTAATAGAGATAACATGTGTAGAAGTATGATATGAACATGGATAGCTCTAATGATCTAGCTAGACTTCATAACTCGTTAGAATAAGGTCATGAAGGGTTCACCAAAGACATAAGCGTATGAAGGATTCACAAAAGACATAGCTTATAGCTTAACAGAAGATTGACCTTGTTGCAACCTATTACACCACCGTTACATGGCCTAGCACACTTTCTCATGCCAAAGTTACATTACATTGCCTTGTACTTAGCTAATAGAGATAACATGTGTAGAAGTATGATATGAACATGGATAGCTCTAATGATCTAGCTAGACTTCATAACTCGTTAGAATAAGGTCATGAAGGGTTAACCAAAGAAATAAGCGTATGAAGGGTTCACCAAAGACACAGCTTATAGCTTAACGGAAGATTGACCTTGTTGCAAACTATTACACCACCGTTACTTGGCCTTGCACACTTTCTCATGTCAAAGTTGCATTACATTGCCTTGTACTTAGCTAATAGATATAACATGTGTAGAAGTATGACATGAACATGGATAGCTCTAATGATCTAGCTAGACTTCATAACTCGTTAGAATAAGGTCATGAAAGGTTCACCAAAGAAATAAGCGTATGAAGGGTTCACCAAAGAAATAAGCGTATGAAGGGTTCACCAAAGACACAACGTATAGCTTAACGGAAGATTGACCATGTTGCAACCAATTACACCACCGTTTGTTGGCCTAGCTCACTTTCTCATGTCAAAGTTACATTACATTGCGTTGTACTTAGCTAATAGAGATAACATGTGTAGAAGTATGACATGAACATGGATAGCTCTAATGATCTAGCTAGACTTCATAACTCGTTAGAATAAGGTCATAAAGGGTTCACCAAAGAAATAAGCGTATGAAGGGTTCACCAAAGACACAACTTATAGCTTAACCGAAGATTGACCTTGTTGCAACCAATTACACCACCGTTACTTGGCCTAGCACACTTTCTCATGTCAAAGTTGCATTACATTGCCTTGTACTTAGCTAATAGAGATAACATGTGTAGAAGTATGATATGAACATGGATAGCTCTAAGGATCTAGCTTGACTTCATTGTAAGTTTGTAGAAGAAATAAAGTAAGAATCAGTTGAGAATAAGAATGGAAGAGAGAAATCTGAGAGAGAGAGATTGTTGGTTGCAGAGAATGGGAAGAAGAAAGTGTATTCTCTTTCTCTTAACTTTACAATTGTTGGCTACAAAGTATATATAGACAAAAATAAGGTAAACCTAGCCTATACACACACATACACTCGGATATATACACTCATAACATACAAAACACATATGGACAAAAGTTACCCAAAATGGTAGAACAGATTCTGTGCTGACCAAAGAAGGTTTGAACCTTTTCCCAAAGTGTCCCAACGGTCATAAAGTCTCCAAATGAGCATGTGACTCTTGCTGAGTTGATTCCCAACCATATACTTGGTTCCTAAACACCTTTTAGACTTTGGTTACTCAATTTCGTTCAGTTCCTTGCCCCTCACTCCAGGTTTAATGTTTGCTTAGTGAAATAACTTGTTTGTCACTCAAGTTAACACTCCCCCTCAAGCTTGAATCCGCAATGTGGATCATTAAGATCAAGCTTGAAAGTTGTAACTCCCCACCTCATTAAAAACCTTAGTGGAAAACCCATTTGGGACAAAACCAACTAAGGGAAAAAGAGTATGGATCATTGTCACATCTTGGACATGTTAATCAGACCAAGTTTCGAATACACAAAGTCACACACTTTTGAGCTTGCAGCCTTGGTGAAAATGTCAGCCAGCTGGTCCGAGCTTCTTGTGTAGCATGGTAAGATTACTCCTTGCTCCACCCTCTCTCGAACCTTGTGACAATCAACCTCAATATGCTTTGTTCTCTCATGAAATACTGAGTTAGATGCAATGTGAATGGCTGCTTGGTTATCACAGTGCATTGTGATTGGTTCATCGCTTTCAACTCCCATATCCTTGAGCAATGCCTTCAACCATATTAGTTCATCCGTGAGCTTCCTCATAGCTCTATACTCAGCCTCAGCGCTTGAACATGAAACCACCTTTTGCTTCTTGCTCTTCCAAGTAACTAGATTGCCACCAAGGAACGTGCAATACCCAGTAGTTGACTTGCGGTCTTGTCTATCTCCAGCCCAATCCGCATCACAATAACCCACAAGAGTTGTGTTCTCATTCCTTCCCATCCATATGCCTTGTTCCGGAGTCCCTTTAAGGTATCTAAGGATTCGATCCACCATTCCCCAATGGCACACCTTAGGAGCTTGCATATGTTGGCTCACTTGGTTTACTGCAAAACACAAATCTGGTCTTGTTATTGTAAGATATATCAACTTACCGACCATTCTCCGGTATTGGTGTACATCTTCAAACGGTTCATCATCTTTCTCCCCCTTGCACGTTGCTTTGTAGGCATCTTCAAGTGGAGTCTTGGCTGTCCGTGTACCTATATCACCTGCCTCATGCAAAAGATCAAGAGTATACTTTCTTTGAGACAAGAAGAGGCCGTCTTTTGATCGGCACACTTCAATGCCAAGAAAGTACTTCATCTCACCCAAGTCTTTAATATCAAAAACAGATTTAAGGTGTTCTTTGATACCTTTGATACCTTCCTTGTCATCGCCGGTGATGATAATATCATCCACATACACAAGAACAACAACGATACCATTCTTACCAAGGAGTGTAAAGAGAGTGTGATCAGCCTCAGACTTCTTAAACCCATGATCTCTTAAGGTATGGCTCAACTTGTGATACCAAGCTCTTGGAGATTGTTTGAGTCCATAGATGGCTTTCCGAAGCCTCAACACATTTCCGGGTGCCACAATGTGTTTCAAGCCCGGTGGAGGATGCATGTACACCTCATCTTCAAGTTCACCTTGTAGGAATGCATTCTTGACATCCATCTGCCACAATTCCCAATCAAGATTAGTGGCTAAGGATAACACAACACGTACCGTATGTAGTTTGGCAACTGGTGCAAATGTGTCTTGATAATCCTCTCCATATGTTTGAGTGAATCCTCTTGCCACAAGTCTAGCCTTATGCCTCTCGATCTGACCATCACTCTTGTATTTGATGGTAAAGATCCATCGAGAAGTCACAGCCTTCTTGCCAAGAGGGAGAATAGCTTCATCCCAAGTATGATTACGATCCATTGCCCTATGTTCGTCACCAACAGCATCACGCCAAACCTTGTGCTTTTTGGCTTCTTCATAGGTCTTTGGCACATGATGTTGGTCTAGTTTAGTAATGAAGGCTTGATGTTCAGCTGGAACCTCAGCTAGATTGCATACAACTTGGGTCGGATGAGCCACCGCATTATTGTTGTAGTATACTCGAGTGTTGATCCAATTTCCTTCCGAATTCTCTGGCTCCTTCTTAAAGGAATGGGAGAATTTGATGTATCAACAGCTTGAATCAGATCTGTGCTTTGTTCCTCTTCAACCTCTACACTTGATTCAGTTGGCGCTTGATCCACTTGCTCTGTTTGCTCTGTGTGGTCATTATTTACCAGACCCGGTTCTTGCTGATTATCTATACTCGATCTCGTACCCGGACATGAGGTGATCGAGTCAACACTTCCCTCACTCTCTATATCACTTGGTCTTAGATCCACTTGACCATCTTCTTGTATAGTACTTGGCCTAGTGAAGTCATCAATACCAAGCCTTTCCAACAGCTTCCTTAGACCAGCTGCACGATCTGACTTGTTATGAGATAGATCCTGAAGATTGTTCCAATCTTTATCATCATAATAGCCTTTCCCTTCTAGAAACCTCACTTCTCTAGACACCATGACCTTCCGAGACTCAGGTATGTAACACTTATACCCCTTTTGAGTGATTGAGTACCCAATGAACATGCCTTTCACACTCTTAGCATCCAATTTTGTTATTTGTTCTCCTGGTGTAAGGACAAAACACACACAACCAAACACTCGTAAGTCATTAATAGGAGGTTTAGTTTTGTTCAATACCTCAAATGGAGATATATCATGAAGAACTCGTGTGGGAATCCTATTGATGAGGTAACATGCTAAAACCACCGCATCACTCCAAAATCGCTTTGGTACATTAGTGTGGAACATCATAGACCTAGCAACCTCCATAAGATGTCTATTCTTCCTCTCAGCCACTCCATTTTGTTGGGGAGTGTAGGGACAAGTTGTTTGATGAATGATGCCATGTTTTGCAAGAAGTTGTCTAAATGCATTGCTTGTGTACTCTCCTCCATTATCCGTTCTTAGGGTCTTAATCTTGGCACTATATTGATTAGAAACATAACTTTGAAAGTTAGTAAAGGCCTCAAGCACACGATCTTTACTTGGTAATAAGGTAAGCCAAGTAAATTTCGATTTTTCATCAATAAAAGTAACAAAGTATTTATGATTATCTCTAGATTCACAAGGTGCAGACCACACATCTGAATGAATTAGATCAAAACAATGCTCATATATAGTTGAAGACTTAGGAAATACGGTTTTGCAATGTTTTCCAAGAATACAGGCCTCACAACCATCATTTTGAAATGAAACATTAGGTAATAACAAGTTCAAAGCTCTAGAATGGGGATGGCCTAAACGAGCATGCCACAACACATTATCATCCAAGAAACTACCAGAACTAACATCATTAGAGAAACTAGATAAACATGAATTTAAAGATAGATTCGAATTGCTCTTGATGTCCTCCAACAAGTACAACCCATCCTTGGTTACTCCTTCTCCAAGGACTTGGCCACTCTTAATATCCTGAAAGCAAACCTTGTTAGGATCGAATACAGCTTTACAATTCAAATCACTCACAGCCTTATACACACTTAGCAAGTTAGACTTAAAGGTAGGCATATAGAATGCTTTGGATTCCTTATCAAACAAACGCAGATTACCAATTCCTTTGATAGGCACCTGTTTTCCATCAGCTATAACCACATTTCCTAAGGCAGGTTTTATGTTCTCAAGTAAATTTCCATCGCTAATCATGTGATGAGAAGCACCAGAATCAACTACCAACGGTTTATTAATTTTTGAAACATAAAATGAGTTACCAGAATCCTTTAAGGCATTGATTGATTTGATGAGCTCCTCAAGGTCAGCCTTCCTCACATAATCACCCTGAGCAGCCGCCATAGCTGTCCCATTAGGGCCTAGAGAGGTTGAGCCAGAACTTGCTTTAGCTACCACTTCCTCGCTTGCCACATTTGCCTTAGCCCTATCCCATCGGTTTTGCTTGAGATGGGGATGGAGAGTCCAACAACGATCCTTGGTATGGCCCTTACGTTTGCAATGTTCACAAATGAACACCTTCTTCTCATCATTATGGTATGAAGCCTTGTTTGCCATAGCAAGCTCCCCCTTACCACCAAGTAGATTTCGTGATCCTTGTTCTCTTTGGATGGATCCACACACTTCCTCCAAGCTTGGAAGCTTGTCTTGTCTCAAGAGATGTCGAATAAGATCACCATAGGATGGATTCAGGTTCAACATGAGCCCAAACACCTTGTCTTCCTCAAGTCTTTCTCCCAAAACAACCGGATCCACAGTTGGGGGTCTTAGCATCTCAAGTTCAGCCCAAAGGGATCTATACTTCCCAAACCATTGAGTAAATTCCATATCTTCTTGGCTGAGGTCGTTAATGGCTTTCTTCACCTCATATACACGGCTGAGGTTAGAGAGGTTACCATAAACCTTCTTGAGAGTATCCCACAAGTGTTTAACACTCTCACAATAGGAGTAAGCCTCATGAATGGCCGGATCTAATGAGCTTTGAATGATAACAAGAGCCACTTGGTCGTCTTGATACCATTTTTCATTCTCCTCATCCGCAGCCACCACCACACTAGCTTCACCTTCATTTTCCTTTCCAACAGATCGGACCACCCTCTTTGGAGCTTCACCTTCAATGTGAGCCCAAAGTCCACGGCCACTAAGTACAGTCTTCACAGTCCTAGACCATAGAAGATAGTTCACTCCTTTGAGTGTAACATGAACAGCAAGAGATTTGAAGTTATCCATCAAAAACTCGCACAAAGCTTCAAACTGAGAGTAATGGCGATTTGAGAGCTAGAACAGAGAGAAAGAAGATTGTAAATAGAGATTCAGCGGATTAAACAAGCATAAGGGACCTTATGCTCTGATACCATGTAAGTTTGTAGAAGAAATGAAGTAAGAATCAGTTGAGAATAAGAATGGAAGAGAGAAATCTGAGAGAGAGAGATTGTTGGTTGCAGAGAATGGGAAGAAGAAAGTGTATTCTCTTTCTCTTAACTTTACAATTGTTGGCTACAAAGTATATATAGACAAAAATAAGGTAAACCTAGCCTATACACACACATACACTCGGATATATACACTCATAACATACAAAACACATATGGACAAAAGTTACCCAAAATGGTAGAACAGATTCTGTGCTGACCAAAGAAGGTTTGAACCTTTTCCCAAAGTGTCCCAACGGTCATAAAGTCTCCAAATGAGCATGTGACTCTTGCTGAGTTGATTCCCAACCATATACTTGGTTCCTAAACACCTTTTAGACTTTGGTTACTCAATTTCGTTCAGTTCCTTGCCCCTCACTCCAGGTTTAATGTTTGCTTAGTGAAATAACTTGTTTGTCACTCAAGTTAACATTCATAACTCATTAGAATAAGCTTATGAAGGGTTCACCAAAGACAAAAGAGGATAAAGAGTTCACCAAAGACATAGCTTATAGATTAATAGAAGATATCCTTGTTGCAGCCTATTACACCACCGTTACTTGGCCTAGCACACTTTCTCATGTCAAAGTTGCATTATATTGCCTTGTACTTAGCAAATTGTGATAACATGTGTAGAAGTATGATATGAACATGGATAGCTCTAATGATCTAGCTAGACTTCATAACTCGTTAGAATAAGGTCATGAAGGGTTCACCAAAGACATAAGCGTATGAAGGATTCACAAAAGACATAGCTTATAGCTTAACAGAAGATTGACGTTGTTGCAACCTATTACACCACCGTTACATGGCCTAGCACACTTTCTCATGCCAAAGTTACATTACATTGCCTTGTACTTAGCTAATAGAGATAACATGTGTAGAAGTATGATATGAACATGAATAGCTCTAATGATCTAGCTAGACTTCATAACTCGTTAGAATAAGGTCATGAAGGGTTCACTAAAGAAATAAGCGTATGAAGGGTTCACCAAAGACACAGCTTATAGCTTAACGGAAGATTGACCTTGTTGCAACCTATTACACCACCGTTACTTGGCCTAGCACACTTTCTCATGTCAAAGTTGCATTACATTGCCTTGTACTTAGCTAATAGAGATAACATGTGTAGAAGTATGACATGAACATGGATAGCTCTAATGATCTAGCTAGACTTCATAACTCGTTAGAATAAGGTCATGAAGGGTTCACCAAAGAAATAAGCGTATGAAGGGTTCACCAAAGACACAACTTATAGCTTAACGGAAGATTGACCTTGTTGCAACCAATTACACCACCGTTACTTGGCCTAGCACACTTTCTCATGTCAAAGTTGCATTACATTGCCTTGTACTTAGCTAATAGAGATAACATGTGTAGAAGTATGATATGAACATGGATAGCTCTAAGGATCTAGCTTGACTTCATAACTCATTAGAATAAGCTCATGAAGGGTTCACCAAAGAGAAAAGAGTATAAAGAGTTCACCAAAGACATAGCTTATAGATTAATAGAAGATATACCTTGTTGCAGCCTATTACACCACCGTTACTTGGCCTAGCACACTTTCTCATGTCAAAGTTACATTACATTGCCTTATACTTAGCTAATAGAGATAACATGTGTAGAAGTATGATATGAACATGGATAGCTCTAAGGATCTAGCTAGACTTCATAACTCGTTAGAATAAGGTCATGAAGGGTTCACCGAAGACATAAGCGTACGAAGGATTCACAAAAGACATAGCTTATAGCTTAAAAGAAGATTGACCTTGTTACAACCTATTACACCACCGTTACTTGGCCTAGCACACTTTCTCATGTCAAAGTTGCATTACATTGCCTTGTACTTAGCTAATAGAGATAACATGTGTAGAAGTATAATATGAACATGGATAGCTCTAAGGATCTAGCTTGACTTCATAACTCATTAAAATAAGCTCATGAAGGGTTCACCAAAGACAAAATAGTATAAAGAGTTCACCAAAGACATAGCTTATAGATTAATAGAAGATATACCTTGTTGCAGCCTATTACACCACCGTTACTTGGCCTAGCACACTTTCTCATGTGAAAGTTACATTACATTGCCTTGTACTTAGCTAATACAGATAACATGTGTAGAAGTAGGATATGAACATGGATAGCTCTAAGGATCTAGCTAGACTTTATAACTCGTTAGAATAAGGTCATGAAGGGTTCACCAAAGACATAAGCGTATGAAGGATTCACAAAAGACATAGCTTATAGCTTAAAAGAAGATTGACCTTGTTACAACCTATTACACCACTGTTACTTGGCCTAGCACACTTTCTCATGTCAAAGTTGCATTACATTGCCTTGTACTTAGCTAATAGAGATAACATGTGTAGAAGTATGACATGAACATGGATAGCTCTAATGATCTAACTTGACTTCATAACTCGTTAGAATAAGCTCATGAAGGGTTCACCAAAGACATAAGCGTATGAAGGGTTCACCAAAGACACAACTTATAGCTTAACGGAAGATTGACCTTGTTGCAACCTATTACACCACCGTTACTTGGCGTAGCACACTTTCTCATGTCAAAATTGCATTACATTGCCTTGTACTTAGCTAATAGAGATAACATGTGTAGGAGTATGATATGAACATGGATAGCTCTAAGGATCTAGCTTGACTTCATAACTCATTAGAATAAGCTCATGAAGGGTTCACCAAAGACAAAAGAGTATAAAGAGTTCACCAAAGACATAGCTTATAGATTAACAGAAAATATACCTTGTTGCAGCCTATTACACCACCGTTACTTGGCCTAGCACACTTTCTCATGTCAAAGTTGCATTACATTGCATTGTACTTAGCTAATAGAGATAACATGTGTAGAAGTAGGATATGAACATGGATAGCTCTAAGGATCTAGCTTGACTTCATAACTTATTAGAATAAGCTCATGAAGGGGTCACCAAAGACAAAAGAGTATAAAGAGTTCACCAAAGACATAGCTTATAGATTAACAGAAAATAGACCTTGTTGCAGCCTATTATACCACCGTTACTTGGCCTAGCACACTTTCTCATGTCAAAGTGGCATTACATTGCCTTGTACTTAGCTAATAGAGATAACGTGTGTAGAAATATGATATGAACATGGATAGCTCTAAGAATCTAGCTTGACTTCATAACTCATTAGAATAAGCTCATGAAGGGTTCACCAAAGACAAAAGAGTATAAAGAGTTCACCAAAGACATAGCTTATAGATTAATAGAAGATATACCTTGTTGCAGCCTATTACACCACCGTTACTTGGCCTAGCACACTTTCTCATGTCAAAGTTACATTACATTGCCTTGTACTTAGCTAATAGAGATAACATGTGTAGAAGTAGGATATGAACATGGATAGCTCTAAGGATCTAGCTAGACTTCATAACTCGTTAGAATAAGGTCATGAAGGGTTCACCAAAGACATAAGCGTATGAAAGATTCACAAAAGACATAGCTTATAGCTTAAAAGAAGATTGACCTTGTTACAACCTATTACACCACCGTTACTTGGCCTAGCACACTTTATCATGTCAAAGTTGCATTATATTGCCTTGTACTTAGCAAATTGTGATAACATGTGTAGAAGTATGATATGAACATGGATAGCTCTAATGATCTAGCTAGACTTCATAACTCGTTAGAATAAGGTCATGAAGGGTTCACCAAAGACATAAGCGTATGAAGGATTCACAAAAGACATAGCTTATAGCTTAACAGAAGATTGACGTTGTTGCAACCTATTACAGCACCGTTACATGGCCTAGCACACTTTCTCATGCCAAAGTTACATTACATTGCCTTGTACTTAGCTAATAGAGATAACATGTGTAGAAGTATGATATGAACATGAATAGCTCTAATGATCTAGCTAGACTTCATAACTCGTTAGAATAAGGTCATGAAGGGTTCACCAAAGAAATAAGCGTATGAAGGGTTCACCAAAGACACAGCTTATAGCTTAACGGAAGATTGACCTTGTTGCAACCTATTACACCACCGTTACTTGGCCTAGCACACTTTCTCATGTCAAAGTTGCATTACATTGCCTTGTACTTAGCTAATAGAGATAACATGTGTAGAAGTATGACATGAACATGGATAGCTCTAATGATCTAGCTAGACTTCATAACTCGTTAGAATAAGGTCATGAAGGGTTCACCAAAGAAATAAGCGTATGAAGGGTTCACCAAAGACACAACTTATAGCTTAACGGAAGATTGACCTTGTTGCAACCAATTACACCACCGTTACTTGGCCTAGCACACTTTCTCATGTCAAAGTTGCATTACATTGCCTTGTACTTAGCTAATAGAGATAACATGTGTAGAAGTATGATATGAACATGGATAGCTCTAAGGATCTAGCTTGACTTCATAACTCATTAGAATAAGCTCATGAAGGGTTCACCAAAGAGAAAAGAGTATAAAGAGTTCACCAAAGACATAGCTTATAGATTAATAGAAGATATACCTTGTTGCAGCCTATTACACCACCGTTACTTGGCCTAGCACACTTTCTCATGTCAAAGTTACATTACATTGCCTTGTACTTAGCTAATAGAGATAACATGTGTAGAAGTATGATATGAACATGGATAGCTCTAAGGATCTAGCTAGACTTCATAACTCGTTAGAATAAGGTCATGAAGGGTTCACCGAAGACATAAGCGTACGAAGGATTCACAAAAGACATAGCTTATAGCTTAAAAGAAGATTGACCTTGTTACAACCTATTACACCACCGTTACTTGGCCTAGCACACTTTCTCATGTCAAAGTTGCATTACATTGCCTTGTACTTAGCTAATAGAGATAACATGTGTAGAAGTATAATATGAACATGGATAGCTCTAAGGATCTAGCTTGACTTCATAACTCATTAAAATAAGCTCATGAAGGGTTCACCAAAGACAAAATAGTATAAAGAGTTCACCAAAGACATAGCTTATAGATTAATAGAAGATATACCTTGTTGCAGCCTATTACACCACCGTTACTTGGCCTAGCACACTTTCTCATGTCAAAGTTACATTACATTGCCTTGTACTTAGCTAATAGAGATAACATGTGTAGAAGTATGATATGAACATGGATAGCTCTAAGGATCTAGCTAGACTTCATAACTCGTTAGAATAAGGTCATGAAGGGTTCACCGAAGACATAAGCGTACGAAGGATTCACAAAAGACATAGCTTATAGCTTAAAAGAAGATTGACCTTGTTACAACCTATTACACCACCGTTACTTGGCCTAGCACACTTTCTCATGTCAAAGTTGCATTACATTGCCTTGTACTTAGCTAATAGAGATAACATGTGTAGAAGTATAATATGAACATGGATAGCTCTAAGGATCTAGCTTGACTTCATAACTCATTAAAATAAGCTCATGAAGGGTTCACCAAAGACAAAATAGTATAAAGAGTTCACCAAAGACATAGCTTATAGATTAATAGAAGATATACCTTGTTGCAGCCTATTACACCACCGTTACTTGGCCTAGCACACTTTCTCATGTCAAAGTTACATTACATTGCCTTGTACTTAGCTAATACAGATAACATGTGTAGAAGTAGGATATGAACATGGATAGCTCTAAGGATCTAGCTAGACTTCATAACTCGTTAGAATAAGGTCATGAAGGGTTCACCAAAGACATAAGCGTATGAAGGATTCACAAAAGACATAGCTTATAGCTTAAAAGAAGATTGACCTTGTTACAACCTATTACACCACTGTTACTTGGCCTAGCACACTTTCTCATGTCAAAGTTGCATTACATTGCCTTGTACTTAGCTAATAGAGATAACATGTGTAGAAGTATGACATGAACATGGATAGCTCTAATGATCTAACTTGACTTCATAACTCGTTAGAATAAGCTCATGAAGGGTTCACCAAAGACATAAGCGTATGAAGGGTTCACCAAAGACACAACTTATAGCTTAACGGAAGATTGACCTTGTTGCAACCTATTACACCACCGTTACTTGGCGTAGCACACTTTCTCATGTCAAAATTGCATTACATTGCCTTGTACTTAGCTAATAGAGATAACATGTGTAGGAGTATGATATGAACATGGATAGCTCTAAGGATCTAGCTTGACTTCATAACTCATTAGAATAAGCTCATGAAGGGTTCACCAAAGACAAAAGAGTATAAAGAGTTCACCAAAGACATAGCTTATAGATTAACAGAAAATAGACCTTGTTGCAGCCTATTACACCACCGTTACTTGGCCTAGCACACTTTCTCATGTCAAAGTTGCATTACATTGCATTGTACTTAGCTAATAGAGATAACATGTGTAGAAGTATAATATGAACATGGATAGCTCTAAGGATCTAGCTTGACTTCATAACTTATTAGAATAAGCTCATGAAGGGGTCACCAAAGACAAAAGAGTATAAAGAGTTCACCAAAGACATAGCTTATAGATTAACAGAAAATAGACCTTGTTGCAGCCTATTATACCACCGTTACTTGGCCTAGCACACTTTCTCATGTCAAAGTTGCATTACATTGCCTTGTACCTAGCTAATAGAGATAACGTGTGTAGAAATATGATATGAACATGGATAGCTCTAAGAATCTAGCTTGACTTTATAACTCATTAGAATAAGCTCATGAAGGGTTCACCAAAGACAAAAGAGTATAAAGAGTTCACCAAAGACATAGCTTATAGATTAATAGAAGATATACCTTGTTGCAGCCTATTACACCACCGTTACTTGGCCTAGCACACTTTCTCATGTCAAAGTTACATTACATTGCCTTGTACTTAGCTAATACAGATAACATGTGTAGAAGTAGGATATGAACATGGATAGCTCTAAGGATCTAGCTAGACTTCATAACTCGTTAGAATAAGGTCATGAAGGGTTCACCAAAGACATAAGCGTATGAAAGATTCACAAAAGACATAGCTTATAGCTTAAAAGAAGATTGACCTTGTTACAACCTATTACACCACCGTTACTTGGCCTAGCACACTTTATCATGTCAAAGTTGCATTATATTGCCTTGTACTTAGCAAATTGTGATAACATGTGTAGAAGTATGATATGAACATGGATAGCTCTAATGATCTAGCTAGACTTCATAACTCGTTAGAATAAGGTCATGAAGGGTTCACCAAAGACATAAGCGTATGAAGGATTCACAAAAGACATAGCTTATAGCTTAACAGAAGATTGACGTTGTTGCAACCTATTACAGCACCGTTACATGGCCTAGCACACTTTCTCATGCCAAAGTTACATTACATTGCCTTGTACTTAGCTAATAGAGATAACATGTGTAGAAGTATGATATGAACATGAATAGCTCTAATGATCTAGCTAGACTTCATAACTCGTTAGAATAAGGTCATGAAGGGTTCACCAAAGAAATAAGCGTATGAAGGGTTCACCAAAGACACAGCTTATAGCTTAACGGAAGATTGACCTTGTTGCAACCTATTACACCACCGTTACTTGGCCTAGCACACTTTCTCATGTCAAAGTTGCATTACATTGCCTTGTACTTAGCTAATAGAGATAACATGTGTAGAAGTATGACATGAACATGGATAGCTCTAATGATCTAGCTAGACTTCATAACTCGTTAGAATAAGGTCATGAAGGGTTCACCAAAGAAATAAGCGTATGAAGGGTTCACCAAAGACACAACTTATAGCTTAACGGAAGATTGACCTTGTTGCAACCAATTACACCACCGTTACTTGGCCTAGCACACTTTCTCATGTCAAAGTTGCATTACATTGCCTTGTACTTAGCTAATAGAGATAACATGTGTAGAAGTATGATATGAACATGGATAGCTCTAAGGATCTAGCTTGACTTCATAACTCATTAGAATAAGCTCATGAAGGGTTCACCAAAGAGAAAAGAGTATAAAGAGTTCACCAAAGACATAGCTTATAGATTAGTAGAAGATATACCTTGTTGCAGCCTATTACACCACCGTTACTTGGCCTAGCACACTTTCTCATGTCAAAGTTACATTACATTGCCTTGTACTTAGCTAATAGAGATAACATGTGTAGAAGTATGATATGAACATGGATAGCTCTAAGGATCTAGCTAGACTTCATAACTCGTTAGAATAAGGTCATGAAGGGTTCACCGAAGACATAAGCGTACGAAGGATTCACAAAAGACATAGCTTATAGCTTAAAAGAAGATTGACCTTGTTACAACCTATTACACCACCGTTACTTGGCCTAGCACACTTTCTCATGTCAAAGTTGCATTACATTGCCTTGTACTTAGCTAATAGAGATAACATGTGTAGAAGTATAATATGAACATGGATAGCTCTAAGGATCTAGCTTGACTTCATAACTCATTAAAATAAGCTCATGAAGGGTTCACCAAAGACAAAATAGTATAAAGAGTTCACCAAAGACATAGCTTATAGATTAATAGAAGATATACCTTGTTGCAGCCTATTACACCACCGTTACTTGGCCTAGCACACTTTCTCATGTCAAAGTTACATTACATTGCCTTGTACTTAGCTAATACAGATAACATGTGTAGAAGTAGGATATGAACATGGATAGCTCTAAGGATCTAGCTAGACTTCATAACTCGTTAGAATAAGGTCATGAAGGGTTCACCAAAGACATAAGCGTATGAAGGATTCACAAAAGACATAGCTTATAGCTTAAAAGAAGATTGACCTTGTTACAACCTATTACACCACTGTTACTTGGCCTAGCACACTTTCTCATGTCAAAGTTGCATTACATTGCCTTGTACTTAGCTAATAGAGATAACATGTGTAGAAGTATGACATGAACATGGATAGCTCTAATGATCTAACTTGACTTCATAACTCGTTAGAATAAGCTCATGAAGGGTTCACCAAAGACATAAGCGTATGAAGGGTTCACCAAAGACACAACTTATAGCTTAACGGAAGATTGACCTTGTTGCAACCTATTACACCACCGTTACTTGGCGTAGCACACTTTCTCATGTCAAAATTGCATTACATTGCCTTGTACTTAGCTAATAGAGATAACATGTGTAGGAGTATGATATGAACATGGATAGCTCTAAGGATCTAGCTTGACTTCATAACTCATTACAATAAGCTCATGAAGGGTTCACCAAAGACAAAAGAGTATAAAGAGTTCACCAAAGACATAGCTTATAGATTAACAGAAAATAGACCTTGTTGCAGCCTAGCACACTTTCTCATGTCAAAGTTGCATTACATTGCATTGTACTTAGCTAATAGAGATAACATGTGTAGAAGTAGGATATGACCATGGATAGCTCTAAGGATCTAGCTTGACTTCATAACTCATTAGAATAAGCTCATGAAGGGTTCACCAAAGACAAAAGAGTATAAAGAGTTCACCAAAGACATAGCTTATAGATTAACAGAAAATAGACCTTGTTGCAGCCTATTATACCACCATTACTTGGCCTAGCACACTTTCTCATGTCAAAGTTGCATTACATTGCCTCGTACTTAGCTAATAGAGATAACATGTGTAGAAATATGATATGAACATGGATAGCTCTAAGAATCTAGCTTGACTTCATAACTCATTAGAATAAGCTCATGAAGGGTTCACCAAAGACAAAAGAGTATAAAGAGTTCACCAAAGACATAGCTTATAGATTAATAGAAGATATACCTTGTTGCAGCCTATTACACCACCGTTACTTGGCCTAGCACACTTTCTCATGTCAAAGTTACATTACATTGCCTTGTACTTAGCTAATAGAGATAACATGTGTAGAAGTAGGATATGAACATGGATAGCTCTAAGGATCTAGCTAGACTTCATAACTCGTTAGAATAAGGTCATGAAGGGTTCACCAAAGACATAAGCGTATGAAAGATTCACAAAAGACATAGCTTATAGCTTAAAAGAAGATTGACCTTGTTACAACCTATTACACCACCGTTACTTGGCCTAGCACACTTTCTCATGCCAAAGTTACATTACATTGCCTTGTACTTAGCTAATAGAGATAACATGTGTAGAAGTATGATATGAACATGGATAGCTCTAAGGATCTAGCTTGACTTCATAACTCATTAGAATAGGCTCATGAAGGGTTCACCAAAGACAAAAGAGTATAAAGAGTTCACCAAAGACATAGCTTATAGATTAACAGAAAATAGACCTTGTTGCAGCCTATTATACCACCGTTACTTGGCCTAGCACACTTTCTCATGTCAAAGTTGCATTACATTGCCTTGTACTTAGCTAATAGAGATAACATGTGTAGAAATATGATATGAACATGGATAGCTCTAAGAATCTAGCTTGACTTCATAACTCATTAGAATAAGCTCATGAAGGGTTCACCAAAGACAAAAGAGTATAAAGAGTTCACCAAAGACATAGCTTATAGATTAATAGAAGATATACCTTGTTGCAGCCTATTACAACACCGTTACTTGGCCTGGCACACTTTCTCATGTCAAAGTTACATTACATTGCCTTGTACTTAGCTACTAGAGATAACATGTATAGAAGTATGATATGAACATGGATAGCTCTAACGATCTAGCTAGACTTCATAACTCGTTAGAATAAGGTCATGAAGGGTTCACCAAAGACATAAGCGTATGAAGGATTCACAAAAGACATAGCTTATAGGTTAAAAGAAGATTGACCTTGTTACAACCTATTACACCACCGTTACTTGGCCTAGCACACTTTCTCATGCCAAAGTTACATTACATTGCCTTGTACTTAGCTAATAGAGATAACATGTGTAGAAGTATGATATGAACATGGATAGCTATAATGATCTAGCTAGACTTCATAACTCGTTAGAATAAAGTCATGAACGGTTCACCAAAGAAATAAGCGTATGAAGGGTTCACCAAAGACACAACTTATAGCTTAACGGAAGATTGACCTTGTTGCAACCTATTACACCACCGTTACTTGGCCTAGCACACTTTCTCATGTCAAAGTTGCATTACATTGCCTTGTACTTAGCTAATAGAGATAACATGTGTAGAAGTATGATATGAACATGGATAGCTCTAATGATCTAGCTAGACTTCATACCTCGTTAGAATAAGGTCATGAAGGGTTCACCAAAGAAATAAGCGTATGAAGGGTTCACGAAAGATAGAGGTTATATATTAACAGAAGATTGACCTTGTTGCAACTTATTACACCACCGTTAGTTTGCTTAGCACACTTTCTCACGTCAAAGTTACATTACATTGCCTTGTACTTAGCTAATAGAGATATTATGTGTAGAAGTATGATATGAACATGGATAGCTTTAATGATCTAACTTGACTTCATAACTCGTTAGAATAAGCTCATGATGGGTTCACCAAAGACATAAGCGTATGAAGGGTTCACCAAAGACAGAGCTTAGAGATTTACAAAAGATTGACCTTATTGCAACCTATTACACCACCGTTACTTGGCCTAGCACACTTTCTCATGCCAAAGTTGCATTATATTGCCTTGTACTTAGCTAATAGAGATAACATGTGTAAAAGTATGATATGAACATGGATAGCTCTAAGGATCTAGCTTGACTTCATAACTCATTACAATAAGCTCATGAAGGGTTTACCAAAGACAAAAGAGTATAAAGAGTTCAGCAAAGACATAGCTTATAGATTAATAGAACATATACCTTGTTGCAGCCTATTACACCACCGTTACTTGGCCTAGCACACTTTCTCATGTCAAAGTTACATTACATTGCCTTGTACTTAGCTAATAGAGATAACATGTGTAGAAGTAGGATATGAACATGGATAGCTCTAAGGATCTAGCTTGACTTCATAACTCATTAGAATAAGCTCATGAAAGGTTCACCAAAGACAAAAGAGTATAAAGAGTTCACCAAAGACATAGCTTATAGATTAACAGAAAATAGACCTTGTTGCAGCCTATTACACCACCGTTACTTGGCCTAGCACACTTTCTCATGTCAAAGTTGCATTATATTGCCTTGTACTTAGCTAATAGAGATAACATGTGTAAAAGTATGATATGAACATGGATAGCTCTAAGGATCTAGCTTGACTTCATAACTCATTACAATAAGCTCATGAAGGGTTTACCAAAGACAAAAGAGTATAAAGAGTTCAGCAAAGACATAGCTTATAGATTAATAGAACATATACCTTGTTGCAGCCTATTACACCACCGTTACTTGGCCTAGCACACTTTCTCATGTCAAAGTTACATTACATTGCCTTGTACTTAGCTACTAGAGATAACATGTATAGAAGTAGGATATGAACATGGATAGCTCTAAGGATCTAGCTAGACTTCATAACTCGTTAGAATAAGGTCATGAAGGGTTCACCAAAGACATAAGCATATGAAAGATTCACAAAAGACATAGCTTATAGCTTAAAAGAAGATTGACCTTGTTACAACCTATTACACCACCGTTACTTGGCCTAGCACACTTTCTCATGCCAAAGTTACATTACATTGCCTTGTACTTAGCTAATAGAGATAACATGTGTAGAAGTATGATATGAACATGGATAGCTCTAAGGATCTAGCTTGACTTCATAACTCATTAGAATAAGCTCATGAAGGGTTCACCAAAGACAAAAGAGTATAAAGAGTTCACCAAAGACATAGCTTATAGATTAATAGAAGATATACCTTGTTGCAGCCTATTACACCACCGTGACTTGCCCTAGCACACTTTCTCATGTCAAAGTTACATTACATTGCCTTGTACTTAGCTAATAGAGATAACATGTGTAGAAGTAGGATATGAACATGGATAGCTCTAAGGATCTAGCTAGACTTCATAACTCGTTAGAATAAGGTCATGAAGGGTTCACCAAAGATATAAGCGTATGAAGGATTTACAAAAGACATAGCTTATAGCCTAAAAGAAGATTGACCTTGTTACAACCTATTACACCACCGTTACTTGGCCTAGCACACTTTCTCATGCCAAAGTTACATTACATTGCCTTGTACTTAGCTAATAGAGATAACATGTGTAGAAGTATGATATGAACATGGATAGCTCTAAGGATCTAGCTAGACTTCATAATTCGTTAGAATAAGGTCATGAAGGGTTCATCAAAGACATAAGCGTATGAAGGATTCACAAAAGACATAGCTTATAGCTTAAAAGAAGATTGACCTTGTTACAACCTATTACACCACCGTTACTTGGCCTAGTACACTTTCTCATGCCAAAGTTACATTACATTGCCTTGTACTTAGCTAATAGAGATAACATGTGTAGAAGTATGATATGAACATGGATAGCTCTAATGATCTAGATAGACTTCATAACTCGTTAGAATAAGGTCATGAAGGGTTCACCAAAGAAATAAGCGTATGAAGGGTTTACCAAAGACACAACTTATAGCTTAACGGAAGATTGACCTTGTTGCAACCAATTACACCACCGTTCGTTGGCCTAGCTCACTTTCTCATGTCAAAGTTACATTACATTGCCTTGTACTTAGCTAATAGAGATAACATGTGTAGAAGTATGATATGAACATGGATAGCTCTAATGATCTAGCTAGACTTCATAACTCGTTAGAAAAAAGTCATGAAGGGTTCACCAAAGAAATAAGCGTATGAAGGGTTCACCAAAGACACAACTTATAGCTTAACGGAAGATTGACCTTGTGGCAACCAATTACACCACCGTTCGTTGGCCTAGCTCACTTTCTCATGTCAAAGTTGCATTACATTGCCTTGTACATAGCTAATAGAGATAACATGTGTAGAAGTATGATATGAACATGGATAGCTCTAATGATCTAGCTAGACTTCATAACTCGTTAGAATAAGGTCATGAAGGGTTCACCAAAGACAAAAGAGTATAAAGAGTTCAGCAAAGACATAGCTTATAGATTAATAGAAGATTGACCTTGTTGCAGCCTATTACACCACCGTTACTTGGCCTAGCACACTTTCTCATGTCAAAGTTACATTACATTGCCTTGTACTTAGCTAATAGAGATAACATGCGTAGAAGTATGATATGAACATGGATAGCTCTAATGATCTAGCTAGACTTCATAACTCGTTAGAAAAAAGTCATGAAGGGTTCACCAAAGAAATAAGCGTATGAAGGGTTCACCAAAGACACAACTTATAGCTTAACGGAAGATTGACCTTGTTGCAACCAATTACACCACCGTTCGTTGGCCTAGCTCACTTTCTCATGTCAAAGTTGCATTACATTGCCTTGTACTTAGCTAATAGAGATAACATGTGTAGAAGTATGATATGAACATGGATAGCTCTAATGATCTAGCTAGACTTCATAACTCGTTAGAATAAGGTCATGAAGGGTTCACCAAAGACAAAAGAGTATAAAGAGTTCAGCAAAGACATAGCTTATAGATTAATAGAAGATTGACCTTGTTGCAGCCTATTACACCACCGTTACTTGGCCTAGCACACTTTCTCATGTCAAAGTTGCATTATATTGCCTTGTTCTTAGCTAATAGAGATAACATGTGTAGAAGTATGATATGAACATGGATAGCTCTATTGATCTAGCTAGACTTCATAACTCATTAGAATAAGCTTATGAAGGGTTCACCAAAGACAAAAGAGTATAAAGAGTTCACCAAAGACATAGCATATAGATTAACAGAAAATAGACCTTGTTGCAGCCTATTACACCACCGTTACTTGGCCTAGCACACTTTCTCATGTCAAAGTTACATTACATTGCCTTGTACTTAGCTAATAGAGATAACATGTGTAGAAGTATGATATGAACATGGATAGCTCTAATGATCTAGCTAGACTTCATAACTCGTTAGAAAAAAGTCATGAAGGGTTCACCAAAGAAATAAGCGTATGAAGGGTTCACCAAAGACACAACTTATAGCTTAACGGAAGATTGACCTTGTTGCAACCAATTACACCACCGTTCGTTGGCCTAGCTCACTTTCTCATGTCAAAGTTGCATTACATTGCCTTGTACTTAGCTAATAGAGATAACATGTGTAGAAGTATGATATGAACATGGATAGCTCTAATGATCTAGCTAGACTTCATAACTCGTTAGAATAAGGTCATGAAGGGTTCACCAAAGACAAAAGAGTATAAAGAGTTCACCAAAGACATACCTTATAGATTAATAGAAGATATACCTTGTTGCAGCCTATTACACCACCGTTACTTGGCCTAACACACTTTCTCATGTCAAAGTTACATTACATTGCCTTGTACTTAGCTAATAGAGATAACATGTGTAGAAGTATGATATGAACATGGATAGCTCTAATGATCTAGCTAGACTTCATAACTCATTAGAATAAGCTTATGAAGGGTTCACCAAAGACAAAAGAGTATAAAGAGTTCACCAAAGACATAGCATATAGATTAACAGAAAATAGACCTTGTTGCAGCCTATTACACCACCGTTACTTGGCCTAGCTCACTTTCTCATGTCAAAGTTGCATTACATTGCCTTGTACTTAGCTAATAGAGATAACATGTGTAGAAGTATGATATGAACATGGATAGCTCTAATGATCTAGCTAGACTTCATAACTCGTTAGAATAAGGTCATGAAGGGTTCACCAAAGACAAAAGAGTATAAAGAGTTCAGCAAAGACATAGCTTATAGATTAATAGAAGATTGACCTTGTTGCAGCCTATTACACCACCGTTACTTGGCCTAGCACACTTTCTCATGTCAAAGTTGCATTATCTTGCCTTGTACTTAGCTAATAGAGATAACATGTGTAGAAGTATGATATGAACATGGATAGCTCTAATGATCTAGCTAGACTTCATAACTCATTAGAATAAGCTCATGAAAGGTTCACCAAAGACAAAAGAGTATAAAGAGTTCACCAAAGACATAGCTTATAGATTAACAGAAAATAGACCTTGTTGCAGCCTATTACACCACCGTTACTTGGCCTAGCACACTTTCTCATGTCAAAGTTGCATTATATTGCCTTGTACTTAGCTAATAGAGATAACATGTGTAAAAGTATGATATGAACATGGATAGCTCTAAGGATCTAGCTTGACTTCATAACTCATTACAATAAGCTCATGAAGGGTTTACCAAAGACAAAAGAGTATAAAGAGTTCAGCAAAGACATAGCTTATAGATTAATAGAACATATACCTTGTTGCAGCCTATTACACCACCGTTACTTGGCCTAGTACACTTTCTCATGTCAAAGTTACATTACATTGCCTTGTACTTAGCTAATAGAGATAACATGTGTAGAAGTAGGATATGAACATGGATAGCTCTAAGGATCTAGCTAGACTTCATAACTCGTTAGAATAAGGTCATGAAGGGTTCACCAAACACATAAGCATATGAAAGATTCACAAAAGACATAGCTTATAGCTTAAAAGAAGATTGACCTTGTTACAACCTATTACACCACCGTTACTTGGCCTAGCACACTTTCTCATGCCAAAGTTACATTACATTGCCTTGTACTTAGCTAATAGAGATAACATGTGTAGAAGTATGATATGAACATGGATAGCTCTAAGGATCTAGCTTGACTTCATAACTCATTAGAATAAGCTCATGAAGGGTTCACCAAAGACAAAAGAGTATAAAGAGTTCACCAAAGACATAGCTTATAGATTAATAGAAGATATACCTTGTTGCAGCCTATTACACCACCGTGACTTGGCCTAGCACACTTTCTCATGTCAAAGTTACATTACATTGCCTTGTACTTAGCTAATAGAGATAACATGTGTAGAAGTATGATATGAACATGGATAGCTCTAATGATCTAGCTAGACTTCATAACTCGTTAGAAAAAAGTCATGAAGGGTTCACCAAAGAAATAAGCGTATGAAGGGTTCACCAAAGACACAACTTATAGCTTAACGGAAGATTGACCTTGTTGCAACCAATTACACCACCGTTCGTTGGCCTAGCTCACTTTCTCATGTCAAAGTTGCATTACATTGCCTTGTACTTAGCTAATAGAGATAACATGTGTAGAAGTATGATATGAACATGGATAGCTCTAATGATCTAGCTAGACTTCATAACTCGTTAGAATAAGGTCATGAAGGGTTCACCAAAGACAAAAGAGTATAAAGAGTTCAGCAAAGACATAGCTTATAGATTAATAGAAGATTGACCTTGTTGCAGCCTATTACACCACCGTTACTTGGCCTAGCACACTTTCTCATGTCAAAGTTACATTACATTGCCTTGTACTTAGCTAATAGAGATAACATGTGTAGAAGTATGATATGAACATGGATAGCTCTAATGATCTAGCTAGACTTCATAACTCGTTAGAAAAAAGTCATGAAGGGTTCACCAAAGAAATAAGCGTATGAAGGGTTCACCAAAGACACAACTTATAGCTTAACGGAAGATTGACCTTGTTGCAACCAATTACACCACCGTTCGTTGGCCTAGCTCACTTTCTCATGTCAAAGTTGCATTACATTGCCTTGTACTTAGCTAATAGAGATAACATGTGTAGAAGTATGATATGAACATGGATAGCTCTAATGATCTAGCTAGACTTCATAACTCGTTAGAATAAGGTCATGAAGGGTTCACCAAAGACAAAAGAGTATAAAGAGTTCAGCAAAGACATAGCTTATAGATTAATAGAAGATTGACCTTGTTGCAGCCTATTACACCACCGTTACTTGGCCTAGCACACTTTCTCATGTCAAAGTTGCATTATATTGCCTTGTTCTTAGCTAATAGAGATAACATGTGTAGAAGTATGATATGAACATGGATAGCTCTAAGGATCTAGCTTGACTTCATAACTCATTAGAATAAGCTCATGAAGGGTTCACCAAAGACAAAAGAGTATAAAGAGTTCACCAAAGACATACCTTATAGATTAATAGAAGATATACCTTGTTGCAGCCTATTACACCACCGTTACTTGGCCTAACACACTTTCTCATGTCAAAGTTACATTACATTGCCTTGTACTTAGCTAATAGAGATAACATGTGTAGAAGTATGATATGAACATGGATAGCTCTAATGATCTAGCTAGACTTCATAACTCATTAGAATAAGCTTATGAAGGGTTCACCAAAGACAAAAGAGTATAAAGAGTTCACCAAAGACATAGCATATAGATTAACAGAAAATAGACCTTGTTGCAGCCTATTACACCACCGTTACTTGGCCTAGCTCACTTTCTCATGTCAAAGTTGCATTACATTGCCTTGTACTTAGCTAATAGAGATAACATGTGTAGAAGTATGATATGAACATGGATAGCTCTAATGATCTAGCTAGACTTCATAACTCGTTAGAATAAGGTCATGAAGGGTTCACCAAAGACAAAAGAGTATAAAGAGTTCAGCAAAGACATAGCTTATAGATTAATAGAAGATTGACCTTGTTGCAGCCTATTACACCACCGTTACTTGGCCTAGCACACTTTCTCATGTCAAAGTTGCATTATCTTGCCTTGTACTTAGCTAATAGAGATAACATGTGTAGAAGTATGATATGAACATGGATAGCTCTAATGATCTAGCTAGACTTCATAACTCATTAGAATAAGCTCATGAAAGGTTCACCAAAGACAAAAGAGTATAAAGAGTTCACCAAAGACATAGCTTATAGATTAACAGAAAATAGACCTTGTTGCAGCCTATTACACCACCGTTACTTGGCCTAGCACACTTTCTCATGTCAAAGTTGCATTATATTGCCTTGTACTTAGCTAATAGAGATAACATGTGTAAAAGTATGATATGAACATGGATAGCTCTAAGGATCTAGCTTGACTTCATAACTCATTACAATAAGCTCATGAAGGGTTTACCAAAGACAAAAGAGTATAAAGAGTTCAGCAAAGACATAGCTTATAGATTAATAGAACATATACCTTGTTGCAGCCTATTACACCACCGTTACTTGGCCTAGTACACTTTCTCATGTCAAAGTTACATTACATTGCCTTGTACTTAGCTAATAGAGATAACATGTGTAGAAGTAGGATATGAACATGGATAGCTCTAAGGATCTAGCTAGACTTCATAACTCGTTAGAATAAGGTCATGAAGGGTTCACCAAACACATAAGCATATGAAAGATTCACAAAAGACATAGCTTATACTTTAAAAGAAGATTGACCTTGTTACAACCTATTACACCACCGTTACTTGGCCTAGCACACTTTCTCATGCCAAAGTTACATTACATTGCCTTGTACTTAGCTAATAGAGATAACATGTGTAGAAGTATGATATGAACATGGATAGCTCTAAGGATCTAGCTTGACTTCATAACTCATTAGAATAAGCTCATGAAGGGTTCACCAAAGACAAAAGAGTATAAAGAGTTCACCAAAGACATAGCTTATAGATTAATAGAAGATATACCTTGTTGCAGCCTATTACACCACCGTGACTTGGCCTAGCACACTTTCTCATGTCAAAGTTACATTACATTGCCTTGTACTTAGCTAATAGAGATAACATGTGTAGAAGTAGGATATGAACATGGATAGCTCTAAGGATCTAGCTAGACTTCATAACTCGTTAGAATAAGGTCATGAAGGGTTCACCAAAGATATAAGCGTATGAAGGATTTACAAAAGACATAGCTTATAGCCTAAAAGAAGATTGACCTTGTTACAACCTATTACACCACCGTTACTTGGCCTAGCACACTTTCTCATGCCAAAGTTACATTACATTGCCTTGTACTTAGCTAATAGAGATAACATGTGTAGAAGTATGATATGAACATGGATAGCTCTAAGGATCTAGCTAGACTTCATAATTCGTTAGAATAAGGTCATGAAGGGTTCATCAAAGACATAAGCGTATGAAGTTCACAAAAGACATAGCTTATAGCTTAAAAGAAGATTGACCTTGTTACAACCTATTACACCACCGTTACTTGGCCTAGTACACTTTCTCATGCCAAAGTTACATTACATTGCCTTGTACTTAGCTAATAGAGATAACATGTGTAGAAGTATGATATGAACATGGATAGCTCTAATGATCTAGATAGACTTCATAACTCGTTAGAATAAGGTCATGAAGGGTTCACCAAAGAAATAAGCGTATGAAGGGTTTACCAAAGACACAACTTATAGCTTAACGGAAGATTGACCTTGTTGCAACCAATTACACCACCGTTCGTTGGCCTAGCTCACTTTCTCATGTCAAAGTTACATTACATTGCCTTGTACTTAGCTAATAGAGATAACATGTGTAGAAGTATGATATGAACATGGATAGCTCTAAGGATCTAGCTTGACTTCATAACTCATTAGAATAAGGTCATGAAGGGTTCACCAAAGACAAAAGAGTATAAAGAGTTCAGCAAAGACATAGCTTATAGATTAATAGAAGATTGACCTTGTTGCAGCCTATTACACCACCGTTACTTGGCCTAGCACACTTTCTCATGTCAAAGTTGCATTATATTGCCTTGTACTTAGCTAATAGAGATAACATGTGTAGAAGTATGATATGAACATGGATAGCTCTAAGGATCTAGCTTGACTTCATAACTCATTAGAATAAGCTCATGAAGGGTTCACCAAAGACAAAAGAGTATAAAGAGTTCACCAAAGACATACCTTATAGATTAATAGAAGATATACCTTGTTGCAGCCTATTACACCACCGTTACTTGGCCTAACACACTTTCTCATGTCAAAGTTACATTACATTGCCTTGTACTTAGCTAATAGAGATAACATGTGTAGAAGTATGATATGAACATGGATAGCTCTAATGATCTAGCTAGACTTCATAACTCATTAGAATAAGCTTATGAAGGGTTCACCAAAGACAAAAGAGTATAAAGAGTTCACCAAAGACATAGCATATAGATTAACAGAAAATAGACCTTGTTGCAGCCTATTACACCACCGTTACTTGGCCTAGCTCACTTTCTCATGTCAAAGTTGCATTACATTGCCTTGTACTTAGCTAATAGAGATAACATGTGTAGAAGTATGATATGAACATGGATAGCTCTAATGATCTAGCTAGACTTCATAACTCGTTAGAATAAGGTCATGAAGGGTTCACCAAAGACAAAAGAGTATAAAGAGTTCAGCAAAGACATAGCTTATAGATTAATAGAAGATTGACCTTGTTGCAGCCTATTACACCACCGTTACTTGGCCTAGCACACTTTCTCATGTCAAAGTTACATTACATTGCCTTGTACTTAGCTAATAGAGATAACATGTGTAGAAGTATGATATGAACATGGATAGCTCTAATGATCTAGCTAGACTTCATAACTCGTTAGAAAAAAGTCATGAAGGGTTCACCAAAGAAATAAGCGTATGAAGGGTTCACCAAAGACACAACTTATAGCTTAACGGAAGATTGACCTTGTTGCAACCAATTACACCACCGTTCGTTGGCCTAGCTCACTTTCTCATGTCAAAGTTGCATTACATTGCCTTGTACTTAGCTAATAGAGATAACATGTGTAGAAGTATGATATGAACATGGATAGCTCTAATGATCTAGCTAGACTTCATAACTCGTTAGAATAAGGTCATGAAGGGTTCACCAAAGACAAAAGAGTATAAAGAGTTCAGCAAAGACATAGCTTATAGATTAATAGAAGATTGACCTTGTTGCAGCCTATTACACCACCGTTACTTGGCCTAGCACACTTTCTCATGTCAAAGTTGCATTATATTGCCTTGTACTTAGCTAATAGAGATAACATGTGTAGAAGTATGATATGAACATGGATAGCTCTAAGGATCTAGCTTGACTTCATAACTCGTTAGAATAAGCTCATGAAGGGTTCACCAAAGACAAAAGAGTATAAAGAGTTCACCAAAGACATACCTTATAGATTAATAGAAGATATACCTTGTTGCAGCCTATTACACCACCGTTACTTGGCCTAACACACTTTCTCATGTCAAAGTTACATTACATTGCCTTGTACTTAGCTAATAGAGATAACATATGTAGAAGTATGATATGAACATGGATAGCTCTAATGATCTAGCTAGACTTCATAACTCATTAGAATAAGCTTATGAAGGGTTCACCAAAGACAAAAGAGTATAAAGAGTTCACCAAAGACATAGCATATAGATTAACAGAAAATAGACCTTGTTGCAGCCTATTACACCACCGTTACTTGGCCTAGCTCACTTTCTCATGTCAAAGTTGCATTACATTGCCTTGTACTTAGCTAATAGAGATAACATGTGTAGAAGTATGATATGAACATGGATAGCTCTAATGATCTAGCTAGACTTCATAACTCGTTAGAATAAGGTCATGAAGGGTTCACCAAAGACAAAAGAGTATAAAGAGTTCAGCAAAGACATAGCTTATAGATTAATAGAAGATTGACCTTGTTGCAGCCTATTACACCACCGTTACTTGGCCTAGCACACTTTCTCATGTCAAAGTTACATTACATTGCCTTGTACTTAGCTAATAGAGATAACATGTGTAGAAGTATGATATGAACATGGATAGCTCTAATGATCTAGCTAGACTTCATAACTCGTTAGAAAAAAGTCATGAAGGGTTCACCAAAGAAATAAGCGTATGAAGGGTTCACCAAAGACACAACTTATAGCTTAACGGAAGATTGACCTTGTTGCAACCAATTACACCACCGTTCGTTGGCCTAGCTCACTTTCTCATGTCAAAGTTACATTACATTGCCTTGTACTTAGCTAATAGAGATAACATGTGTAGAAGTATGATATGAACATGGATAGCTCTAATGATCTAGCTAGACTTCATAACTCATTAGAATAAGCTTATGAAGGGTTCACCAAAGACAAAAGAGTATAAAGAGTTCACCAAAGACATAGCATATAGATTAACAGAAAATAGACCTTGTTGCAGCCTATTACACCACCGTTACTTGGCCTAGCACACTTTCTCATGTCAAAGTTGCATTATATTGCCTTGTACTTAGCTAATAGAGATAACATGTGTAGAAGTATGATATGAACATGGATAGCTCTAAGGATCTAGCTTGACTTCATAACTCATTAGAATAAGCTCATGAAGGGTTCACCAAAGACAAAAGAGTATAAAGAGTTCACCAAAGACATACCTTATAGATTAATAGAAGATATACCTTGTTGCAGCCTATTACACCACCGTTACTTGGCCTAACACACTTTCTCATGTCAAAGTTACATTACATTGCCTTGTACTTAGCTAATAGAGATAACATGTGTAGAAGTATGATATGAACATGGATAGCTCTAATGATCTAGCTAGACTTCATAACTCATTAGAATAAGCTTATGAAGGGTTCACCAAAGACAAAAGAGTATAAAGAGTTCACCAAAGACATAGCATATTGATTAACAGAAAATAGACCTTGTTGCAGCCTATTACACCACCGTTACTTGGCCTAGCACACTTTCTCATGTCAAAGTTGTATTATATTGCCTTGTACTTAGCTAATAGAGATAACATGTGTAGAAGTATGATATGAACATGGATAGCTCTAAGGATCTAGCTTGACTTCATAACTCATTAGAATAAGCTCATGAAGGGTTCACCAAAGACAAAGAGTATAAATAGTTCACCAAAGACATACCTTATAGATTAATAGAAGATATACCATGTTGCAGCCTATTACACCACCGTTACTTGGCCTAACACACTTTCTCATGTCAAAGTTATATTACATTGCCTTGTACTTAGCTAATAGAGATAACATGTGTAGAAGTATGATATGAACATGGATAGCTCTAATGATCTAGCTAGACTTCATAACTCGTTAGAAAAAAGTCATGAAGGGTTCACCAAAGAAATAAGCGTATGAAGGGTTCACCAAAGACACAACTTATAGCTTAACGGAAGATTGACCTTGTTGCAACCAATTACACCACCGTTCGTTGGCCTAGCTCACTTTCTCATGTCAAAGTTGCATTACATTGCCTTGTACTTAGCTAATAGAGATAACATGTGTAGAAGTATGATATGAACATGGATAGCTCTAATGATCTAGCTAGACTTCATAACTCGTTAGAATAAGGTCATGAAGGGTTCACCAAAGACAAAAGAGTATAAAGAGTTCAGCAAAGACATAGCTTATAGATTAATAGAAGATTGACCTTGTTGCAGCCTATTACACCACCGTTACTTGGCCTAGCACACTTTCTCATGTCAAAGTTGCATTATATTGCCTTGTACTTAGCTAATAGAGATAACATGTGTAGAAGTATGATATGAACATGGATAGCTCTAAGGATCTAGCTTGACTTCATAACTCATTAGAATAAGCTCATGAAGGGTTCACCAAAGACAAAAGAGTATAAAGAGTTCACCAAAGACATACCTTATAGATTAATAGAAGATATACCTTGTTGCAGCCTATTACACCACCGTTACTTGGCCTAACACACTTTCTCATGTCAAAGTTACATTACATTGCCTTGTACTTAGCTAATAGAGATAACATGTGTAGAAGTATGATATGAACATGGATAGCTCTAATGATCTAGCTAGACTTCATAACTCATTAGAATAAGCTTATGAAGGGTTCACCAAAGACAAAAGAGTATAAAGAGTTCACCAAAGACATAGCATATAGATTAACAGAAAATAGACCTTGTTGCAGCCTATTACACCACCGTTACTTGGCCTAGCTCCATTTCTCATGTCAAAGTTGCATTACATTGCCTTGTACTTAGCTAATAGAGATAACATGTGTAGAAGTATGATATGAACATGGATAGCTCTAATGATCTAGCTAGACTTCATAACTCGTTAGAATAAGGTCATGAAGGGTTCACCAAAGACAAAAGAGTATAAAGAGTTCAGCAAAGACATAGCTTATAGATTAATAGAAGATTGACCTTGTTGCAGCCTATTACACCACCGTTACTTGGCCTAGCACACTTTCTCATGTCAAAGTTACATTACATTGCCTTGTACTTAGCTAATAGAGATAACATGTGTAGAAGTATGATATGAACATGGATAGCTCTAATGATCTAGCTAGACTTCATAACTCGTTAGAAAAAAGTCATGAAGGGTTCACCAAAGAAATAAGCGTATGAAGGGTTCACCAAAGACACAACTTATAGCTTAACGGAAGATTGACCTTGTTGCAACCAATTACACCACCGTTCGTTGGCCTAGCTCACTTTCTCATGTCAAAGTTGCATTACATTGCCTTGTACTTAGCTAATAGAGATAACATGTGTAGAAGTATGATATGAACATGGATAGCTCTAATGATCTAGCTAGACTTCATAACTCGTTAGAATAAGGTCATGAAGGGTTCACCAAAGACAAAAGAGTATAAAGAGTTCAGCAAAGACATAGCTTATAGATTAATAGAAGATTGACCTTGTTGCAGCCTATTACACCACCGTTACTTGGCCTAGCACACTTTCTCATGTCAAAGTTGCATTATATTGCCTTGTACTTAGCTAATAGAGATAACATGTGTAGAAGTATGATATGAACATGGATAGCTCTAAGGATCTAGCTTGACTTCATAACTCATTAGAATAAGCTCATGAAGGGTTCACCAAAGACAAAAGAGTATAAAGAGTTCACCAAAGACATACCTTATAGATTAATAGAAGATATACCTTGTTGCAGCCTATTACACCACCGTTACTTGGCCTAACACACTTTCTCATGTCAAAGTTACATTACATTGCCTTGTACTTAGCTAATAGAGATAACATGTGTAGAAGTATGATATGAACATGGATAGCTCTAATGATCTAGCTAGACTTCATAACTCATTAGAATAAGCTTATGAAGGGTTCACCAAAGACAAAAGAGTATAAAGAGTTCACCAAAGACATAGCATATAGATTAACAGAAAATAGACCTTGTTGCAGCCTATTACACCACCGTTACTTGGCCTAGCACACTTTCTCATGTCAAAGTTGCATTATATTGCCTTGTACTTAGCTAATAGAGATAACATGTGTAGAAGTATGATATGAACATGGATAGTTCTAAGGATCTAGCTTGACTTCATAACTCATTACAATAAGCTCATGAAGGGTTCACCAAAGACAAAAGAGTATAAAGAGTTCACCAAAGACATAGCTTATAGATTAACAGAAAATAGACCTTGTTGCAGCCTATTACACCACCGTTACTTGGCCTAACACACTTTCTCATGTCAAAGTTACATTACATTGCCTTGTACTTAGCTAATAGAGATAACATGTGTAGAAGTATGATATGAACATGGATAGCTCTAATGATCTAGCTAGACTTCATAACTCATTAGAATAAGCTTATGAAGGGTTCACCAAAGACAAAAGAGTATAAAGAGTTCACCAAAGACATAGCATATAGATTAACAGAAAATAGACCTTGTTGCAGCCTATTACACCACCGTTACTTGGCCTAGCTCACTTTCTCATGTCAAAGTTGCATTACATTGCCTTGTACTTAGCTAATAGAGATAACATGTGTAGAAGTATGATATGAACATGGATAGCTCTAATGATCTAGCTAGACTTCATAACTCGTTAGAATAAGGTCATGAAGGGTTCACCAAAGACAAAAGAGTATAAAGAGTTCAGCAAAGACATAGCTTATAGATTAATAGAAGATTGACCTTGTTGCAGCCTATTACACCACCGTTACTTGGCCTAGCACACTTTCTCATGTCAAAGTTACATTACATTGCCTTGTACTTAGCTAATAGAGATAACATGTGTAGAAGTATGATATGAACATGGATAGCTCTAATGATCTAGCTAGACTTCATAACTCGTTAGAAAAAAGTCATGAAGGGTTCACCAAAGAAATAAGCGTATGAAGGGTTCACCAAAGACACAACTTATAGCTTAACGGAAGATTGACCTTGTTGCAACCAATTACACCACCGTTCGTTGGCCTAGCTCACTTTCTCATGTCAAAGTTGCATTACATTGCCTTGTACTTAGCTAATAGAGATAACATGTGTATAAGTATGATATGAACATGGATAGCTCTAATGATCTAGCTAGACTTCATAACTCGTTAGAATAAGGTCATGAAGGGTTCACCAAAGACAAAAGAGTATAAAGAGTTCAGCAAAGACATAGCTTATAGATTAATAGAAGATTGACCTTGTTGCAGCCTATTACACCACCGTTACTTGGCCTAGCACACTTTCTCATGTCAAAGTTGCATTATATTGCCTTGTACTTAGCTAATAGAGATAACATGTGTAGAAGTATGATATGAACATGGATAGCTCTAAGGATCTAGCTTGACTTAATAACTCATTAGAATAAGCTCATGAAGGGTTCACCAAAGACAAAAGAGTATAAAGAGTTCACCAAAGACATACCTTATAGATTAATAGAAGATATACCTTGTTGCAGCCTATTACACCACCGTTACTTGGCCTAACACACTTTCTCATGTCAAAGTTACATTACATTGCCTTGTACTTAGCTAATAGAGATAACATGTGTAGAAGTATGATATGAACATGGATAGCTCTAATGATCTAGCTAGACTTCATAACTCATTAGAATAAGCTTATGAAGGGTTCACCAAAGACAAAAGAGTATAAAGAGTTCACCAAAGACATAGCATATAGATTAACAGAAAATAGACCTTGTTGCAGCCTATTACACCACCGTTACTTGGCCTAGCACACTTTCTCATGTCAAAGTTGCATTATATTGCCTTGTACTTAGATAATAGAGATAACATGTGTAGAAGTATGATATGAACATGGATAGCTCTAAGGATCTAGCTTGACTTCATAACTCATTAGAATAAGCTCATGAAGGGTTCACCAAAGACAAAAGAGTATAAAGAGTTCACCAAAGACATACCTTATAGATTAATAGAAGATATACCTTGTTGCAGCCTATTACACCACCGTTACTTGGCCTAACACACTTTCTCATGTCAAAGTTACATTACATTGCCTTATACTTAGCTAATAGAGATAACATGTGTAGAAGTATGATATGAACATGGATAGCTCTAATGATCTAGCTAGACTTCATAACTCATTAGAATAAGCTTATGAAGGGTTCACCAAAGACAAAAGAGTATAAAGAGTTCACCAAAGATATAGCATATTGATTAACAGAAAATAGACCTTGTTGCAGCCTATTACACCACCGTTACTTGGCCTAGCACACTTTCTCATGTCAAAGTTGTATTATATTGCCTTGTACTTAGCTAATAGAGATAACATGTGTAGAAGTATGATATGAACATGGATAGCTCTAAGGATCTAGCTTGACTTCATAACTCATTAGAATAAGCTCATGAAGGGTTCACCAAAGACAAAGAGTATAAATAGTTCACCAAAGACATACCTTATAGATTAATAGAAGATATACCATGTTGCAGCCTATTACACCACCGTTACTTGGCCTAACACACTTTCTCATGTCAAAGTTATATTACATTGCCTTGTACTTAGCTAATAGAGATAACATGTGTAGAAGTATGATATGAACATGGATAGCTCTAATGATCTAGCTAGACTTCATAACTCGTTAGAAAAAAGTCATGAAGGGTTCACCAAAGAAATAAGCGTATGAAGGGTTCACCAAAGACACAACTTATAGCTTAACGGAAGATTGACCTTGTTGCAACCAATTACACCACCGTTCGTTGGCCTAGCTCACTTTCTCATGTCAAAGTTGCATTACATTGCCTTGTACTTAGCTAATAGAGATAACATGTGTAGAAGTATGATATGAACATGGATAGCTCTAATGATCTAGCTAGACTTCATAACTCGTTAGAATAAGGTCATGAAGGGTTCACCAAAGACAAAAGAGTATAAAGAGTTCACCAAAGACATAGCTTATAGATTAACAGAAAATAGACCTTGTTGCAGCCTATTACACCACCGTTACTTGGCCTAGCACACTTTCTCATGTCAAAGTTGCATTATATTGCCTTGTACTTAGCTAATAGAGATAACATGTGTAGAAGTATGATATGAACATGGATAGCTCTAAGGATCTAGCTTGACTTCATAACTCATTACAATAAGCTCATGAAGGGTTCACCAAAGACAAAAGAGTATAAAGAGTTCACCAAAGACATAGCTTATAGATTAACAGAAAATAGACCTTGTTGCAGCCTATTACACCACCGTTACTTGGCCTAACACACTTTCTCATGTCAAAGTTACATTACATTGCCTTGTACTTAGCTAATAGAGATAACATGTGTAGAAGTATGATATGAACATGGATAGCTCTAATGATCTAGCTAGACTTCATAACTCATTAGAATAAGCTTATGAAGGGTTCACCAAAGACAAAAGAGTATAAAGAGTTCACCAAAGACATAGCATATTGATTAACAGAAAATAGACCTTGTTGCAGCCTATTACACCACCGTTACTTGGCCTAGCACACTTTCTCATGTCAAAGTTGTATTATATTGCCTTGTACTTAGCTAATAGAGATAACATGTGTAGAAGTATGATATGAACATGGATAGCTCTAAGGATCTAGCTTGACTTCATAACTCATTAGAATAAGCTCATGAAGGGTTCACCAAAGACAAAGAGTATAAATAGTTCACCAAAGACATACCTTATAGATTAATAGAAGATATACCATGTTGCAGCCTATTACACCACCGTTACTTGGCCTAACACACTTTCTCATGTCAAAGTTATATTACATTGCCTTGTACTTAGCTAATAGAGATAACATGTGTAGAAGTATGATATGAACATGGATAGCTCTAATGATCTAGCTAGACTTCATAACTCGTTAGAAAAAAGTCATGAAGGGTTCACCAAAGAAATAAGCGTATGAAGGGTTCACCAAAGACACAACTTATAGCTTAACGGAAGATTGACCTTGTTGCAACCAATTACACCACCGTTCGTTGGCCTAGCTCACTTTCTCATGTCAAAGTTGCATTACATTGCCTTGTACTTAGCTAATAGAGATAACATGTGTAGAAGTATGATATGAACATGGATAGCTCTAATGATCTAGCTAGACTTCATAACTCGTTAGAATAAGGTCATGAAGGGTTCACCAAAGACAAAAGAGTATAAAGAGTTCAGCAAAGACATAGCTTATAGATTAATAGAAGATTGACCTTGTTGCAGCCTATTACACCACCGTTACTTGGCCTAGCACACTTTCTCATGTCAAAGTTGCATTATATTGCCTTGTACTTAGCTAATAGAGATAACATGTGTAGAAGTATGATATGAACATGGATAGCTCTAAGGATCTAGCTTGACTTCATAACTCATTAGAATAAGCTCATGAAGGGTTCACCAAAGACAAAAGAGTATAAAGAGTTCACCAAAGACATACCTTATAGATTAATAGAAGATATACCTTGTTGCAGCCTATTACACCACCGTTACTTGGCCTAACACACTTTCTCATGTCAAAGTTACATTACATTGCCTTGTACTTAGCTAATAGAGATAACATGTGTAGAAGTATGATATGAACATGGATAGCTCTAATGATCTAGCTAGACTTCATAACTCATTAGAATAAGCTTATGAAGGGTTCACCAAAGACAAAAGAGTATAAAGAGTTCACCAAAGACATAGCATATAGATTAACAGAAAATAGACCTTGTTGCAGCCTATTACACCACCGTTACTTGGCCTAGCTCACTTTCTCATGTCAAAGTTGCATTACATTGCCTTGTACATAGCTAATAGAGATAACATGTGTAGAAGTATGATATGAACATGGATAGCTCTAAGGATCTAGCTAGAATTCATAACTCGTTAGAATAAGGTCATGAAGGGTTCACCAAAGACATAAGCGTATGAAGGATTCACAAAAGACATAGCTTATAGCTTAAAAGAAGATTGACCTTGTTACAACCTATTACACCACCGTTACTTGGCCTAGCACACTTTCTCATGTCAAAGTTGCAGTACATTGCTTTGTACTTAGCTAATAGAGATAACATGTGTAGAAGTATGATATGAACATGGATAGCTCTAAGGATCTAGCTGAACTTCATAACTCATTAGAATAAGCTCATGAAGGGTTCACCAAAGACAAAAGAGTATAAAGAGTTCACCAAAGACATAGCTTATAGATTAACAGAAAATAGACCTTGTTGTAGCCTATTACACCACCGTTACTTAGCCTAGCACACTTTCTCATGTCAAAGTTGCATTATATTGCCTTGTACTTAGCTAATAGAGATAACATGTGTAGAAGTATGATATGAACATGGATAGCTTTAAGGATCTAGCTTGACTTCATAACTCATTAGAATAAGCTCATGAAGGGTTCACCAAAGACAAAAGAGTATAAAGAGTTCACCAAAGACATACCTTATAGATTAATAGAAGATATACTTTGTTGCAGCCTATTACACCACCGTTACTTGGCCTAACACACTTTCTCATGTCAAAGTTACATTACATTGCCTTGTACTTAGCTAATAGAGATAACATGTGTAGAAGTATGATATGAACATGGATAGCTCTAATGATCTAGCTAGACTTCATAACTCATTAGAATAAGCTCATGAAGGGTTTACCAAAGACAAAAGAGTATAAAGAGTTCACCAAAGACATAGCATATAGATTAACAGAAAATAGACCTTGTTGCAACTTATTACACCACCGTTAGTTTGCTTAGCATACTTTCTCACGTCAAAGTTATATTACATTGCCTTGTACTTAGCTAATAGAGATATTATGTGTAGAAGTATGATATGAACATGGATAGTTCTAATGATCTAGCTAGACTTCATAACTCGTTAGAATAAGGTCATGAAGGGTTCACCAAAGACAAAAGAGTATAAAGAGTTCAGCAAAGACATAGCTTATAGATTAATAGAAGATTGACCTTGTTGCAGCCTATTACACCACCGTTACTTGGCCTAGCACACTTTCTCATGTCAAAGTTACATTACATTGCCTTGTACTTAGCTAATAGAGATAACATGTGTAGAAGTATGATATGAACATGGATAGCTCTAAGGATCTAGCTAGACTTCATAACTCGTTAGAATAAGGTCATGAAGGGTTCACCAAAGACATAAGCGTATGAAGGATTCACAAAAGACATAGCTTATAGCTTAAAAGAAGATTGACCTTGTTACAACCTATTACACCACCGTTACTTGGCCTAGCACACTTTCTCATGTCAAAGTTGCATTACATTGCTTTGTACATAGCTAATAGAGATAACATGTGTAGAAGTATGATATGAACATGGATAGCTCTAAGGATCTAGCTGGACTTCATAACTCATTAGAATAAGCTCATGAAGGGTTCACCAAAGACAAAAGAGTATAAAGAGTTCACCAAAGACATAGCTTATAGATTAACAGAAAATAGACCTTGTTGTAGCCTATTACACCACCGTTACTTAGCCTAACACACTTGCTCATGTCAAAGTTGCATTATATTGCCTTGTACTTAGCTAATAGAGATAACATGTGTAGAAGTATGATATGAACATGGATAGCTTTAAGGATCTAGCTTGACTTCATAACTCATTAGAATAAGCTCATGAAGGGTTCACCAAAGACAAAAGAGTATAAAGAGTTCAGCAAAGACATAGCTTATAGATTAATAGAAGATATACCTTGTTGCAGCCTATTACACCACCGTTACTTGGCCTAACACACTTTCTCATGTCAAAGTTACATTACATTGCCTTGTACTTAGCTAATAGAGATAACATGTGTAGAAGTATGATATGAACATGGATAGCTCTAATGATCTATCTAGACTTCATAACTCGTGAGAATAAAGTCATGAAGGGTTCACCAAAGAAATAAGCGTATGAAGGGTTCACCAAAGACACAACTTATAGCTTAACGGAAGATTGACCTTGTTGCAACTAATTACACCACCGTTCGTTGCCTTGCTCACTTTCTCATGTCAAAGTTGCATTACATTGCCTTGTACTTAGCTAATAGAGATAACATGTGTAGAAGTATGATATGAACATGGATAGCTCTAAGGATCTAGCTTGACTTCATAACTCGTTAGAATAAGCTCATGAAGGGTTCACCAAAGACAAAAGAGTATAAAGAGTTCAGCAAAGACATAGCTTATAGATTAATAGAAGATTGACCTTGTTGCAGCCTATTACACCACCGTTACTTGGCCTAGCACACTTTCTCATGTCAAAGTTGCATTATATTGCCTTGTACTTAGCTAATAGAGATAACATGTGTAGAAGTATGATATGAACATGGATAGCTCTAATGATCTAGCTTGACTTCATAACTCATTAGAATAAGGTCATGAAGGGTTCACCAAAGAAATAAGCGTATAAAGAGTTCACCAAAGACATACCTTATAGATTAAAAGAAGATATACCTTGTTGCAGCCTATTACACCACCGTTACTTGGCCTAACACACTTTCTCATGTCAAAGTTGCATTACATTGCCTTGTACTTAGCTAATAGAGATAACATGTGTAGAAGTATGATATGAACATGGATAGCTCTAATGATCTATCTAGACTTCATAACTCGTGAGAATAAAGTCATGAAGGGTTCACCAAAGAAATAAGCGTATGAAGGGTTCACCAAAGACACAACTTATAGCTTAACGGAAGATTGACCTTGTTGCAACTAATTACACCACCGTTCGTTGCCTTGCTCACTTTCTCATGTCAAAGTTGCATTACATTGCCTTGTACTTAGCTAATAGAGATAACATGTGTAGAAGTATGATATGAACATGGATAGCTCTAAGGATCTAGCTTGACTTCATAACTCGTTAGAATAAGCTCATGAAGGGTTCACCAAAGATAAAAGAGTATAAAGAGTTCAGCAAAGACATAGCTTATAGATTAATAGAAGATTGACCTTGTTGCAGCCTATTACACCACCGTTACTTGGCCTAGCACACTTTCTCATGTCAAAGTTGCATTATATTGCCTTGTACTTAGCTAATAGAGATAACATGTGTAGAAGTATGATATGAACATGGATAGCTCTAATGATCTAGCTTGACTTCATAACTCATTAGAATAAGGTCATGAAGGGTTCACCAAAGAAATAAGCGTATAAAGAGTTCACCAAAGACATACCTTATAGATTAAAAGAAGATATACCTTGTTGCAGCCTATTACACCACCGTTACTTGGCCTAACACACTTTCTCATGTCAAAGTTGCATTACATTGCCTTGTACTTAGCTAATAGAGATAACATGTGTAGAAGTATGATATGAACATGGATAGCTCTAATGATCTAGCTAGACTTCATAACTCGTTAGAATAAAGTCATGAAGGGTTCACCAACGAAATAAGCGTATGAAGGGTTCACCAAAGACACAACTTATAGCTTAACGGAAGATTGACCTTGTTGTAACCAATTACACCACCGTTCGTTGGCCTAGCTCACTTTCTCATGTCAAAGTTGCATTACATTGCCTTGTACTTAGCTAATAGAGATAACATGTGTAGAAGTATGATATGAACATGGATAGCTCTAAGGATCTAGCTGGACTTCATAACTCATTAAAATAAGCTCATGAAGGGTTCACCAAAGACAAAAGAGTATAAAGAGTTCAGCAAAGACATAGCTTATAGATTAACAGAAAATAGACCTTGTTGTAGCCTATTACACCACCGTTACTTAGCCTAGCACACTTTCTCATGTCAAAGTTGCATTATATTTCCTTGTACTTAGCTAATAGAGATAACATGTGTAGAAGTATGATATGAACATGGATAGCTTTAAGGATCTAGCTTGACTTCATAACTCATTAGAATAAGCTCATGAAGGGTTCACCAAAGACAAAAGAGTATAAAGAGTTCAGCAAAGACATAGCTTATAGATTAATAGAAGATATACCTTGTTGCAGCCTATTACACCACCGTTACTTGGCCTAACACACTTTCTCATGTCAAAGTTACATTACATTGCCTTGTACTTAGCTAATAGAGATAACATGTGTAGAAGTATGATATGAACATGGATAGCTCTAATGATCTAGCTAGACTTCATAACTCGTGAGAATAAAGTCATGAAGGGTTCACCAAAGAAATAAGCGTATGAAGGGTTCACCAAAGACACAACTTATAGCTTAACGGAAGATTAACCTTGTTGCAACCAATTACACCACCGTTCGTTGGCCTAGCTCACTTTCTCATGTCAAAGTTGCATTACATTGCCTTGTACTTAGCTAATAGAGATAACATGTGTAGAAGTATGATATGAACATGGATAGCTCTAATGATCTATCTAGACTTCATAACTCGTTAGAATAAGGTCATGAAGGGTTCACCAAAGAAATAAGCGTATGAAGGGTTCACCAAAGACACAACTTATAGCTTAACGGAAGATTGACCTTGTTGCAACTAATTACACCACCGTTCGTTGGCCTAGCTCACTTTCTCATGTCAAAGTTACATTACATTGCCTTGTACTTAGCTAATAGAGATAACATGTGTAGAAGTATGATATGAACATGGATAGCTCTAAGGATCTAGCTTGACTTCATAACTCATTAGAATAAGCTCATGAAGGGTTCACCAAAGACAAAAGAGTATAAAGAGTTCAGCAAAGAGATAGCTTATAGGTTAATAGAAGATATACCTTGTTGCAGCCTATTACACCACCGTTACTTGGCCTAACACACTTTCTCATGTCAAAGTTACATTACATTGCCTTGTACTTAGCTAATAGAGATAACATGTGTAGAAGTATGATATGAACATGGATAGCTCTAATGATCTAGCTAGACTTCATAACTCGTTAGAATAAAGTCATGAAGGGTTCACCAAAGAAATAAGCGTATGAAGGGTTCACCAAAGACACAACTTATAGCTTAACGGAAGATTGACCTTGTTGCAACCAATTACACCACCGTTCGTTGGCCTAGCTCACTTTCTCATGTCAAAGTTGCATTACATTGCCTTGTACTTAGCTAATAGAGATAACATGTGTAGAAGTATGATATGAACATGGATAGCTCTAATGATCTAGCTAGACTTCATAACTCGTTAGAATAAAGTCATGAAGGGTTCACCAACGAAATAAGCGTATGAAGGGTTCACCAAAGACACAACTTATAGCTTAACGGAAGATTGACCTTGTTGTAACCAATTACACCACCGTTCGTTGGCCTAGCTCACTTTCTCATGTCAAAGTTGCATTACATTGCCTTGTACTTAGCTAATAGAGATAACATGTGTAGAAGTATGATATGAACATGGATAGCTCTAAGGATCTAGCTTGACTTCATAACTCATTAGAATAAGCTCATGAAGGGTTCACCAAAGACAAAAGAGTATAAAGAGTTCACCAAAGACATAGCTTATAGATTGACAGAAAATAAACCTTGTTGCAGCCTATTACACCACCGTTACTTGGCCTAGCACACTTTCTCATGTCAAAGTTGCATTATATTGCCTTGTACTTAGCTAATAGAGATAACATGTGTAGAAGTATGATATGAACATGGATAGCTCTAAGGATCTAACTTGACTTCATAACACATTAGAATAAGCTCATGAAGGGTTCACCAAAGACAAAAGAGTATAAAGAGTTCAGCAAAGACATAGCTTATAGATTAATAGAAGATATACCTTGTTGCAGCCTATTACACCACCGTTACTTGGCCTAACACACTTTCTCATGTCAAAGTTACATTACATTGCCTTGTACTTAGCTAATAGAGATAACATGTGTAGAAGTATGATATGAACATGGATAGCTCTAATGATCTAGCTAGACTTCATAACTCATTAGAATAAAGTCATGAAGGGTTCACCAAAGAAATAAGCGTATGAAGGGTTCACCAAAGACACAACTTATAGCTTAACGGAAGATTGACCTTGTTGCAACCAATTACACCACTGTTCGTTGGCCTAGCTCACTTTCTCATGTCAAAGTTGCATTACATTGCCTTGTACTTAGCTAATAGAGATAACATGTGTAGAAGTATGATATGAACATGGATAGCTCTAATGATCTAGCTAGACTTCATAACTCGTTAGAATAAGGTCATGAAGGGTTCACCAAAGACAAAAGAGTATAAAGAGTTCAGCAAAGACATAGCTTATAGATTAATAGAAGATTGACCTTGTTGCAGCCTATTACACCACCGTTACTTGGCCTAGCACACTTTCTCATGTCAAAGTTACATTACATTGACTTGTACTTAGCTAATAGAGATAACATGTGTAGAAGTATGATATGAACATGGATAGCTCTAAGGATCTAGCTAGACTTCATAACTCGTTAGAATAAGGTCATGAAGGGTTCACCAAAGACATAAGCGTATGAAGGATTCACAAAAGACATAGCTTATAGCTTAAAAGAAGATTGACCTTGTTACAACCTATTACACCACCGTTACTTGGCCTAGCACACTTTCTCATGTCAAAGTTGCATTACATTGCCTTGTACTTAGCTAATAGAGATAACATGTGTAGAAGTATGATATGAACATGGATAGCTCTAAGGATCTAGCTGGACTTCATAACTCATTAGAATAAGCTCATGAAGGGTTCACCAAAGACAAAAGAGTATAAAGAGTTCAGCAAAGACATAGCTTATAGATTAACAGAAAATAGACCTTGTTGTAGCCTATTACACCACCGTTACTTGGCCTAGCAGACTTTCTCATGTCAAAGTTACATTACATTGCCTTGTACTTAGCTAATAGAGATAACATGTGTAGAAGTATGATATGAACATGGATAGCTCTAAGGATCTAGCTAGACTTCATAACTCGTTAGAATAAGGTCATGAAGGGTTCACCAAAGACAAAAGAGTATAAAGAGTTCACCAAAGACATAGCTTATAGATTAACAAAAAATAGACCTTGTTGCAGCCTTTTACACCACCGTTACTTGGCCTAGCACACTTTCTCATGTCAAAGTTGCATTATATTGCTTTGTACTTAGCTAATAGAGATAACATGTGTAGAAGTATGATATGAACATGGATAGCTCTAAGGATCTAGCTAGACTTCATAACTCGTTAGAATAAGGTCATGAAGGGTTCACCAAAGATATAAGCGTATGAAGGATTCACAAAAGACATAGCTTATAGCTTAAAAGAAGATTGACCTTGTTACAACCTATTACACCACCGTTACTTGGCCTAGCACACTTTCTCATGTCAAAGTTGCATTACATTGCCTTGTACTTAGCTAATAGAGATAACATGTGTAGAAGTATGATATGAACATGGATAGCTCTAAGGATCTAACTTGACTTCATAACACATTAGAATAAGCTCATGAAGGGTTCACCAAAGACAAAAGAGTATAAAGATTTCACCAAAGACATAGCTTATAGATTAACAGAAAATAGACCTTGTTGCAGCCTTTTACACCACCGTTACTTGGCCTAGCACACTTTCTCATGTCAAAGTTACATTACATTGCCTTGTACTTAGCTAATATAGATAACATGTGTAGAAGTATGATATGAACATGGATAGCTCTAAGGATCTAGCTAGACTTCATAACTCGTTAGAATAAGGTCATGAAGGGTTCACCAAAGACATAAGCGTATGAAGGATTCACAAAAGACATGGCTTATAGCTTAAAAGAAGATTGACCTTGTTACAACCTATTACACCACCGTTACTTGGCCTAGCAGACTTTCTCATGTCAAAGTTACATTACATTGCCTTGTACTTAGCTAATAGAGATAACATGTGTAGAAGTATGATATGAACATGGATAGCTCTAATGATCTAGCTAGATTTCATAACTCGTTAGAATAAAGTCATGAAGGGTTCACCAAAGAAATAAGCGTATGAAGGGTTCACCAAAGACACAACTTATAGCTTAACGAAAGATTGACCTTGTTGCAACCAATTACACCACCGTTCGTTGGCCTAGCACACTTTCTCATGTCAAAGTTGCATTACATTGCCTTGTACTTAGCTAATAGAGATAACATGTGTAGAAGTATGATATGAACATGGATAGCTCTAATGATCTAGCTAGACTTCATAACTCGTTAGAATAAAGTCATGAAGGGTTCACCAAAGAAATAAGCATATGAAGGGTTCACCAAAGACACAACTTATAGCTTAACGGAAGATTGACCTTGTTGCAACCAATTACACCACTGTTCGTTGGCCTAGCTCACTTTCTCATGTCAAAGTTGCATTATATTGCCTTGTACTTAGCTAATAGAGATAACATGTGTAGAAGTATGATATGAACATGGATAGCTCTAAGGATCTAGCTTGACTTCATAACTCATTAGAATAAGCTCATGAAGGGTTCACCAAAGACAAAAGAGTATAAAGAGTTCAGCAAAGACATAGCTTATAGATTAACAGAAAATAGACCTTGTTGTAGCCTATTACACCACCGTTACTTGGCCTAGCACACTTTCTCATGTCAAAGTTGCATTATATTGCCTTGTACTTAGCTAATAGAGATAACATGTGTAGAAGTATGATATGAACATGGATAGCTCTAAGGATCTAGCTTGACTTCATAACTCATTAGAATAAGCTCATGAAGGGTTCACCAAAGACAAAAGAGTATAAAGAGTTCAGCAAAGACATAGCTTATAGATTAATAGAAGATTGACCTTGTTGCAGCCTATTACACCACCGTTACTTGGCCTAGCACACTTTCTCATGTCAAAGTTACATTACATTGCCTTGTACTTAGCTAATAGAGATAACATGTGTAGAAGTATGATATGAACATGGATAGCTCTAAGGATCTAGCTAGACTTCATAACTCGTTAGAATAAGGTCATGAAGGGTTCACCAAAGACATAAGCGTATGAAGGATTCACAAAAGACATAGCTTATAGCTTAAAAGAAGATTGACCTTGTTACAACCTATTACACCACCGTTACTTGGCCTAGCAGACTTTCTCATGTCAAAGTTACATTACATTGCCTTGTACTTAGCTAATAGAGATAACATGTGTAGAAGTATGATATGAACATGGATAGCTCTAATGATCTAGCTAGACTTCATAACTCGTTAGAATAAAGTCATGAAGGGTTCACCAAAGAAATAAGCGTATGAAGGGTTCACCAAAGACACAACTTATAGCTTAACGGAAGATTGACCTTGTTGCAACCAATTACACCACCGTTCGTTGGCCCAGCACACTTTCTCATGTCAAAGTTGCATTACATTGCCTTGTACTTAGCTAATAGAGATAACATGTGTAGAAGTATGATATGAACATGGATAGCTCTAAGGATCTAGCTGGACTTCATAACTCATTAGAATAAGCTCATGAAGGGTTCACCAAAGACAAAAGAGTATAAAGAGTTCACCAAAGACATAGCTTATAGATTAACAGAAAATAGACCTTGTTGTAGCCTATTACACCACCGTTACTTGGCCTAGCACACTTTCTCATGTCAAAGTTGCATTATATTGCCTTGTACTTAGCTAATAGAGATAACATGTGTAGAAGTATGATATGAACATGGATAGCTCTAAGGATCTAGCTTGACTTCATAACTCATTAGAATAAGCTCATGAAGGGTTCACCAAAGACAAAAGAGTATAAAGAGTTCAGCAAAGACATAGCTTATAGATTAATAGAAGATATACCTTGTTGCAGCCTATTACACCACCGTTACTTGGCCTAACACACTTTCTCATGTCAAAGTTACATTACATTGCCTTGTACTTAGCTAATAGAGATAACATGTGTAGAAGTATGATATGAACATGGATAGCTCTAATGATCTAGCTAGACTTCATAACTCGTTAAAATAAAGTCATGAAGGGTTCACCAAAGAAATAAGCGTATGAAGGGTTCACCAAAGACACAACTTATAGCTTAACGGAAGATTGACCATGTTGCAACCAATTACACCACCATTCGTTGGCCTAGCTCACTTTCTCATGTCAAAGTTGCATTACATTGCCTTGTACTTAGCTAATAGCGATAACATGTGTAGAAGTATGATATGAACATGGATAGCTCTAATGATCTTGCTAGACTTCATAACTCGTTAGAATAAGGTCATGAAGGGTTCACCAAAGACAAAAGAGTATAAAGAGTTCAGCAAAGACATAGCTTATAGATTAACAGAAAATAAACCTTGTTGCAGCCTATTACACCACCGTTACTTGGCCTAGCACACTTTCTCATGTCAAAGTTGCATTATATTGCTTTGTACTTAGCTAATAGAGATAACATGTGTAGAAGTATGATATGAACATGGATAGCTCTAAGGATCTAGCTAGACTTCATAACTCGTTAGAATAAGGTCATGAAGGGTTCACCAAAGATATAAGCGTATGAAGGATTCACAAAAGACATAGCTTATAGCTTAAAAGAAGATTGACCTTGTTACAACCTATTACACCACCGTTACTTGGCCTAGCACACTTTCTCATGTCAAAGTTGCATTACATTGCCTTGCACTTAGCTAATAGAGATAACATGTGTAGAAGTATGATATGAACATGGATAGCTCTAAGGATCTAGCTTGACTTCATAACTCATTAGAATAAGCTCATGAAGGGTTCACCAAAGACAAAAGAGTATAAAGAGTTCACCAAAGACATAACTTATAGATTAACAGAAGATAGACCTTGTTGCAACCTATTACACCACCGTTACTTGGCCTAGCAGACTTTCTCATGTCAAAGTTACATTACATTGCCTTGTACTTAGCTAATAGAGATAACATGTGTAGAAGTATGATATGAACATGGATAGCTCTAAGGATCTAGCTAGACTTCATAACTCGTTAGAATAAGGTCATGAAGGGTTCACCAAAGACAAAAGAGTATAAAGAGTTCACCAAAGACATAACTTATAGATTAACAGAAGATAGACCTTGTTGCAACCTATTAAACCACCGTTACTTGGCCTAGCAGACTTTCTCATGTCAAAGTTACATTACATTGCCTTGTACTTAGCTAATAGAGATAACATGTGTAGAAGTATGATATGAACATGGATAGCTCTAATGATCTAGCTAGACTTCATAACTCGTTAGAATAAAGTCATGAAGGGTTCACCAAAGATATAAGCGTATGAAGGGTTCACCAAAGACACAACTTATAGCTTAAAGGATGATTGACCTTGTTGCAACCAATTACACCACTGTTCGTTGGCCTAGCACACTTTCTCATGTCAAAGTTGCATTACATTGCCTTGTACTTAGCTAATAGAGATAACATGTGTAGAAGTATGATATGAACATGGATAGCTCTAAGGATCTAGCTGGACTTCATAACTCATTAGAATAAGCTCATGAAGGGTTCACCAAAGACAAAAGAGTATAAAGAGTTCACCAAAGACATAGCTTATAGATTAACAGAAAATAGACCTTGTTGTAGCCTATTACACCACCGTTACTTGGCCTAGCACACTTTCTCATGTCAAAGTTGCATTATATTGCCTTGTACTTAGCTAATAGAGATAACATGTGTAGAAGTATGATATGAACATGGATAGCTCTTAGGATCTAGCTTGACTTCATAACTCATTAGAATAAGCTTATGAAGGGTTCACCAAAGACAAAAGAGTATAAAGAGTTCAGCAAAGACATAGCTTATAGATTAATAGAAGATATACCTTGTTGCAGCCTATTACACCACCGTTACTTGGCCTAACACACTTTCTCATGTCAAAGTTACATTACATTGCCTTGTACTTAGCTAATAGAGATAACATGTGTAGAAGTATGATATGAACATGGATAGCTCTAATGATCTATCTAGACTTCATAACTCGTTAGAATAAGGTCATGAAGGGTTCACCAAAGAAATAAGCGTATGAAGGGTTCACCAAAGACACAACTTATAGCTTAACGGAAGATTGACCTTGTTGCAACCAATTACACCACCGTTCGTTGGCCTAGCTCACTTTCTCATGTCAAAGTTACATTACATTGCCTTGTACTTAGCTAATAGAGATAACATGTGTAGAAGTATGATATGAACATGGATAGCTCTAAGGATCTAGCTTGACTTCATAACTCATTAGAATAAGCTCATGAAGGGTTCACCAAAGACAAAAGAGTATAAAGAGTTCAGCAAAGACATAGCTTATAGATTAATAGAAGATATACCTTGTTGCAGCTTCTTCCACCACCGTTACTTGGCCTAACACACTTTCTCATGTCAAAGTTACATTACATTGCCTTGTACTTAGCTAATAGAGATAACATGTGTAGAAGTATGATATGAACATGGATAGCTCTAATGATCTAGCTAGACTTCATAACTCGTTAAAATAAAGTCATGAAGGGTTCACCAAAGAAATAAGCGTATGAAGGGTTCACCAAAGACACAACTTATAGCTTAACTGAAGATTGACCATGTTGCAACCAATTACACCACCATTCGTTGGCCTAGCTCACTTTCTCATGTCAAAGTTGCATTACATTGCCTTGTACCTAGCTAATAGAGATAACATGTGTAGAAGTATGATATGAACATGGATAGCTCTAAGGATCTAGCTTGACTTCATAAATCATTAGAATAAGCTCATGAAGGGTTCACCAAAGACAAAAGAGTATAAAGAGTTCACCAAAGACATAGCTTATAGATTAACAGAAAATAAACCTTGTTGCAGCCTATTACACCACCGTTACTTGGCCTAGCACACTTTCTCATGTCAAAGTTGCATTATATTGCCTTGTACTTAGCTAATAGAGATAACATGTGTAGAAGTATGATATGAACATGGATAGCTCTAAGGATCTAGCTTGACTTCATAACTCATTAGAATAAGCTCATGAAGGGTTCACCAAAGACAAAAGAGTATAAAGAGTTCAGCAAAGACATAGCTTATAGATTAATAGAAGATATACCTTGTTGCAGCCTATTACACCACCGTTACTTGGCCTAACACACTTTCTCATGTCAAAGTTACATTACATTGCCTTGTACTTAGCTAATAGAGATAACATGTGTAGAAGTATGATATGAACATGGATAGCTCTAATGATCTAGCTAGACTTCATAACTTGTTAGAATAAAGTCATGAAGGGTTCACCAAAGAAATAAGCGTATGAAGGGTTCACCAAAGACACAACTTATAGCTTAACGGAAGATTGACCTTGTTGCAACACATTACACCACTGTTCGTTGGCCTAGCTCACTTTCTCATGTCAAAGTTGCATTACATTGCCTTGTACTTAGCTAATAGAGATAACATGTGTAGAAGTATGATATAAACATGGATAGCTCTAATGATCTAGCTAGACTTCATAACTCGTTAGAATAAGGTCATGAAGGGTTCACCAAAGACATAAGCGTATGAAGGATTCACAAAAGACATAGCTTATAGCTTAAAAGAAGATTGACCTTGTTACAACCTATTACACCACCGTTACTTGGCCTAGCACACTTTCTCATGTCAAAGTTGCATTACATTGCCTTGCACTTAGCTAATAGAGATAACATGTGTAGAAGTATGATATGAACATGGATAGCTCTAAGGATCTAGCTGGACTTCATAACTCATTAGAATAAGCTAATGAAGGGTTCACCAAAGACAAAAGAGTATAAAGAGTTCACCAAAGACATAGCTTATAGATTAACAAAAAATAGACCTTGTTGCAGCCTTTTACACCACCGTTACTTGGCCTAGCACACTTTCTCATGTCAAAGTTGCATTATATTGCCTTATACTTAGCTAATAGAGATAACATGTGTAGAAGTATGATATAAACATGGATAGCTCTAAGGATCTAGCTTGACTTCATAACTCATTAGAATAAGCTCATGAAGGGTTCACCAAAGACAAAAGAGTATAAAGAGTTCACCAAAGACATAACTTATAGATTAACAGAAGATAGACCTTGTTGCAACCTATTACACTACCGTTACTTGGCCTAGCAGACTTTCTCATGTCAAAGTTACATTACATTGCCTTGTACTTAGCTAATAGAGATAACATGTGTAGAAGTATGATATGAACATGGATAGCTCTAATGATCTAGCTAGACTTCATAACTCGTTAGAATAAAGTCATGAAGGGTTCACCAAAGAAATAAGCGTATGAAGGATTCACCAAAGACACAACTTATAGCTTAACGGAAGATTGACCTTGTTGCAACCAATTACACCACCGTTCGTTGGCCTAGCACACTTTCTCATGTCAAAGTTGCATTACATTGCCTTGTACTTAGCTAATAGAGATAACATGTGTAGAAGTATGATATGAACATGGATAGCTCTAAGGATCTAGCTGGACTTCATAACTCATTAGAATAAGCTCATGAAGGGTTCACCAAAGACAAAAGAGTATAAAGAATTCACCAAAGACACAACTTATAGCTTAACGGAAGATTGACCTTGTTGCAACCAATTACACCACCGTTCGTTGGCCTAGCTCACTTTCTCATGTCAAAGTTACATTACATTGCCTTGTACTTAGCTAATAGAGATAACATGTGTAGAAGTATGATATGAACATGGATAGCTCTAAGGATCTAGCTTGACTTCATAACTCATTAGAACAAGCTCATGAAGGGTTCACCAAAGACAAAAGAGTATAAAGAGTTCAGCAAAGACATAGCTTATAGATTAATAGAAGATATACCTTGTTGCAGCCTATTACACGACCGTTACTTGGCCTAGCAGACTTTCTCATGTCAAAGTTACATTACATTGCCTTGTACTTAGCTAATAGAGATAACATGTGTAGAAGTATGATATGAACATGGATAGCTCTAATGATCTAGCTAGACTTCATAACTCGTTAGAATAAGGTAATGAAGGGTTCACCAAAGACAAAAGAGTATAAAGAGTTCACCAAAGACATAACTTATAGATTAACAGAAGATAGACCTTGTTGCAACCTATTACACCACCGTTACTTGGCCTAGCAGACTTTCTCATGTCAAAGTTACATTACATTGCCTTCTACTTAGCTAATAGAGATAACATGTGTAGAAGTATGATATGAACATGGATAGCTCTAAGGATCTAGCTTGACTTCATAACTCATTAGAATAAGCTCATGAAGGGTTCACCAAAGACAAAAGAGTATAAAGAGTTCAGCAAAGACATAGCTTATAGATTAATAGAAGATATACCTTGTTCCAGCCTATTACCCCACCGTTACTTGGCCTAACACACTTTCTCATGTCAAAGTTACATTACATTGCCTTGTACTTAGTTAATAGAGATAACATGTGTAGAAGTATGATATGAACATGGATAGCTCTAATGATCTAGCTAGACTTCATAACTCGTTAGAATAAAGTCATGAAGGGTTCACCAAAGAAATAAGCGTATGAAGGGTTCACCAAAGACACAACTTATAGCTTAACGGAAGATTGACCTTGTTGCAACCAATTACACGACCGTTCGTTGGCCTAGCTCACTTTCTCATGTCAAAGTTGCATTACATTGCCTTGTACTTAGCTAATAGAGATAACATGTGTAGAAGTATGATATGAACATGGATAGCTCTAATGATCTATCTAGACTTCATAACTCGTTAGAACAAGGTCATGAAGGGTTCACCAAAGAAATAAGCGTATGAAGGGTTCACCAAAGACACAACTTATAGCTTAACGGAAGATTGACCTTGTTGCAACCAATTACACCACCGTTCGTTGGCCTAGCTCACTTTCTCATGTCAAAGTTACATTACATTGCCTTGTACTTAGCTAATAGAGATAACATGTGTAGAAGTATGATATGAACATGGATAGCTCTAAGGATCTAGCTTGACTTCATAACTCATTAGAACAAGCTCATGAAGGGTTCACCAAAGACAAAAGAGTATAAAGAGTTCAGCAAAGACATAGCTTATAGATTAATAGAAGATATACCTTGTTGCAGCCTATTACACGACCGTTACTTGGCCTAGCAGACTTTCTCATGTCAAAGTTACATTACATTGCCTTGTACTTAGCTAATAGAGATAACATGTGTAGAAGTATGATATGAACATGGATAGCTCTAATGATCTAGCTAGACTTCATAACTCGTTAGAATAAGGTAATGAAGGGTTCACCAAAGACAAAAGAGTATAAAGAGTTCACCAAAGACATAACTTATAAATTAACAGAAGATAGACCTTGTTGCAACCTATTACACCACCGTTACTTGGCCTAGCAGACTTTCTCATGTCAAAGTTACATTACATTGCCTTGTACTTAGCTAATAGAGATAACATGTGTAGAAGTATGATATGAACATGGATAGCTCTAATGATCTAGCTAGACTTCATAACTCGTTAGAATAAGGTCATGAAGGGTTCACCAAAGACAAAAGAGTATAAAGAGTTCAGCAAAGACATAGCTTATAGATTAATAGAAGATTGACTTTGTTGCAGCCTATTACACCACCGTTACTTGGCGTAGCACACTTTCTCATGTCAAAGTTACATTACATTGCCTTGTACTTAGCTAATAGAGATAACATGTGTAGAAGTATGATATGAACATGGATAGCTCTAATGATCTAGCTAGACTTTATAACTCGTTAGAATAAAGTCATGAAGGGTTTACCAAAGAAATAAGCGTATGAAGGGTTCACCAAAGACACAACTTATAGCTTAACGGAAGATTGACCTTGTTGCAACCAATTACACCACCGTTACTTGGCCTAGCAGACTTTCTCATGTCAAAGTTACATTACATTGCCTTGTACTTAGCTAATAGAGATAACATGTGTAGAAGTATGATATGAACATGGATAGCTCTAATGATCTAGCTAGACTTCATAACTCGTTAGAATAAGCTCATGACGGGTTCACCAAAGACAAAAGAGTATAAAGAGTTCACCAAAGACATAGCTTATAGATTAACAAAAAATAGACCTTGTTGCAGCCTTTTACACCACCGTTACTTGGCCTAGCACACTTTCTCATGTCAAAGTTGCATTATATTGCCTTGTACTTAGCTAATAGAGATAACATGTGTAGAAGTATGATATGAACATGGATAGCTCTAAGGATCTAGCTTGACTTCATAACTCATTAGAATAAGCTCATGAAGGGTTCACCAAAGACAAAAGAGTATAAAGAGTTCAGCAAAGACATAGCTTATAGATTAATAGAAGATATACCTTGTTGCAGCCTATTACACCACCGTTACTTGGCCTAACACACTTTCTCATGTCAAAGTTACATTACATTGCCTTGTACTTAGCTAATAGAGATAACATGTGTAGAAGTATGATATGAACATGGATAGCTCTAATGATCTAGCTAGACTTCATAACTTGTTAGAATAAAGTCATGAAGGGTTCACCAAAGAAATAAGCGTATGAAGGGTTCACCAAAGACACAACTTATAGCTTAACGGAAGATTGACCTTGTTGCAACACATTACACCACTGTTCGTTGGCCTAGCTCACTTTCTCATGTCAAAGTTGCATTACATTGCCTTGTACTTAGCTAATAGAGATAACATGTGTAGAAGTATGATATAAACATGGATAGCTCTAATGATCTAGCTAGACTTCATAACTCGTTAGAATAAGGTCATGAAGGGTTCACCAAAGACATAAGCGTATGAAGGATTCACAAAAGACATAGCTTATAGCTTAAAAGAAGATTGACCTTGTTACAACCTATTACACCACCGTTACTTGGCCTAGCACACTTTCTCATGTCAAAGTTGCATTACATTGCCTTGCACTTAGCTAATAGAGATAACATGTGTAGAAGTATGATATGAACATGGATAGCTCTAATGATCTAGCTAGACTTTATAACTCGTTAGAATAAAGTCATGAAGGGTTTACCAAAGAAATAAGCGTATGAAGGGTTCACCAAAGACACAACTTATAGCTTAACGGAAGATTGACCTTGTTGCAACCAATTACACCACCGTTCGTTGGCCTAGCACACTTTCTCATGTCAAAGTTGCATTACATTGCCTTGTACTTAGCTAATAGAGATAACATGTGTAGAAGTATGATATGAACATGGATAGCTCTAATGATCTAGCTGGACTTCATAACTCATTAGAATAAGCTCATGAAGGGTTCACCAAAGACAAAAGAGTATAAAGAGTTCACCAAAGACATAGCTTATAGATTAACAGAAAATAGACCTTGTTGTAGCCTATTACACCACCGTTACTTGGCCTAGCACACTTTCTCATGTCAAAGTTGCATTATATTGCCTTGTACTTAGCTAATAGAGATAACATGTGTAGAAGTATGATATGAACATGGATAGCTCTAAGGATCTAGCTTGACTTCATAACTCATTAGAATAAGGTCATGAAGGGTTCACCAAAGACAAAAGAGTATAAAGAGTTCAGCAAAGACATAACTTATAGATTAACAGAAGATAGACCTTGTTGCAACCTATTACACCACCGTTACTTGGCCTAGCAGACTTTCTCATGTCAAAGTTACATTACATTGCCTTGTACTTAGCTAATAGAGATAACATGTGTAGAAGTATGATATGAACATGGATAACTCTAATGATCTAGCTAGACTTCATAACTCGTTAGAATAAGGTCATGAAGGGTTCACCAAAGACAAAAGAGTATAAAGAGTTCAGCAAAGACATAGCTTATAGATTAATAGAAGATTGACTTTGTTGCAGCCTATTACACCACCGTTACTTGGCCTAGCACACTTTCTCATGTCAAAGTTGCATTACATTGCCTTGCACTTAGCTAATAGAGATAACATGTGTAGAAGTATGATATGAACATGGATAGCTCTAAGGATCTAGCTGGACTTCATAACTCATTAGAATAAGCTCATGAAGGGTTCACCAAAGACAAAAGAGTATAAAGAGTTCACCAAAGACATAGCTTATAGATTAACAAAAAATAGACCTTGTTGCAGCCTTTTACACCACCGTTACTTGGCCTAGCACACTTTCTCATGTCAAAGTTACATTACATTGCCTTGTACTTAGCTAATAGAGATAACATGTGTAGAAGTATGATATGAACATGGATAGCTCTAATGATCTAGCTAGACTTCATAACTCGTTAGAATAAAGTCATGAAGGGTTTACCAAAGAAATAAGCCTATGAAGGGTTCATCAAAGACACAACTTATAGCTTAACGGAAGATTGACCTTGTTGCAACCAATTACACCACCGTTCGTTGGCCTAGCTCACTTTCTCATGTCAAAGTTGCATTACATTGCCTTGTACTTAGCTAATAGAGATAACATGTGTAGAAGTATGATATGAACATGGATAGCTCTAAGGATCTAGCTAGACTTCATAACTCGTTAGAATAAGGTCATGAAGGGTTCACCAAAGATATAAGCGTATGAAGGATTCACAAAAGACATAGCTTATAGCTTAAAAGAAGATTGACCTTGTTACAACCTATTACACCACCGTTACTTGGCCTAGCACACTTTCTCATGTCAAAGTTGCATTACATTGCCTTGCACTTAGCTAATAGAGATAACATGTGTAGAAGTATGATATGAACATGGATAGCTCTAAGGATCTAGCTGGACTTCATAACTCATTAGAATAAGCTCATGAAGGGTTCACCAAAGACAAAAGAGTATAAAGACTTCACCAAAGACATAGCTTATAGATTAACAAAAAATAGACCTTGTTGCAGCCTTTTACACCACCGTTACTTGGCCTAGCACACTTTCTCATGTCAAAGTTACATTACATTGCCTTGTACTTAGCTAATAGAGATAACATGTGTAGAAGTATGATATGAACATGGATAGCTCTAATGATCTAGCTAGACTTCATAACTCGTTAGAATAAAGTCATGAAGGGTTTACCAAAGAAATAAGCCTATGAAGGGTTCATCAAAGACACAACTTATAGCTTAACGGAAGATTGACCTTGTTGCAACCAATTACACCACCGTTCGTTGGCCTAGCTCACTTTCTCATGTCAAAGTTGCATTACATTGCCTTGTACTTAGCTAATAGAGATAACATGTGTAGAAGTATGATATGAACATGGATAGCTCTAAGGATCTAGCTAGACTTCATAACTCGTTAGAATAAGGTCATGAAGGGTTCACCAAAGATATAAGCGTATGAAGGATTCACAAAAGACATAGCTTATAGCTTAAAAGAAGATTGACCTTGTTACAACCTATTACACCACCGTTACTTGGCCTAGCACACTTTCTCATGTCAAAGTTGCATTACATTGCCTTGCACTTAGCTAATAGAGATAACATGTGTAGAAGTATGATATAAACATGGATAGCTCTAAGGATCTAGCTGGACTTCATAACTCATTAGAATAAGCTCATGAAGGGTTCACCAAAGACAAAAGAGTATAAAGAGTTCACCAAAGACATAGCTTATAGATTAACAGAAAATAGACCTTGTTGTAGCCTATTACACCACCGTTACTTGGCCTAGCACACTTTCTCATGTCAAAGTTGCATTATATTGCCTTGTACTTAGCTAATAGAGATAACATGTGTAGAAGTATGATATGAAAATGGATAGCTCTAAGGATCTAGCTTGACTTCATAACTCATTAGAATAAGGTCATGAAGGGTTCACCAAAGACAAAAGAGTATAAAGAGTTCAGCAAAGACATAGCTTATAGATTAATAGAAGATTGACCTTGTTGCAGCCTATTACACCACCGTTATTTGGCCTAGCACACTTTCTCATGTCAAAGTTACATTACATTGCCTTGTACTTAGCTAATAGAGATAACATGTGTAGAAGTATGATATGAACATGGATAGCTCTAAGGATCTAGCTAGACTTCATAACTCGTTAGAATAAGGTCATGAAGGGTTCACCAAAGATATAAGCGTATGAAGGATTCACAAAAGACATAGCTTATAGCTTAAAAGAAGATTGACCTTGTTACAACCTATTACACCACCGTTACTTGGCCTAGCACACTTTCTCATGTCAAAGTTGCATTACATTGCCTTGCACTTAGCTAATAGAGATAACATGTGTAGAAGTATGATATGAACATGGATAGCTCTAAGGATCTAGCTGGACTTCATAACTCATTAGAATAAGCTCATGAAGGGTTCACCAAAGACAAAAGAGTATAAAGAGTTCACCAAAGACATAGCTTATAGATTAACAAAAAATAGACCTTGTTGCAGCCTTTTACACCACCGTTACTTGGCCTAGCACACTTTCTCATGTCAAAGTTACATTACATTGCCTTGTACTTAGCTAATAGAGATAACATGTGTAGAAGTATGATATGAACATGGATAGCTCTAATGATCTAGCTAGACTTCATAACTCGTTAGAATAAAGTCATGAAGGGTTTACCAAAGAAATAAGCCTATGAAGGGTTCATCAAAGACACAACTTATAGCTTAACGGAAGATTGACCTTGTTGCAACCAATTACACCACCGTTCGTTGGCCTAGCTCACTTTCTCATGTCAAAGTTGCATTACATTGCCTTGTACTTAGCTAATAGAGATAACATGTGTAGAAGTATGATATGAACATGGATAGCTCTAAGGATCTAGCTAGACTTCATAACTCGTTAGAATAAGGTCATGAAGGGTTCACCAAAGATATAAGCGTATGAAGGATTCACAAAAGACATAGCTTATAGCTTAAAAGAAGATTGACCTTGTTACAACCTATTACACCACCGTTACTTGGCCTAGCACACTTTCTCATGTCAAAGTTGCATTACATTGCCTTGCACTTAGCTAATAGAGATAACATGTGTAGAAGTATGATATGAACATGGATAGCTCTAAGGATCTAGCTGGACTTCATAACTCATTAGAATAAGCTCATGAAGGGTTCACCAAAGACAAAAGAGTATAAAGACTTCACCAAAGACATAGCTTATAGATTAACAAAAAATAGACCTTGTTGCAGCCTTTTACACCACCGTTACTTGGCCTAGCACACTTTCTCATGTCAAAGTTACATTACATTGCCTTGTACTTAGCTAATAGAGATAACATGTGTAGAAGTATGATATGAACATGGATAGCTCTAATGATCTAGCTAGACTTCATAACTCGTTAGAATAAAGTCATGAAGGGTTTACCAAAGAAATAAGCCTATGAAGGGTTCATCAAAGACACAACTTATAGCTTAACGGAAGATTAACCTTGTTGCAACCAATTACACCACCGTTCGTTGGCCTAGCTCACTTTCTCATGTCAAAGTTGCATTACATTGCCTTGTACTTAGCTAATAGAGATAACATGTGTAGAAGTATGATATGAACATGGATAGCTCTAATGATCTATCTAGACTTCATAACTCGTTAGAATAAGGTCATGAAGGGTTCACCAAAGAAATAAGCGTATGAAGGGTTCACCAAAGACACAACTTATAGCTTAACGGAAGATTGACCTTGTTGCAACCAATTACACCACCGTTCGTTGGCCTAGCTCACTTTCTCATGTCAAAGTTACATTACATTGCCTTGTACTTAGCTAATAGAGATAACATGTGTAGAAGTATGATATGAACATGGATAGCTCTAAGGATCTAGCTTGACTTCATAACTCATTAGAATAAGCTCATGAAGGGTTCACCAAAGACAAAAGAGTATAAAGAGTTCAGCAAAGACATAGCTTATAGATTAATAGAAGATATACCTTGTTGCAGCCTCTTACACCACCGTTACTTGGCCTAACACACTTTCTCATGTCAAAGTTACATTACATTGCCTTGTACTTAGCTAATAGAGATAACATGTGTAGAAGTATGATATGAACATGGATAGCTCTAATGATCTAGCTAGACTTCATAACTCGTTAAAATAAAGTCATGAAGGGTTCACCAAAGAAATAAGCGTATGAAGGGTTCACCAAAGACACAACTTATAGCTTAACTGAAGATTGACCATGTTGCAACCAATTACACCACCATTCGTTGGCCTAGCTCACTTTCTCATGTCAAAGTTGCATTACATTGCCTTGTACTTAGCTAATAGAGATAACATGTGTAGAAGTATGATATGAACATGGATAGCTCTAAGGATCTAGCTTGACTTCATAAATCATTAGAATAAGCTCATGAAGGGTTCACCAAAGACAAAAGAGTATAAAGAGTTCACCAAAGACATAGCTTATAGATTAACAGAAAATAAACCTTGTTGCAGCCTATTACACCACCGTTACTTGGCCTAGCATACTTTCTCATGTCAAAGTTGCATTATATTTCCTTGTACTTAGCTAATAGAGATAACATGTGTAGAAGTATGATATAAACATGGATAGCTCTAAGGATCTAGCTTGACTTCATAACTCATTAGAATAAGCTCATGAAGGGTTCACCAAAGACAAAAGAGTATAAAGAGTTCAGCAAAGACATAGCTTATAGATTAATAGAAGATATACCTTGTTGCAGCCTATTACACCACCGTTACTTGGCCTAACACACTTTCTCATGTCAAAGTTACATTACATTGCCTTGTACTTAGCTAATAGAGATAACATGTGTAGAAGTATGATATGAACATGGATAGCTCTAATGATCTAGCTAGACTTCATAACTTGTTAGAATAAAGTCATGAAGGGTTCACCAAAGAAATAAGCGTATGAAGGGTTCACCAAAGACACAACTTATAGCTTAACGGAAGATTGACCTTGTTGCAACCAATTACACCACTGTTCGTTGGCCTAGCTCACTTTCTCATGTCAAAGTTGCATTACATTGCCTTGTACTTAGCTAATAGAGATAACATGTGTAGAAGTATGATATAAACATGGATAGCTCTAATGATCTAGCTAGACTTCATAACTCGTTAGAATAAGGTCATGAAGGGTTCACCAAAGACATAAGCGTATGAAGGATTCACAAAAGACATAGCTTATAGCTTAAAAGAAGATTGACCTTGTTACAACCTATTACACCACCGTTACTTGGCCTAGCACACTTTCTCATGTCAAAGTTGCATTACATTGCCTTGCACTTAGCTAATAGAGATAACATGTGTAGAAGTATGATATGAACATGGATAGCTCTAAGGATCTAGCTGGACTTCATAACTCATTAGAATAAGCTCATGAAGGGTTCACCAAAGACAAAAGAGTATAAAGAGTTCACCAAAGACATAGCTTATAGATTAACAAAAAATAGACCTTGTTGCAGCCTTTTACACCACCGTTACTTGGCCTAGCACACTTTCTCATGTCAAAGTTGCATTATATTGCCTTATACTTAGCTAATAGAGATAACATGTGTAGAAGTATGATATAAACATCGATAGCTCTAAGGATCTAGCTTGACTTCATAACTCATTAGAATAAGCTCATGAAGGGTTCACCAAAGACAAAAGAGTATAAAGAGTTCACCAAAGACATAACTTATAGATTAACAGAAGATAGACCTTGTTGCAACCTATTACACTACCGTTACTTGGCCTAGCAGACTTTCTCATGTCAAAGTTACATTACATTGCCTTGTACTTAGCTAATAGAGATAACATGTGTAGAAGTATGATATGAACATGGATAGCTCTAATGATCTAGCTAGACTTCATAACTCGTTAGAATAAAGTCATGAAGGGTTCACCAAAGAAATAAGCGTATGAAGGATTCACCAAAGACACAACTTATAGCTTAACGGAAGATTGACCTTGTTGCAACCAATTACACCACCGTTCGTTGGCCTAGCACACTTTCTCATGTCAAAGTTGCATTACATTGCCTTGTACTTAGCTAATAGAGATAACATGTGTAGAAGTATGATATGAACATGGATAGCTCTAAGGATCTAGCTGGACTTCATAACTCATTAGAATAAGCTCATGAAGGGTTCACCAAAGACAAAAGAGTATAAAGAATTCACCAAAGACATAGCTTATAGATTAACAGAAAATAGACCTTGTTGTAGCCTATTACACCACCGTTACTTGGCCTAGCTCACTTTCTCATGTCAAAGTTGCATTATATTGCCTTGTACTTAGCTAATAGAGATAACATGTGTAGAAGTATGATATGAACATGGATAGCTCTAAGGATCTAGCTTGACTTCATAACTCATTAGAATAAGCTCATGAAGGGTTCACCAAAGACAAAAGAGTATAAAGAGTTCAGCAAAGACATAGCTTATAGATTAATAGAAGATATACCTTGTTCCAGCCTATTACACCACCGTTACTTGGCCTAACACACTTTCTCATGTCAAAGTTACATTACATTGCCTTGTACTTAGTTAATAGAGATAACATGTGTAGAAGTATGATATGAACATGGATAGCTCTAATGATCTAGCTAGACTTCATAACTCGTTAGAATAAAGTCATGAAGGGTTCACCAAAGAAATAAGCGTATGAAGGGTTCACCAAAGACACAACTTATAGCTTAACGGAAGATTGACCTTGTTGCAACCAATTACACCACCGTTCGTTGGCCTAGCTCACTTTCTCATGTCAAAGTTGCATTACATTGCCTTGTACTTAGCTAATAGAGATAACATGTGTAGAAGTATGATATGAACATGGATAGCTCTAATGATCTATCTAGACTTCATAACTCGTTAGAATAAGGTCATGAAGGGTTCACCAAAGAAATAAGCGTATGAAGGGTTCACCAAAGACACAACTTATAGCTTAACGGAAGATATACCTTGTTGCAACCAATTACACCACCGTTCGTTGGCCTAGCTCACTTTCTCATGTCAAAGTTACATTACATTGCCTTGTACTTAGCTAATAGAGATAACATGTGTAGAAGTATGATATGAACATGGATAGCTCTAAGGATCTAGCTTGACTTCATAACTCATTAGAACAAGCTCATGAAGGGTTCACCAAAGACAAAAGAGTATAAAGAGTTCAGCAAAGACATAGCTTATAGATTAATAGAAGATATACCTTGTTGCAGCCTATTACACCACCGTTACTTGGCCTAGCAGACTTTCTCATGTCAAAGTTACATTACATTGCCTTGTACTTAGCTAATAGAGATAACATGTGTAGAAGTATGATATGAACATGGATAGCTCTAATGATCTAGCTAGACTTCATAACTCGTTAGAATAAGGTCATGAAGGGTTCACCAAAGACAAAAGAGTATAAAGAGTTCACCAAAGACATAACTTATAGATTAACAGAAGATAGACCTTGTTGCAACCTATTACACCACCGTTACTTGGCCTAGCAGACTTTCTCATGTCAAAGTTACATTACATTGCCTTGTACTTAGCTAATAGAGATAACATGTGTAGAAGTATGATATGAACATGGATAGCTCTAATGATCTAGCTAGACTTCATAACTCGTTAGAATAAGGTCATGAAGGGTTCACCAAAGACAAAAGAGTATAAAGAGTTCAGCAAAGACATAGCTTATAGATTAATAGAAGATTGACTTTGTTGCAGCCTATTACACCACCGTTACTTGGCCTAGCACACTTTCTCATGTCAAAGTTACATTACATTGCCTTGTACTTAGCTAATAGAGATAACATGTGTAGAAGTATGATATGAACATGGATAGCTCTAATGATCTAGCTAGACTTTATAACTTGTTAGAATAAAGTCATGAAGGGTTTACCAAAGAAATAAGCGTATGAAGGGTTCACCAAAGACACAACTTATAGCTTAACGGAAGATTGACCTTGTTGCAACCTATTACACCACCGTTACTTGGCCTAGCAGACTTTCTCATGTCAAAGTTACATTACATTGCCTTGTACTTAGCTAATAGAGATAACATGTGTAGAAGTATGATATGAACATGGATAGCTCTAATGATCTAGCTAGACTTCATAACTCGTTAGAATAAGCTCATGAAGGGTTCACCAAAGACAAAAGAGTATAAAGAGTTCACCAAAGACATAGCTTATAGATTAACAAAAAATAGACCTTGTTGCAGCCTTTTACACCACCGTTACTTGGCCTAGCAAACTTTCTCATGTCAAAGTTGCATTATATTGCCTTATACTTAGCTAATAGAGATAACATGTGTAGAAGTATGATATAAACATGGATAGCTCTAAGGATCTAGCTTGACTTCATAACTCATTAGAATAAGCTCATGAAGGGTTCACCAAAGACAAAAGAGTATAAAGAGTTCACCAAAGACATAACTTATAGATTAACAGAAGATAGACCTTGTTGCAACCTATTACACCACCGTTACTTGGCCTAGCAGACTTTCTCATGTCAAAGTTACATTACATTGCCTTGTACTTAGCTAATAGAGATAACATGTGTAGAAGTATGATATGAACATGGATAGCTCTAATGATCTAGCTAGACTTTATACCTCGTTAGAATAAAGTCATGAAGGGTTTACCAAAGAAATAAGCGTATGAAGGGTTCACCAAAGACACAACTTATAGCTTAACGGAAGATTGACCTTGTTGCAACCAATTACACCACCGTTCGTTGGCCTAGCACACTTTCTCATGTCAAAGTTGCATTACATTGCCTTGTACTTAGCTAATAGAGATAACATGTGTAGAAGTATGATATGAACATGGATAGCTCTAATGATCTAGCTGGACTTCATAACTCATTAGAATAAGCTCATGAAGGGTTCACCAAAGACAAAAGAGTATAAAGAGTTCACCAAAGACATAGCTTATAGATTAACAGAAAATAGACCTTGTTGTAGCCTATTACACCACCGTTACTTGGCCTAGCACACTTTCTCATGTGAAAGTTGCATTATATTGCCTTGTACTTAGCTAATAGAGATAACATGTGTAGAAGTATGATATGAACATGGATAGCTCTAAGGATCTAGCTTGACTTCATAACTCATTAGAATAAGGTCATGAAGGGTTCACCAAAGACAAAAGAGTATAAAGAGTTCAGCAAAGACATAACTTATAGATTAACAGAAGATAGACCTTGTTGCAACCTATTACACCACCGTTACTTGGCCTAGCAGACTTTCTCATGTCAAAGTTACATTACATTGCCTTGTACTTAGCTAATAGAGATAACATGTGTAGAAGTATGATATGAACATGGATAGCTCTAATGATCTAGCTAGACTTCATAACTCGTTAGAATAAGGTCATGAAGGGTTCACCAAAGACAAAAGAGTATAAAGAGTTCAGCAAAGACATAGCTTATAGATTAATAGAAGATTGGCTTTGTTGCAGCCTATTACACCACCGTTACTTGGCCTAGCACACTTTCTCATGTCAAAGTTACATTACATTGCCTTGTACTTAGCTAATAGAGATAACATGTGTAGAAGTATGATATGAACATGGATAGCTCTAAGGATCTAGCTAGACTTCATAACTCGTTAGAATAAGGTCATGAAGGGTTCACCAAAGACATAAGCGTATGAAGGATTCACAAAAGACATAGCTTATAGCTTAAAATAAGATTGACCTTGTTACAACCTATTACACCACCGTTACTTGGCCTAGCACACTTTCTCATGTCAAAGTTGCATTACATTGCCTTGTACTTAACTAATAGAGATAACATGTGTAGAAGTATGATATGAACATGGATAGCTCTACGGATTTAGCTGGACTTCATAACTCATTAGAATAAGCTCATGAATGGTTCACCAAAGACAAAAGAGTATAAAGAGTTCACCAAAGACATAGCTTATAGATTAACAAAAAATAGACCTTGTTGCAGCCTTTTACACCACCGTTACTTGGCCTAGCACACTTTCTCATGTCAAAGTTGCATTATATTGCCTTATACTTAGCTAATAGAGATAACATGTGTAGAAGTATGATATAAACATGTATAGCTCTAAGGATCTAGCTTGACTTCATAACTCATTAGAATAAGCTCATGAAGGGTTCACCAAAGACAAAAGAGTATAAAGAGTTCACCAAAGACATAACTTATAGATTAACAGAAGATAGACCTTGTTGCAACCTATTACACCACCGTTACTTGGCCTAGCAGACTTTCTCATGTCAAAGTTACATTACATTGCCTTGTACTTAGCTAATAGAGATAACATGTGTAGAAGTATGATATGAACATGGATAGCTCTAATGATCTAGCTAGACTTCATAACTCGTTAGAATAAAGTCATGAAGGGTTTACCAAAGAAATAAGCGTATGAAGGGTTCACCAAAGACACAACTTATAGCTTAACGGAAGATTGACCTTGTTGCAACCAATTACACCACCGTTCGTTGGCCTAGCACACTTTCTCATGTCAAAGTTGCATTACATTGCCTTGTACTTAGCTAATAGAGATAACATGTGTAGAAGTATGATATGAACTTGGATAGCTCTAATGATCTAGCTGGACTTCATAACTCATTAGAATAAGCTCATGAAGGGTTCACCAAAGACAAAAGAGTATAAAGAGTTCACCAAAGACATAGCTTATAGATTAACAGAAAATAGACCTTGTTGTAGCCTATTACACCACCGTTACTTGGCCTAGCACACTTTCTCATGTCAAAGTTGCATTATATTGCCTTGTACTTAGCTAATAGAGATAACATGTGTAGAAGTATGATATGAACATGGATAGCTCTAAGGATCTAGCTTGACTTCATAACTCATTAGAATAAGGTCATGAAGGGTTCACCAAAGACAAAAGAGTATAAAGAGTTCAGCAAAGACATAGCTTATAGATTAATAGAAGATTGACCTTGTTGCAGCCTATTACACCACCGTTACTTGGCCTAGCACACTTTCTCATGTCAAAGTTACATTACATTGCCTTGTACTTAGCTAATAGAGATAACATGTGTAGAAGTATGATATGAACATGGATAGCTCTAAGGATCTAGCTAGACTTCATAACTCGTTAGAATAAGGTCATGAAGGGTTCACCAAAGATATAAGCGTATGAAGGATTCACAAAAGACATAGCTTATAGCTTAAAAGAAGATTGACCTTGTTACAACCTATTACACCACCGTTACTTGGCCTAGCACACTTTCTCATGTCAAAGTTGCATTACATTGCCTTGCACTTAGCTAATAGAGATAACATGTGTAGAAGTATGATATGAACATGGATAGCTCTAAGGATCTAGCTGGACTTCATAACTCATTAGAATAAGCTCATGAAGGGTTCACCAAAGACAAAAGAGTATAAAGAGTTCACCAAAGACATAGCTTATAGATTAACAAAAAATAGACCTTGTTGCAGCCTTTTACACCACCGTTACTTGGCCTAGCACACTTTCTCATGTCAAAGTTGCATTATATTGCCTTATACTTAGCTAATAGAGATAACATGTGTAGAAGTATGATATAAACATGGATAGCTCTAAGGATCTAGCTTGACTTCATAACTCATTAGAATAAGCTCATGAAGGGTTCACCAAAGACAAAAGAGTATAAAGAGTTCACCAAAGACATAACTTATAGATTAACAGAAGATAGACCTTGTTGCAACCTATTACACCACCGTTACTTGGCCTAGCAGACTTTCTCATGTCAAAGTTACATTACATTGCCTTGTACTTAGCTAATAGAGATAACATGTGTAGAAGTATGATATGAACATGGATAGCTCTAATGATCTAGCTAGACTTCATAACTCGTTAGAATAAAGTCATGAAGGGTTTACCAAAGAAATAAGCGTATGAAGGGTTCACCAAAGACACAACTTATAGCTTAACGGAAGATTGACCTTGTTGCAACCAATTACACCACCGTTCGTTGGCCTAGCACACTTTCTCATGTCAAAGTTGCATTACATTGCCTTGTACTTAGCTAATAGAGATAACATGTGTAGAAGTATGATATGAACTTGGATAGCTCTAATGATCTAGCTGGACTTCATAACTCATTAGAATAAGCTCATGAAGGGTTCACCAAAGACAAAAGAGTATAAAGAGTTCACCAAAGACATAGCTTATAGATTAACAGAAAATAGACCTTGTTGTAGCCTATTACACCACCGTTACTTGGCCTAGCACACTTTCTCATGTCAAAGTTGCATTATATTGCCTTGTACTTAGCTAATAGAGATAACATGTGTAGAAGTATGATATGAACATGGATAGCTCTAAGGATCTAGCTTGACTTCATAACTCATTAGAATAAGGTCATGAAGGGTTCACCAAAGACAAAAGAGTATAAAGAGTTCAGCAAAGACATAGCTTATAGATTAATAGAAGATTGACCTTGTTGCAGCCTATTACACCACCGTTACTTGGCCTAGCACACTTTCTCATGTCAAAGTTACATTACATTGCCTTGTACTTAGCTAATAGAGATAACATGTGTAGAAGTATGATATGAACATGGATAGCTCTAAGGATCTAGCTAGACTTCATAACTCGTTAGAATAAGGTCATGAAGGGTTCACCAAAGATATAAGCGTATGAAGGATTCACAAAAGACATAGCTTATAGCTTAAAAGAAGATTGACCTTGTTACAACCTATTACACCACCGTTACTTGGCCTAGCACACTTTCTCATGTCAAAGTTGCATTACATTGCCTTGCACTTAGCTAATAGAGATAACATGTGTAGAAGTATGATATGAACATGGATAGCTCTAAGGATCTAGCTGGACTTCATAACTCATTAGAATAAGCTCATGAAGGGTTCACCAAAGACAAAAGAGTATAAAGAGTTCACCAAAGACATAGCTTATAGATTAACAAAAAATAGACCTTGTTGCAGCCTTTTACACCACCGTTACTTGGCCTAGCACACTTTCTCATGTCAAAGTTGCATTATATTGCCTTATACTTAGCTAATAGAGATAACATGTGTAGAAGTATGATATAAACATGGATAGCTCTAAGGATCTAGCTTGACTTCATAACTCATTAGAATAAGCTCATGAAGGGTTCACCAAAGACAAAAGAGTATAAAGAGTTCACCAACGACATAACTTATAGATTAACAGAAGATAGACCTTGTTGCAACCTATTAAACCACCGTTACTTGGCCTAGCAGACTTTCTCATGTAAAAGTTACATTACATTGCCTTGTACTTAGCTAATAGAGATAACATGTGTAGAAGTATGATATGAACATGGATAGCTCTAAGGATCTAGCTGGACTTCATAACTCATTAGAATAAGCTCATGAAGGGTTCACCAAAGACAAAAGAGTATAAAGAGTTCACCAAAGACATTGCTTATAGATTAACAAAAAATAGACCTTGTTGCAGCCTTTTACACCACCGTTACTTGGCCTAGCACACTTTCTCATGTCAAAGTTGCATTATATTGCCTTATACTTAGCTAATAGAGATAACATGTATAGAAGTATGATATAAACATGGATAGCTCTAAGGATCTAGCTTGACTTCATAACTCATTAGAATAAGCTCATGAAGGGTTCACCAAAGACAAAAGAGTATAAAGAGTTCAGCAAAGACATAGCTTATAGATTAATAGAAGATATACCTTGTTGCAGCCTATTACACCACCGTTACTTGGCCTAACACACTTTCTTATGTCAAAGTTACATTACATTGCCTTGTACTTAGCTAATAGAGATAACATGTGTAGAAGTATGATATGAACATGGATAGCTCTAATGATCTAGCTAGACTTCATAACTCGTTAGAATAAAGTCATGAAGGGTTCACCAAAGAAATAAGCGTATGAAGGGTTCACCAAAGACACAACTTATAGCTTAATGGAAGATTGACCTTGTTGCAACCAATTACACCACCGTTCGTTGGCCTAGCACACTTTCTCATGTCAAAGTTGCATTACATTGCCTTGTACTTAGCTAATAGAGATAACATGTGTAGAAGTATGATATGAACATGGATAGCTCTAAGGATCTAGCTGGACTTCATAACTCATTAGAATAAGCTCATGAAGGGTTCACCAAAGACAAAAGAGTACAAAGAGTTCACCAAAGACATAGCTTATAGATTAACAGAAAATAGACCTTGTTGTAGCCTATTACACCACCGTTACTTGGCCTAGCACACTTTCTCATGTCAAAGTTGCATTATATTGCCTTGTACTTAGCTAATAGAGATAACATGTGTAGAAGTATGATATGAACATGGATAGCTCTAAGGATCTAGCTTGACTTCATAACTCATTAGAATAAGCTCATGAAGGGTTCACCAAAGACAAAAGAGTATAAAGAGTTCAGCAAAGACATAGCTTATAGATTAATAGAAGATATACCTTGTTGCAGCCTATTACACCACCGTTACTTGGCCTAACACACTTTCTCATGTCAAAGTTACATTACATTGCCTTGTACTTAGCTAATAGAGATAACATGTGTAGAAGTATGATATGAACATGGATAGCTCTAATGATCTAGCTAGACTTCATAACTCGTTAGAATAAAGTCATGAAGGGTTCACCAAAGAAATAAGCGTATGAAGGGTTCACCAAAGACACAACTTATAGCTTAACGGAAGATTGACCTTGTTGCAACCAATTACACCACCATTCGTTGGCCTAGCTCACTTTCTCATGTCAAAGTTGCATTACATTGCCTTGTACTTAGCTAATAGAGATAACATGTGTAGAAGTATCATATGAACATGGATAGCTCTAATGATCTATCTAGACTTCATAACTCGTTAGAATAAGGTCATGAAGGGTTCACCAAAGAAATAAGCGTATGAAGGGTTCACCAAAGACACAACTTATAGCTTAACGGAAGATTGACCTTGTTGCAACCAATTACACCACCGTTCGTTGGCCTAGCTCACTTTCTCATGTCAAAGTTACATTACATTGCCTTGTACTTAGCTAATAGAGATAACATGTGTAGAAGTATGATATGAACATGGATAGCTCTAAGGATCTAGCTTGACTTCATAACTCATTAGAATAAGCTCATGAAGGGTTCACCAAAGACAAAAGAGTATAAAGAGTTCAGCAAAGACATAGCTTATAGATTAATAGAAGATATACCTTGTTGCAGCCTATTACACCACCGTTACTTGGCCTAACACACTTTCTCATGTCAAAGTTACATTACATTGCCTTGTACTTAGCTAATAGAGATAACATGTGTAGAAGTATGATATGAACATGGATAGCTCTAATGATCTAGCTAGACTTCATAACTCGTTAGAATAAAGTCATGAAGGGTTCACCAAAGAAATAAGCGTATGAAGGGTTCACCAAAGACACAACTTATAGCTTAACGGAAGATTGACCTTGTTGCAACCAATTACACCACTGTTCGTTGGCCTAGCTCACTTTCTCATGTCAAAGTTGCATTACATTGCCTTGTACTTAGCTAATAGAGATAACATGTGTAGAAGTATGATATGAACATGGATAGCTCTAAGGATCTAGCTTGACTTCATAACTCATTAGAATAAGCTCATGAAGGGTTCACCAAAGACAAAAGAGTATAAAGAGTTCACCAAAGACATAGCTTATAGATTAACAAAAAATAGACCTTGTTGCAGCCTTTTACACCACCGTTACTTGGCCTAGCACACTTTCTCATGTCAAAGTTGCATTATATTGCCTTATACTTAGCTAATAGAGATAACATGTGTAGAAGTATGATATAAACATGGATAGCTCTAAGGATCTAGCTTGACTTCATAACTCGTTAGAATAAGGTCATGAAGGGTTCACCAAAGACATAAGCGTATGAAGGATTCACAAAAGACATAGCTTATAGCTTAAAAGAAGATTGACCTTGTTGCAACCAATTACACCACCGTTCGTTGGCCTAGCACACTTTCTCATGTCAAAGTTGCATTACATTGCCTTGTACTTAGCTAATAGAGATAACATGTGTAGAAGTATGATATGAACATCGATAGCTCTAATGATCTAGCTGGACTTCATAACTCATTAGAATAAGCTCATGAAGGGTTCACCAAAGACAAAAGCGTATGAAGGGTTCACCAAAGACACAACTTATAGCTTAACGGAAGATTGACCTTGTTGCAACCAATTACACCACCATTCGTTGGCCTAGCACACTTTCTCATGTCAAAGTTGCATTACATTGCTTTGTACTTAGCTAATAGAGATAACATGTGTAGAAGTATGATATGAACATGGATAGCTCTAATGATCTAGCTGGACTTCATAACTCGTTAGAATAAAGTCATGAAGGGTTCACCAAAGAAATAAGCGTATGAAGGGTTCACCAAAGACATAGCTTATAGCTTAACGGAAGATTGACCTTGTTGCAACCAATTACACCACCGTTCTTTGGCCTAGCACACTTTCTCATGTCAAAGTTGCATTATATTGCCTTGTACTTAGCTAATAGAGATAACATGTGTAGAAGTATGATATGAACATGGATAGCTCTAAGGATCTAGCTTGACTTCATAACTCATTAGAATAAGGTCATGAAGGGTTCACCAAAGACAAAAGAGTATAAAGAGTTCAGCAAAGACATAGCTTATAGATTAATAGAAGATTGACCTTGTTGTAGCCTATTACACCACTGTTACTTGGCCTAGCACACTTTCTCATGTCAAAGTTGCATTATATTGCCTTGTACTTAGCTAATAGAGATAACATGTGTAGAAGTATGATATGAACATGGATAGCTCTAAGGATCTAGCTTGACTTCATAACTCATTAGAATAAGCTCATGAAGGGTTCACCAAAGACAAAAGAGTATAAAGAGTTCAGCAAAGACATAGCTTATAGATTAATAGAAGATATACCTTGTTGCAGCCTATTACACCACCGTTACTTGGCCTAACACACTTTCTCATGTCAAAGTTACATTACATTGCCTTGTACTTAGCTAATAGAGATAACATGTGTAGAAGTATGATATGAACATGGATAGCTCTAATGATCTAGCTAGACTTCATAACTCGTTAGAATAAAGTCATGAAGGGTTCACCATAGAAATAAGCGTATGAAGGGTTCACCAAAGACACAACTTATAGCTTAACGGAAGATTGACCTTGTTGCAACCAATTACACCACCATTCGTTGGCCTAGCTCACTTTCTCATGTCAAAGTTGCATTACATTGCCTTGTACTAAGCTAATAGAGATAACATGTGTAGAAGTATCATATGAACATGGATAGCTCTAATGATCTATCTAGACTTCATAACTCGTTAGAATAAGGTCATGAAGGGTTCACCAAAGAAATAAGCGTATGAAGGGTTCACCAAAGACACAACTTATAGCTTAACGGAAGATTGACCTTGTTGCAACCAATTACACCACCGTTCGTTGGCCTAGCTCACTTTCTCATGTCAAAGTTACATTACATTGCCTTGTACTTAGCTAATAGAGATAACATGTGTAGAAGTATGATATGAACATGGATAGCTCTAAGGATCTAGCTTGACTTCATAACTCATTAGAATAAGCTCATGAAGGGTTCACCAAAGACAAAAGAGTATAAAGAGTTCAGCAAAGACATAGCTTATAGATTAATAGAAGATATACCTTGTTGCAGCCTATTACACCACCGTTACTTGGCCTAACACACTTTCTCATGTCAAAGTTACATTACATTGCCTTGTACTTAGCTAATAGAGATAACATGTGTAGAAGTATGATATGAACATGGATAGCTCTAATGATCTAGCTAGACTTCATAACTCGTTAGAATAAAGTCATGAAGGGTTCACCAAAGAAATAAGCGTATGAAGGGTTCACCAAAGACACAACTTATAGCTTAACAGAAGATTGACCTTGTTGCAACCAATTACACCACTGTTCGTTGGCCTAGCTCACTTTCTCATGTCAAAGTTGCATTACATTGCCTTGTACTTAGCTAATAGAGATAACATGTGTAGAAGTATGATATGAACATGGATAGCTCTAAGGATCTAGCTGGACTTCATACCTCGTTAGAATAAAGTCATGAAGGGTTCACCAAAGAAATAAGCGTATGAAGGGTTCACCAAAGACATAGCTTATAGCTTAACGGAAGATTGACCTTGTTGCAACCAATTACACCACCGTTCGTTGGCCTAGCACACTTTCTCATGTCAAAGTTGCATTATATTGCCTTGTACTTAGCTAATAGAGATAACATGTGTAGAAGTATGATATGAACATGGATAGCTCTAAGGATCTAGCTTGACTTCATAACTCATTAGAATAAGGTCATGAAGGGTTCACCAAAGACAAAAGAGTATAAAGAGTTCAGCAAAGACATAGCTTATAGATTAATAGAAGATTGACCTTGTTGCAGCCTATTACACCACCGTTACTTGGCCTAGCACACTTTCTCATGTCAAAGTTACATTACATTGCCTTGTACTTAGCTAATAGAGATAACATGTGTAGAAGTATGATATGAACATGGATAGCTCTAAGGATCTAGCTAGACTTCATAACTTGTTAGAATAAGGTCATGAAGGGTTCACCAAAGACATAAGCGTATGAAGGATTCACAAAAGACATAGCTTATAGCTTAAAAGAAGATTGACCTTGTTACAACCTATTACACCACCGTTACTTGGCCTAGCACACTTTCTCATGTCAAAGTTGCATTACATTGCCTTGTACTTAACTAATAGAGATAACATGTGTAGAAGTATGATATGAACATGGATAGCTCTACGGATCTAGCTGGACTTCATAACTCATTAGAATAAGCTCATGAAGGGTTCACCAAAGGCAAAAGAGTATAAAGAGTTCACCAAAGACATAGCTTATAGATTAACAAAAAATAGACCTTGTTGCAGCCTTTTACACCACCGTTACTTGGCCTAGCACACTTTCTCATGTCAAAGTTGCATTACATTGCCTTGCACTTAGCTAATAGAGATAACATGTGTAGAAGTATGATATAAACATGGATAGCTCTAAGGATCTAGCTTGACTTCATAACTCGTTAGAATAAGGTCATGAAGGGTTCACCAAAGACAAAAGAGTATAAAGAGTTCACCAAAGACATAGCTTATAGATTAATAGAAGATTGACCTTGTTGCAGCCTATTACACCACCGTTACTTGGCCTAGCACACTTTCTCATGTCAAAGTTACATTACATTGCCTTGTACTTAGCTAATAGAGATAACATGTGTAGAAGTATGATATGAACATGGATAGCTCTAAGGATCTAGCTAGACTTCATAACTTGTTAGAATAAGGTCATGAAGGGTTCACCAAAGACATAAGCGTATGAAGGATTCACAAAAGACATAGCTTATAGCTTAAAAGAAGATTGACCTTGTTACAACCTATTACACCACCGTTACTTGGCCTAGCACACTTTCTCATGTCAAAGTTGCATTACATTGCCTTGTACTTAGCTAATAGAGATAACATGTGTAGAAGTGTGATATGAACATGGATAGCTCTAAGGATCTAGCTTGACTTCATAACTCATTAGAATAAGCTCATGAAGGGTTCACCAAAGACAAAAGAGTATAAAGAGTTCACCAAAGACATAGCTTATAGATTAATAGAAGATATACCTTGTTGCAGCCTATTACACCACCGTTACTTGGCCTAACACACTTTCTCATGTCAAAGTTACATTACATTGCCTTGTACTTAGCTAATAGAGATAACATGTGTAGAAGTATGATATGAACATGGATAGCTCTAATGATCTAGCTAGACTTCATAACTCGTTAGAATAAAGTCATGAAGGGTTCACCAAAGAAATAAGCGTATGAAGGGTTCACCAAAGACACAACTTATAGCTTAACGGAAGATTGACCTTGTTGCAACCAATTACACCACTGTTCGTTGGCCTAGCTCACTTTCTCATGTCAAAGTTACATTACATTGCCTTGTACTTAGCTAATAGAGATAACATGTGTAGAAGTATGATATGAACATGGATAGCTCTAATGATCTAGCTAGACTTTATAACTCGTTAGAATAAGGTCATGAAGGGTTCACCAAAGACAAAAGAGTATAAAGAGTTCAGCAAAGACATAGCTTATAGATTAATAGAAGATTGACCTTGTTGCAGCCTATTACACCACCGTTACTTGGCCTAGCACACTTTCTCATGTCAAAGTTACATTACATTGCCTTGTACTTAGCTAATAGAGATAACATGTGTAGAAGTATGATATGAACATGGATAGCTCTAATGATCTAGCTAGACTTCATAACTCGTTAGAATAAAGTCATGAAGGGTTCACCAAAGAAATAAGCGTATGAAGGGTTCACCAAAGACACAACTTATAGCTTAACGGAAGATTGACCTTGTTGCAACCAATTACACCACCGTTCGTTGGCCTAGCACACTTTCTCATGTCAAAGTTGCATTACATTGCCTTGTACTTAGCTAATAGAGATAACATGTGTAGAAGTATGATATGAACATGGATAGCTCTAAGGATCTAACTGGACTTCATAACTCATTAGAATAAGCTCATGAAGGGTTCACCAAAGACAAAAGAGTATAAAGAGTTCACCAAAGACATAGCTTATGGATTAACAGAAAATAGACCTTGTTGTAGCCTATTACACCACCGTTCGTTGGCCTAGCTCACTTTCTCATGTCAAAGTTACATTACATGGCCTTGTACTTAGCTAATAGAGATAACATGTGTAGAAGTATGATATGAACATGGATAGCTCTAAGGATCTAGCTTGACTTCATAACTCATTAGAATAAGCTAATGAAGGGTTCACCAAAGACAAAAGAGTATAAAGAGTTCACCAAAGACATAGCTTATAGATTAACAGAAAATAGACCTTGTTGCAACCTATTACACCACCGTTACTTGGCCTAGCACACTTTCTCATGTCAAAGTTGCATTATATTGCCTTGTACTTAGCTAATAGAGATAACATGTGTAGAAGTATGATATGAACATGGATAGCTCTATTGATCTAGCTAGACTTCATAACTCGTTAGAATAAAGTCATGAAGGGTTCACCAAAGAAATAACTGTATGAAGGGTTCACCAAAGACACAACTTATAGCTTAACGGAAGATTGACCTTGTTCCAACCTATTACACCACCGTTACTTGGCCTAGCACACTTTCTCATGCCAAAGTTACATTACATTGCCTTGCACTTAGTTAATAGAGATAACATGTGTAGAAGTATGATATGAACATGGATAGCTCTAATGATCTAGCTAGACTTCATAACTCTTTAGAATAAGGTCGTGAAGGGTTCACCAAAGACATAAGCGTATGAAGGATTCACCAAAGACAGAGCTTATTGATTAACAGAAGATTGACCTTGTTGCAACCTATTACACCACCGTTCGTTGGCCTAGCTCACTTTCTTACGTCAAAGTTACATTACATTGCCTTGTACTTAGCTAATAGAGATAACATGTGTAGAAGTATGATATGAACATGGATAGCTCTAATGATCTAGCTAGATTTCATAACACGTTTAAATAAGCACATGAAGGGTTAACCAAAGACATAAGCGTATGAAAGGTTCACGAAAGAGAGAGGTTATATGTTAACAGAAGATTGACCTTGTTGCAACTTATTACACCACCGTTAGTTTGCTTAGCACACTTTCTCACGTCAAAGTTACATTACCTTGCCTTGTACTTAGCTAATGGAGATATTATGTGTAGAAGTATGATATGAACATGGATAGCTCTAATGATCTAACTTGACTTCATAACTCGTTAGAATAAGCTTATGATGGGTTCACCAAAGACATAAGCGTATGAAGGATTCACCAAAGACAGAGCTTATAGATTTACAAAAGATTGACCTTATTCCAACCTATTACACCACCGTTACTTGGCCTAGCACACTTTTTCATGCCAAAGTTACATTACATTGCCTTGTACTTAGCTAATAGAAATAACATGTGTAGAAGTATGATATGAACATGGATAGCTCTAATGATCTAGCTAGACTTCATAACTCGTTAGAATAAGGTCATGAAGGGTTCACCAAAGAAATAAGCGTATGAAGGGTTCACCAAAGACACAACTTATAGCTTAACGGAAGATTGACCTTGTTGCAACCAATTACACCACCGTTCGTTGGCCTAGCTCACTTTCTCATGTCAAAGTTACATTATATTGCCTTGTACTTAGCTAATAGAGATAACATGTGTAGAAGTATGATATGAACATGGATAGCTCTAAGGATCTAGCTTGACTTCATAACTCATTAGAATAAGCTCATGAAAGGTTCACCAAAGACAAAAGAGTATAAAGAGTTCACCAAAGACATAACTTATAGATTAACAGAAAATAGAACTTGTTGCAGCCTATTACACCACCGTTACTTGGCCTAGCACACTTTCTCATGTCAAAGTTGCATTATATTGCCTTGTACTTAGCTAATAGAGATAACATGTGTAGAAGTATGATATGAACATGGATAGCTCTAAGGATCTAGCTTGACTTCATAACTCATTAGAATAAGCTCATGAAGGGTTTACCAAAGACAAAAGAGTATAAAGAGTTCAGCAAAGACATAGCTTATAGATTAATAGAAGATATACCTTGTTGCAGCCTATTACACTACCGTTACTTGGCCTAGCACACTTTCTCATGTCAAAGTTACATTACATTGCCTTGTACTTAGCTAATAGAGATAACATGTGTAGAAGTAGGATATGAACATGGATAGCTCTAAGGATCTAGCTTGACTTCATAACTCATTAGAATAAGCTCATGAAGGGTTCACCAAAGACAAAAGAGTATAAAGAGTTCACCAAAGACATAGCTTATAGATTAACAAAAAATAGACCTTATTGCAGCCTTTTACACCACCGTTACTTGGCCTAGCACACTTTTTCATGTCAAAGTTGCATTATATTGCCTTATACTTAGCTAATAGAGATAACATGTGTAGAAGTATGATATAAACATGGATAGCTCTAAGGATCTAGCTTGACTTCATAACTCATTAGAATAAGCTCATGAAGGGTTCACATAAGACAAAAGAGTATAAAGAGTTCAGCAAAGACATAGCTTATAGATTAATAGAAGATATACCTTGTTGCAGCCTATTACACCACCGTTACTTGGCCTAGCACACTTTCTCATGTCAAAGTTACATTACATTGCCTTGTACTTAGCTAATAGAGATAACATGTGTAGAAGTAGGATATGAACATGGATAGCTCTAAGGATCTAGCTAGACTTCATAACTCGTTAGAATAAGGTCATAAAGGGTTAACCAAAGACATAAGCGTATGAAGGATTCACAAATGACATAGCTTATAGCTTAAAAGAAGATTGACCTTGTTACAACCTAATACACCACCGTTACTTGGCCTAGCACACTTTCTCATGCCAAAGTTACATTACATTGCCTTGTACTTAGCTAATAGAGATAACATGTGTAGAAGTATGATATGAACATGGATAGCTCTAAGGATCTAGCTTGACTTCATAACTCATTAGAATAAGCTCATGAAGGATTCATCAAAGACAAAAGAGTATAAAGAGTTCACCAAAGACATAGCTTATAGATTAATAGAAGATATACCTTGTTGCAGCCTATTACACCACCGTTACTTGGCCTAGCACACTTTCTCATGTCCAAGTTACATTACATTGCCTTGTACTTAGCTAATAGAGATAACATGTGTAGAAGTAGGATATGAACATGGATAGCTCTAAGGATCTAGCTAGACTTCATAACTCGTTAGAATAAGGTCATGAAGGGTTCACCAAAGACATAAGCGTATGAAGGATTCACAAAAGACATAGCTTATAGCTTAAAAGAAGATTGACCTTGTTACAACCTATTAAACCACCGTTACTTTGCCTAGCACACTTTCTCATGCCAAAGTTACATTACATTGCCTTGTACTTAGCTAATAGAGATAAAATGTGTAGAAGTATAATATGAACATGGATAACTCTAATGATCTAGCTAGACTTCATAACTCGTTAGAATAAAGTCATGAAGGGTTCACCAAAGAAATAAGCGTATGAAGGGTTCACCAAAGACACAACTTATAGCTTAACGGAAGATTGACCTTGTTGCAACCTATTACACCACCGTTACTTGGCCTAGCACACTTTCTCATGTCAAAGTTGCATTACATTGCCTTATACTTAGCTAATAGAGATAACATGTGTAGAAGTATGATATAAACATGGATAGCTCTAAGGATCTAGCTTGACTTCATAACTCATTAGAATAAGCTCATGAAGGATTCACCAAAGACAAAAGAGTATAAAGAGTTCACCAAAGACATAGCTTATAGATTAATAGAAGATATACCTTGTTGCAGCCTATTACACCACCGTTCGTTGGCCTAGCTCACTTTCTCATGTCCAAGTTACATTACATTGCCTTGTATTTAGCTAATAGAGATAACATGTGTAGAAGTATGATATGAACATGGATAGCTCTAATGATCTAGCTAGATTTCATAACACGTTAGAATAAGCACATGAAGGGTTAACCAAAGACATAAGCGTATGAAAGGTTCACGAAAGATAGAGGTTATATATTAACAGAAGATTGACCTTGTTGCAACCTATTACACTACCGTTAGTTTGCTTAGCACACTTTCTCACGTCAAAGTTACATTACATTGCCTTGTACTTAGCTAATAGAGATATTATGTGTAGAAGTATGATATGAACATGGATAGCTCTAATGATCTAACTTGACTACATAACTCGTTAGAATAAGCTCATGATGGGTTCACCAAAGAAATAAGCGTACGAAAGGTTCACCAAAGACACAACTTATAGCTTAACGGAAGATTGACGTTGTTGCAACCAATTACACCACCGTTCGTTGGCCTAGCACACTTTCTCATGCCAAAGTTACATTACATTGCCTTGTACATAGCTAATAGAGATAACATGTGTAGAAGTATGATATGAACATGGATAGCTCTAATGATCTAGCTAGACTTCATAACTCGTTAGAATAAGGTCATAAAGGGTTAACCAAAGACATAAGCGTATGAAGGATTCACAAATGACATAGCTTATAGCTTAAAAGAAGATTGACCTTGTTACAACCTATTACACCACCGTTACTTGGCCTAGCACACTTTCTCATGCCAAAGTTACATTACATTGCCTTGTACTTAGCTAATAGAGATAACATGTGTAGAAGTATGATATAAACATGGATAGCTCTAAGGATCTAGCTTGACTTCATAACTCATTAGAATAAGCTCATGAAGGGTTCACCAAAGACAAAAGAGTATAAAGAGTTCAGCAAAGACATAGCTTATAGATTAATAGAAGATATACCTTGTTGCAGCCTATTACACCACCGTTACTTGGCCTAGCACACTTTCTCATGTCAAAGTTACATTACATTGCCTTGTACTTAGCTAATAGAGATAACATGTGTAGAAGTAGGATATGAACATGGATAGCTCTAAGGATCTAGCTAGACTTCATAACTCGTTAGAATAAGGTCATAAAGGGTTAACCAAAGACATAAGCGTATGAAGGATTCACAAATGACATAGCTTATAGCTTAAAAGAAGATTGACCTTGTTACAACCTAATACACCACCGTTACTTGGCCTAGCACACTTTCTCATGCCAAAGTTACATTACATTGCCTTGTACTTAGCTAATAGAGATAACATGTGTAGAAGTATGATATGAACATGGATAGCTCTAAGGATCTAGCTTGACTTCATAACTCATTAGAATAAGCTCATGAAGGATTCACCAAAGACAAAAGAGTATAAAGAGTTCACCAAAGACATAGCTTATAGATTAATAGAAGATATACCTTGTTGCAGCCTATTACACCACCGTTCGTTGGCCTAGCTCACTTTCTCATGTCCAAGTTACATTACATTGCCTTGTATTTAGCTAATAGAGATAACATGTGTAGAAGAATGATATGAACATGGATAGCTCTAATGATCTAGCTAGATTTCATAACACGTTAGAATAAGCACATGAAGGGTTAACCAAAGACATAAGCGTATGAAAGGTTCACGAAAGATAGAGGTTATATATTAACAGAAGATTGACCTTGTTGCAACCTATTACACTACCGTTAGTTTGCTTAGCACACTTTCTCACGTCAAAGTTACATTACATTGCCTTGTACTTAGCTAATAGAGATATTATGTGTAGAAGTATGATATGAACATGGATAGCTCTAATGATCTAACTTGACTACATAACTCGTTAGAATAAGCTCATGATGGGTTCACCAAAGAAATAAGCGTACGAAAGGTTCACCAAAGACACAACTTATAGCTTAACGGAAGATTGACGTTGTTGCAACCAATTACACCACCGTTCGTTTGCCTAGCACACTTTCTCATGCCAAAGTTACATTACATTGCCTTGTACATAGCTAATAGAGATAACATGTGTAGAAGTATGATATGAACATGGATAGCTCTAATGATCTAGCTAGACTTCATAACTCGTTAGAATACGGTCATAAAGGGTTAACCAAAGACATAAGCGTATGAAGGATTCACAAATGACATAGCTTATAGCTTAAAAGAAGATTGACCTTGTTACAACCTATTACACCACCGTTACTTGGCCTAGCACACTTTCTCATGCCAAAGTTACATTACATTGCCTTGTACTTAGCTAATAGAGATAACATGTGTAGAAGTATGATATAAACATGGATAGCTCTAAGGATCTAGCTTGACTTCATAACTCATTAGAATAAGCTCATGAAGGGTTCACCAAAGACAAAAGAGTATAAAGAGTTCAGCAAAGACATAGCTTATAGATTAACAGAAGATAGACCTTGTTGCAACCTATTAAACCACCGTTACTTGGCCTAGCAGACTTTCTCATGTAAAAGTTACATTACATTGCCTTGTACTTAGCTAATAGAGATAACATGTGTAGAAGTATGATATGAACATGGATAGCTCTAAGGATCTAGCTTGACTTCATAACTCATTAGAATAAGCTCATGAAGGATTCACCAAAGACAAAAGAGTATAAAGAGTTCACCAAAGACATAGCTTATAGATTAATAGAAGATATACCTTGTTGCAGCCTATTACACCACCGTTCATTGGCCTAGCTCACTTTCTCATGTCCAAGTTACATTACATTGCCTTGTATTTAGCTAATAGAGATAACATGTGTAGAAGTATGATATGAACATGGATAGCTCTAATGATCTAGCTAGATTTCATAACACGTTAGAATAAGCACATGAAGGGTTAACCAAAGACATAAGCGTATGAAAGGTTCACGAAAGATAGAGGTTATATATTAACAGAAGATTGACCTTGTTGCAACCTATTACACTACCGTTAGTTTGCTTAGCACACTTTCTCACGTCAAAGTTACATTACATTGCCTTGTACTTAGCTAATAGAGATATTATGTGTAGAAGTATGATATGAACATGGATAGCTCTAATGATCTAACTTGACTTCATAACTCGTTAGAATAAGCTCATGATGGGTTCACCAAAGAAATAAGCGTACGAAAGGTTCACCAAAGACACAACTTATAGCTTAACGGAAGATTGACCTTGTTGCAACCAATTACACCACCGTTCGTTGGCCTAGCTCACTTTCTCATGTCAAAGTTACATTACATTGCCTTGTATTTAGCTAATAGAGGTAACATGTGTAGAAGTATGATATGAACATGGATAGCCCTAAGGATCTAGCTTGACTTCATAACTCATTAGAATAAGCTCATGAAGGGTTCACCAAAGACATAAGCGTATGAAAGGTTCACCAAAGACACAACTTATAGCTTAACGGAAGATTGACCTTGTTGCAACCAATTACACCACCGTTCGTTGGCCTAGCTCACTTTCTCATGTCAAAGTTACATTACATTGCCTTGTACTTAGCTAATAGAGATAACATGTGTAGAAGTATGATATGAACATGGATAGCTCTAAGGATCTAGCTTGACTTCATAACTCATTAGAATAAGCTCATGAAGGGTTCACCAAAGACAAAAGAGTATAAAGAGTTCACCAAAGACATAGCTTATAGATTAACAGAAAATAGACCTTGTTGCAGCCTATTACACCACCGTTACTTGGCCTAGCACACTTTCTCATATCAAAGTTGTATTATATTGCCTTATACTTAGCTAATAGAGATAACATGTGTAGAAGTATGATATGAACATGGATAACTCTAAGGATCTAGCTTGACTTCATAACTCATTAGAATAAGCTCATGAAGGGTTCACCAAAGACAAAAGAGTATAAAGAGTTCAACAAAGACATAGCTTATAGATTAATAGAAGATATACCTTGTTGCAGCCTATTACACCACCGTTACTTGGCCTAGCACACTTTCTCATGCCAAAGTTACATTACATTGCCTTGTACATAGCTAATAGAGATAACATGTGTAGAAGTATGATATGAACATGGGTAGCTCTAATGATCTAGCTAGACTTCATAACTCGTTAGAATAAGGTCATAAAGGGTTAACCAAAGACATAAGCGTATGAAGGATTCACAAATGACATAGCTTATAGCTTAAAAGAAGATTGACCTTGTTACAACCTATTACACCACCGTTACTTGGCCTAGCACACTTTCTCATGCCAAAGTTACATTACATTGCCTTGTACTTAGCTAATAGAGATAACATGTGTAGAAGTATGATATAAACATGGATAGCTCTAAGGATCTAGCTTGACTTCATAACTCATTAGAATAAGCTCATGAAGGGTTCACCAAAGACAAAAGAGTATAAAGAGTTCAGCAAAGACATAGCTTATAGATTAATAGAAGATATACCTTGTTGCAGCCTATTACACCACCGTTACTTGGCCTAGCACACTTTCTCATGTCAAAGTTACATTACATTGCCTTGTACTTAGCTAATAGAGATAACATGTGTAGAAGTATGATATAAACATGGATAGCTCTAATGATCTAGCTAGATTTCATAACTCGTTAGAATAAGCACATGAAGGGTTAACCAAAGACATAAGCGTATGAAAGGTTCACGAAAGATAGAGGTTATATATTAACAGAAGATTGACCTTGTTGCAACTTATTACACCACCGGTAGTTTGCTTAGCACACTTTCTCACGTCAAAGTTACATTACATTGCCTTGTACTTAGCTAATAGAGATAACATGTGTAGAAGTATGATATGAACATGGATAGCTCTAATGATCTAACTTGACTTCATAACTCGTTAGAATAAGCTCATGATGGGTTCACCAAAGAAATAAGCGTACGAAAGGTTCACCAAAGACACAACTTATAGCTTAACGGAAGATTGACCTTGTTGCAACCAATTACACCACCGTTCGTTGGCCTAGCTCACTTTCTCATGTCAAAGTTACATTACATTGCCTTGTACTTAGCTAATAGAGATAACATGTGTAGAAGTATGATATGAACATGGATAGCCCTAAGGATCTAGCTTGACTTCATAACTCATTAGAATAAGCTCATGAAGGGTTCACCAAAGACATAAGCGTATGAAAGGTTCACAAAAGACACAACTTATAGCTTAACAGAAGATTGACCTTGTTGGAACTTATTACACCACCGTTAGTTTGCTTAGCACACTTTCTCACGTCAAAGTTATATTATATTGCCTTGTACTTAGCTAATAGAGATATTATGTGTAGAAGTATAATATGAACATGGATAGCTCTAATGATCTAACTTGACTTCATAACTCGTTAGAATAAGCTCATGAAGGGTTCACCAAAGACAAAAGCGTATGAAGGATTCACCAAAGACAGAGCTTATAGATTTACAAAAGATTAACCTTATTGCAACCTATTACACCACCGTTACTTGGCCTAGCACACTTTCTCATGCCAAAGTTACATTACATTGCCTTGTACTTAGCTAATAGAAATAACATGTGTAGAGTATGATATGAACATGGATAGCTCTAATGATCTAGCTAGACTACATAACTCGTTAGAATAAAGTCATGAAGGGTTCACCAAAGAAATAAGCGTATGAAGGGTTCACCAAAGACACAACTTATAGCTTAACGAAAGATTGACCTTGTTGCAACCAATTACACCACCGTTCGTTGGCCTAGCTCACTTTCTCATGTCAAAGTTACATTACATTGCCTTGTACTTAGCTAATAGAGATAACAGGTGTAGAAGTATGATATGAACATGGATAGCTTTAATGATCTAGCTAGATTTCATAATTCATTAGAATAAGGTCATGAAGGGTTCACCAAAAAAATAAGCGTATGAAGGGTTCACCAAAGAAATAAGCGTATGAAGGGTTCACCAAAGACATAGCTTATAGATTTACAGAAGATTGACCTTATTGCAACCTCTTACACCACCGTTACTTGGCCTAGCACACTTTCTCATGCCAAAGTTACATTACATTGCCTTGTACTTAGCTAATAGAAATAACATGTGTAGAGTATGATATAAATATGGATAGCTCTAATGATCTAGCTAGACTTCATAACTCGTTAGAATAAAGTCATGAAGGGTTCACCAAAGAAATAAGCGTATGAAGGTTCACCAAAGACACAACTTATAGCTTAACGGAAGATTGACCTTGTTGCAACCAATTACACCACCGTTCGTTGGCCTAGCTCACTTTCTCATGTCAAAGTTACATTACATTGCCTTGTACTTAGCTAATAGAGATAACAGGTGTAGAAGTATGATATGAACATGGATAGCTTTAATGATCTAGCTAGATTTCATAATTCATTAGAATAAGGTCATGAAGGGTTTACCAAAAAAATAAGCGTATGAAGGGTTCACCAAAGAAATAAGCGTATGAAGGGTTCACCAAAGACATAGCTTATAGATTTACAGAAGATTGACCTTATTGCAACCTCTTACACCACTGTTACTTGGCCTAGCACACTTTCTCATGCCAAAGTTACATTACATTGCCTTGTACTTAGCTAATAGAGATAACATGTGTAGAAGTATGATATGAACATGGATAGATCTAATGATCTAGCTAGATTTCATAACTCATTAGAATAAGGTCATGAAGGGTTCACCAAAGAAATAAGCATATGAAGGGTTCACCAAAGAAATAAGCATATGAAGGGTTCACCAAAGACAGAGCTTATAGATTTACAGAAGATTGACCTTATTGCAACCTATTACACCACCGTTACTTGGCCTAGCACCCTTTCTCATGCCAAAGTTACATTACATTGCCTTGTACTTAGCTAATAGAGATAACATGTGTAGAAGTATGATATGAACATGGATAGCTCTAATGATCTAGCTAGATTTCATAACTCATTAGAATAAGGTCATGAAGGGTTCACCAAAGAAATAAGCGTATGAAGGGTTCACTAAAGAAATATGCGTATGAAGGGTTCACCAAACACAGAGTTTACAGATTTATAGAAGATTGACCTTATTGCAACCTATTACACCACCGTTACTTGGCCTAGCACACTTTCTCATGCCAAAGTTACATTCCATTGCCTTGTACTTAGCTAATAGAGATAACATGTGTTGAAGTATGATATGAACATGGATAGCTCTAATGATCTAGCTAGACTTCATAACTCGTTTGAATAAGGTCATGAAGGGTTCACCAAAGAAATATGTGTATGAAGGGTTCACCAAAGACACAGCTTATAGCTAAACGGAAGATTGACCTTGTTGCAACCAATTACACCACCGTTCGTTGGCCTAGCTCACTTTCTCATGTCAAAGTTACATTACATTGCCTTGTACTTAACTAATAGAGATAACATGAGTAGAAGTATGATATGAACATGGATAACTCTAATGATCTAGCTAGATTTCATAACTCATTAGAATAAGGTCATGAAGGGTTCACCAAAGAAATAAGCGTATGAAGGTTCACTAAAGAAATATGCGTATGAAGGGTTCACCAAACACAGAGTTTACAGATTTACAGAAGATTAACCTTATTGCAACCTATTACACCACCGTTACTTGGCCTAGCACACTTTCTCATGCCAAAGTTACATTCCATTGCCTTGTACTTAGCTAATAGAGATAACATGTGTAGAAGTATGATATGAACATGGATAGCTCTAATGATCTAGCTAGACTTCATAACTCGTTTGAATAGGGTCATGAAGGGTTCACCAAAGAAATATGTGTATAAAGGGTTCACCAAAGACACAGCTTATAGCTAAACGGAAGATTGACCTTGTTGCAACCAATTACACCACCGTTCGTTGGCCTAGCTCACTTTCTCATGTCAAAGTTACATTACATTGCCTTGTACTTAACTAATAGAGATAACATGAGTAGAAGTATGATATGAACATGGATAGCTCTAATGATCTAGCTAGATTTCATAACTCATTAGAATAAGGTCATGAAGGGTTCACCAAAGAAATAAGCATATGAAGGGTTCACCAAAGAAATAAGCATATGAAGGGTTCACCAAAGACAGAGCTTATAGATTTACAGAAGATTGACCTTATTGCAACCTATTACACCACCGTTACTTGGCCTAGCACCCTTTCTCATGCCAAAGTTACATTCCATTGCCTTGTACTTAGCTAATAGAGATAACATGTGTAGAAGTATGATATGAACATGGATAGCTCTAATGATCTAGCTAGACTTCATAACTCATTAGAATAAGGTCATGAAGGGTTCACCAAAGAAATAAGCGTATGAAGGGTTCACTAAAGAAATATGCGTATGAAGGGTTCACCAAACACAGAGTTTACAGATTTACAGAAGATTAACCTTATTGCAACCTATTACACCACCGTTACTTGGCCTAGCACACTTTCTCATGCCAAAGTTACATTCCATTGCCTTGTACTTAGCTAATAGAGATAACATGTGTAGAAGTATGATATGAACATGGATAGCTCTAATGATCTAGCTAGACTTCATAACTAGTTTGAATAAGGTCATGAAGGGTTCACCAAAGAAATATGCGTATGAAGGGTTCACCAAAGACACAGCCTATAGTTTAACGGAAGATTGACCTTGTTGCAACCAATTACACCACCGTTCGTTGGCCTAGCTCACTTTCTCATGTCAAAGTTACATTACATTGCCTTGTACTTAGCTAATAGAGATAACATGAGTAGAAGTATGATATGAACATGGATAGCTCTAATGATCTAGCTAGATTTCATAACTCATTAGAATAAGGTCATGAAGGGTTCACCAAAGAAATAAGCGTATGAAGGGTTCACTAAAGAAATATGCGTATGAAGGGTTCACCAAACACAGAGTTTACAGATTTACAGAAGATTAACCTTATTGCAACCTATTACACCACCGTTACTTGGCCTAGCACACTTTCTCATGCCAAAGTTACATTCCATTGCCTTGTACTTAGCTAATAGAGATAACATGTGTAGAAGTATGATATGAACATGGATAGCTCTAATGATCTAGCTAGACTTCATAACTCGTTTGAATAAGGTCATGAAGGGTTCACCAAAGAAATATGTGTATGAAGGGTTCACCAAAGACACAGCTTATAGATAAACGGAAGATTGACCTTGTTGCAACCAATTACACCACCGTTCGTTGGCCTAGCTCACTTTCTCATGTCAAAGTTACATTACATTGCCTTGTACTTAACTAATAGAGATAACATGAGTAGAAGTATGATATGAACATGGATAGCTCTAATGATCTAGCTAGATTTCATAACTCATTAGAATAAGGTCATGAAGGGTTCACCAAAGAAATAAGCGTATGAAGGGTTCACCAAAAAAATATGCGTATGAAGGGTTCACCAAACACAGAGCTTACAGATTTACAGAAGATTGACGTTATTGCAACCTATTACACCACCGTTACTTGGCCTAGCACACTTTCTCATGCCAAAGTTACATTCCATTGCCTTGTACTTAGCTAATAGAGATAACATGTGTTGAAGTATGATATGAACATGGATAGCTCTAATGATCTAGCTAGACTTCATACCTAGTTTGAATAAGGTCATGAAGGGTTCACCAAAGAAATATGCGTATGAAGGGTTCACCAAAGACACAGCCTATAGTTTAACGGAAGATTGACCTTGTTGCAACCAATTACACCACCGTTCGTTGGCCTAGCTCACTTTCTCATGTCAAAGTTACATTACATTGCCTTGTACTTAACTAATAGAGATAACATGAGTAGAAGTATGATATGAACATGGATAGCTCTAATGATCTAGCTAGATTTCATAACTCATTAGAATAAGGTCATGAAGGGTTCACCAAAGAAATAAGCGTATGAAGGGTTCACTAAAGAAATATGCGTATGAAGGGTTCACCAAACACAGAGTTTACAGATTTACAGAAGATTGACCTTATTGCAACCTATTACACCACCGTTACTTGGCCTAGCACACTTTCTCATGCCAAAGTTACATTCCATTGCCTTGTACTTAGCTAATAGAGATAACATGTGTAGAAGTATGATATGAACATGGATAGCTCTAATGATCTAGCTAGACTTCATAACTCATTAGAATAAGGTCATGAAGGGTTCACCAAAGAAATAAGCGTATGAAGGGTTCACCAAAAAAATATGCGTATGAAGGGTTCACCAAACACAGAGCTTACAGATTTACAGAAGATTGACGTTATTGCAACCTATTACACCACCGTTACTTGGCCTAGCACACTTTCTCATGCCAAAGTTACATTCCATTGCCTTGTACTTAGCTAATAGAGATAACATGTGTAGAAGTATGATATGAACATGGATAGCTCTAATGATCTAGCTAGACTTCATAACTAGTTTGAATAAGGTCATGAAGGGTTCACCAAAGAAATATGCGTATGAAGGGTTCACCAAAGACACAGCCTATAGTTTAACGGAAGATTGACCTTGTTGCAACCAATTACACCACCGTTCGTTGGCCTAGCTCACTTTCTCATGTCAAAGTTACATTACATTGCCTTGTACTTAACTAATAGAGATAACATGAGTAGAAGTATGATATGAACATGGATAGCTCTAATGATCTAGCTAGATTTCATAACTCATTAGAATAAGGTCATGAAGGGTTCACCAAAGAAATAAGCGTATGAAGGGTTCACTAAAGAAATATGCGTATGAAGGGTTCACCAAACACAGAGTTTACAGATTTACAGAAGATTAACCTTATTGCAACCTATTACACCACCGTTACTTGGCCTAGCACACTTTCTCATGCCAAAGTTACATTCCATTGCCTTGTACTTAGCTAATAGAGATAACATGTGTAGAAGTATGATATGAACATGGATAGCTCTAATGATCTAGCTAGACTTCATAACTAGTTTGAATAAGGTCATGAAGGGTTCACCAAAGAAATATGCGTATGAAGGGTTCACCAAAGACACAGCCTATAGTTTAACGGAAGATTAACCTTGTTGCAACCAATTACACCACCGTTCGTTGGCCTAGCTCACTTTCTCATGTCAAAGTTACATTACATTGCCTTGTACTTAGCTAATAGAGATAACATGAGTAGAAGTATGATATGAACATGGATAGCTCTAATGATCTAGCTAGATTTCATAACTCATTAGAATAAGGTCATGAAGGGTTCACCAAAGAAATAAGCGTATGAAGGGTTCACTAAAGAAATATGCGTATGAAGGGTTCACCAAACACAGAGTTTACAGATTTACAGAAGATTAACCTTATTGCAACCTATTACACCACCGTTACTTGGCCTAGCACACTTTCTCATGCCAAAGTTACATTCCATTGCCTTGTACTTAGCTAATAGAGATAACATGTGTAGAAGTATGATATGAACATGGATAGCTCTAATGATCTAGCTAGACTTCATAACTCGTTAGAATAAGGTCATGAAGGGTTCACCAAAGAAATATGCGTATGAAGGGTTCACCAAAGACACAACCTATAGCTTAACGGAAGATTGACCTTGTTGCAACCAATTACACCACCGTTCGTTGGCCTAGCTCACTTTCTCATGTCAAAGTTACATTACATTGCCTTGTACTTAACTAATAGAGATAACATGAGTAGAAGTATGATATGAACATGGATAGCTCTAATGATCTAGCTAGATTTCATAACTCATTAGAATAAGGTCATGAAGGGTTCACCAAAGAAATAAGCGTATGAAGGGTTCACTAAAGAAATATGCGTATGAAGGGTTCACCAAACACAGAGTTTACAGATTTACAGAAGATTAACCTTATTGCAACCTATTACACCACCGTTACTTGGCCTAGCACACTTTCTCATGCCAAAGTTACATTCCATTGCCTTGTACTTAGCTAATAGAGATAACATGTGTAGAAGTATGATATGAACATGGATAGCTCTAATGATCTAGCTAGACTTCATAACTAGTTTGAATAAGGTCATGAAGGGTTCACCAAAGAAATATGCGTATGAAGGGTTCACCAAAGACACAGCCTATAGTTTAACGGAAGATTGACCTTGTTGCAACCAATTACACCACCGTTCGTTGGCCTAGCTCACTTTCTCATGTCAAAGTTACATTACATTGCCTTGTACTTAGCTAATAGAGATAACATGAGTAGAAGTATGATATGAACATGGATAGCTCTAATGATCTAGCTAGATTTCATAACTCATTAGAATAAGGTCATGAAGGGTTCACCAAAGAAATAAGCGTATGAAGGGTTCACTAAAGACAGAGTTTACAGATTTACAGAAGATTGACCTTATTGCAACCTATTACACCACCGTTACTTGGCCTAGCACACTTTCTCATGCCAAAGTTACATTCCATTGCCTTGTACTTAGCTAATAGAGATAACATGTGTAGAAGTATGATATGAACATGGATAGCTCTAATGATCTAGCTAGACTTCATAACTCGTTAGAATAAGGTCATGAAGGGTTCACCAAAGAAATAAGCGTATGAAGGGTTCACCAAAGACACAACTTATAGCTTAACGAAAGATTGACCTTCGTGCAACCTATTACACCACCGTTCGTTGGCCTAGCTTACTTTCTCATGTCAAAGTTACATTACATTGCCTTGTACTTAGCTAATAGAGATAACATGTGTAGAAGTATGATATGAACATGGATAGCTCTAATGATCTAGCTAGATTTCATAACTCGTTAGAATAAGCACATGAAGGGTTCACCAAAGACATAAGCGTATGAAAGGTTCACAAAAAATAAAGCATATATAGTAATAGAAGATTGACCTTGTTGCAACTTATTACACTACCGTTAGTTTGCTTAGCATACTTTCTCACGTCAAAGTTATATTACATTGCCTTGTACTTAGCTAATAGAGATATTATGTGTAGAAGTATGATATGAAAATGGATAGCTATTATGATCTAACTTGACTTCATAACTCGTTAGAATAAGCTCATGAAGGGTTCACAAAAGACATAAGCGTATGAAGGATTCACCAAAGACAGAGCTTATAGATTTATAAAAGATTGACCGTTACTTGGCCTAGCACACTTTCTCATGCCAAAGTTACATTCCATTGCCTTGTACTTAGCTAATAGAGATAACATGTGTAGAAGTATGATATGAACATGGATAGCTCTAATGATCTAGCTAGACTTCATAACTCGTTAGAATAAGGTCATGAAGGGTTCACCAAAGAAATATGCGTATGAAGGGTTCACCAAAGACACAACCTATAGCTTAACGGAAGATTGACCTTGTTGCAACCAATTACACCACCGTTCGTTGGCCTAGCTCACTTTCTCATGTCAAAGTTACATTACATTGCCTTGTACTTAACTAATAGAGATAACATGAGTAGAAGTATGATATGAACATGGATAGCTCTAATGATCTAGCTAGATTTCATAACTCATTAGAATAAGGTCATGAAGGGTTCACCAAAGAAATAAGCGTATGAAGGGTTCACTAAAGAAATATGCGTATGAAGGGTTCACCAAACACAGAGTTTACAGATTTACAGAAGATTAACCTTATTGCAACCTATTACACCACCGTTACTTGGCCTAGCACACTTTCTCATGCCAAAGTTACATTCCATTGCCTTGTACTTAGCTAATAGAGATAACATGTGTAGAAGTATGATATGAACATGGATAGCTCTAATGATCTAGCTAGACTTCATAACTAGTTTGAATAAGGTCATGAAGGGTTCACCAAAGAAATATGCGTATGAGGGTTCACCAAAGACACAGCCTATAGTTTAACGGAAGATTGACCTTGTTGCAACCAATTACACCACCGTTCGTTGGCCTAGCTCACTTTCTCATGTCAAAGTTACATTACATTGCCTTGTACTTAACTAATAGAAATAACATGAGTAGAAGTATGATATGAACATGGATAGCTCTAATGATCTAGCTAGATTTCATAACTCATTAGAATAAGGTCATGAAGGGTTCACCAAAGAAATAAGCGTATGAAGGGTTCACTAAAGACAGAGTTTACAGATTTACAGAAGATTGACCTTATTGCAACCTATTACACCACCGTTACTTGGCCTAGCACACTTTCTCATGCCAAAGTTACATTCCATTGCCTTGTACTTAGCTAATAGAGATAACATGTGTAGAAGTATGATATGAACATGGATAGCTCTAATGATCTAGCTAGACTTCATAACTCGTTAGAATAAGGTCATGAAGGGTTCACCAAAGAAATAAGCGTATGAAGGGTTCACCAAAGACACAACTTATAGCTTAACGAAAGATTGACCTTCGTGCAACCTATTACACCACCGTTCGTTGGCCTAGCTTACTTTCTCATGTCAAAGTTACATTACATTGCCTTGTACTTAGCTAATAGAGATAACATGTGTAGAAGTATGATATGAACATGGATAGCTCTAATGATCTAGCTAGATTTCATAACTCGTTAGAATAAGCACATGAAGGGTTCACCAAAGACATAAGCGTATGAAAGGTTCACAAAAAATAAAGCATATATAGTAATAGAAGATTGACCTTGTTGCAACTTATTACACTACCGTTAGTTTGCTTAGCATACTTTCTCACGTCAAAGTTATATTACATTGCCTTGTACTTAGCTAATAGAGATATTATGTGTAGAAGTATGATATGAAAATGGATAGCTATTATGATCTAACTTGACTTCATAACTCGTTAGAATAAGCTCATGAAGGGTTCACAAAAGACATAAGCGTATGAAGGATTCACCAAAGACAGAGCTTATAGATTTATAAAAGATTGACCGTTACTTGGCCTAGCACACTTTCTCATGCCAAAGTTACATTCCATTGCCTTGTACTTAGCTAATAGAGATAACATGTGTAGAAGTATGATATGAACATGGATAGCTCTAATGATCTAGCTAGACTTCATAACTCGTTAGAATAAGGTCATGAAGGGTTCACCAAAGAAATATGCGTATGAAGGGTTCACCAAAGACACAACCTATAGCTTAACGGAAGATTGACCTTGTTGCAACCAATTACACCACCGTTCGTTGGCCTAGCTCACTTTCTCATGTCAAAGTTACATTACATTGCCTTGTACTTAACTAATAGAGATAACATGAGTAGAAGTATGATATGAACATGGATAGCTCTAATGATCTAGCTAGATTTCATAACTCATTAGAATAAGGTCATGAAGGGTTCACCAAAGAAATAAGCGTATGAAGGGTTCACTAAAGAAATATGCGTATGAAGGGTTCACCAAACACAGAGTTTACAGATTTACAGAAGATTAACCTTATTGCAACCTATTACACCACCGTTACTTGGCCTAGCACACTTTCTCATGCCAAAGTTACATTCCATTGCCTTGTACTTAGCTAATAGAGATAACATGTGTAGAAGTATGATATGAACATGGATAGCTCTAATGATCTAGCTAGACTTCATAACTAGTTTGAATAAGGTCATGAAGGGTTCACCAAAGAAATATGCGTATGAAGGGTTCACCAAAGACACAGCCTATAGTTTAACGGAAGATTGACCTTGTTGCAACCAATTACACCACCGTTCGTTGGCCTAGCTCATTTTCTCATGTCAAAGTTACATTACATTGCCTTGTACTTAGCTAATAGAGATAACATGAGTAGAAGTATGATATGAACATGGATAGCTCTAATGATCTAGCTAGATTTCATAACTCATTAGAATAAGGTCATGAAGGGTTCACCAAAGAAATAAGCGTATGAAGGGTTCACTAAAGACAGAGTTTACAGATTTACAGAAGATTGACCTTATTGCAACCTATTACACCACCGTTACTTGGCCTAGCACACTTTCTCATGCCAAAGTTACATTCCATTGCCTTGTACTTAGCTAATAGAGATAACATGTGTAGAAGTATGATATGAACATGGATAGCTCTAATGATCTAGCTAGACTTCATAACTCGTTAGAATAAGGTCATGAAGGGTTCACCAAAGAAATAAGCGTATGAAGGGTTCACCAAAGACACAACTTATAGCTTAACGAAAGATTGACCTTCGTGCAACCTATTACACCACCGTTCGTTGGCCTAGCTTACTTTCTCATGTCAAAGTTACATTACATTGCCTTGTACTTAGCTAATAGAGATAACATGTGTAGAAGTATGATATGAACATGGATAGCTCTAATGATCTAGCTAGATTTCATAACTCGTTAGAATAAGCACATGAAGGGTTCACCAAAGACATAAGCGTATGAAAGGTTCACAAAAAATAAAGCATATATAGTAATAGAAGATTGACCTTGTTGCAACTTATTACACTACCGTTAGTTTGCTTAGCATACTTTCTCACGTCAAAGTTATATTACATTGCCTTGTACTTAGCTAATAGAGATATTATGTGTAGAAGTATGATATGAAAATGGATAGCTATTATGATCTAACTTGACTTCATAACTCGTTAGAATAAGCTCATGAAGGGTTCACAAAAGACATAAGCGTATGAAGGATTCACCAAAGACAGAGCTTATAGATTTATAAAAGATTGACCGTTACTTGGGCTAGCACACTTTCTCATGCCAAAGTTACATTCCATTGCCTTGTACTTAGCTAATAGAGATAACATGTGTAGAAGTATGATATGAACATGGATAGCTCTAATGATCTAGCTAGACTTCATAACTCGTTAGAATAAGGTCATGAAGGGTTCACCAAAGAAATATGCGTATGAAGGGTTCACCAAAGACACAACCTATAGCTTAACGGAAGATTGACCTTGTTGCAACCAATTACACCACCGTTCGTTGGCCTAGCTCACTTTCTCATGTCAAAGTTACATTACATTGCCTTGTACTTAACTAATAGAGATAACATGAGTAGAAGTATGATATGAACATGGATAGCTCTAATGATCTAGCTAGATTTCATAACTCATTAGAATAAGGTCATGAAGGGTTCACCAAAGAAATAAGCGTATGAAGGGTTCACTAAAGAAATATGCGTATGAAGGGTTCACCAAACACAGAGTTTACAGATTTACAGAAGATTAACCTTATTGCAACCTATTACACCACCGTTACTTGGCCTAGCACACTTTCTCATGCCAAAGTTACATTCCATTGCCTTGTACTTAGCTAATAGAGATAACATGTGTAGAAGTATGATATGAACATGGATAGCTCTAATGATCTAGCTAGACTTCATAACTAGTTTGAATAAGGTCATGAAGGGTTCACCAAAGAAATATGCGTATGAAGGGTTCACCAAAGACACAGCCTATAGTTTAACGGAAGATTGACCTTGTTGCAACCAATTACACCACCGTTCGTTGGCCTAGCTCACTTTCTCATGTCAAAGTTACATTACATTGCCTTGTACTTAGCTAATAGAGATAACATGAGTAGAAGTATGATATGAACATGGATAGCTCTAATGATCTAGCTAGATTTCATAACTCATTAGAATAAGGTCATGAAGGGTTCACCAAAGAAATAAGCGTATGAAGGGTTCACTAAAGACAGAGTTTACAGATTTACAGAAGATTGACCTTATTGCAACCTATTACACCACCGTTACTTGGCCTAGCACACTTTCTCATGCCAAAGTTACATTCCATTGCCTTGTACTTAGCTAATAGAGATAACATGTGTAGAAGTATGATATGAACATGGATAGCTCTAATGATCTAGCTAGACTTCATAACTCGTTAGAATAAGGTCATGAAGGGTTCACCAAAGAAATAAGCGTATGAAGGGTTCACCAAAGACACAACTTATAGCTTAACGAAAGATTGACCTTCGTGCAACCTATTACACCACCGTTCGTTGGCCTAGCTTACTTTCTCATGTCAAAGTTACATTACATTGCCTTGTACTTAGCTAATAGAGATAACATGTGTAGAAGTATGATATGAACATGGATAGCTCTAATGATCTAGCTAGATTTCATAACTCGTTAGAATAAGCACATGAAGGGTTCACCAAAGACATAAGCGTATGAAAGGTTCACAAAAAATAAAGCATATATAGTAATAGAAGATTGACCTTGTTGCAACTTATTACACTACCGTTAGTTTGCTTAGCATACTTTCTCACGTCAAAGTTATATTACATTGCCTTGTACTTAGCTAATAGAGATATTATGTGTAGAAGTATGATATGAAAATGGATAGCTATTATGATCTAACTTGACTTCATAACTCGTTAGAATAAGCTCATGAAGGGTTCACAAAAGACATAAGCGTATGAAGGATTCACCAAAGACAGAGCTTATAGATTTATAAAAGATTGACCGTTACTTGGCCTAGCACACTTTCTCATGCCAAAGTTACATTCCATTGCCTTGTACTTAGCTAATAGAGATAACATGTGTAGAAGTATGATATGAACATGGATAGCTCTAATGATCTAGCTAGACTTCATAACTCGTTAGAATAAGGTCATGAAGGGTTCACCAAAGAAATATGCGTATGAAGGGTTCACCAAAGACACAACCTATAGCTTAACGGAAGATTGACCTTGTTGCAACCAATTACACCACCGTTCGTTGGCCTAGCTCACTTTCTCATGTCAAAGTTACATTACATTGCCTTGTACTTAACTAATAGAGATAACATGAGTAGAAGTATGATATGAACATGGATAGCTCTAATGATCTAGCTAGATTTCATAACTCATTAGAATAAGGTCATGAAGGGTTCACCAAAGAAATAAGCGTATGAAGGGTTCACTAAAGAAATATGCGTATGAAGGGTTCACCAAACACAGAGTTTACAGATTTACAGAAGATTAACCTTATTGCAACCTATTACACCACCGTTACTTGGCCTAGCACACTTTCTCATGCCAAAGTTACATTCCATTGCCTTGTACTTAGCTAATAGAGATAACATGTGTAGAAGTATGATATGAACATGGATAGCTCTAATGATCTAGCTAGACTTCATAACTAGTTTGAATAAGGTCATGAAGGGTTCACCAAAGAAATATGCGTATGAAGGGTTCACCAAAGACACAGCCTATAGTTTAACGGAAGATTGACCTTGTTGCAACCAATTACACCACCGTTCGTTGGCCTAGCTCACTTTCTCATGTCAAAGTTACATTACATTGCCTTGTACTTAGCTAATAGAGATAACATGAGTAGAAGTATGATATGAACATGGATAGCTCTAATGATCTAGCTAGATTTCATAACTCATTAGAATAAGGTCATGAAGGGTTCACCAAAGAAATAAGCGTATGAAGGGTTCACTAAAGACAGAGTTTACAGATTTACAGAAGATTGACCTTATTGCAACCTATTACACCACCGTTACTTGGCCTAGCACACTTTCTCATGCCAAAGTTACATTCCATTGCCTTGTACTTAGCTAATAGAGATAACATGTGTAGAAGTATGATATGAACATGGATAGCTCTAATGATCTAGCTAGACTTCATAACTCGTTAGAATAAGGTCATGAAGGGTTCACCAAAGAAATAAGCGTATGAAGGGTTCACCAAAGACACAACTTATAGCTTAACGAAAGATTGACCTTCGTGCAACCTATTACACCACCGTTCGTTGGCCTAGCTTACTTTCTCATGTCAAAGTTACATTACATTGCCTTGTACTTAGCTAATAGAGATAACATGTGTAGAAGTATGATATGAACATGGATAGCTCTAATGATCTAGCTAGATTTCATAACTCGTTAGAATAAGCACATGAAGGGTTCACCAAAGACATAAGCGTATGAAAGGTTCACAAAAAATAAAGCATATATAGTAATAGAAGATTGACCTTGTTGCAACTTATTACACTACCGTTAGTTTGCTTAGCATACTTTCTCACGTCAAAGTTATATTACATTGCCTTGTACTTAGCTAATAGAGATATTATGTGTAGAAGTATGATATGAAAATGGATAGCTATTATGATCTAACTTGACTTCATAACTCGTTAGAATAAGCTCATGAAGGGTTCACAAAAGACATAAGCGTATGAAGGATTCACCAAAGACAGAGCTTATAGATTTATAAAAGATTGACCGTTACTTGGCCTAGCACACTTTCTCATGCCAAAGTTACATTCCATTGCCTTGTACTTAGCTAATAGAGATAACATGTGTAGAAGTATGATATGAACATGGATAGCTCTAATGATCTAGCTAGACTTCATAACTCGTTAGAATAAGGTCATGAAGGGTTCACCAAAGAAATATGCGTATGAAGGGTTCACCAAAGACACAACCTATAGCTTAACGGAAGATTGACATTGTTGCAACCAATTACACCACCGTTCGTTGGCCTAGCTCACTTTCTCATGTCAAAGTTACATTACATTGCCTTGTACTTAACTAATAGAGATAACATGAGTAGAAGTATGATATGAACATGGATAGCTCTAATGATCTAGCTAGATTTCATAACTCATTAGAATAAGGTCATGAAGGGTTCACCAAAGAAATAAGCGTATGAAGGGTTCACTAAAGAAATATGCGTATGAAGGGTTCACCAAACACAGAGTTTACAGATTTACAGAAGATTAACCTTATTGCAACCTATTACACCACCGTTACTTGGCCTAGCACACTTTCTCATGCCAAAGTTACATTCCATTGCCTTGTACTTAGCTAATAGAGATAACATGTGTAGAAGTATGATATGAACATGGATAGCTCTAATGATCTAGCTAGACTTCATAACTAGTTTGAATAAGGTCATGAAGGGTTCACCAAAGAAATATGCGTATGAAGGGTTCACCAAAGACACAGCCTATAGTTTAACGGAAGATTAACCTTGTTGCAACCAATTACACCACCGTTCGTTGGCCTAGCTCACTTTCTCATGTCAAAGTTACATTACATTGCCTTGTACTTAGCTAATAGAGATAACATGAGTAGAAGTATGATATGAACATGGATAGCTCTAATGATCTAGCTAGATTTCATAACTCATTAGAATAAGGTCATGAAGGGTTCACCAAAGAAATAAGCGTATGAAGGGTTCACTAAAGAAATATGCGTATGAAGGGTTCACCAAACACAGAGTTTACAGATTTACAGAAGATTAACCTTATTGCAACCTATTACACCACCGTTACTTGGCCTAGCACACTTTCTCATGCCAAAGTTACATTCCATTGCCTTGTACTTAGCTAATAGAGATAACATGTGTTGAAGTATGATATGAACATGGATAGCTCTAATGATCTAGCTAGACTTCATAACTCGTTTGAATAAGGTCATGAAGGGTTCACCAAAGAAATATGTGTATGAAGGGTTCACCAAAGACACAGCTTATAGCTAAACGGAAGATTGACCTTGTTGCAACCAATTACACCACCGTTCGTTGGCCTAGCTCACTTTCTCATGTCAAAGTTACATTACATTGCCTTGTACTTAACTAATAGAGATAACATGAGTAGAAGTATGATATGAACATGGATAGCTCTAATGATCTAGCTAGATTTCATAACTCATTAGAATAAGGTCATGAAGGGTTCACCAAAGAAATAAGCGTATGAAGGGTTCACCAAAAAAATATGCGTATGAAGGGTTCACCAAACACAGAGCTTACAGATTTACAGAAGATTGACGTTATTGCAACCTATTACACCACCGTTACTTGGCCTAGCACACTTTCTCATGCCAAAGTTACATTCCATTGCCTTGTACTTAGCTAATAGAGATAACATGTGTAGAAGTATGATATGAACATGGATAGCTCTAATGATCTAGCTAGACTTCATAACTAGTTTGAATAAGGTCATGAAGGGTTCACCAAAGAAATATGCGTATGAAGGGTTCACCAAAGACACAGCCTATAGTTTAACGGAAGATTGACCTTGTTGCAACCAATTACACCACCGTTCGTTGGCCTAGCTCACTTTCTCATGTCAAAGTTACATTACATTGCCTTGTACTTAACTAATAGAAATAACATGAGTAGAAGTATGATATGAACATGGATAGCTCTAATGATCTAGCTAGATTTCATAACTCATTAGAATAAGGTCATGAAGGGTTCACCAAAGAAATAAGCGTATGAAGGGTTCACTAAAGACAGAGTTTACAGATTTACAGAAGATTGACCTTATTGCAACCTATTACACCACCGTTACTTGGCCTAGCACACTTTCTCATGCCAAAGTTACATTCCATTGCCTTGTACTTAGCTAATAGAGATAACATGTGTAGAAGTATGATATGAACATGGATAGCTCTAATGATCTAGCTAGACTTCATAACTCGTTAGAATAAGGTCATGAAGGGTTCACCAAAGAAATAAGCGTATGAAGGGTTCACCAAAGACACAACTTATAGCTTAACGAAAGATTGACCTTCGTGCAACCTATTACACCACCGTTCGTTGGCCTAGCTTAGTTTCTCATGTCAAAGTTACATTACATTGCCTTGTACTTAGCTAATAGAGATAACATGTGTAGAAGTATGATATGAACATGGATAGCTCTAATGATCTAGCTAGATTTCATAACTCGTTAGAATAAGCACATGAAGGGTTCACCAAAGACATAAGCGTATGAAAGGTTCACAAAAAATAAAGCATATATAGTAATAGAAGATTGACCTTGTTGCAACTTATTACACTACCGTTAGTTTGCTTAGCATACTTTCTCACGTCAAAGTTATATTACATTGCCTTGTACTTAGCTAATAGAGATATTATGTGTAGAAGTATGATATGAAAATGGATAGCTATTATGATCTAACTTGACTTCATAACTCGTTAGAATAAGCTCATGAAGGGTTCACAAAAGACATAAGCGTATGAAGGATTCACCAAAGACAGAGCTTATAGATTTATAAAAGATTGACCGTTACTTGGCCTAGCACACTTTCTCATGCCAAAGTTACATTCCATTGCCTTGTACTTAGCTAATAGAGATAACATGTGTAGAAGTATGATATGAACATGGATAGCTCTAATGATCTAGCTAGACTTCATAACTCGTTAGAATAAGGTCATGAAGGGTTCACCAAAGAAATATGCGTATGAAGGGTTCACCAAAGACACAACCTATAGCTTAACGGAAGATTGACCTTGTTGCAACCAATTACACCACCGTTCGTTGGCCTAGCTCACTTTCTCATGTCAAAGTTACATTACATTGCCTTGTACTTAACTAATAGAGATAACATGAGTAGAAGTATGATATGAACATGGATAGCTCTAATGATCTAGCTAGATTTCATAACTCATTAGAATAAGGTCATGAAGGGTTCACCAAAGAAATAAGCGTATGAAGGGTTCACTAAAGAAATATGCGTATGAAGGGTTCACCAAACACAGAGTTTACAGATTTACAGAAGATTAACCTTATTGCAACCTATTACACCACCGTTACTTGGCCTAGCACACTTTCTCATGCCAAAGTTACATTCCATTGCCTTGTACTTAGCTAATAGAGATAACATGTGTAGAAGTATGATATGAACATGGATAGCTCTAATGATCTAGCTAGACTTCATAACTAGTTTGAATAAGGTCATGAAGGGTTCACCAAAGAAATATGCGTATGAAGGGTTCACCAAAGACACAGCCTATAGTTTAACGGAAGATTGACCTTGTTGCAACCAATTACACCACCGTTCGTTGGCCTAGCTCACTTTCTCATGTCAAAGTTACATTACATTGCCTTGTACTTAGCTAATAGAGATAACATGAGTAGAAGTATGATATGAACATGGATAGCTCTAATGATCTAGCTAGATTTCATAACTCATTAGAATAAGGTCATGAAGGGTTCACCAAAGAAATAAGCGTATGAAGGGTTCACTAAAGAAATATGCGTATGAAGGGTTCACCAAACACAGAGTTTACAGATTTACAGAAGATTAACCTTATTGCAACCTATTACACCACCGTTACTTGGCCTAGCACACTTTCTCATGCCAAAGTTACATTCCATTGCCTTGTACTTAGCTAATAGAGATAACATGTGTAGAAGTATGATATGAACATGGATAGCTCTAATGATCTAGCTAGACTTCATAACTCGTTTGAATAAGGTCATGAAGGGTTCACCAAAGAAATATGTGTATGAAGGGTTCACCAAAGACACAGCTTATAGCTAAACGGAAGATTGACCTTGTTGCAACCAATTACACCACCGTTCGTTGGCCTAGCTCACTTTCTCATGTCAAAGTTACATTACATTGCCTTGTACTTAACTAATAGAGATAACATGAGTAGAAGTATGATATGAACATGGATAGCTCTAATGATCTAGCTAGATTTCATAACTCATTAGAATAAGGTCATGAAGGGTTCACCAAAGAAATAAGCGTATGAAGGGTTCACCAAAAAAATATGCGTATGAAGGGTTCACCAAACACAGAGCTTACAGATTTACAGAAGATTGACGTTATTGCAACCTATTACACCACCGTTACTTGGCCTAGCACACTTTCTCATGCCAAAGTTACATTCCATTGCCTTGTACTTAGCTAATAGAGATAACATGTGTAGAAGTATGATATGAACATGGATAGCTCTAATGATCTAGCTAGACTTCATAACTAGTTTGAATAAGGTCATGAAGGGTTCACCAAAGAAATATGCGTATGAAGGGTTCACCAAAGACACAGCCTATAGTTTAACGGAAGATTGACCTTGTTGCAACCAATTACACCACCGTTCGTTGGCCTAGCTCACTTTCTCATGTCAAAGTTACATTACATTGCCTTGTACTTAACTAATAGAAATAACATGAGTAGAAGTATGATATGAACATGGATAGCTCTAATGATCTAGCTAGATTTCATAACTCATTAGAATAAGGTCATGAAGGGTTCACCAAAGAAATAAGCGTATGAAGGGTTCACTAAAGACAGAGTTTACAGATTTACAGAAGATTGACCTTATTGCAACCTATTACACCACCGTTACTTGGCCTAGCACACTTTCTCATGCCAAAGTTACATTCCATTGCCTTGTACTTAGCTAATAGAGATAACATGTGTAGAAGTATGATATGAACATGGATAGCTCTAATGATCTAGCTAGACTTCATAACTCGTTAGAATAAGGTCATGAAGGGTTCACCAAAGAAATAAGCGTATGAAGGGTTCACCAAAGACACAACTTATAGCTTAACGAAAGATTGACCTTCGTGCAACCTATTACACCACCGTTCGTTGGCCTAGCTTACTTTCTCATGTCAAAGTTACATTACATTGCCTTGTACTTAGCTAATAGAGATAACATGTGTAGAAGTATGATATGAACATGGATAGCTCTAATGATCTAGCTAGATTTCATAACTCGTTAGAATAAGCACATGAAGGGTTCACCAAAGACATAAGCGTATGAAAGGTTCACAAAAAATAAAGCATATATAGTAATAGAAGATTGACCTTGTTGCAACTTATTACACTACCGTTAGTTTGCTTAGCATACTTTCTCACGTCAAAGTTATATTACATTGCCTTGTACTTAGCTAATAGAGATATTATGTGTAGAAGTATGATATGAAAATGGATAGCTATTATGATCTAACTTGACTTCATAACTCGTTAGAATAAGCTCATGAAGGGTTCACAAAAGACATAAGCGTATGAAGGATTCACCAAAGACAGAGCTTATAGATTTATAAAAGATTGACCGTTACTTGGCCTAGCACACTTTCTCATGCCAAAGTTACATTCCATTGCCTTGTACTTAGCTAATAGAGATAACATGTGTAGAAGTATGATATGAACATGGATAGCTCTAATGATCTAGCTAGACTTCATAACTCGTTAGAATAAGGTCATGAAGGGTTCACCAAAGAAATATGCGTATGAAGGGTTCACCAAAGACACAACCTATAGCTTAACGGAAGATTGACCTTGTTGCAACCAATTACACCACCGTTCGTTGGCCTAGCTCACTTTCTCATGTCAAAGTTACATTACATTGCCTTGTACTTAACTAATAGAGATAACATGAGTAGAAGTATGATATGAACATGGATAGCTCTAATGATCTAGCTAGATTTCATAACTCATTAGAATAAGGTCATGAAGGGTTCACCAAAGAAATAAGCGTATGAAGGGTTCACTAAAGAAATATGCGTATGAAGGGTTCACCAAACACAGAGTTTACAGATTTACAGAAGATTAACCTTATTGCAACCTATTACACCACCGTTACTTGGCCTAGCACACTTTCTCATGCCAAAGTTACATTCCATTGCCTTGTACTTAGCTAATAGAGATAACATGTGTAGAAGTATGATATGAACATGGATAGCTCTAATGATCTAGCTAGACTTCATAACTAGTTTGAATAAGGTCATGAAGGGTTCACCAAAGAAATATGCGTATGAAGGGTTCACCAAAGACACAGCCTATAGTTTAACGGAAGATTGACCTTGTTGCAACCAATTACACCACCGTTCGTTGGCCTAGCTCACTTTCTCATGTCAAAGTTACATTACATTGCCTTGTACTTAGCTAATAGAGATAACATGAGTAGAAGTATGATATGAACATGGATAGCTCTAATGATCTAGCTAGATTTCATAACTCATTAGAATAAGGTCATGAAGGGTTCACCAAAGAAATAAGCGTATGAAGGGTTCACTAAAGAAATATGCGTATGAAGGGTTCACCAAACACAGAGTTTACAGATTTACAGAAGATTAACCTTATTGCAACCTATTACACCACCGTTACTTGGCCTAGCACACTTTCTCATGCCAAAGTTACATTCCATTGCCTTGTACTTAGCTAATAGAGATAACATGTGTAGAAGTATGATATGAACATGGATAGCTCTAATGATCTAGCTAGACTTCATAACTCGTTTGAATAAGGTCATGAAGGGTTCACCAAAGAAATATGTGTATGAAGGGTTCACCAAAGACACAGCTTATAGCTAAACGGAAGATTGACCTTGTTGCAACCAATTACACCACCGTTCGTTGGCCTAGCTCACTTTCTCATGTCAAAGTTACATTACATTGCCTTGTACTTAACTAATAGAGATAACATGAGTAGAAGTATGATATGAACATGGATAGCTCTAATGATCTAGCTAGATTTCATAACTCATTAGAATAAGGTCATGAAGGGTTCACCAAAGAAATAAGCGTATGAAGGGTTCACCAAAAAAATATGCGTATGAAGGGTTCACCAAACACAGAGCTTACAGATTTACAGAAGATTGACGTTATTGCAACCTATTACACCACCGTTACTTGGCCTAGCACACTTTCTCATGCCAAAGTTACATTCCATTGCCTTGTACTTAGCTAATAGAGATAACATGTGTAGAAGTATGATATGAACATGGATAGCTCTAATGATCTAGCTAGACTTCATAACTAGTTTGAATAAGGTCATGAAGGGTTCACCAAAGAAATATGCGTATGAAGGGTTCACCAAAGACACAGCCTATAGTTTAACGGAAGATTGACCTTGTTGCAACCAATTACACCACCGTTCGTTGGCCTAGCTCACTTTCTCATGTCAAAGTTACATTACATTGCCTTGTACTTAACTAATAGAAATAACATGAGTAGAAGTATGATATGAACATGGATAGCTCTAATGATCTAGCTAGATTTCATAACTCATTAGAATAAGGTCATGAAGGGTTCACCAAAGAAATAAGCGTATGAAGGGTTCACTAAAGACAGAGTTTACAGATTTACAGAAGATTGACCTTATTGCAACCTATTACACCACCGTTACTTGGCCTAGCACACTTTCTCATGCCAAAGTTACATTCCATTGCCTTGTACTTAGCTAATAGAGATAACATGTGTAGAAGTATGATATGAACATGGATAGCTCTAATGATCTAGCTAGACTTCATAACTCGTTAGAATAAGGTCATGAAGGGTTCACCAAAGAAATAAGCGTATGAAGGGTTCACCAAAGACACAACTTATAGCTTAACGAAAGATTGACCTTCGTGCAACCTATTACACCACCGTTCGTTGGCCTAGCTTACTTTCTCATGTCAAAGTTACATTACATTGCCTTGTACTTAGCTAATAGAGATAACATGTGTAGAAGTATGATATGAACATGGATAGCTCTAATGATCTAGCTAGATTTCATAACTCGTTAGAATAAGCACATGAAGGGTTCACCAAAGACATAAGCGTATGAAAGGTTCACAAAAAATAAAGCATATATAGTAATAGAAGATTGACCTTGTTGCAACTTATTACACTACCGTTAGTTTGCTTAGCATACTTTCTCACGTCAAAGTTATATTACATTGCCTTGTACTTAGCTAATAGAGATATTATGTGTAGAAGTATGATATGAAAATGGATAGCTATTATGATCTAACTTGACTTCATAACTCGTTAGAATAAGCTCATGAAGGGTTCACAAAAGTCATAAGCGTATGAAGGATTCACCAAAGACAGAGCTTATAGATTTATAAAAGATTGACCGTTACTTGGCCTAGCACACTTTCTCATGCCAAAGTTACATTCCATTGCCTTGTACTTAGCTAATAGAGATAACATGTGTAGAAGTATGATATGAACATGGATAGCTCTAATGATCTAGCTAGACTTCATAACTCGTTAGAATAAGGTCATGAAGGGTTCACCAAAGAAATATGCGTATGCAGGGTTCACCAAAGACACAACCTATAGCTTAACGGAAGATTGACCTTGTTGCAACCAATTACACCACCGTTCGTTGGCCTAGCTCACTTTCTCATGTCAAAGTTACATTACATTGCCTTGTACTTAGCTAATAGAGATAACATGTGTAGAAGTATGATATGAACATGGATAGCTCTAATGATCTAGCTAGATTTCATAACTCATTAGAATAAGGTCATGAAGGGTTCACCAAAGAAATAAGCGTATGAAGGGTTCACCAAGGAAATATGCGTATGAAGGGTTCACCAAACACAGAGCTTATAGATTTACAGAAGATTCACCTTATTGCAACCTATTACACCACCGTTACTTGGCCTAGCACACTTTCTCATGCCAAATTTACATTACATTGCCTTGTACTTAGCTAATAGAGATAACATGTATAGAAGTTTGATATGAACATGGATAGCTCTAATGATCTAGCTAGACTTCATAACTCGTTAGAATAAGGTCATGAAGGGTTCACCAAAGAAATAAGCGTATGAAGGGTTCACCAAAGACACAGCTTATAGCTTAACGAAAGATTGACCTTCGTGCAACCTATTACACCACCGTTCGTTGGCCTAGCTTACTTTCTCATGTCAAAGTTACATTACATTGCCTTGTACTTAGCTAATAGAGATAACATGTGTAGAAGTATGATATGAACATGGATAGCTCTAATGATCTAGCTAGATTTCATAACTCGTTAGAATAAGCACATGAAGGGTTCTCCAAAGACATAAGCGTATGAAAGGTTCACAAAAAATAGAGCATATATATTAATAGAAGATTGACCTTGTTGCAACCTATTACACCACCGTTAGTTTGCTTAGCATACTTTCTCACGTCAAAGTTATATTACATTGCCTTGTACTTAGCTAATAGAGATATTATGTGTAGAAGTATGATATGAAAATGGATAGCTCTTATGATCTAACTTGACTTCATAACTCGTTAGAATAAGCTCATGAAGGGTTCACAAAAGACATAAGCTAATGAAGGATTCACCAAAGACAGAGCTTATAGATTTATAAAAGATTGACCGTTACTTGGCCTAGCACACTTTCTCATGCCAAAGTTACATTCCATTGCCTTGTACTTAGCTAATAGAGATAACATGTGTAGAAGTATGATATGAACATGGATAGCTCTAATGATCTAGCTAGACTTCATAACTCGTTAGAATAAGGTCATGAAGGGTTCACCAAAGAAATATGCGTATGAAGGGTTCACCAAAGACACAGCCTATAGCTTAACGGAAGATTGACCTTGTTGCAACCAATTACACCACCGTTCGTTGGCCTAGCTCACTTTCTCATGTCAAAGTTACATTACATTGCCTTGTACTTTGCTAATAGAGATAACATGTGTAGAAGTATGACATGAAAATAGATAGCTCTAATGATCTAGCTAGACTTCATAACTCGTTAGAATAAGGTCATGAAGGGTTCACCAAAGAAATAAGTGTATGAAGGGTTCACCAAAGACACAACTTATAGCTTAACGGAAGATTGACCTTGTTGCAACCTATTACACCACCGTTAGTTGGTCTAGCACTCTTTTTTTTGTCAAACTTACATTACATTGCCTTGAACCTAGCTAATAGAGATAATATGTGTAGAAGTATGATATGAACATGGACAGCTCTAATGATCTAGCTAGACTTCATAACTCGTTAGAATAAGGTCATAAAGGGTTCACCAAAGAAATAAGCGTATGAAGGATTCACAAAAGACATAGCTTATAGCTTAACAGAAGATTGACCTTGTTGCAACCTATTACACCACCGTTAGTTGGTCTAGCACACTTTCTTTTGTCAAACTTACATTACATTGCCTTGAACCTAGCTAATAGAGATAACATGTGTAGAAGTATGATATGAACATGGATAACTCTAACGATATAGCTAGACTTCATAACTCGTTAGAATAAGGTCATGAAGGGTTCACCAAAGAAATAAGCGTATGAAGGGTTCACCAAAGGCACATCTTATAGCTTAACGGAAGATTGACCTTGTTGCAACCTATTACACCACCGTTAGTTGGTCTAGCACACTTTCTCATGTCAAAGTTACATTACATTGCCTTGTACCTAGCTAATAGAGATAACATGTGTAGAAGTATGATATGAACATGGATAGCTCTAATGATCTAGCTAGACTTCATAACTCGTTAGAATAAGGTCGTGAAGGGTTCACCAAAGAAATAAGCGTATGAAGGATTCACAAAAGACATAGCTTATAGCTTAACAGAAGATTGACCTTGTTGCAACCTATTACACCACCGTTAGTTGATCTAGCACACTTTCTTTTGTCAAACTTACATTACATTGCCTTGAACCTAGCTAATAGAGATAACATGTGTAGAAGTATGATATGAACATGGATATCTCTAATGATCTAGCTAGACTTCATAACTCGTTAGAATAAGGTCATGAAGGGTTCACCAAAGAAATAAGCGTATGAAGAGTTCACCAAAGACACAGCTTATAGCTTAACGGAAGATTGACCTTGGTGCAACCTATTACACCGGCGCTCGTTGGCCTAGCTCACTTTCTCATGTCAAAGTTACATTACATTGCCTTGTAATTAGCTAATAGAGATAACATGTGTAGAAGTATGATATGAACATGGATAGCTCTAATGATCTAACTAGACTTCATAACTCGTTAGAATAAGGTAATGAAGGGTTCACCAAAGACACAGCTTATAGCTTAACGGATGATTAACCTTGGTGCAACCTATTCCACCACCGCTCGTTGGCCTAGCTCACTTTCTCATGTCAAAGTTACATTACATTGCCTTGTACTTAGCTAATAGAGATAACATGTGTAGAAGTATGATATGAACATGGATAGCTCTAATGATATAGCTAGACTTCATAACTCGTTAGAATAAGGTCATGAAAGGTTCACCAAAGAAATAAGCGTATGAAGGATTCACAAAAGACATAGCTTATAGCTTAACAGAAGATTGACCTTGTTGCAACCGATTACACCACCGTTAGTTGGTCTAGCACACTTTCTTTTGTCAAACTTACATTACATTGCCTTGAACCTAGCTAATAGAGATAACATGTGTAGAAGTATAATATGAACATGGATAGCTCTAATGATATAGCTAGACTTCATAACTTGTTAGAATAAGGTAATGAAAGGTTCACCAAAGAAATAAGCGTATGAAGGGTTCACCAAAGACACAGCTTATAGCTTAACGGAAGATTGACCTTGGTGCAACCTATTACACCACCGCTCGTTGGCCTAGCTCACTTTCTCATGTCAAACTTACATTACATTGCCTTGTACTTAGCTAATAGAGATAACATGTGTAGAAGTATGATATGAACATGGATAGCTCTAATGATATAGCTAGACTTCATAACTCGTTAGAATAAGGTCATGAAGGGTTCACCAAAGAAATAAGCGTATGAAGGGTTCCCCAAAGACAAAACTTATAGCTTAACGGAAGATTGACCTTGTTGCAACCTATTACACCACCGTTAGTTGGTCTAGCACTCTTTCTTTTGTCAAACTTACATTACATTGCCTTGAACCTAGCTAATAGAGATAATATGTGTAGAAGTATGATATGAACATGGATAGCTCTAATGATCTAGCTAGACTTCATAACTCGTTAGAATAAGGTCATGAAGGGTTCACCAAAGAAATAAGCGTATGAAGGATTCACAAAAGACATAGCTTATAGCTTAACAGAAGATTGACCGTGTTGCAACCTATTACACACCGTTAGTTGGTCTAGCACACTTTCTTTTGTCAAACTTACATTACATTGCCTTGAACCTAGCTAATAGAGATAACATGTGTAGAAGTATGATATGAACATGGATAGCTCTAATGATATAGCTAGACTTCATAACTCGTTAGAATAAGGTCATGAAGGGTTCACCAAAGAAATAAGCGTATGAAGGGTTCACCAAAGACACAGCTTATAGCTTAACGGAAGATTGATCTTGGTGCAACCTATTACACCACCGCACGTTGGCCTAGCTCACTTTCTCATGTCAAAGTTACATTACATTGCTTTGTACTTAGCTAATAGAAATAACATGTGTAGAAGTATGATATGAACATGGATAGCTCTAATGATCTAGCTAGACTTCATAACTCGTTAGAATAAGGTAATGAAGGGTTCACCAGAGAAATAAGCGTATGAAGGGTTCACCAAAGACACAGCTTATAGCTTAACGGATGATTAACCTTGGTGCAACCTATTCCACCACCGCTCGTTGGCCTAGCTCACTTTCTCATGTCAAAGTTACATTACATTGCCTTGTACTTAGCTAATAGAGATAACATGTGTAGAAGTATGATATGAACATGGATAGCTCTAATGATATAGCTAGACTTCATAACTCGTTAGAATAAGGTCATGAAGGGTTCACCAAAGAAATAAGCGTATGAAGGATTCACAAAAGACATAGCTTATAGCTTAACAGAAGATTGACCTTGTTGCAACCTATTACACACCGTTAGTTGGTCTAGCACACTTTCTTTTGTCAAACTTACATTACATTGCCTTGAACCTAGCTAATAGAGATAACATGTGTAGAAGTATGATATGAACATGGATAGCTCTAATGATATAGCTAGACTTCATAACTCGTTAGAATAAGGTCATGAAGGGTTCACCAAAGAAATAAGCGTATGAAGGGTTCACCAAAGACACAGCTTATAGCTTAACGGAAGATTGATCTTGGTGCAACCTATTACACCACCGCACGTTGGCCTAGCTCACTTTCTCATGTCAAAGTTACATTACATTGCTTTGTACTTAGCTAATAGAGATAACATGTGTAGAAGTATGATATGAACATGGATAGCTCTAATGATCTAGCTAGACTTCATAACTCGTTAGAATAAGGTCATGAAGGGTTCACCAAAGAAATAAGCGTATGAAGGGTTCACCAAAGACACAGCTTATAGCTTAACGGAAGATTGACCTTGGTGCAACCTATTACACCACCGCTCGTTGGCCTAGCTCACTTTGTCATGTCAAAGTTACATTACATTGCCTTGTACTTAGCTAATAGAGATAACATGTGTAGAAGTATGATATGAACATGGATAGCTCTAATGATCTAGCTAGATTTCATAACTCGTTAGAATAAGCTCATGAAGGGTTCACCAAAGAAATAAGCGTATGAAGGGTTCACCAAAGACACAGCTTATAGCTTAACGGAAGATTGACCTTGGTGCAACCTATTACACCACCGCTCGTTGGCCTAGCTCACTTTCTCATGTCAAAGTTACATTACATTGCCTTGTACTTAGGTAATAGAGATAACATGTGTAGAAGTATGACATGAAAATAGATAGCTCTAATGATCTAGCTAGACTTCATAAGTCGTTAGAATAAGGTCATGAAGGGTTCACCAAAAAAATAAGTGTATGAAGGGTTCACCAAAGACACAACTTATAGCTTAACGGAAGATTGACCTTGTTGCAACCTATTACACCACCGTTAGTTGGTCTAGCACTCTTTCTTTTGTCAAACTTACATTACATTGCCTTGAACCTAGCTAATAGAGATAATATGTGTAGAAGTATGATATGAACATGGATAGCTCTAATGATCTAGCTAGACTTCATAACTCGTTAGAATAAGGTCATGAAAGGTTCACCAAAGAAATAAGCGTATGAAGGATTCACAAAAGACATAGCTTATAGCTTAACAGAAGATTGACCTTGTTGCAACCGATTACACCACCGTTAGTTGGTCTAGCACACTTTCTTTTGTCAAACTTACATTACATTGCCTTGAACCTAGCTAATAGAGGTAACATGTGTAGAAGTATGATATGAAATGGATAGCTCTAATGATATAGCTAGACTTCATAACTCGTTAGAATAAGTTCATGAAGGGTTCACCAAAGAAATAAGCGTATGAAGGGTTCACCAAAGACACAGCTTATAGCTTAACGGAAGATTGACCTTGGTGCAACCTATTACACCACCGCTCGTTGGTCTAGCACACTTTCTCATGTCAAAGTTACATTACATTGCCTTGAACCTAGCTAATAGAGATAACATGTGTAGAAGTATGATATGAACATGGATAGCTCTAATGATATAGCTAGACTTCATAACTCGTTAGAATAAGGTCATGAAGGGTTCACCAAAGAAATAACTGTATGAAGGGTTCACCAAAGACACAACTTATAGCTTAACAGATGATTAACCTTTGTGTAACCTATTCCACCACCGCTCGTTGGCCTATCTCACTTTCTCATGTCAAAGTTACATTGCATTGCCTTGAACCTAGCTAATAGAGATAACATGTGTAGAAGTATGATATAAACATGGATAGCTCTAATGATCTAGCTAGATTTCATAACTCGTTAGAATAAGCTCATGAAGGGTTCACGAAAGAAATAAGTGTATGAAGGGTTCACCAAAGACACAGCTTATAACTTAACGGAAGATTGACCTTGGTGCAACCTATTACACCATCGCTCGTTGGCCTAGCTCACTTTCTCATGTCAAAGTTACATTGCATTGCCTTGAACCTAGCTAATAGAGATAACATGTGTAGAAGTATGATATGAACATGGATAGCTCTAATGATCTAGCTAGATTTCATAACTCGTTAGAATAAGCTCATGAAGGGTTCACGAAAGAAATAAGTGTATGAAGGGTTCACCAAAGACACAGCTTATAACTTAACGGAAGATTGACCTTGGTGCAACCTATTACACCATCGCTTGTTGGCCTAGCTTACTTTCTCATGTCAAAGTTACATTACATTGCCTTGTACTTAGCTAATAGAGATAACATGTGTAGTGATGTGATAATGGATAAGCAACAAACGTTGGAACATGAAGATCTTTTGGAGATTGGACCAGAAGGAATACAACAAGCTTTTGAGCTACCAAAGGGGCCTATTACTCGAGCTAAAGCCAAGTTACTTGAACAAGCTATTAGTACAATGCTAATTCAGGCTGAACGCAACCTTAGTCCAATGGCTAATCAAACCACATTGGTTTTGATTCAAGCCGACTAAGGGTTGTCAATGGGAGGTGTGTGTTCTTGCACTCTTTTCCTTGTGTCTAGTTTTGTCCCATTGGGTTTTCTAGACTAAGGTTTTTAACGAGGCAAATTAACACACATTTTTTTTCATCAACCCCATTGACGACAAGCTAGGAAGAAGGGGACCGAGATTTGACTAAGTCTTTTATGTTGTTTTGTGTTTATGTTATGCTTTGGACCATTCTATTCTCAGCCCATTTAGACTCTTTAAATTTTTGGGCTGAGATTTATCTTTTGAGTTCATGGGCTTAGGTTCTTTGTTAAGTAGCCCATTAAGACAAAACCCTAGTGGGTTCCCCTATATGTACTCCACAACTCTTCCCCTTCCATTTCATCAAACATTTTCTACAAACACTCTTTCTTTGTTTGATCACCCTTGATCTACCTTTGTGTGTGTAATATCCAAAGGGATTTCGAGTTTGAAGACTAAGAGACTCTCACATCTCTTGGTAGTTCGATTCCACTCATTGTTCCCTTCCAAATCACCAGAAATCGCGTCTTCATCTTCGTACTCGTTTATCCGCCTTCATTCGTCTGATTGAGCTCAAACTTTGTCATCCAATTCATCAACCTCTCATCTTTCCGCTGCGGAAGTTTCAATCAATTCCAAGCACTCTCGTGGACGCACTCGATCTCAACACTCAAACTGTCTGTTCATCTTCCATTGGCCAGATCTGGAAGTCATGAAGTGTTGCATCACGTCTCTTGAGCTCTTGGTGAACACAACTGCTTGATCCTCCTCCTAGGATCTTATCATGTGGTATCAGAGCCAAATCAAGTCAGGTTGTGTCAAAAACTCTTCAACTTCTTTCCATTTTTGAACTGTTTCCATCTGAAAATTGTTGGATCTATACTATCACGTTTTTGTTGAATACCAAAGTGTTAGATCGATTGAAACTGCTTACTTTAAGTTGTTTAGATCCTAGATCTGTCACTAATTGAATCCGGAACTGCAAATCAACACACCATCCCTTGTGTTCTTTTATCATTTCTCTGTTTTTGAATTAGTTATTAGTAAAACGAGTTGTTAACATTTCAATCTGATAAGTTCTAGTGTTTGTTGGACTAGGTTACTTGTTTGTCTTTTGATTTCTTTTCAGGAACATGGTGGAATCAGATGATCCAGAGGCTGGAGACACTCGGCTGGACAAGCTTTACATTGAAGCTATCACAGCTCGGTTTAGTAAAATAGTTGAGGACAAGCTCAATGATTTTCGAAGAGAAACACCACCAACTCCATATATGGCTGAGGGTAATAGAACCAATAACAGCAACAACAATCCACCACCATTAGCACCAGAAAATGGTCGAGCTCACTCTAGACATGATGAAGAAACTACTGACTATTATGGTAGTGATCGTTCTAGACATACTCATCATAGTAATAGGCGAGCAAGACCAGAAGTTATGCAGCAAGCAAATCCTCCTCACGGGCTGAAGGTTAAGATTCCAGCGTTTCATGGCAAGAGCGATCCGGATGCTTACCTTGAATGGGAAAAAAAAATCGAACTAGTGTTCGAATGTCAGTACTACACTGAGGAAAGTAAAGTAAGATATGCTGCCACAGAGTTTTATGACTATGCGTTGAGTTGGTGGGATCAACTTGTAACCACCAGAAGGAAGAATGGTGAATTGCCTATTCGGAGTTGGAGAAAACTGAAGCAGCTGCTCCGCAAGAGGTTTGTGCCCAGCCACTATCACCGTGAGCTCCACACAAGGTTGAGAAACCTTAGTCAAGGAACTAAGTCCATATATGAGTACTATCAGGAGCTGGAAACACTAATGTTGCGAGCTGATATTCAAGAAAGCAATGAGGCTAATATGTCTAGATTTTTGGGAGGGCTTAACCGAGACCTTATTGACCTTCTGGAGGTGTGTGACTATCTGGATATAGAAGAGCTGCTGCACAAAGCTGTGATGTATGAAAAACAGCTCAAGAGAAAAGGTACTCGATCGAGCTACACTGCCAACAGATCGAATTATGCTAAGGATTCAAGAACAGGTTTTCAAAAGGACTTCAAATTGCAAGATAAGGCTGACAATAAACCTGCTGCTTCTAAGGAATTCAAGTCCAATAGTTCCAAAGATTTCAAAGAACCAGCCAAGCCCAATACACGAGCTAGAGATCTTAAGTGTTTCAAATGCCATGGTTTGGGTCATTATGCCAGTGCATGCCCCAACAACCGTGTAATCCTGTTAAGAGCTGATGGAGAGTTCGAATCAGAAGATGAAAATTCAGATGAGCCATCAGATACTGAAGGTGAATTACCACCACTTAAGGGCCTTCTTCTTGTCACCATGAGAGCTCTCAGCGTCATTACTAAGGATTCTGAACAAGAGCAAAGAGAGAATTTGTTTCACACTCGCTGCATGGTGAAAGACAAGATTTGTAGTGTAATCATAGATGGAGGAAGCTGTACTAATGTGGCTAGTAAGACTATGGTTCAGAAGCTTAAACTCGAAGAATTATCACATCCGCGACCATATAAGCTGCAGTGGTTGAATGATGATGGTGAATTGCACGTAAAAAAGCAAGTCCGAGTACCTATCAATATAGGGAAGTATCACGATGAGATTCTTTGTGATGTTTTACCTATGGAAGCTTGTCACCTTCTGCTTGGACGACCTTGGCAGTCTGATCGTCGTGTGATTCATGATGGTTTCTCAAACAAACACAGCTTTGAGTTCAATGGCAAAAAGACTACTCTTTTACCAATGTCTCCACATGAAGTATATCTGGATCAATTCCTAATGAGACGAAAGGATACATCAGTCACTACTCAACCTCCCAAAGCAAAAACAAAAGGGAGTGCTACACCTAATGCTTTAGTCCTTTTTAAAGAGAATTTACTAACAGTTGCTGAACTAGAGCCGGAGCTTCCGAGTATCATTGTTAGTCTTTTGCAGGATTATAAGGATGTATTCCCAGAGGAGAATCCTGAAGGTCTTCCACCAATTCGTGGGATTGAGCATCAGATTGATTTTGTTCCAGGAGCTGTCTTGCCTAACAAACCAGCTTATAGGACGAATCCCGTGGAAACCAAGGAATTGGAGAAACAAGTAGCTGAACTGCTGGGGAAAGGATTAATTAGAGAGAGCATGAGCCCGTGTGCTGTACCCGTTCTCCTTGTACCCAAAAAGGACAAGAGTTGGAGGATGTGTGTAGACTGTCGTGCAATTAACAACATTACGGTGAAGTATCGCCATCCCATTCCTAGGCTAGATGATATGTTAAACGAGCTGCATGGGTCTAAAATATTCTCTAAAATTGATTTAAAGAGTGGCTATCACCAGATTAGGATGAAAGAAGGGGATGAGTGGAAAACCGCTTTTAAAACGAAACAGGGCTTATATGAGTGGTTAGTTATGCCATTTGGTCTTACCAATGCTCCTAGTACATTCATGAGGCTAATGAATCATGTCTTGAGGTCATTCATAGGTGTATTTGTTGTGGTGTATTTTGATGACATTCTGGTTTTTAGCAAGAGTCTAGGAGAGCATGTTGAACATATTAAGAAGGTTTTAGACGTGCTTAGGAAGGAAAAACTTTTTGCTAATTTAAAGAAATGTACCTTTGGAACAGATAACCTTGTCTTTTTAGGTTTTGTTGTGACTGCAGATGGAGTTAGAGTGGATGAGGAGAAGATCAAGGCGATTAAGGATTGGCCAAGTCCTAGCTCTGTTAGTGAAGTCTGCAGCTTCCATGGACTAGCTGGGTTCTATAGGCGCTTTGTGAAAGACTTTAGCACCTTGGCTGCACCTCTTACAGAAGTAATAAAGAAGGATGTGGGCTTTAAATGGGAGTTACAACAAGAGGAGGCTTTTCAGGCTCTAAAAGAGAAGCTTACTAACGCTCCTATATTATCTCTTCCTGATTTTACTAAGACTTTTGAGATCGAGTGTGATGCTTCTGGTGTAGGAATTGGGGCGGTTCTAATGCAAGATAGAAAGCCTATAGCTTATTTCAGTGAGAAGCTAGGGGGAGCAACTCTCAATTACCCAACATATGACAAAGAACTTTATGCGCTTGTGAGGTCACTCCAAACGTGGCAACACTACTTATGGCCTAAGGAGTTTGTCATTCACACTGATCATGAGTCACTGAAGCATCTAAAGGGTCAGCAGAAACTTAACAAGAGGCATGCCAAGTGGGTCGAATTCATAGAGACCTTCCCATACATCATTAAGTATAAGAAAGGTAAAGATAATGTAGTGGCCGATGCATTATCCAGAAGGTATACCCTACTTGCTACTCTTGAAGTTAAATTGCTGGGTTTTGAACACATAAAAGCTCTATACACTGATGACTCTGATTTTAAGGAAACCTTTGCTGCGTGTGATAAGTTTGCTGTTGGCAAATACTATAGACATGAGGGGTTTTTGTTTTATGATAACCGTTTGTGTGTGCCTAACTCTTCTTTACGAGAATTGTTTGTCAAGGAAGCTCATGCAGGAGGACTAATGGGACACTTTGGAGTGGCTAAAACATTGCAGATCATGCAAGAACACTTCCATTGGCCACATATGAAACGAGATGTAGAAAGGTATTGTGCTAGATGTCCAACATGTAAGATGGCTAAGGCTAAGGCACAGCCTCATGGTTTGTATACTCCCCTCCCTATTCCCTTGCACCCTTGGCATGATATCTCTATGGATTTCGTGGTAGGTTTACCTAGAACTAGGCATGGCCGAGACTCAATCTTTGTGGTAGTAGATCGTTTCTCTAAAATGGCACATTTCATACCCTGTCACAAAACTGATGATGCTGTGCATGTTGCTAGCTTGTTCTTTAGGGAAATAGTTAGACTCCATGGAATGCCTAAAACCATAGTTTCAGATCGTGATGCTAAGTTTCTTAGTTATTTTTGGAAAACTTTGTGGTCTAAGCTAGGCACTAAATTGTTGTTCTCCACTACTTGCCACCCACAAACTGATGGACAGACGGAAGTAGTAAATAGAACTTTGTCTACGCTTCTTAGGGCGTTAATTAAAAGAAACCTTAAAACTTGGGAGGATTGTTTGCCACATGTTGAGTTTGCATATAACCATTATGTGCATTCAGCTTCTAAGTTTTCACCGTTTCAAATCGTATATGGGTTTAATCCCATCTCTCCTTTGGATCTAATGCCTTTACCTTTGAGTGAGAGACTTAGCATGGATGGACAGAAGAAAGCCGAGTATGTCAAGCAGGTCCACGAGAAAGCCAGAGTCAATATTGAGGAGAAAACGAAGAAGTATGCAGAACAAGCTAACAAGAGCCGCAAGGAGGTGGTTTTCAATGAAGGAGATCTCGTGTGGCTACACCTAAGGAAGGACAGGTTTCCAAATGAGAGGAAGTCAAAATTAATGCCAAGAATGGATGGTCCATTCAAGATTATTAAGAAGATCAATGATAATGCCTACCAGCTGGATCTACAAGGTAAGTACACTGTGAGTAATAGCTTCAATGTTGCTGACTTAGTTCCTTTTGTTGCAGACAATTTGGATTTGAGGTCAAATCCTTTTCAAGAGGGAGAGGATGATGTGATAATGGATAAGCAACAAACGTTGGAACATGAAGATCTTTTGGAGATTGGACCAGAAGGAATACAACAAGCTTTTGAGCTACCAAAGGGGCCTATTACTCGAGCTAAAGCCAAGTTACTTGAACAAGCCATTAGTACAATGCTAATTCAGGCTGAACGCAACCTTAGTCCAATGGCTAATCAAACCACATTGGTTTTGATTCAAGCCGACTAAGGGTTGTCAATGGGAGGTGTGTGTTCTTGCACTCTTTTCCTTGTGTCTAGTTTTGTCCCATTGGGTTTTCTAGACTAAGGTTTTTAACGAGGCAAATTAACACACATTTTTTTTCATCAACCCCATTGACGACAAGCTAGGAAGAAGGGGACCGAGATTTGACTAAGTCTTTTATGTTGTTTTGTGTTTATGTTATGTTTTGGACCATTCTATTCTCAGCCCATTTAGACTCTTTAAATTTTTGGGCTGAGATTTATCTTTTGAGTTCATGGGCTTAGGTTCTTTGTTAAGTAGCCCATTAAGACAAAACCCTAGTGGGTTCCCCTATATATACTCCACAACTCTTCCCCTTCCATTTCATCAAACATTTTCTACAAACACTCTTTCTTTGTTTGATCACCCTTGATTTACCTTTGTGTGTGTAATATCCAAAGGGATTTCGAGTTTGAAGACTAAGAGACTCTCACATCTCTTGGTAGTTCGATTCCACTCATTGTTCCCTTCCAAATCACCAGAAATCGCGTCTTCATCTTCGTACTCGTTTATCCGCCTTCATTCGTCTGATCGAGCTCAAACTTTGTCATCCAATTCATCAACCTCTCATCTTTCCGCTGCGGAAGTTTCAATCAATTCCAAGCACTCTCGTGGACGCACTCGATCTCAACACTCAAACTGTCTGTTCATCTTCCATTGGCCAGATCTGGAAGTCATGAAGTGTTGCATCACGTCTCTTGAGCTCTTGGTGAACACAACTGCTTGATCCTCCTCCTAGGATCTTATCATGTAGAAGTATGATATGAACATGGATAGCTCTAATGATCTAGCTAGACTTCATAACTCGTTAGAATAAGGTCATGAAGGGTTCACCAAAGACATAAGCGTATGAAGGATTCACAAAAGACATAGCTTATAGCTTAACGGAAGATTGACCTTGTTGCAACCTATTACACCCCCGTTCGTTGGCCTAGCACACTTTCTTTTGTCAAACTTACATTACATTGCCTTGAACCTAGCTAATAGAGATAACATGTGTAGAAGTATGATATGAACATGGATAGCTCTAATGATATAGCTAGACTTCATAACTCGTTAGAATAAAGTCATGAAGGGTTCACCAAAGAAATAAGCGTATAAAGGGTTCACCAAAGACACAGCTTATAGCTTAGCGGATGATTAACCTTGGTGCAACCTATTCCACCACCGCTCGTTGGCCTATCTCACTTTCTCATGTCAAAGTTACATTGCATTGCCTTGAACCTAGCTAATAGAGATAACATGTGTAGAAGTATGATATGAACATGGATAGCTCTAATGATCTAGCTAGACTTCATAACTCGTTAGAATAAGGTCATGAAAGGTTCACCAAAGAAATAAGCGTATGAAGGATTCACAAAAAACATAGCTTATAGCTTAACAGAAGATTGACCTTGTTGCAACCTATTACACCACCGTTAGTTGGTCTAGCACACTTTCTTTTGTCAAACTTACATTACATTGCCTTGAACCTAGCTAATAGAGATAACATGTGTAGAAGTATGATATGAACATGGATAGCTCTAATGATATAACTAGACTTCATAACTCGTTAGAATAAGGTCATGAAGGGTTCACCAAAGAAATAAGCGTATAAAGGGTTCACCAAAGACACAGCTTATAGCTTAACGGATGATTAACCTTGGTGCAACCTATTCCACCACCGCTCGTTGGCCTATCTCACTTTCTCATGTCAAAGTTACATTGCATTGCCTTGAACCTAGCTAATAGAGATAACATGTGTAGAAGTATGATAAGAACATGGATAGCTCTAATGATCTAGCTAGACTTCATAACTCGTTAGAATAAGGTCATGAAAGGTTCACCAAAGAAATAAGCGTATGAAGGATTCACAAAAAACATAGCTTATAGCTTAACAGAAGATTGACCTTGTTGCAACCTATTACACCACCGTTAGTTGGTCTAGCACACTTTCTTTTGTCAAACTTACATTACATTGCCTTGAACCTAGCTAATAGAGATAACATGTGTAGAAGTATGATATGAACATGGATAGCTCTAATGATATAACTAGACTTCATAACTCGTTAGAATAAGGTCATGAAGGGTTCACCAAAGAAATAAGCGTATGAAGGGTTCACCAAAGACACAGCTTATAGCTTAACGGATGATTAACCCTGGTGCAACCTATTCCACCACCGCTCGTTGGCCTATCTCACTTTCTCATGTCAAAGTTACATTGCATTGCCTTGAACCTAGCTAATAGAGATAACATGTGTAGAAGTATGATATGAACATGGATAGCTCTAATGATCTAACTAGACTTCATAACTCGTTAGAATAAGGTCATGAAGGGTTCACCAAAGAAATAAGCGTATGAAGGGTTCACCAAAGACACAGCTTATAGCTTAACGGATTATTAACCTTGGTGCAACCTATTCCACCACCGCTCGTTGCCTAGCTCACTTTCTCATGTCAAAGTTACATTACATTGCCTTGTACTTAGCTAATAGAGATAACATGTGTAGAAGTATGATATGAACATGGATAGCTCTAATGATCTAGCCAGACTTCATAACTCGTTAGAATAGGGTCATGAAAGGTTCACCAAAGAAATAAGCGTATGAAGGATTCACAAAAGACATAGCTTATAGCTTAACAGAAGATTGACCTTGTTGCAACCGATTACACCACCGTTCGTTGGCCTAGCACACTTTCTTTTGTCAAACTTACATTACATTGCCTTGAACCTAGCTAATAGAGATAACATGTGTAGAAGTATGATATGAACATGGATAGCTCTAATGATATAGCTAGACTTCATAACTCGTTAGAATAAGGTCATGAAGGGTTCACCAAAGAAATAAGCGTATGAAGGGTTCACCAAAGACACAGCTTATAGCTTAACGGATTATTAACCTTGGTGCAACCTATTCCACCACCGCTCGTTGGCCTATCTCACTTTCTCATGTCAAAGTTACATTGCATTGCCTTGAACCTAGCTAATAGAGATAACATGTGTAGAAATATGATATGAACATGGATAGCTCTAATGATCTAGCTAGACTTCATAACTCGTTAGAATAAGGTCATGAAAGGTTCACCAAAGAAATAAGCGTATGAAGGATTCACAAAAGACATAGCTTATAGCTTAACAGAAGATTGACCTTGTTGCAACCGATTACACCACCGTTAGTTGGTCTAGCACACTTTCTTTTGTCAAACTTACATTACATTGCCTTGAACCTAGCTAATAGAGATAACATGTGTAGAAGTATGATATGAACATGGATAGCTCTAATGATATAGCTAGACTTCATAACTCGTTAGAATAAGGTCATGAAGGGTTCACCAAAGAAATAAGCGTATGAAGGGTTCACCAAAGACACAGCTTATAGCTTAACGGATGATTAACCTTGGTGCAACCTATTCCACCACCGCTCGTTGGCCTATCTCACTTTCTCATGTCAAAGTTACATTGCATTGCCTTGAACCTAGCTAATAGAGATAACATGTGTAGAAGTATGATATGAACATGGATAGTTCTAATGATCTAGCTAGACTTCATAACTCGTTAGAATAAGTTCATGAAGGGTTCACCAAAGAAATAAGCGTATGAAGGGTTCATTAAAGACACAGCTTATAGCTTAACGGATGATTAACCTTGGTGCAACCTATTCCACCACCGCTCGTTGGCCTAGCTCACTTTCTCATGTCAAAGTTACATTACATTGTCTTGTACTTAGCTAATAGAGATAACATGTGTAGAAGTATGATATGAACATGGATAGCTCTAATGATATAGCTAGACTTCATAACTCGTTAGAATAAGGTCATGAAAGGTTCACCAAAGAAATAAGCGTATGAAGGATTCACAAAAGACATAGCTTATAGCTTAACAGAAGATTGACCTTGTTGCAACCGATTACACCACCGTTAGTTGGTCTAGCACACTTTCTTTTGTGAAACTTACATTACATTGCCTTGAACCTAGCTAATAGAGATAACATGTGTAGAAGTATGATATGAACATGGATAACTCTAATGATATAGCTAGACTTCATAACTTGTTAGAATAAGGTAATGAAGGGTTCACCAAAGAAATAAGCGTATGAAGGGTTCACCAAAGACATAGCTTATAGCTTAACGGAAGATTGACCTTGGTGCAACCTATTACACCACCGCTCGTTGGCCTAGCTCACTTTCTCATGTCAAACTTACATTACATTGCCTTGTACTTAGCTAATAGAGATAACATGTGTAGAAGTATGACATGAACATAGATAGCTCTAATGATCTAGCTAGACTTCACAACTCGTTAGAATAAGGTCATGAAGGGTTCACCAAAGAAATAAGTGTATGAAGGGTTCACCAAAGACACAACTTATAGCTTAACGGAAGATTGAACTTGTTGCAACCTATTCCACCACCGCTCGTTGGCCTATCTCACTTTCTCATGTCAAAGTTACATTACATTGCCTTGAACCTAGCTAATAGAGATAACATGTGTAGAAGTATGATATGAACATGGATAGCTCTAATGATATAGCTAGACTTCATAACTCGTTAGAATAAGGTCATGAAGGGTTCACCAAAGAAATAAGCGTATGAAGGATTCACAAAAGACACAGCTTATAGCTTAACAGAAGATTGACCTTGTTGCAACCGATTACACCACCGTTAGTTGGTCTAGCACACTTTCTTTTGTCAAACTTACATTACATTGCCTTGAACCTAGCTAATAGAGATAACATGTGTAGAAGTATGATATGAACATGGATAGCTCTAATGATATAGCTAGACTTCATAACTTGTTAGAATAAGGTAATGAAGGGTTCACCAAAGAAATAAGCGTATGAAGGGTTCACCAAAGACACAGCTTATAGCTTAATGGAAGATTGACCTTGGTGCAACCTATTACACCACCGCTCGTTGGCCTAGCTCACTTTCTCATGTCAAACTTATATTACATTGCCTTGTACTTAGCTAATAGAGATAACATGTGTAGAAGTATGACATGAACATAGATAGCTCTAATGATCTAGCTAGACTTCACAACTCGTTAGAATAAGGTCATGAAGGGTTCACCAAAGAAATAAGTGTATGAAGGGTTCACCAAAGACAAAACTTATAGCTTAACGGAAGATTGAACTTGTTGCAACCTATTCCACCACCGCTCGTTGGCCTATCTCACTTTCTCATGTCAAAGTTACATTACATTGCCTTGAACCTAGCTAATAGAGATAACATGTGTAGAAGTATGATATGAACATGGATAGCTCTAATGATATAGCTAGACTTCATAACTCGTTAGAATAAGGTCATGAAAGGTTCACCAAAGAAATAAGCGTATGAAGGATTCACAAAAGACATAGCTTATAGCTTAACAGAAGATTGACCTTGTTGCAACCGATTACACCACCGTTCGTTGGCCTAGCACACTTTCTTTTGTCAAACTTACATTACATTGCCTTGAACCTAGCTAATAGAGATAACATGTGTAGAAGTATGATATGAACATGGATAGCTCTAATGATATAGCTAGACTTCATAACTCGTTAGAATAAGGTCATGAAGGGTTCACCAAAGAAATAAGCGTATTAAGGGTTCACCAAAGACACAGCTTATAGCTTAACGGATGATTAACCTTGGTGCAACCTATTCCACCACCGCTCGTTGGCCTATCTCACTTTCTCATGTCAAAGTTACATTGCATTGCCTTGAACCTAGCTAATACAGATAACATGTGTAGAAATATGATATGAACATGGATAGCTCTAATGATCTAGCTAGACTTCATAACTCGTTAGAATAAGGTCATGAAAGGTTCACCAAAGAAATAAGCGTATGAAGGATTCACAAAAGACATAGCTTATAGCTTAACAGAAGATTGACCTTGTTGCAACCGATTACACCACCGTTAGTTGGTCTAGCACACTTTCTTTTGTCAAACTTACATTACATTGCCTTGAACCTAGCTAATAGAGATAACATGTGTAGAAGTATGATATGAACATGGATAGCTCTAATGATATAGCTAGACTTCATAACTCATTAGAATAAGGTCATGAAGGGTTCACCAAAGAAATAAGCGTATGAAGGGTTCACCAAAGACACAGCTTATAGCTTAACGGATGATTAACCTTGGTGCAACCTATTCCACCACCGCTCGTTGGCCTATCTCACTTTCTCATGTCAAAGTTACATTGCATTGCCTTGAACCTAGCTAATAGAGATAACATGTGTAGAAGTATGATATGAACATGGATAGTTCTAATGATCTAGCTAGACTTCATAACTCGTTAGAATAAGTTCATGAAGGGTTCACCAAAGAAATAAGCGTATGAAGGGTTCACCAAAGACACAGCTTATAGCTTAACGGATGATTAACCTTGGTGCAACCTATTCCACCACCGCTCGTTGGCCTAGCTCACTTTCTCATGTCAAAGTTACATTACATTGTCTTGTACTTAGCTAATAGAGATAACATGTGTAGAAGTATGATATGAACATGGATAGCTCTAATGATCTAGCTAGACTTCATAACTCGTTAGAATAAGGTCATGAAAGGTTCACCAAAGAAATAAGCGTATGAAGGATTCACAAAAGACATAGCTTATAGCTTAACAGAAGATTGACCTTGTTGCAACCGATTACACCACCGTTAGTTGGTCTAGCACACTTTCTTTTGTCAAACTTACATTACATTGCCTTGAACCTAGCTAATAGAGATAACATGTGTAGAAGTATGATATGAACATGGATAACTCTAATGATATAGCTAGACTTCATAACTTGTTAGAATAAGGTAATGAAGGGTTCACCAAAGAAATAAGCGTATGAAGGGTTCACCAAAGACATAGCTTATAGCTTAACGGAAGATTGACCTTGGTGTAACCTATTACACCACCGCTCGTTGGCCTAGCTCACTTTCTCATGTCAAACTTACATTACATTGCCTTGTACTTAGCTAATAGAGATAACATGTGTAGAAGTATGACATGAACATAGATAGCTCTAATGATCTAGCTAGACTTCACAACTCGTTAGAATAAGGTCATGAAGGGTTCACCAAAGAAATAAGTGTATGAAGGGTTCACCAAAGACACAACTTATAGCTTAACGGAAGATTGACCTTGTTGCAACCTATTCCACCACCGCTCGTTGGCCTATCTCACTTTCTCATGTCAAAGTTACATTACATTGCCTTGAACCTAGCTAATAGAGATAACATGTGTAGAAGTATGATATGAACATTGATAGCTCTAATGATCTAGCTAGACTTCATAACTCGTCAGAATAAGGTCATGAAGGGTTCACCAAAGAAATAAGCGTATGAAGGATTCACAAAAGACACAGCTTATAGCTTAACAGAAGATTGACCTTGTTGCAACCGATTACACCATCGTTAGTTGGTCTAGCACACTTTCTTTTGTCAAACTTACATTACATTGCCTTGAACCTAGCTAATAGAGATAACATGTGTAGAAGTATGATATGAACATGGATAGCTCTAATGATATAGCTAGACTTCATAACTTGTTAGAATAAGGTAATGAAGGGTTCACCAAAGAAATAAGCGTATGAAGGGTTCACCAAAGACACAGCTTATAGCTTAATGGAAGATTGACCTTGGTGCAACCTATTAAACCACCGCTCGTTGGCCTAGCTCACTTTCTCATGTCAAACTTACATTACATTGCCTTGTACTTAGCTAATAGAGATAACATGTGTAGAAGTATGACATGAACATAGATAGCTCTAATGATCTAGCTAGACTTCACAACTCGTTAGAATAAGGTCATGAAGGGTTCACCAAAGAAATAAGTGTATGAAGGGTTCACCAAAGACACAACTTATAGCTTAACGGAAGATTGACCTTGGTGCAACCTATTCCACCACCGCTCGTTGGCCTAGCTCACTTTCTCATGTCAAAGTTACATTACATTGCCTTGTACTTAGCTAATAGAGATAACATGTGTAGAAGTATGATATGAACATGGATAGCTCTAATGATCTAGCTAGACTTCATAACTCCTTAGAATAAGGTCATGAAGGGTTCACCAAAGAAATAAGCGTATGAAGGGTTCACCAAAGACACAACTTATAGCTTAACGGAAGATTGACCTTGTTGCAACCTATTACACCACCATTAGTTGGTCTAGCACTCTTTCTTTTGTCAAACTTACATTACATTGCCTTGAACCTAGCTAATAGAGATAACATGTGTAGAAGTATGATATGAACATGGATAGCTCTAATGATCTAGCTAGACTTCATAACTCGTTAGAATAAGGTCATGAAGGGTTCACCAAAGAAATAAGCGTATGAAGGATTCACAAAAGACATAGCTTATAGCTTAACAGAAGATTGACCTTGTTGCAACCTATTAAACCACCGTTAGTTGGTCTAGCACACTTTCTTTTGTCAAACTTACATTACATTGCCTTGAACCTAGCTAATAGAGATAACATGTGTAGAATTATGATATGAACATGGATAGCTCTAATGATCTAGCTAGACTTCATAACTCGTTAGAATAAGGTCATGAAGGGTTCACCAAAGAAATAAGCGTATGAAGGGTTCACCAAAGACACAGCTTATAGCTTAACGGATGATTAACCTTGGTGCAACCTATTCCACCACCGCTCGTTGGCCTAGCTCACTTTCTCATGTCAAAGTTACATTACATTGCCTTGTACTTAGCTAATAGAGATAACATGTGTAGAAGTATGATATGAACATGGATAGCTCTAATGATCTAGCTAGACCTAATAACTCGTTAGAATAAGGTCATGAAAGGTTCACCAAAGAAATAAGCGTATGAAGGATTCACAAAAGACATAGCTTATAGCTTAACAGAAGATTGACCTTGTTGCAACCGATTACACCACCGTTAGTTGGTCTAGAACACTTTCTTTTGTCAAACTTACATTACATTGCCTTGAACCTAGCTAATAGAGATAACATGTGTAGAAGTATGATATGAACATGGATACCTCTAATGATATAGCTAGACTTCATAACTTGTTAGAATAAGGTAATGAAGGGTTCACCAAAGAAATAAGCGTATGAAGGGTTCACCAAAGACACAGCTTATAGCTTAATGGAAGATTGACCTTGGTGCAACCTATTACACCACCGCTCGTTGGCCTAGCTCACTTTCTCATGTCAAACTTACATTACATTGCCTTGTACTTAGCTAATAGAGATAACATGTGTAGAAGTATGACATGAACATAGATAGCTCTAATGATCTAGCTAGACTTCACAACTCGTTAGAATAAGGTCATGAAGGGTTCAATAAAGAAATAAGTGTATGAAGGGTTCACCAAAGACACAACTTATAGCTTAACGGAAGATTGACCTTGTTGCAACCTATTACACCACCGTTCGTTGGCCTAGCACACTTTCTCATGCCAAAGTTGCATTACATTGCCTTGTACTTAGCTAATAGGGATAACATGTGTAGAAGTATGATATGAACATGGATAGCTCTAATGATCTAGCTAGACTTCATAACTCGTTAGAAGAAGGTCATGAAGGGTTCACCAAAGAAATAAGCGTATGAAGGGTTCACCAAAGACATAGCTTATAGCTTAACAGAAGATTGACCTTGTTGCAACCTATTACACCACCGTTAGTTGGTCTAGCACACTTTCTTTTGTCAAACTTACATTACATTCCCTTGAACCTAGCTAATAGAGATAACATGTGTAGAAGTATGATATGAACATGGATAGCTCTAATGATCTAGCTAGACTTCATAACTCGTTAGAATAAGCTCATGAAGGGTTCACGAAAGAAATAAGCGTATGAAGGGTTCACCAAAGACACAGCTTATAGCTTAACGGAACATTGACCTTGGTGCAACCTATTAGACAACCGCTCGTTGGCCTAGCTCACTTTCTCATGTCAAAGTTACATTACATTGCCTTGTACTTAGCTAATAGAGATAACATGTGTAGAAGTATGATATGAACATGGATAGCTCTAATGATCTAGCTAGACTTCATAACTCCTTAGAATAAGGTCATGAAGGGTTCACCAAAGAAATAAGCGTATGAAGGATTCACAAAAGACACAGCTTATAGCTTAACAGAAGATTGACCTTGTTGCAACCGATTACACCATCGTTAGTTGGTCTAGCACACTTTCTTTTGTCAAACTTACATTACATTGCCTTGAACCTAGCTAATAGAGATAACATGTGTAGAAGTATGATATGAACATGGATAGCTCTAATGATATAGCTAGACTTCATAACTTGTTAGAATAAGGTAATGAAGGGTTCACCAAAGAAATAAGCGTATGAAGGGTTCACCAAAGACACAGCTTATAGCTTAATGGAAGATTGACCTTGGTGCAACCTATTAAACCACCGCTCGTTGGCCTAGCTCACTTTCTCATGTCAAACTTACATTACATTGCCTTGTACTTAGCTAATAGAGATAACATGTGTAGAAGTATGACATGAACATAGATAGCTCTAATGATCTAGCTAGACTTCACAACTCGTTAGAATAAGGTCATGAAGGGTTCACCAAAGAAATAAGCGTATGAAGGGTTCACCAAAGACACAGCTTATAGCTTAACGGATGATTAACCTTGGTGCAACCTATTCCACCACCGCTCGTTGGCCTAGCTCACTTTCTCATGTCAAAGTTACATTACATTGCCTTGTACTTAGCTAATAGAGATAACATGTGTAGAAGTATGATATGAACATGGATAGCTCTAATGATCTAGCTAGACCTAATAACTCGTTAGAATAAGGTCATGAAAGGTTCACCAAAGAAATAAGCGTATGAAGGATTCACAAAAGACATAGCTTATAGCTTAACAGAAGATTGACCTTGTTGCAACCGATTACACCACCGTTAGTTGGTCTAGAACACTTTCTTTTGTCAAACTTACATTACATTGCCTTGAACCTAGCTAATAGAGATAACATGTGTAGAAGTATGATATGAACATGGATACCTCTAATGATATAGCTAGACTTCATAACTTGTTAGAATAAGGTAATGAAGGGTTCACCAAAGAAATAAGCGTATGAAGGGTTCACCAAAGACACAGCTTATAGCTTAATGGAAGATTGACCTTGGTGCAACCTATTACACCACCGCTCGTTGGCCTAGCTCACTTTCTCATGTCAAACTTACATTACATTGCCTTGTACTTAGCTAATAGAGATAACATGTGTAGAAGTATGACATGAACATAGATAGCTCTAATGATCTAGCTAGACTTCACAACTCGTTAGAATAAGGTCATGAAGGGTTCAATAAAGAAATAAGTGTATGAAGGGTTCACCAAAGACACAACTTATAGCTTAACGGAAGATTGACCTTGTTGCAACCTATTACACCACCGTTCGTTGGACTAGCACACTTTCTCATGCCAAAGTTGCATTACATTGCCTTGTACTTAGCTAATAGGGATAACATGTGTAGAAGTATGATATGAACATGGATAGCTCTAATGATCTAGCTAGACTTCATAACTCCTTAGAATAAGGTCATGAAAGGTTCACCAAAGAAATAAGCGTATGAAGGGTTCACCAAAGACACAACTTATAGCTTAACGGAAGATTGACCTTGGTGCAACCTATTACACCACCGCTCGTTGGCCTAGCTCACTTTCTCATGTCAAAGTTACATTACATTGCCTTGTACTTAGCTAATAGAGATAACATGTGTAGAAGTATGATATGAACATGGATAGCTCTAATGATCTAGCTAGACTTCATAACTCCTTAGAATAAGGTCATGAAGGGTTCACCAAAGAAATAAGCGTATGAAGGGTTCACCAAAGACACAACTTATAGCTTAACGGAAGATTGACCTTGTTGCAACCTATTACACCACCATTAGTTGGTCTAGCACTCTTTCTTTTGTCAAACTTACATTACATTGCCTTGAACCTAGCTAATAGAGATAACATGTGTAGAAGTATGATATGAACATGGATAGCTCTAATGATCTAGCTAGACTTCATAACTCGTTAGAATAAGGTCATGAAGGGTTCACCAAAGAAATAAGCGTATGAAGGATTCACAAAAGACATAGCTTATAGCTTAACAGAAGATTGACCTTGTTGCAACCGATTACACCACCGTTAGTTGGTCTAGAACACTTTCTTTTGTCAAACTTACATTACATTGCCTTGAACCTACCTAATAGAGATAACATGTGTAGAAGTATGATATGAACATGGATAGCTCTAATGATCTAGCTAGACTTCATAACTCGTTAGAATAAGCTCATGCAGGGTTCACGAAAGAAATAAGCGTATGAAGGGTTCACCAAAGACACAGCTTATAGCTTAACGGAAGATTGACCTTGGTGCAACCTATTACACCACCGCTCGTTGGCCTAGCTCACTTTCTCATGTCAAAGTTACATTACATTGCCTTGTACTTAGCTAATAGAGATAACATGTGTAGAAGTATGATATGAACATGGATAGCTCTAATGATCTAGCTAGACTTCATAACTCCTTAGAATAAGGTCATGAAGGGTTCACCAAAGAAATAAGCGTATGAAGGGTTCACCAAAGACACAACTTATAGCTTAACGGAAGATTGACCTTGTTGCAACCTATTACACCACCATTAGTTGGTCTAGCACTCTTTCTTTTGTCAAACTTACATTACATTGCCTTGAACCTAGCTAATAGAGATAACATGTGTAGAAGTATGATATGAACATGGATAGCTCTAATGATCTAGCTAGACTTCATAACTCGTTAGAATAAGGTCATGAAGGGTTCACCAAAGAAATAAGCGTATGAAGGATTCACAAAAGACATAGCTTATAGCTTAACAGAAGATTGACCTTGTTGCAACCTATTACACCACCGTTAGTTGGTCTAGCACACTTTCTTTTGTCAAACTTACATTACATTGCCTTGAACCTAGCTAATAGAGATAACATGTGTAGAATTATGATATGAACATGGATAGCTCTAATGATCTAGCTAGACTTCATAACTCGTTAGAATAAGGTCATGAAGGGTTCACCAAAGAAATAAGCGTATGAAGGGTTCACCAAACACACAGCTTATAGCTTAACGGATGATTAACCTTGGTGCAACCTATTCCACCACCGCTCGTTGGCCTAGCTCACTTTCTCATGTCAAAGTTACATTACATTGCCTTGAACCTAGCTAATAGAGATAATATGTGTAGATGTATGATATGAACATGGATAGCTCTAATGATCTAGCTAGACTTCATAACTCGTTAGAATAAGCTCATGAAGGGTTCACGAAAGAAAAAAGTGTATGAAGGGTTCACCAAAGACACAGCTTATAACTTAACGGAAGATTGACCTTGGTGCAACCTATTACACCACCGCTCGTTGGCCTAGCTCACTTTCTCATGTGAAAGTTACATTACATTGCCTTGTACTTAGCTAATAGAGATAACATGTGTAGAAGTATGATATGAACATGGATAGCTTTAATGATCTAGCTAGACTTCATAACTCGTTAGAATAAGCTCATGAAGGGTTCACCAAAGACACAACTTATAGCTTAACGGAACATTGACCTTATTGGAACCTATTACACCACCGTTAGTTGGTCTAGCACTCTTTCTTTTGTCAAACTTACATTACATTGCCTTGAACTTAGCTAATAGAGATAACATGTGTAGAAGTATGATATGAACATGGATAGCTCTAATGATCTAGCTAGACTTCATAACTCGTTAGAATAAGGTCATGAAAGGTTCACCAAAGAAATAAGCGTATGAAGGGTTCACCAAAGACACAGCTTATAGCTTAACGGAAGATTGACCTTGGTGCAACCTATTACACCACCGCTCGTTGGCCTAGCTCACTTTCTCATGTCAAAGTTACATTACATTGCCTTTAACCTATCTAATAGAGATAACATGTGTAGAAGTATGATATGAACATGGATAGCTCTAATGATCTAGCTAGACTTCATAACTCGTTAGAATAAGGTCATGAAGGGTTCACCAAAGAAATAAGCGTATGAAGGGTTCACCAAAGACACAGCTTATAGCTTAACGGATGATTAACCTTGGTGCAACCTATTCCACCACCGCTCGTTGGCCTAGCTCACTTTCTCATGTCAAAGTTACATTACATTGCCTTGTACTTAGCTAATAGAGATAACATGTGTAGAAGTATGATATGAACATGGATAGCTCTAATGATCTAGCTAGACTTCATAACTCGTTAGAATAAGGTCATGAAGGGTTCACCAAAGAAATAAGCGTATGAAGGGTTCACCAAAGACACAGCTTATAGCTTAACGGATGATTAACCTTGGTGCAACCTATTCCACCACCGCTCGTTGGCCTAGCTCACTTTCTCATGTCAAAGTTACATTACATTGCCTTGAACCTAGCTAATAGAGATAACATGTGTAGAAGTATGATATGAACATGGATAGCTCTAATGATATAGCTAGACTTCATAACTTGTTAGAATAAGGTAATGAAGGGTTCACCAAAGAAATAAGCGTATGAAGGGTTCACCAAAGACACAGCTTATAGCTTAACGGAAGATTGACCTTGGTGCAACCTATTACACCACCGCTCGTTGGCCTAGCTCAGTTTCTCATGTCAAACTTACATTACATTGCCTTGTACTTAGCTAATAGAGATAACATGTGTAGAAGTATGATATGAACATGGATAGCTCTAATGATCTAGCTAGACTTCATAACTCGTTAGAATAAGGTCATGAAAGGTTCACCAAAGAAATAAGCGTATGAAGGGTTCACCAAAGACACAGCTTATAGCTTAACGGAAGATTGACCTTGGTGCAACCTATTACACCACCGCTCGTTGGCCTAGCTCACTTTCTCATGTCAAAGTTACATTACATTGCCTTTAACCTATCTAATAGAGATAACATGTGTAGAAGTATGATATGAACATGGATAGCTCTAATGATCTAGCTAGACTTCATAACTCGTTAGAATAAGGTCATGAAGGGTTCACCAAAGAAATAAGCGTATGAAGGGTTCACCAAAGACACAGCTTATAGCTTAACGGATGATTAACCTTGGTGCAACCTATTCCACCACCGCTCGTTGGCCTAGCTCACTTTCTCATGTCAAAGTTACATTACATTGCCTTGTACTTAGCTAATAGAGATAACATGTGTAGAAGTATGATATGAACATGGATAGCTCTAATGATCTAGCTAGACTTCATAACTCGTTAGAATAAGGTCATGAAGGGTTCACCAAAGAAATAAGCGTATGAAGGGTTCACCAAAGACACAGCTTATAGCTTAACGGATGATTAACCTTGGTGCAACCTATTCCACCACCGCTCGTTGGCCTAGCTCACTTTCTCATGTCAAAGTTACATTACATTGCCTTGAACCTAGCTAATAGAGATAACATGTGTAGAAGTATGATATGAACATGGATAGCTCTAATGATATAGCTAGACTTCATAACTTGTTAGAATAAGGTAATGAAGGGTTCACCAAAGAAATAAGCGTATGAAGGGTTCACCAAAGACACAGCTTATAGCTTAACGGAAGATTGACCTTGGTGCAACCTATTACACCACCGCTCGTTGGCCTAGCTCAGTTTCTCATGTCAAACTTACATTACATTGCCTTTAACCTATCTAATAGAGATAACATGTGTAGAAGTATGATATGAACATGGATAGCTCTAATGATCTAGCTAGACTTCATAACTCGTTAGAATAAGGTCATGAAGGGTTCACCAAAGAAATAAGCGTATGAAGGGTTCACCAAAGACACAGCTTATAGCTTAACGGATGATTAACCTTGGTGCAACCTATTCCACCACCGCTCGTTGGCCTAGCTCACTTTCTCATGTCAAAGTTACATTACATTGCCTTGAACCTAGCTAATAGAGATAACATGTGTAGAAGTATGATATGAACATGGATAGCTCTAATGATATAGCTAGACTTCATAACTTGTTAGAATAAGGTAATGAAGGGTTCACCAAAGAAATAAGCGTATGAAGGGTTCACCAAAGACACAGCTTATAGCTTAACGGAAGATTGACCTTGGTGCAACCTATTACACCACCGCTCGTTGGCCTAGCTCAGTTTCTCATGTCAAACTTACATTACATTGCCTTTAACCTATCTAATAGAGATAACATGTGTAGAAGTATGATATGAACATGGATAGCTCTAATGATCTAGCTAGACTTCATAACTCGTTAGAATAAGGTCATGAAGGGTTCACCAAAGAAATAAGCGTATGAAGGGTTCACCAAAGACACAGCTTATAGCTTAACGGATGATTAACCTTGGTGCAACCTATTCCACCACCGCTCGTTGGCCTAGCTCACTTTCTCATGTCAAAGTTACATTACATTGCCTTGAACCTAGCTAATAGAGATAACATGTGTAGAAGTATGATATGAACATGGATAGCTCTAATGATCTAGCTAGACTTCATAACTCGTTAGAATAAGGTCATGAAAGGTTCACCAAAGAAATAAGCGTATGAAGGGTTCACCAAAGACACAGCTTATAGCTTAACGGAAGATTGACCTTGGTGCAACCTATTACACCACCGCTCGTTGGCCTAGCTCACTTTCTCATGTCAAAGTTACATTACATTGCCTTTAACCTATCTAATAGAGATAACATGTGTAGAAGTATGATATGAACATGGATAGCTCTAATGATCTAGCTAGACTTCATAACTCGTTAGAATAAGGTCATGAAGGGTTCACCAAAGAAATAAGCGTATGAAGGGTTCACCAAAGACACAGCTTATAGCTTAACGGATGATTAACCTTGGTGCAACCTATTCCACCACCGCTCGTTGGCCTAGCTCACTTTCTCATGTCAAAGTTACATTACATTGCCTTGTACTTAGCTAATAGAGATAACATGTGTAGAAGTATGATATGAACATGGATAGCTCTAATGATCTAGCTAGACTTCATAACTCGTTAGAATAAGGTTATGAAGGGTTCACCAAAGAAATAAGCGTATGAAGGGTTCACCAAAGACACAGCTTATAGCTTAACGGATGATTAACCTTGGTGCAACCTATTCCACCACCGCTCGTTGGCCTAGCTCACTTTCTCATGTCAAAGTTACATTACATTGCCTTGAACCTAGCTAATAGAGATAACATGTGTAGAAGTATGATATGAACATGGATAGCTCTAATGATATAGCTAGACTTCATAACTTGTTAGAATAAGGTAATGAAGGGTTCACCAAAGAAATAAGCGTATGAAGGGTTCACCAAAGACACAGCTTATAGCTTAACGGAAGATTGACCTTGGTGCAACCTATTACACCACCGCTCGTTGGCCTAGCTCAGTTTCTCATGTCAAACTTACATTACATTGCCTTGTACTTAGCTAATAGAGATAACATGTGTAGAAGTATGACATGAACATAGATAGCTCTAATGATCTAGCTAGACTTCACAACTCGTTAGAATAAGGTCATGAAGGGTTCACCAAAGAAATAAGTGTATGAAGGGTTCACCAAAGACACAACTTATAGCTTAACGGAAGATTGACCTTGTTGCAACCTATTCCACCACCGCTCGTTGGCCTATCTCACTTTCTAATGTCAAAGTTACATTACATTGCCTTGAACATAGCTAATAGAGATAACATGTGTAGAAGTATGATATGAACATGGATAGCTCTAATGATATAGCTAGACTTCATAACTCGTTAGAATAAGGTCATGAAGGGTTCACCAAAGAAATAAGCGTATGAAGGGTTCACCAAAGACACAGCTTATAGCTTACCGGATGATTAACCTTGGTGCAACCTATTCCACCACCGCTCGTTGGCCTATCTCACTTTCTCATGTTAAAGTTACATTGCATTGCCTTGAACCTAGCTAATAGAGATAACATGTGTAGAAGTATGATATGAACATGGATAGCTCTAATGATCTAGCTAGACTTCATAACTCGTTAGAATAAGGTCATGAAGGGTTCACCAAAGAAATAAGCGTATGAAGGGTTCACCAAAGACACAGCTTATAGCTTAACGGATGATTAACCTTGGTGCAACCTATTCCACCACCGCTCGTTGGCCTAGCTCACTTTCTCATGTCAAAGTTACATTACATTGCCTTGTACTTAGCTAATAGAGATAACATGTGTAGAAGTATGATATGAACATGGATAGCTCTAATGATCTAGCTAGACTTCATAACTCGTTAGAATAAGGTCATGAAGGGTTCACCAAAGAAATAAGCGTATGAAGGGTTCACCAAAGACACAGCTTATAGCTTAACGGATGATTAACCTTGGTGCAACCTATTCCACCACCGCTCGTTGGCCTAGCTCACTTTCTCATGTCAAAGTTACATTACATTGCCTTGAACCTAGCTAATAGAGATAATATGTGTAGATGTATGATATGAACATGGATAGCTCTCATGATCTAGCTAGACTTCATAACTCGTTAGAATAAGGTCATAAAGGGTTCACCAAAGAAATAAGCGTATGAAGGATTCACAAAAGACATAGCTTATAGCTTAACAGAAGATTGACCTTGGTGCAACCTATTACACCACTGCTCGTTGGCCTAGCTCACTTTCTCATATCAAAGTTACATTACATTGCCTTGTACTTAGCTAATAGAGATAACATGTGTAGAAGTATGATATGAACATGGATAGCTCTAATGATCTAGCTAGACTTCACAACTCGTTAGAATAAGGTCATGAAGGGTTCACCAAAGAAATAAGTGTATGAAGGGTTCACAAAAGACACAACTTATAGCTTAACGGAAGATTGACCTTGTTGCAACCTATTACACCACCGTTCGTTGGCCTAGCACACTTTCTCATGCCAAAGTTGCATTACATTGCCTTGTACTTAGCTAATAGGGATAACATGTGTAGAAGTATGATATGAACATGGATAGCTCTAATGATCTAGCTAGACTTCATAACTCGTTAGAATAAGGTCATGAAGGGTTCACCAAAGAAATAAGCGTATGAAGGGTTCACCAAAGACATAGCTTATAGCTTAACAGAAGATTGACCTTGTTGCAACCTATTACACCACCGTTAGTTGGTCTAGCACACTTTCTTTTGTCAAACTTACATTACATTGCCTTGAACCTACCTAATAGAGATAACATGTGTAGAAGTATGATATGAACATGGATAGCTCTAATGATCTAGCTAGACTTCATAACTCGTTAGAATAAGCTCATGCAGGGTTCACGAAAGAAATAAGCGTATGAAGGGTTCACCAAAGACACAGCTTATAGCTTAACGGAAGATTGACCTTGGTGCAACCTATTACACCACCGCTCGTTGGCCTAGCTCACTTTCTCATGTCAAAGTTACATTACATTGCCTTGTACTTAGCTAATAGAGATAACATGTGTAGAAGTATGATATGAACATGGATAGCTCTAATGATCTAGCTAGACTTCATAACTCCTTAGAATAAGGTCATGAAGGGTTCACCAAAGAAATAAGCGTATGAAGGGTTCACCAAAGACACAACTTATAGCTTAACGGAAGATTGACCTTGTTGCAACCTATTACACCACCATTAGTTGGTCTAGCACTCTTTCTTTTGTCAAACTTACATTACATTGCCTTGAACCTAGCTAATAGAGATAACATGTGTAGAAGTATGATATGAACATGGATAGCTCTAATGATCTAGCTAGACTTCATAACTCGTTAGAATAAGGTCATGAAGGGTTCACCAAAGAAATAAGCGTATGAAGGATTCACAAAAGACATAGCTTATAGCTTAACAGAAGATTGACCTTGTTGCAACCTATTACACCACCGTTAGTTGGTCTAGCACACTTTCTTTTGTCCAACTTACATTACATTGCCTTGAACCTAGCTAATAGAGATAACATGTGTAGAATTATGATATGAACATGGATAGCTCTAATGATCTAGCTAGACTTCATAACTCGTTAGAATAAGGTCATGAAGGGTTCACCAAAGAAATAAGCGTATGAAGGGTTCACCAAAGACACAGCTTATAGCTTAACGGATGATTAACCTTGGTGCAACCTATTCCACCACCGCTCGTTGGCCTAGCTCACTTTCTCATGTCAAAGTTACATTACATTGCCTTGAACCTAGCTAATAGAGATAATATGTGTAGATGTATGATATGAACATGGATAGCTCTCATGATCTAGCTAGACTTCATAACTCGTTAGAATAAGGTCATAAAGGGTTCACCAAAGAAATAAGCGTATGAAGGATTCACCAAAGACATAGCTTATAGCTTAAGAGAAGATTGACCTTGGTGCAACCTATTACACCACTGCTCGTTGGCCTAGCTCACTTTCTCATATCAAAGTTACATTACATTGCCTTGTACTTAGCTAATAGAGATAACATGTGTAGAAGTATGATATGAACATGGATAGCTCTAATGATCTAGCTAGACTTCATAACTCGTTAGAATAAGGTCATGAAGGGTTCACCAAAGAAATAAGCGTATAAAGGGTTCACCAAAGACACAGCTTATAGCTTAACGAAAGATTGACCTTGGTGCAACCTATTACACCACCGCTCGTTGGCCTAGCTCATTTTCCCATGTCAAAGTTACATTACATTGCCTTGTACTTAGCTAATAGAGATAATATGTGTAGAAGAATGACATGAACATAGATAGCTCTAATGATCTAGCTAGACTTCATAACTCGTTAGAATAAGCTCATGAAGGGTTCACCAAAGACACAACTTATAGCTTAACGGAACATTGACCTTATTGGAACCTATTACACCACCGTTAGTTGGTCTAACACTCTTTCTTTTGTCAAACTTACATTACATTGCCTTGAAACTAGCTAATAGAGATAACACGTGTAAAACTATGATATGAACATGGATAGCTCTAATGATCTAGCTAGACTTCATAACTCGTTAGAATAAGGTCATGAAAGGTTCACCAAAGAAATAAGCGTATGAAGGGTTCACCAAAGACACAACTTATAGCTTAACGGAAGATTGACCTTGGTGCAACCTATTACACCACCGCTCGTTGGCCTAGCTCACTTTCTCATGTCAAAGTTACATTACATTGCCTTGAACCTATCTAATAGAGATAACATGTGTAGAAGTATGATATGAACATGGATAGCTCTAATGATCTAGCTAGACTTCATAACTCTTTAGAATAAGGTCATGAAGGGTTCACCAAAGAAATAAGCGTATGAAGGGTTCACCAAAGACATAGCTTATAGGTTAACGGAAGATTGACCTTGGTGAGACCTATTACACCACCGCTCGTAGGCCTAGCTCACTTTCTCATGTCAAAGTTACATTACATTGCCTTGTACTTAGCTAATAGAGATAACATGTGTAGAAGTATGATATGAATATGGATAGCTCTAATGATCTAGCTAGACTTCATAACTCGTTAGAATAAGGTCATGAAGGGTTTACCAAAGAAATAAGTGTATGAAGGGTTCACCAAAAACACAGCTTATAGCTTAACGGAAGATTTACCTTGGTGCAACCTATTACACCACCGTTCATTGGCATAGCTCACTTTCTCAGGTCAAAGTTACATTACATTGCCTTGAACCTAGCTAATAGAGATAACATGTGTAGAAGTATGATATGAACATGGATAGCTCTAATGATATAGCTAGACTTCATAACTCGTTAGAAGAAGGTCATGAAGGGTTCACCAAAGAAATAAGCGTATGAAGGATTCACAAAAGACACAGCTTATAGCTTAACAGAAGATTGACCTTGTTGCAACCGATTACACCATCGTTAGTTGGTCTAGCACACTTTCTTTTGTCAAACTTACATTACATTGCCTTGAACCTAGCTAATAGAGATAACATGTGTAGAAGTATGATATGAACATGGATAGCTCTAATGATATAGCTAGACTTCATAACTTGTTAGAATAAGGTAATGAAGGGTTCACCAAAGAAATAAGCGTATGAAGGGTTCACCAAAGACACAGCTTATAGCTTAACGGAAGATTGACCTTGGTGCAACCTATTACACCACCGCTCGTTGGCCTAGCTCAGTTTCTCATGTCAAACTTACATTACATTGCCTTGTACTTAGCTAATAGAGATAACATGTGTAGAAGTATGACATGAACATAGATAGCTCTAATGATCTAGCTAGACTTCACAACTCGTTAGAATAAGGTCATGAAGGGTTCACCAAAGAAATAAGTGTATGAAGGGTTCACCAAAGACACAACTTATAGCTTAACGGAAGATTGACCTTGTTGCAACCTATTCCACCACCGCTCGTTGGCCTATCTCACTTTCTCATGTCAAAGTTACATTACATTGCCTTGAACATAGCTAATAGAGATAACATGTGTAGAAGTATGATATGAACATGGATAGCTCTAATGATATAGCTAGACTTCATAACTCGTTAGAATAAGGTCATGAAGGGTTCACCAAAGAAATAAGCGTATGAAGGGTTCACCAAAGACACAGCTTATAGCTTACCGGATGATTAACCTTGGTGCAACCTATTCCACCACCGCTCGTTGGCCTAGCTCACTTTCTCATGTCAAAGTTACATTACATTGCCTTGTACTTAGCTAATAGAGATAACATGTGTAGAAGTATGATATGAACATGGATAGCTCTAATGATCTAGCTAGACTTCATAACTCGTTAGAATAAGGTCATGAAGGGTTCACCAAAGAAATAAGCGTATGAAGGGTTCACCAAAGACACAGCTTATAGCTTAACGGATGATTAACCTTGGTGCAACCTATTCCACCACCGCTCGTTGGCCTAGCTCACTTTCTCATGTCAAAGTTACATTACATTGCCTTGAACCTAGCTAATAGAGATAATATGTGTAGATGTATGATATGAACATGGATAGCTCTCATGATCTAGCTAGACTTCATAACTCGTTAGAATAAGGTCATAAAGGGTTCACCAAAGAAATAAGCGTATGAAGGATTCACAAAAGACATAGCTTATAGCTTAACAGAAGATTGACCTTGGTGCAACCTATTACACCACTGCTCGTTGGCCTAGCTCACTTTCTCATATCAAAGTTACATTTCATTGCCTTGTACTTAGCTAATAGAGATAACATGTGTAGAAGTATGATATGAACATGGATAGCTCTAATGATCTAGCTAGACTTCACAACTCGTTAGAATAAGGTCATGAAGGGTTCACCAAAGAAATAAGTGTATGAAGGGTTCACAAAAGACACAACTTATAGCTTAACGGAAGATTGACCTTGTTGCAACCTATTACACCACCGTTCGTTGGCCTAGCACACTTTCTCATGCCAAAGTTGCATTACATTGCCTTGTACTTAGCTAATAGGGATAACATGTGTAGAAGTATGATATGAACATGGATAGCTCTAATGATCTAGCTAGACTTCATAACTCGTTAGAATAAGGTCATGAAGGGTTCACCAAAGAAATAAGCGTATGAAGGGTTCACCAAAGACATAGCTTATAGCTTAACAGAAGATTGACCTTGTTGCAACCTATTACACCACCGTTAGTTGGTCTAGCACACTTTCTTTTGTCAAACTTACATTACATTGCCTTGAACCTACCTAATAGAGATAACATGTGTAGAAGTATGATATGAACATGGATAGCTCTAATGATCTAGCTAGACTTCATAACTCGTTAGAATAAGCTCATGCAGGGTTCACGAAAGAAATAAGCGTATGAAGGGTTCACCAAAGACACAACTTATAGCTTAACGGAAGATTGACCTTGGTGCAACCTATTACACCACCGCTCGTTGGCCTAGCTCACTTTCTCATGTCAAAGTTACATTACATTGCCTTGTACTTAGCTAATAGAGATAACATGTGTAGAAGTATGATATGAACATGGATAGCTCTAATGATCTAGCTAGACTTCATAACTCCTTAGAATAAGGTCATGAAGGGTTCACCAAAGAAATAAGCGTATGAAGGGTTCACCAAAGACACAACTTATAGCTTAACGGAAGATTGACCTTGTTGCAACCTATTACACCACCATTAGTTGGTCTACCACTCTTTCTTTTGTCAAACTTACATTACATTGCCTTGAACCTAGCTAATAGAGATAACATATGTAGAAGTATGATATGAACATGGATAGCTCTAATGATCTAGCTAGACTTCATAACTCGTTAGAATAAGGTCATGAAGGGTTCACCAAAGAAATAAGCGTATGAAGGATTCACAAAAGACATAGCTTATAGCTTAACAGAAGATTGACCTTGTTGCAACCTATTACACCACCGTTAGTTGGTCTAGCACACTTTCTTTTGTCAAACTTACATTACATTGCCTTGAACCTAGCTAATAGAGATAACATGTGTAGAATTATGATATGAACATGGATAGCTCTAATGATCTAGCTAGACTTCATAACTCGTTAGAATAAGGTCATGAAGGGTTCACCAAAGAAATAAGCGTATGAAGGGTTCACCAAAGACACAGCTTATAGCTTAACGGATGATTAACCTTGGTGCAACCTATTCCACCACCGCTCGTTGGCCTAGCTCACTTTCTCATGTCAAAGTTACATTACATTGCCTTGAACCTAGCTAATAGAGATAATATGTGTAGATGTATGATATGAACATGGATAGCTCTCATGATCTAGCTAGACTTCATAACTCGTTAGAATAAGGTCATAAAGGGTTCACCAAAGAAATAAGCGTATGAAGGATTCACCAAAGACATAGCTTATAGCTTAAGAGAAGATTGACCTTGGTGCAACCTATTACACCACTGCTCGTTGGCCTAGCTCACTTTCTCATATCAAAGTTACATTACATTGCCTTGTACTTAGCTAATAGAGATAACATGTGTAGAAGTATGATATGAACATGGATAGCTCTAATGATCTAGCTAGACTTCATAACTCGTTAGAATAAGGTCATGAAGGGTTCACCAAAGAAATAAGCGTATAAAGGGTTCACCAAAGACACAGCTTATAGCTTAACGGAAGATTGACCTTGGTGCAACCTATTACACCACCGCTCGTTGGCCTAGCTCATTTTCCTATGTCAAAGTTACATTACATTGCCTTGTACTTAGCTAATAGAGATAATATGTGTAGAAGAATGACATGAACATAGATAGCTCTAATGATCTAGCTAGACTTCATAACTCGTTAGAATAAGCTCATGAAGGGTTCACCAAAGACACAACTTATAGCTTAACGGAACATTGACCTTATTGGAACCTATTACACCACCGTTAGTTGGTCTAACACTCTTTCTTTTGTCAAACTTACATTACATTGCCTTGAACCTTGCTAATAGAGATAACATGTGTAAAAGTATGATATGAACATGGATAGCTCTAATGATCTAGCTAGACTTCATAACTCGTTAGAATAAGGTCATGAAAGGTTCACCAAAGAAATAAGCGTATGAAGGGTTCACCAAAGACACAACTTATAGCTTAACGGAAGATTGACCTTGGTGCAACCTATTACACCACCGCTCGTTGGCCTAGCTCACTTTCTCATGTCAAAGTTACATTACATTGCCTTGAACCTATCTAATAGAGATAACATGTGTAGAAGTATGATATGAACATGGATAGCTCTAATGATCTAGCTAGACTTCATAACTCTTTAGAATAAGGTCATGAAGGGTTCACCAAAGAAATAAGCGTATGAAGGGTTCACCAAAGACATAGCTTATAGGTTAACGGAAGATTGACCTTGGTGAGACCTATTACACCACCGCTCGTAGGCCTAGCTCACTTTCTCATGTCAAAGTTACATTACATTGCCTTGTACTTAGCTAATAGAGATAACATGTGTAGAAGTATGATATGAATATGGATAGCTCTAATGATCTAGCTAGACTTCATAACTCGTTAGAATAAGGTCATGAAGGGTTTACCAAAGAAATAAGTGTATGAAGGGTTCACCAAAGACACAGCTTATAGCTTAACGGAAGATTTACCTTGGTGCAACCTATTACACCACCGTTCATTGGCATAGCTCACTTTCTCAGGTCAAAGTTACATTACATTGCCTTGAACCTAGCTAATAGAGATAACATGTGTAGAAGTATGATATGAACATGGATAGCTCTAATGATATAGCTAGACTTCATAACTTGTTAGAATAAGCTCATGAAGGGTTCACCAATGAAATAAGCGTATGAAGGGTTCACCAAAGACACAGCTTATAGCTTAACGGATGATTAACCTTGGTGCAACCTATTCCACCACCGCTCGTTGGCCTATCTCACTTTCTCATGTCAAAGTTACATTGCATTGCCTTGAACCTAGCTAATAGAGATAACATGTGTAGAAGTATGATATGAACATGGATAGCTCTAATGATCTAGCTAGACATCATAACTCGTTAGAATAAGGTCATGAAGGGTTCACAAAAGAAATAAGCTTATGAAGGGTTCACCAAAGACATAGCTTATAGCTTGACAGAAGATTGACCTTGGTGCAACCTATTACACCACTGCTCGTTGGCCTAGCTCACTTTCTCATATCAAAGTTACATTACATTGCCTTGTACTTAGCTAATAGAGATAACATGTGTAGAAGTATGATATGAACATGGATAGCTCTAATGATCTAGCTAGACTTCATAACTCGTTAGAATAAGGTCATGAAGGGTTCACCAAAGAAATAAGCGTATAAAGGGTTCACCAAAGACACAGCTTATAGCTTAACGGAAGATTGACCTTGGTGCAACCTATTACACCACCGCTCGTTGGCCTAGCTCATTTTCCCATGTCAAAGTTACATTACATTGCCTTGTACTTAGCTAATAGAGATAATATGTGTAGAAGAATGACATGAACATAGATAGCTCTAATGATCTAGCTAGACTTCATAACTCGTTAGAATAAGCTCATGAAGGGTTCACCAAAGACACAACTTATAGCTTAACGGAACATTGACCTTATTGGAACCTATTACACCACCGTTAGTTGGTCTAGCACTCTTTCTTTTGTCAAACTTACATTACATTGCCTTGAACCTAGCTAATAGAGATAACATGTGTAAAAGTATGATATGAACATGGATAGCTCTAATGATCTAGCTAGACTTCATAACTCGTTAGAATAAGGTCATGAAAGGTTCACCAAAGAAATAAGCGTATGAAGGGTTCACCAAAGACACAACTTATAGCTTAACGGAAGATTGACCTTGGTGCAACCTATTACACCACCGCTCGTTGGCCTAGCTCACTTTCTCATGTCAAAGTTACATTACATTGCCTTGAACCTATCTAATAGAGATAACATGTGTAGAAGTATGATATGAACATGGATAGCTCTAATGATCTAGCTAGACTTCATAACTCTTTAGAATAAGGTCATGAAGGGTTCACCAAAGAAATAAGCGTATGAAGGGTTCACCAAAGACATAGCTTATAGGTTAACGGAAGATTGACCTTGGTGAGACCTATTACACCACCGCTCGTAGGCCTAGCTCACTTTCTCATGTCAAAGTTATATTACATAGCCTTGTACTTAGCTAATAGAGATAACATGTGTAGAAGTATGATATGAATATGGATAGCTCTAATGATCTAGCTAGACTTCATAACTCGTTAGAATAAGGTCATGAAGGGTTTACCAAAGAAATAAGCGTATGAAGGGTTCACCAAAGACACAGCTTATAGCTTAACGGAAGATTTACCTTGGTGCAACCTATTACACCACCGTTCATTGGCATAGCTCACTTTCTCAGGTCAAAGTTACATTACATTGCCTTGAACCTAGCTAATAGAGATAACATGTGTAGAAGTATGATATGAACATGGATAGCTCTAATGATATAGCTAGACTTCATAACTTGTTAGAATAAGGTAATGAAGGGTTCACCAAAGAAATAAGCGTATGAAGGGTTCACCAAAGACACAGCTTATAGCTTAACGGAAGATTGACCTTGGTGCAACCTATTACACCACCGCTCGTTGGCCTAGCTCAGTTTCTCATGTCAAACTTACATTACATTGCCTTGTACTTAGCTAATAGAGATAACATGTGTAGAAGTATGACATGAACATAGATAGCTCTAATGATCTAGCTAGACTTCACAACTCGTTAGAATAAGGTCATGAAGGGTTCACCAAAGAAATAAGTGTATGAAGGGTTCACCAAAGACACAACTTATAGCTTAACGGAAGATTGACCTTGTTGCAACCTATTCCACCACCGCTCGTTGGCCTATCTCACTTTCTCATGTCAAAGTTACATTACATTGCCTTGAACCTAGCTAATAGAGATAACATGTGTAGAAGTATGATATGAACATGGATAGCTCTAATGATATAGCTAGACTTCATAACTCGTTAGAATAAGGTCATGAAGGGTTCACCAAAGAAATAAGCGTATGAAGGGTTCACCAAAGACACAGCTTATAGCTTAACGGATGATTAACCTTGGTGCAACCTATTCCACCACCGCTCGTTGGCCTATCTCACTTTCTCATGTCAAAGTTACATTGCATTGCCTTGAACCTAGCTAATAGAGATAACATGTGTAGAAGTATGATATGAACATGGATAGCTCTAATGATCTAGCTAGACTTCATAACTCGTTAGAATAAGGTCATGAACGGTTCACCAAAGAAATAAGCGTATGAAGGGTTCACCAAAGACACAGCTTATAGCTTAACGGATGATTAACCTTGGTGCAACCTATTCCACCAACGCTCGTTGGCCTAGCTCACTTTCTCATGTCAAAGTTACATTACATTGCCTTGTACTTAGCTAATAGAGATAACATGTGTAGAAGTATGATATGAACATGGATAGCTCTAATGATCTAGCTAGACCTAATAACTCGTTAGAATAAGGTCATGAAAGGTTCACCAAAGAAATAAGCGTATGAAGGATTCACAAAAGACATAGCTTATAGCTTAACAGAAGATTGACCTTGTTGCAACCGATTACACCACCGTTAGTTGGTCTAGCACACTTTCTTTTGTCAAACTTACATTACATTGCCTTGAACCTAGCTAATAGAGATAACATGTGTAGAAGTATGATATGAACATGGATAGCTCTAATGATATAGCTAGACTTCATAACTTGTTAGAATAAGGTAATGAAGGGTTCACCAAAGAAATAAGCGTATGAAGGGTTCACCAAAGACACAGCTTATAGCTTAATGGAAGATTGACCTTGGTGCAACCTATTACACCACCGCTCGTTGGCCTAGCTCACTTTCTCATGTCAAACTTACATTACATTGCCTTGTACTTAGCTAATAGAGATAACATGTGTAGAAGTATGACATGAACATAGATAGCTCTAATGATCTAGCTAGACTTCACAACTCGTTAGAATAAGGTCATGAAAGGTTCACCAAAGAAATAAGTGTATGAAGGGTTCACCTAAGACACAACTTATAGCTTAACGGAAGATTGAGCTTGTTGCAACCTATTACACAACCGTTCGTTGGCCTAGCACACTTTCTCATGCCAAAGTTGCATTACATTGCCTTGTACTTAGCTAATAGGGATAACATGTGTAGAAGTATGATATGAACATGGATAGCTCTAATGATCTAGCTAGACTTCATAACTCGTTAGAATAAGGTCATGAAGGGTTCACCAAAGAAATAAGCGTATGAAGGGTTCACCAAAGACATAGCTTATAGCTTAACAGAAGATTGACCTTGTTGCAACCTATTACAACAACCTTAGTTGGTCTAGCACACTTTCTTTTGTCAAACTTACATTACATTGCCTTGAACCTAGCTAATAGAGATAACATGTGTAGAAGTATGATATGAACATGGTAAGCTCTAATGATCTAGCTAGACTTCATAACTCGTTAGAATAAGCTCATGAAGGGTTCACGAAAGAAATAAGCGTATGAAGGGTTCACCAAAGACACAGCTTATAGCTTAACGGAAGATTGACCTTGGTGCAACCTATTACACCACCGCTCGTTGGCCTAGCTCACTTTCTCATGTCAAATTTACATTACATTGCCTTGTACTTAGCTAATAGAGATAACATGTGTAGAAGTATGATATGAACATGGATAGCTCTAATGATCTAGCTACACTTCATAACTCCTAAGAATAAGGTCATGAAGGGTTCACCAAAGAAATAAGCGTATGAAGGGTTCACCAAAGACACAGCTTATAACTTAACGGAAGATTGACCTTGGTGTAACCTATTACACCACCACTCGTTGGCCTAGCTCACTTTCTCATGTCAAAGTTACATTACATTGCCTTGTACTTAGCTAATAGAGATAACATGTGTAGAAGTATGATATGAACATGGATAGCTCTAATGATCTAGCTAGACTTCATAACTCCTTAGAATAAGGTCATGAAAGGTTCACCAAAGAAATAAGCGTATGAAGGATTCACAAAAGACATAGCTTATAGCTTAACAGAAGATTGACCTTGTTGCAACCGATTACACCACCGTTAGTTGGTCTAGCACACTTTCTTTTGTCAAACTTACATTACATTGCCTTGAACCTAGCTAATAGAGATAACATGTGTAGAAGTATGATATGAACATGGATAGCTCTAATGATATAGCTAGACTTCATAACTTGTTAGAATAAGGTAATGAAGGGTTCACCAAAGAAATAAGCGTATGAAGGGTTCACCAAAGACACAGCTTATAGCTTAATGGAAGATTGACCTTGGTGCAACCTATTACACCACCGCTCGTTGGCCTAGCTCACTCTCTCATGTCAAACTTACATTACATTGCCTTGTACTTAGCTAATAGAGATAACATGTGTAGAAGTATGATATGAACATGGATAGCTCTAATGATCTAGCTAGACTTCATAACTCCTTAGAATAAGGTCATGAAAGGTTCACCAAAGAAATAAGCGTATGAAGGATTCACAAAAGACATAGCTTATAGCTTAACAGAAGATTGACCTTGTTGCAACCGATTACACCACCGTTAGTTGGTCTAGCACACTTTCTTTTGTCAAACTTACATTACATTGCCTTGAACCTAGCTAATAGAGATAACATGTGTAGAAGTATGATATGAACATGGATAGCTCTAATGATATAGCTAGACTTCATAACTTGTTAGAATAAGGTAATGAAGGGTTCACCAAAGAAATAAGCGTATGAAGGGTTCACCAAAGACACAGCTTATAGCTTAATGGAAGATTGACCTTGGTGCAACCTATTACACCACCGCTCGTTGGCCTAGCTCACTTTTTCATGTCAAACTTACATTACATTGCCTTGTACTTAGCTAATAGAGATAACATGTGTAGAAGTATGACATGAACATAGATAGCTCTAATGATCTAGCTAGACTTCACAACTCGTTAGAATAAGGTCATGAAGGGTTCACCAAAGAAATAAGTGTATGAAGGGTTCACCAAAGACACAACTTATAGCTTAACGGAAGATTGACCTTGTTGCAACCTATTACACCACCGTTCGTTGGCCTAGCACACTTTCTCATGCCAAAGTTGCATTACATTGCCTTGTACTTAGCTAATAGGGATAACATGTGTAGAAGTATGATATGAACATGGATAGCTCTAATGATCTAGCTAGACTTCATAACTCATTAGAATAAGGTCATGAAGGGTTCACCAAAGAAATAAGCGTATGAAGGGTTCACCAAAGACATAGCTTATAGCTTAACATAAGATTGACCTTGTTGCAACCTATTACACCACCGTTAGTTGGTCTAGCACACTTTCTTTTGTCAAACTTACATTACATTGCCTTGAACCTAGCTAATAGAGATAACATGTGTAGAAGTATGATATGAACATGGATAGCTCTAATGATCTAGCTAGACTTCATAACTCGTTAGAATAAGCTCATGAAGGGTTCACGAAAGAAATAAGCGTATGAAGGGTTCACCAAAGACACAGCTTATAGCTTAACGGAAGATTGACCTTGGTGCAACCTATTACACCACCGCTCGTTGGCCTAGCTCACTTTCTCATGTCAAAGTTACATTACATTGCCTTGTACTTAGCTAATAGAGATAACATGTGTAGAAGTATGATATGAACATGGATAGCTCTAATGATCTAGCTAGACTTCATAACTCGTTAGAATAAGGTCATGAAGGGTTCACCAAAGAAATAAGCGTATGAAGGGTTCACCAAAGACACAACTTATAGCTTAACGGAAGATTGACCTTGTTGCATCCTATTACACCACCATTAGTTGGTCTAGCACTCTTTCTTTTGTCAAACTTACATTACATTGCCTTGAACCTAGCTAATAGAGATAACATGTGTAGAAGTATGATATGAACATGGATAGCTCTAATGATCTAGCTAGACTTCATAACTCGTTAGAATAAGGTCATGAAGGGTTCACCAAAGAAATAAGCGTATGAAGGATTCACAAAAGACACAACTTATAGCTTAATGGAAGATTGACCTTGTTGCAACCTATTACACCACCATTAGTTGGTCTAGCACACTTTCTTTTGTCAAACTTACATTACATTGCCTTGAACCTAGCTAATAGAGATAACATGTGTAGAATTATGATGTGAACATGGATAGCTCTAATGATCTAGCTAGACTTCATAACTCGTTAGAATAAGGTCATGAAGGGTTCACCAAAGAAATAAGCGTATGAAGGGTTCACCAAAGACACAGCTTATAGCTTAACGGATGATTAACCTTGGTGCAACCTATTCCACCACCGCTCGTTGGCCTAGCTCACTTTCTCATGTCAAAGTTACATTACATTGCCTTGAACCTAGCTAATAGAGATAATATGTGTAGATGTATGATATGAACATGGATAGCTCTAATGATCTAGCTAGACTTCATAACTCGTTAGAATAAGCTCATGAAGGGTTCACGAAAGAAATAAGTGTATGAAGGGTTCACCAAAGACACAACTTATAGCTTAACAGAACATTGACCTTGTTGGAACCTATTACACCACCGTTAGTTGGTCTAGCACTCTTTCTTTTGTCAAACTTACATTACATTGCCTTGAACCTAGCTAATAGAGATAACATGTGTAGAAGTATGATATGAACATGGATAGCTCTAATGATCTAGCTAGACTTCATAACTCGTTAGAATATGGTCATGAAGGGTTCACAAAAGAAATAAGCTTATGAAGGGTTCACCAAAGACATAGCTTATATCTTAACAGAAGATTGACCTTGGTGCAACCTATTACACCACTGCTCGTTGGCCTAGCTCACTTTCTCATATCAAAGTTACATTACATTGCCTTGTACTTAGCTAATAGAGATAACATGTGTAGAAGTATGATATGAACATGGATAGCTCTAATGATCTAGCTAGACTTCATAACTCGTTAGAATAAGGTCATGAAGGGTTCACCAAAGAAATAAGCGTATAAAGGGTTCACCAAAGACACAGCTCATAGCTTAACGGAAGATTGACCTTGGTGCAACCTATTACACCACCGCTCGTTGGCCTAGCTCATTTTCCCATGTCAAAGTTACATTACATTGCCTTGTACTTAGCTAATAGAGATAATATGTGTAGAAGAATGACATGAACATAGATAGCTCTAATGATCTAGCTAGACTTCATAACTCGTTAGAATAAGCGTATGAAGGGTTCACCAAAGACACAACTTATAGCTTAACAGAACATTGACCTTGTTGGAACCTATTACACCACCGTTAGTTGGTCTAGCACTCTTTCTTTTGTCAAACTTACATTACATTGCCTTGAACCTAGCTAATAGAGATAACATGTGTAGAAGTATGATATGAACATGGATAGCTCTAATGATCTAGCTAGACTTCATAACTCGTTAGAATAAGGTCATGAAAGGTTCACCAAAGAAATAAGCGTATGAAGGGTTCACCAAAGACACAGCTTATAGCTTAACGGAAGATTGACCTTGGTGCAACATATTACACCACCGCTCGTTGGCCTAGCTCACTTTCTCATGTCAAAGTTACATTACATTGCCTTGAACCTATCTAATAGAGATAACATGTGTAGAAGTATGATATGAACATGGATAGCTCTAATGATCTAGCTAGACTTCATAACTCGTTAGAATAAGGTCATGAAGGGTTCACAAAAGAAATAAGCTTATGAAGGGTTCACCAAAGACATAGCTTATAGCTTAACAGAAGATTGACCTTGGTGCAACCTATTACACCACTGCTCGTTGGCCTAGCTCACTTTCTCATATCAAAGTTACATTACATTGCCTTGTACTTAGCTAATAGAGATAACATGTGTAGAAGTATGATATGAACATGGATAGCTCTAATGATCTAGCTAGACTTCATAACTCGTTAGAATAAGGTCATGAAGGGTTCACCAAAGAAATAAGCGTATAAAGGGTTCACCAAAGACACAGCTTATAGCTTAACGGAAGATTGACCTTGGTGCAACCTATTACACCACCACTCGTTGGCCTAGCTCATTTTCCCATGTCAAAGTTACATTACATTGCCTTGTACTTAGCTAATAGAGATAATATGTGTAGAAGAATGACATGAACATAGATAGCTCTAATGATCTAGCTAGACTTCATAACTCGTTAGAATAAGGTCATGAAGGGTTCACCAAAGAAATAAGCGTATGAAGGGTTCACCAAAGACACAGCTTATAGCTTAACGGATGATTGACCTTGGTGCAACCTATTACACCACCGTTCGTTGGCCTAGCTCACTTTCTCATGTCAAAGTTACATTACATTGCCTTGTACTTAGCTAATAGAGATATTATGTGTAGAAGTATGATATGAACATGGATAGCTCTAATGATCTAACTTAACTTCAGAACTCGTTAGAATAAGCTCATGAAGGATTCACCAAAAACATAAGCGTCTGAAAGATTCACCAAAAAAGACAGAGCTTGTAGATTAACAGAAGATTGACCTTGTTTTATCCTATTACACCACTGTTACTTGGCCTAGTACACTTTCTCATGTCAAAGTTACATTACATTGCCTTGTACTTAGCTAATAGAGATAACATGTGTAGAAGTATGATATGAACATGGATAGCTCTAAGGATCTAGCTTGACTTCATAAGTCATTAGAATAATCTAATGAAGGGTTCACTAAATACAAAGGAGTATAAAGAGTTCACGAAAGAAATAGCTTATAGATTAACAGAAGATAGATCTTGTTGCAACCTATTATACCACCGTTACTTGGCCTAGCACACTTTCTCATGTATAAGTTACATTACATTGTCTTGTACTTAGCTAATAGAGATAACATGTGTAGAAGTATGATATAAACATGGATAGCTCTAATGATCTAGCTAGACTTCATAACTCGTTAGAATAAGGTCATGAAGGGTTCACCAAAGACATAAGCGTATGAAGGGTTCACCAAAGACACATCTTATAGCTTAACGGAAGATTGACCTGTTGCAACCTATTACACCACCGTTCGTTGGCCTAATTCACTTTCTCACGTCAAAGTTACATTACATTGCCTTGTATTTAGCTAATAGAGATATTATGTGTAGAAGTATGATATGAACATGAATAGCTCTAAGGATCTAACTAGACTTCATAACTCGTTAGAATAAGGTCATGAAGGGTTCACCAAAGAAATAAGCGTATGAAGGGTTCACCAAAGACACAGCTTATAGCTTAACGGAAGATTGACCTTGTTGCAACCAATTACACCACCGATACTTGGCCTAGCACACTTTCTCATGCCAAAGTTGCATTACATTGCCTTGTACTTAGCTAATAGAGATAACATGTGTAGAAGTATGATATGAACATGGATAGCTCTAATGATCTAGCTAGACTTCATAACTCGTTAGAATAAGGTCATGAAGGGTTCACCAAAGAAATAAGCTTATGAAGGGTTCACCAAAGACACAACTTATAGCTTAACGGATGATTGACCTTGGTGCAACCTATTACACCACCGTTCGTTGGCCTAGCTCACTTTCTCATGTCAAAGTTATATTACATTGCCTTGTACTTAGCTAATAGAGATAACATGTGTAGAAGTAAGATATGAACATGGATAACTCTAATGATCTAGCTAGACTTCATAACTCGTTAGAATAAGGTCATGAAGGGTTCACCAAAGAAATAAGCGAATGAAAGGTTCACCAAAGACACAACTTATAGCTTAACGGAAGATTGACCTTGGTGCAACCTATTACACCACCGTTCATTGGCCTAGCTCACTTTCTCATGTCAAAGTTACATTACATTGCCTTGTACTTAGCTAATCGAGATAACATGTGTAGAAGTATGACATGAACATGGACAGCTCTAATGATCTAGCTAGACTTCATAACTCGTTAGAATAAGGTCATCAAGGGTTCACCAAAGAATTAACCGTATAAAGGGTTCACCAAAGACACAGCTTATAGGTTAACGGAAGATTGACCTTGGTGCAACCTATTACACCACCGTTCGTTGGCCTAGCTCACTTTCTCATGTCAAAGTTACATTACATTGCCTTGTACTTAGCTAATAGAGATAACATGTGTAGAAGTATGACATGAACATGGATAACTCTAATGATCTAGCTAGATTTCATAACTCGTTAGAATAAGGTCATGAAGGGTTCACCAAAGAAATAAGCGTATGAAGGGTTCACCGAAGACACAGCTTATAGCTTAACAGAAGATTGACCTTGGTGCAACCTATTACACCACCGTTCATTGGCCTAGCTCACTTTCTCATGTCAAAGTTACATTACATTGCCTTGTACTTAGCTAATAGAGATAACATGTGTAGAAGTATGACATGAACATGGACAGCTCTAATGATCTAGCTAGACTTCATAACTCGTTAGAATAAGGTCATCAAGGGTTCACCAAAGAATTAAGCGTATAAAGGGTTCACCAAAGACACAGCTTATAGGTTAACGGAAGATTGACCTTGGTGCAACCTATTACACCACCGTTCGTTGGCCTAGCTCACTTTCTCATGTCAAAGTTACATTACATTGCCTTGTACTTAGCTAATAGAGATAACATGTGTAGAAGTATGACATGAACATGGATAACTCTAATGATCTAGCTAGATTTCATAACTCGTTAGAATAAGGTCATGAAGGGTTCACCAAAGAAATAAGCGTATGAAGGGTTCACCGAAGACACAGCTTATAGCTTAACGGAAGATTGACCTTGTTGCAACCTATTACACCACCGTTACTTGGCCTAGCACACTTTCTCATGTCAAAGTTACATTACATTGCCTTGTACTTAGCTAATAGAGATAACATGTGTAGAAGTATAATATGAACATGGATAGCTCTAATGATCTAGCTAGACTTCATAACTCGTTAGAATAAGCAAATGAAGGGTTCACCAAAGACATAATCGTATGAAGGATTCACCAAAGACAGAGCTTATATATTTATAGAAGATTGACCTTATTGCAACCTATTACACCACCGTTACTTGGCCTAGCACACTTTCTCATGCCAAAGTTACATTACATTGCCTTGTACTTAGCTAATAGAGATAACATGTGTAGAAGTATGATATGAACATGAATAGCTCTAATGATCTGGTTAGACTTCATAAGGTGTTAGAATAAGGTTATGAAGGGTTCACCAAAGAAATAAGCGTATGAAGGGGTCACCAAAGACACAGCTTATGGCTTAACGGAAGATTGACCTTGTTGCAACCAATTACACCACCGTTCGTTGGCCTAGCTCACTTTCTCATGTCTAAGTTACATTACATTGCCTTGTACTTAGCTAATAGAGATAACATGTGTAGAAGTATGACATGAACATAGATAGCTCTAATGATCTAGCTAGACTTCATAACTCGTTAGAATAAGGTCATCAAGGGTTCACCAAAGAATTAAGCGTATAAAGGGTTCACCTAAGACACAGCTTATAGGTTAACGGAAGATTGACCTTGGTGCAACCTATTACACCACCGTTCGTTGGCCTAGCTCACTTTCTCATGTCAAAGTTACATTACATTGCCTTGTACTTAGCTAATAGAGATAACATGTGTAGAAGTATGACATGAACATGGATAACTCTAATGATCTAGCTAGATTTCATAACTCGTTAGAATAAGGTCATGAAGGGTTCACCAAAGAAATAAGCATATGAAGGGTTCACCGAAGACACAACTTATAGCTTAACGGAAGATTGACCTTGTTGCAACCTATTACACCACTGTTACTTGGCCTAGCACACTTTCTCATGTCAAAGTTACATTATATTGCCTTGTACTTAGCTAATAGAGATAACATGTGTAGAAGTATAATATGAACATGGATAGCTCTAATGATCTAGCTAGACTACATAACTCGTTAGAATAAGCAAATGAAGGGTTCACCAAAGACATAATCGTATGAAGGATTCACCAAAGACAGAGCTTATAGATTTACAGAAGATTGACCTTATTGCAACCTATTACACCACCGTTACTTGGCCTAGCACACTTTCTCATGCCAAAGTTACATTACATTGCCTTGTACTTAGCTAATAGAGATAACATGTGTAGAAGTATGATATGAACATGGATAGCTCTAATGATCTGGTTAGACTTCATAAGGTGTTAGAATAAGGTTATGAAGGGTTCACCAAAGAAATAAGCGTATGAAGGGTTCACCAAAGACACAGCTTATAGCTTAACAGAAGATTGACCTTGTTGCAACTAATTACACCACCGTTCGTTGGCCTAGCTCACTTTCTCATGTCAAAGTTACATTACATTGCCTTGTACTTAGCTAATAGAGATAACATGTGTAGAAGTATGATATGAACATGGATAGCTCTAACGATCTAGCTAGATTTCATAACTCATTAGAATAAGGTCATGAAGGGTTCACCAAAGAAATAAGCGTATGAAGGGTTCACCAAAGACAGAGCTTTTAGATTTACAGAAGATTGACCTTATTGCAACCTATTACACCACTGTTACTTGGCCTAGCACACTTTCTCATGCCAAAGTTACATTACATTGCCTTGTACTTAGCTAATAGAGATAACATGTGTAGAAGTATGATATGAACATGGATAGCTCTAATGATCTAGCTAGACTTCATAACTCGTTAGAATAAGGTCATGAAGGGTTTACCAAAGAAACAAGCGTATGAAGGGTTCACCAAAGATACAGCTTATAGCTTAACGGAAGATTTACCTTGGTGCAACCTATTACACCACCGTTCGTTGGCATAGCTCACTTTCTCAGGTCAAAGTTACATTACATTGCCTTGTACTTAGCTAATAGAGATAACATATGTAGAAGTATGATATGAACATGGATAGCTCTAATGATCTAGCTAGACTTCATAACTCGTTAGAATAAGGTCATGAAGGGTTCACCAAAGAAATAAGCGAATGAAAGATTCACCAAAGACATTGCTTATAGTTTAACGGAAGATTGACCTTGTTGCAACCTATTACACCACCGTTGTTTGGCCTAGCACACTTTCTCATGCCAAAGTTACATTACATTGCCTTGTACTTAGCTAATAGAGATAACATGTGTAGAAGTATGATATGAACATGGATAGCTCTAATGATCTGGTTAGACTTCATAAGGTGTTAGAATAAGGTTATGAAGGGTTCACCAAAGAAATAAGCGTATGAAGGGTTCACCAAAGACACAGCTTATAGCTTAACGGAAGATTGACCTTGTTGCAACTAATTACACCACCGTTCGTTGGCCTAGCTCACTTTCTCATGTCAAAGTTACATTACATTGCCTTGTACTTAGCTAATAGAGATAACATGTGTAGAAGTATGATATGAACATGGATAGCTCTAATGATCTAGCTAGATTTCATAACTCATTAGAATAAGGTCATGAAGGGTTCACCAAAGAAATAAGCGTATGAAGGGTTCACCAAAGACAGAGCTTATAGATTTAGAGAAGATTGACCTTATTGCAACCTATTACACCACTGTTACTTGGCCTAGCACACTTTGTCATGCCAAAGTTACATTACATTGCCTTGTACTTAGCTAATAGAGATAACATGTGTATAAGTATGATATGAACATGGATAGCTTTAATGATCTAGCTAGACTTCATAACTCGTTAGAATAAGGTTATGAAGGGTTTACCAAAGAAATAAGCGTATGAAGGGTTCACCAAAGACACAGCTTATAGCTTAACGGAAGATTGACCTTGTTGCAACCTATTACACCACTGCTCGTTGGCATAGCTCACTTTCTCAGGTCAAAGTTACATTACATTGCCTTGTACTTAGCTAATAGAGCTAACATATGTAGAAGTATGATATGAACATGGATAGCTCTAATGATCTAGCTAGACTTCATAACTCGTTAGAATAAAGTCATGAAGGGTTCACCAAAGACATAAGCATATGAAGGATTCACAAAAGACATAGCTTATAGCTTAACATAAAATTGACCTTGGTGCAACCTATTACACCACCGTTAGTTGGTTTAGCACACTTTCTCATGTCAAAGTTACATTACATTGCCTTGTACTTAGCTAATAGAGATAACATGTGTAGAAGTATGACATGAACATGGATAGCTCTAATGATCTAGCTAGACTTCATAACTCGTTAGAATAAGGTCATGAAGGGTTCACCAAAGAAATAAGCGTATGAAGGGTTCACCAAAGACACATCTTTTAGCTTAACGGAAGATTGACCTTGTTGCAACCTATTACACCACTGCTCGTTGGCCTAGCTCATTTTCTCATGTCAAAGTTACATTACATTGCCTTGTACTTAGCTAATAGAGATAACATGTGTAGAAGTATGACATGAACATGGATAGCTCTAATGATCCAGCTAGACTTCATAACTCATTAGAATAAGGTCATGAAGGGTTCACCAAAGACATAAGCGTATGAAGGATTCACAACAGATATAGCTTATAGCTTAACAGAAAATTGACCTTGTTGCAACCTAATACACCACCGTTAGTTGGTCTAGCACACTTTCTTTTGTCAAACTTACATTACATTGCCTTGAACCTAGCTAATAGAGATAACATGTGTAGAAGTATGATATGAACATGAATAGCTCTAATGATCCAGCTAGACTTCATAACTCGTTAGAATAAGGTCATGAAGGGTTCACCAAAGACATAAGCATATGAAGGATTCACAAAAGACATAGCTTATAGCTTAACAGAAGATTGACCTTATTGCAACCTATTACACCACCGTTCGTTGGCCTAGCACTCTTTCTTTTGTCAAAGTTACATTACATTGCCTTGAACCTAGCTAATAGAGATAACATGTGTAGAAGTATGATATGAACATGGATAGCTCTAATGATCTAGCTAGACTTCATAACTCGTTAGAATAAGGTCATGAAGGGTTCACCAAAGAAATAAGCGTATGAAAGGTTCACCAAAGACACAGCTTATAGCTTAACGGAAGATTGACCTTGGTGCAACCTATTCCACCACAGTTCGTTGGCCTAGCTCACTTTCTCATGTCAAAGTTACATTACATTGCCTTGTACTTAGCTAATAAAGATAACATGTGTAGAAGTATGACATGAACATGGATAGCTCTAATGATCTAGCTAGACTTCATAACTCGTTAGAATAAGGTCATGAAGGGTTCACCCAAGAAATAAGTGTATGAAGGGTTCACCAAAGACACAGCTTTTAGCTTAACGGAAGATTGACCTTGTTGCAACCTATTACACCACTGCTCGTTGGCCTAGCTCACTTTCTCATGTCAAAGTTACATTACATTGCCTTGTACTTAGCTAATAGAGATAACATGTGTAGAAGTATGATATGAACATGGATAGCTCTAATGATCTAGCTAGACTTCATAACTCGTTAGAATAAGGTCATGAAGGGTTTACCAAAGAAATAAGCGTATGAAGGGTTCACCAAAGACATAACTTATAGCTTAGCAGAAGATTGACCTTGTTGCAACCTATTACACCACCGTTAGTTGGTCTAGCACACGTTCTATTGTCAAAGTTACATTATATTGCCTAAAATCTAACTAATAGAGATAATATGTGTAGAAGTATGATATAAACTTGGATAGCTCTAAGGATCTAGCTTGACTTCATAACTCATTAGAATAAGGTCATGAAGGGTTCACCAAAGAAATAAGCGTATGAAGGGTTCACCAAAGACAGAGCTTATAGATTTACAGAAGATTGACCTTATTGCAACCTATTACACCACTGTTAGTTGGCCTAGCACACTTTCTCATGCCAAAGTTACATTACATTGCCTTGTACTTAGCTAATAGAGATAACATGTGTAGAAGTATGATATGAACATGGATATCTCTAATGATCTAGCTAGACTTCATAACTCGTTAAAATAAGGTCATGAAGGGTTTACCAAAGAAATAAGAGTATGAAGGGTTCACCAAAGATACAGGTTATAGCTTAACGGAAGATTTACCTTGGTGCAACCTATTACACCACCGTTCGTTGGCATAGCTCACTTTCTCAGGTCAAAGTTATATTACATTGCCTTGTACTTAGCTAATAGAGATAACATATGTAGAAGTATGTTATGAACATGGATAGCTCTAATGATCTAGCTAGACTTCATAACTCGTTAGAATAAAGTCATGAAGGGTTCACCAAAGACATAAGCATATGAAGGATTCACAAAAGACATAGCTTATAGCTTAACATAAAATTGACCTTGTTGCAACCTATTACACCACCGTTAGTTGGTTTAGCACACTTTCTCATGTCAAAGTTACATTACATTGCCTTGTACTTAGCTAATAGAGATAACATGTGTAGAAGTATGACATGAACATGGATAGCTCTAATGATCTAGCTAGACTTCATAACTCGTTAGAATAAGGTCATGAAGGGTTCACCAAAAAAATAAGCGTATGAAGGGTTCACCAAAGACACAGCTTTTAGCTTAACGGAAGATTGACCTTGTTGCAACCTATTACACCACTGCTCGTTGGCCTAGCTCACTTTCTCATGTCAAAGTTACATTACATTGCCTTGTACTTAGCTAATAGGGATAACATGTGTAGAAGTATGATATGAACATGGATAGCTCTAATGATCTAGCTAGACTTCATAACTCGTTAGAATAAGGTCATGAAGGGTTCACCAAAGACCTAAGCGTATGAAGGATTCACAAAAGACATAGCTTATAGCTTAACAAAAGATTGACCTTATTGCAACCTATTACACCACCGTTAGTTGGCCTAGCACTCTTTCTTTTGTCAAAGTTACATTACATTGCCTTGTACTTAGCTAATAGAGATAACATGTGTAGAAGTATGATATGAACATGGATAGCTTTAATGCTCTAGCTAGACTTCGTAACTCGTTAGAATAAGGTCATATAGGGTTCATCAAAGACATAAGCATATGAAGGATTCACAAAAGACATAGCTTATAGCTTAACATAAAATTGACCTTGTTGCAAACTATTACACCACCGTTAGTTGGTCTAGCACACTTTCTCATGTCAAAGTTACATTACATTGCCTTGTACTTAGCTAATAGAGATAACATGTGTAGAAGTATGACATGAACATGGATAGCTCTAATGATCTAGCTAGACTTCATAACTCGTTAGAATAAGGTCATGAAGGGTTCACCAAAGAAATAAGCGTATGAAGGGTTCACCAAAGACACAGCTTATAGCTTAACGGAAGATTGACTTTGGTGCAACCTATTGCACCACTGTTCGTTGGCCTAGCTCACTTTCTCATGTCAAAGTTACATTACATTGCCTTGTACTTAGCTAATAGAGATAACATGTGTAAAAGTATGACATGAACATGGATAGCTCTAATGATCTAGCTAGACTTCATAACTCGTTAGAATAAGGTCATGAAGGGTTCACCAAAGAAATAAGCGTATGAAGGGTTCACCAAAGACACAGCTTTTAGCTTAACGGAAGATTGACCTTGTTGCAACCTATTACACCACTGCTCGTTGGCCTAGCTCACTTTCTCATGTCAAAGTTACATTACATTGCCTTGTACTTAGCTAATAGAGATAACATGTGTAGAAGTATGATATGAACATGGATAGCTCTAATGATCTAGCTAGACTTCATAACTCGTTAGAATAAGGTCATGAAGGGTTCACCAAAGACATAAGCATATGAAGGATTCACAAAAGACATAGCTTATAGCTTAACATAAAATTGACCTTGTTGCAACCTATTACACCATCATTAGTTGGTCTAGCACACTTTCTTTTGTCAAACTTACATTACATTGCCTTGAACCTAGCTAATAGAGATAACATGTGTAGAAGTATGATATGAACATGGATAGCTCTAATGATCTAGCTAGACTTCATAACTCGTTAGAATAAGGTCATGAAGGGTTCACCAAAGAAATAAGCGTATGAAAGGTTCACCAAAGACACAGCTTATAGCTTAACGGAAGATTGACCTTGGTGCAACCTATTGCACCACAGTTCGTTGGCCTAGCTCACTTTCTCATGTCAAAGTTACATTACATTGCCTTGTACTTAGCTAATAGAGATAACATGTGTAGAAGTATGACATGAACATGGATAGCTCTAATGATCTAGCTAGACTTCATAACTCGTTAGAATAAGGTCATGAAGGGTTCACCAAAGAAATAAGTGTATGAAGGGTTCACCAAAGACACAGCTTTTAGCTTAACGGAAGATTGACCTTGTTGCAACCTATTACACCACTGCTCGTTGCCTTGCTCACTTTCTCATGTCAAAGTTACATTACATTGCCTTGTACTTAGCTAATAGAGATAACATGTGTAGAAGTATGACATGAACATGGATAGCTCTAATGATCTAACTAGACTTCATAACTCGTTAGAATAAGGTCATGAAGGGTTCACCAAAGAAATAAGCGTATGAAGGGTTCACCAAAGACACAACTTTTAGCTTAACGGAAGATTGACCTTGTTGCAACCTATTACACCACTGCTCGTTGGCCTAGCTCACTTTCTCATGTCAAAGTTACATTACATTGCCTTGTACTTAGCTAATAGAGATAACATGTGTAGAAGTATGATATGAACATGGATAGCTCTAATGATCTAGCTAGACTTCATAACTCGTTAGAATAAGGTCATGAAGGGTTCACCAAAGACATAAGCATATGAAGGATTCACAAAAGACATAGCTTATAGCTTAACATAAAATTGACCTTGTTGCAACCTATTACACCACCGTTAGTTGGTCTAGCACACTTTCTCATGTCAAAGTTACATTACATTGCCTTGTACTTAGCTAATAGAGATAACATATGTAGAAGTATGACATGAACATGGATAGCTCTAATGATATAGCTAAACTTCATAACTCGTTAGAATAAGGTCATGAAGGGTTCACCAAAGAAATAAGCGTATGAAGGGTTCACCAAAGACACAGCTTTTAGCTTAACGGAAGATTGACCTTGTTGCAACCTATTACACCACTGCTCGTTGGCCTAGCTCACTTTCTCATGTCAAAGTTACATTACATTGCCTTGTACTTAGCTAATAGAGATAACATGTGTAGAAGTATGACATGAACATGGATAGCTCTAATGATCTAACTAGACTTCATAACTCGTTAGAATAAGGTCATGAAGGGTTCACCAAAGACATAAACATATGAAGGATTCACAAAAGACATAGCTTATAGCTTAATATAAAATTGACCTTGTTGCAACCTATTACACCATCATTAGGTTGTCTAGCACACTTTCTTTTGTCAAACTTACATTACATTGCCTTGAACCTAGCTAATAGAGAGAACATGTGTAGAAGTATGATATGAACATGGATAGCTCTAATGATCTAGCTAGACTTCATAACTCGTTAGAATAAGGTCATGAAGGGTTCACCAAAGACATAAGCGTATGAAGGATTAAAAAAAGACATAGCTGATAGCTTAACAGAAGATTGACCTTGTTGCAACTTATTACACCACTGTTACTTGGCCTAGCACAATTTCTCATGTCAAAGTTACATTACATTGCCTTGTACTTAGCTAATAGAGATAACATGTGTAGAAGTATGATATGAACATGGGTAGCTCTAATGATCTAGATAGACTTCATACCTAGTTAGAATAAGCTCATGAAGGGTTCACCAAAGACATAAGCGTATGAAGGGTTCACCAAAGACACATTTTATAGCTTAACAGAAGATTGTCCTTGTTGCAACCTATTACACCACTGTTCATTGGCCTAGCTCACTTTCTCACGTCAAAGTTACATTACATTGCCTTCTTCTTAGCCAATAGAGATATTATGTGTAGAAGTATGATATGAACATGGATAGCTCTAATGATCTAGCTAGACTTCATAACTCGTTGGAATAAGGTCATGAAGGGTTCACCAAAGAAATAAGCGTATGAAAGGTTCACCAAAGACACAGCTTATAGCTTAACGGAAGATTGACCTTGGTGCAACCTATTGCACCACAGTTCGTTGGCCTAGCTCACTTTCTCATGTCAAAGTTACATTACATTGCCTTGTACTTAGCTAATAGAGATAACATGTGTAGAAGTATGACATGAACATGGATAGCTCTAATGATCTAGCTAGACTTCATAACTCGTTAGAATAAGGTCATGAAGGGTTCACCAAAGAAATAAGTGTATGAAGGGTTCACCAAAGACACATCTTTTAGCTTAACGGAAGATTGACCTTGTTGCAACCTATTACACCACTGCTCGTTGGCCTAGCTCACTTTCTCATGTCAAAGTTACATTACATTGCCTTGTACTTAGCTAATAGAGATAACATGTGTAGAAGTATGATATGAACATGGATAGCTCTAATGATCTAGCTAGACTTCATAACTCGTTAGAATAAGGTCATGAAGGGTTTACCAAAGAAATAAGCGTATGAAGGGTTCACCAAAGACATAACTTATAGCTTAACAGAAGATTGACCTTGTTGCAACCTATTACACCACCGTTAGTTGGTCTAGCACACGTTCTATTGTCAAAGTTACATTATATTGCCTAAAATCTAACTAATAGAGATAATATGTGTAGAAGTATGATATGAACTTGGATAGCTCTAAGGATCTAGCTTGACTTCATAACTCATTAGAATAAGGTCATGAAGGGTTCACCAAAGAAATAAGCGTATGAAGGGTTCACCAAAGAAATAAGCGTATGAAGGGTTCACCAAAGACAAAGCTTATAGATTTACAGAAGATTGACCTTATTGCAACCTATTACACCACTGTTACTTGGCCTAGCACACTTTCTCATGCCAAAGTTACATTACATTGCCTTGTACTTAGCTAATAGAGATAACATGTGTAGAAGTATGATATGAACATGGATATCTCTAATGATCTAGCTAGACTTCATAACTCGTTAGAATAAGGTCATGAAGGGTTTACCAAAGAAATAAGAGTATGAAGGGTTCACCAAAGATACAGCTTATAGCTTAACGGAAGATTTACCTTGGTGCAACCTATTACACCACCGTTCGTTGGCATAGCTCACTTTCTCAGGTCAAAGTTATATTACATTGCCTTGTACTTAGCTAATAGAGATAACATATGTAGAAGTATGATATGAACATGGATAGCTCTAATGATCTAGCTAGACTTCATAACTCGTTAGAATAAAGTCATGAAGGGTTCACCAAAGACATAAGCATATGAATGATTCACAAAAGACATAGCTTATAGCTTAACATAAAATTGACCTTGTTGCAACCTATTACACCACCGTTAGTTGGTTTAGCACACTTTCTCATGTCAAAATTACATTACATTGCCTTGTACTTAGCTAATAGAGATAACATGTGTAGAAGTATGACATGAACATGGATAGCTCTAATGATCTAGCTAGACTTCATAACTCGTTAGAATAAGGTCATGAAGGGTTCACCAAAGAAATAAGCGTATGAAGGGTTCACCAAAGACACAGCTTTTAGCTTAACGGAAGATTGACCTTGTTGCAACCTATTACACCACTGCTCGTTGGCCTAGCTCACTTTCTCATGTCAAAGTTACATTACATTGCGTTGTACTTAGCTAATAGGGATAACATGTGTAGAAGTATGATATGAACATGGATAGCTCTAATGATCTAGCTAGACTTCATAACTCGTTAGAATAAGGTCATGAAGGGTTCACCAAAGACCTAAGCGTACGAAGGATTCACAAAAGACATAGCTTATAGCTTAACAGAAGATTAACCTTATTGCAACCTATTACACCACCGTTAGTTGGCCTAGCACTCTTTCTTTTGTCAAAGTTACATTACATTGCCTTGAACCTAGCTAATAGAGATAACATGTGTAGAAGTATGATATGAACATGGATAGCTCTAATGCTCTAGCTAGACTTCATAACTCGTTAGAATAAGGTCATATAGGGTTCATCAAAGACATAAGCATATGAAGGATTCACAAAAGACATAGCTTATAGCTTAACATAAAATTGACCTTGTTGCAAACTATTACACCACCGTTAGTTGGTCTAGCACACTTTCTCATGTCAAAGTTACATTACATTGCCTTGTACTTAGCTAATAGAGATAACATGTGTAGAAGTATGACATGAACATGGATAGCTCTAATGATCTAGCTAGACTTCATAACTCGTTAGAATAAGGTCATGAAGGGTTCACCAAAGAAATAAGCGTATGAAAGGTTCACCAAAGACACAGCTTATAGCTTAACGGAAGATTGACCTTGGTGCAACCTATTGCACCACAGTTCGTTGGCCTAGCTCACTTTTTCATGTCAAAGTTACATTACATTGCCTTGTACTTAGCTAATAGAGATAACATGTGTAGAAGTATGATATGAACATGGATAGCTCTAATGATCTAGCTAGACTTCATAACTCGTTAGAATAAGGTCATGAAGGGTTTACCAAAGAAATAAGCGTATGAAGGGTTCACCAAAGACATAACTTATAGCTTAACAGAAGATTGACCTTGTTGCAACCTATTACACCACCGTTAGTTGGTCTAGCACACGTTCTATTGTCAAAGTTACATTATATTGCCTAAAATCTAACTAATAGAGATAATATGTGTAGAAGTATGATATGAACTTGGATAGCTCTAAGGATCTAGCTTGACTTCATAACACATTAGAATAAGGTCATGAAGGGTTCACCAAAGAAATAAGCGTATGAAGGGTTCACCAAAGAAATAAGCGTATGAAGGGTTCACCAAAGACAAAGCTTATAGATTTACAGAAGATTGACCTTATTGCAACCTATTACACCACTGTTACTTGGCCTAGCACACTTTCTCATGCCAAAGTTACATTACATTGCCTTGTACTTAGCTAATAGAGATAACATGTGTAGAAGTATGATATGAACATGGATATCTCTAATGATCTAGCTAGACTTCATAACTCGTTAGAATAAGGTCATGAAGGGTTCACCAAAGAAATAAGCGTATGAAGGGTTCACCAAAGACACAGCTTTTAGCTTAACGGAAGATTGACCTTGTTGCAACCTATTACACCACTGCTCGTTGGCCTAGCTCACTTTCTCATGTCAAAGTTACATTACATTGCGTTGTACTTAGCTAATAGGGATAACATGTGTAGAAGTATGATATGAACATGGATAGCTCTAATGATCTAGCTAGACTTCATAACTCGTTAGAATAAGGTCATGAAGGGTTCACCAAAGACCTAAGCGTATGAAGGATTCACAAAAGACATAGCTTATAGCTTAACAGAAGATTAACCTTATTGCAACCTATTACACCACCGTTAGTTGGCCTAGCACTCTTTCTTTTGTCAAAGTTACATTACATTGCCTTGAACCTAGCTAATAGAGATAACATGTGTAGAAGTATGATATGAACATGGATAGCTCTAATGCTCTAGCTAGACTTCATAACTCGTTAGAATAAGGTCATATAGGGTTCATCAAAGACATAAGCATATGAAGGATTCACAAAAGACATAGCTTATAGCTTAACATAAAATTGACCTTGTTGCAAACTATTACACCACCGTTAGTTGGTCTAGCACACTTTCTCATGTCAAAGTTACATTACATTGCCTTGTACTTAGCTAATAGAGATAACATGTGTAGAAGTATGACATGAACATGGATAGCTCTAATGATCTAGCTAGACTTCATAACTCGTTAGAATAAGGTCATGAAGGGTTCACCAAAGAAATAAGCGTATGAAAGGTTCACCAAAGACACAGCTTATAGCTTAACGGAAGATTGACCTTGGTGCAACCTATTGCACCACAGTTCGTTGGCCTAGCTCACTTTCTCATGTCAAAGTTACATTACATTGCCTTGTACTTAGCTAATAGAGATAACATGTGTAGAAGTATGATATGAACATGGATAGCTCTAATGATCTAGCTAGACTTCATAACTCGTTAGAATAAGGTCATGAAGGGTTTACCAAAGAAATAAGCGTATGAAGGGTTCACCAAAGACATAACTTATAGCTTAACAGAAGATTGACCTTGTTGCAACCTATTACACCACCGTTAGTTGGTCTAGCACACGTTCTATTGTCAAAGTTACATTATATTGCCTAAAATCTAACTAATAGAGATAATATGTGTAGAAGTATGATATGAACTTGGATAGCTCTAAGGATCTAGCTTGACTTCATAACTCATTAGAATAAGGTCATGAAGGGTTCACCAAAGAAATAAGCGTATGAAGGGTTCACCAAAGAAATAAGCGTATGAAGGGTTCACCAAAGACAAAGCTTATAGATTTACAGAAGATTGACCTTATTGCAACCTATTACACCACAGTTACTTGGCCTAGCACACTTTCTCATGCCAAAGTTACATTACATTGCCTTGTACTTAGCTAATAGAGATAACATGTGTAGAAGTATGATATGAACATGGATATCTCTAATGATCTAGCTAGACTTCATAACTCGTTAGAATAAGGTCATGAAGGGTTTACCAAAGAAATAAGAGTATGAAGGGTTCACCAAAGATACAGCTTATAGCTTAACGGAAGATTTACCTTGGTGCAACCTATTACACCACCGTTCGTTGGCATAGCTCACTTTCTCAGGTCAAAGTTATATTACATTGCCTTGTACTTAGCTAATAGAGATAACATATGTAGAAGTATGATATGAACATGGATAGCTCTAATGATCTAGCTAGACTTCATAACTCGTTAGAATAAAGTCATGAAGGGTTCACCAAAGACATAAGCATATGAATGATTCACAAAAGACATAGCTTATAGCTTAACATAAAATTGACCTTGTTGCAACCTATTACACCACCGTTAGTTGGTTTAGCACACTTTCTCATGTCAAAATTACATTACATTGCCTTGTACTTAGCTAATAGAGATAACATGTGTAGAAGTATGACATGAACATGGATAGCTCTAATGATCTAGCTAGACTTCATAACTCGTTAGAATAAGGTCATGAAGGGTTCACCAAAGAAATAAGCGTATGAAGGGTTCACCAAAGACACAGCTTTTAGCTTAACGGAAGATTGACCTTGTTGCAACCTATTACACCACTGCTCGTTGGCCTAGCTCACTTTCTCATGTCAAAGTTACATTACATTGCGTTGTACTTAGCTAATAGGGATAACATGTGTAGAAGTATGATATGAACATGGATAGCTCTAATGATCTAGCTAGACTTCATAACTCGTTAGAATAAGGTCATGAAGGGTTCACCAAAGACCTAAGCGTATGAAGGATTCACAAAAGACATAGCTTATAGCTTAACAGAAGATTAACCTTATTGCAACCTATTACACCACCGTTAGTTGGCCTAGCACTCTTTCTTTTGTCAAAGTTACATTACATTGCCTTGAACCTAGCTAATAGAGATAACATGTGTAGAAGTATGATATGAACATGGATAGCTCTAATGCTCTAGCTAGACTTCATAACTCGTTAGAATAAGGTCATATAGGGTTCATCAAAGACATAAGCATATGAAGGATTCACAAAAGACATAGCTTATAGCTTAACATAAAATTGACCTTGTTGCAAACTATTACACCACCGTTAGTTGGTCTAGCACACTTTCTCATGTCAAAGTTACATTACATTGCCTTGTACTTAGCTAATAGAGATAACATGTGTAGAAGTATGACATGAACATGGATAGCTCTAATGATCTAGCTAGACTTCATAACTCGTTAGAATAAGGTCATGAAGGGTTCACCAAAGAAATAAGCGTATGAAGGGTTCACCAAAGACACAGCTTATAGCTTAACGGAAGATTGACTTTGGTGCAACCTATTGCACCACTGTTCGTTGGCCTAGCTCACTTTCTCATGTCAAAGTTACATTACATTGCCTTGTACTTAGCTAATAGAGATAACATGTGTAGAAGTATGATATGAACATGGATAGCTCTAATGATCTAGCTAGACTTCATAACTCGTTAGAATAAGGTCATGAAGGGTTCACCAAAGACATAAGCATATGAAGGATTCACAAAAGACATAGCTTATAGCTTAACATAAAATTGACCTAGTTGCAACCTATTACACCATCGTTAGTTGGTCTAGCACACTTTCTCATGTCAAAGTTACATTACATTGCCTTGTACTTAGCTAATAGAGATAACATGTGTAGAAGTATGACATGAAAATGGATAGCTCTAATGATCTAGCTAGACTTCATAACTCGTTAGAATAAGGTCATGAAGGGTTCACCAAAGACATAAGCATATGAAGGATTCACAAAAGACATAGCTTATAGCTTAACATAAAATTGACCTTGTTGCAACCTATTACACCACCGTTAGTTGGTCTAGCACACTTTCTCATGTCAAAGTTACATTACATTGCCTTGTACTTAGCTAATAGAGATAACATGTGTAGAAGTATGACATGAACATGGATAGCTCTAATGATCTAACTAGACTTCATAACTCGTTAGAATAAGGTCATGAAGGGTTCACCAAAGACATAAGCATATGAAGGATTCACAAAAGACATAGCTTATAGCTTAATATAAAATTGACCTTGTTGCAACCTATTACACCATCATTAGGTTGTCTAGCACACTTTCTTTTGTCAAACTTACATTACATTGCCTTGAACCTAGCTAATAGAGAGAACATGTGTAGAAGTATGATATGAACATGGATAGCTCTAATGATCTAGCTAGACTTCATAACTCGTTAGAATAAGGTCATGAAGGGTTCACCAAAGACATAAGCGTATGAAGGATTAAAAAAAGACATAGCTGATAGCTTAACAGAAGATTGACCTTGTTGCAACTTATTACACCACTGTTACTTGGCCTAGCACACTTTCTCATGTCAAAGTTACATTACATTGCCTTGTACTTAGCTAATAGAGATAACATGTGTAGAAGTATGATATGAACATGGGTAGCTCTAATGATCTAGATAGACTTCATACCTAGTTAGAATAAGATCATGAAGGGTTCACCAAAGACATAAGCGTATGAAGGGTTCACCAAAGACACATTTTATAGCTTAACAGAAGATTGTCCTTGTTGCAACCTATTACACCACTGTTCATTGGCCTAGCTCACTTTCTCACGTCAAAGTTACATTACATTGCCTTCTTCTTAGCCAATAGAGATATTATGTGTAGAAGTACGATATGAACATGGATAGCTCTAATGATCTAGCTAGACTTCATAACTCGTTAGAATAAAGTCATGAAGGGTTCACCAAAGACATAAGCATATGAATGATTCACAAAAGACATAGCTTATAGCTTAACATAAAATTGACCTTGTTGCAACCTATTACACCACCGTTAGTTGGTTTAGCACACTTTCTCATGTCAAAATTACATTACATTGCCTTGTACTTAGCTAATAGAGATAACATGTGTAGAAGTATGACATGAACATGGATAACTCTAATGATCTAGCTAGACTTCATAACTCGTTAGAATAAGGTCATGAAGGGTTCACCAAAGAAATAAGCGTATGAAGGGTTCACCAAAGACACAGCTTTTAGCTTAACGGAAGATTGACCTAGTTGCAACCTATTACACCACTGCTCGTTGGCCTAGCTCACTTTCTCATGTCAAAGTTACATTACATTGCGTTGTACTTAGCTAATAGGGATAACATGTGTAGAAGTATGATATGAACATGGATAGCTCTAATGATCTAGCTAGACTTCATAACTCGTTAGAATAAGGTCATGAAGGGTTCACCAAAGACCTAAGCGTATGAAGGATTCACAAAAGACATAGCTTATAGCTTAACAGAAGATTAACCTTATTGCAACCTATTACACCACCGTTAGTTGGCCTAGCACTCTTTCTTTTGTCAAAGTTACATTACATTGCCTTGAACCTAGCTAATAGAGATAACATGTGTAGAAGTATGATATGAACATGGATAGCTCTAATGCTCTAGCTAGACTTCATAACTCGTTAGAATAAGGTCATATAGGGTTCATTAAAGACATAAGCATATGAAGGATTCACAAAAGACATAGCTTATAGCTTAACATAAAATTGACCTTGTTGCAAACTATTACACCACCGTTAGTTGGTCTAGCACACTTTCTCATGTCAAAGTTACATTACATTGCCTTGTACTTAGCTAATAGAGATAACATGTGTAGAAGTATGACATGAACATGGATAGCTCTAATGATCTAGCTAGACTTCATAACTCGTTAGAATAAGGTCATGAAGGGTTCACCAAAGAAATAAGCGTATGAAGGGTTCACCAAAGACACAGCTTATAGCTTAACGGAAGATTGACTTTGGTGCAACCTATTGCACCACTGTTCGTTGGCCTAGCTCACTTTCTCATGTCAAAGTTACATTACATTGCCTTGTACTTAGCTAATAGAGATAACATGTGTAAAAGTATGATATGAACATGGATAGCTCTTATGATCTAGCTTGACTTCATAACTCGTTAGAATAAGCTCATGAAGGGTTCACCAAAGACTTAAGCGTATGAAGGGTTCACAAAAGACATAGCTTATAGATTAACAGAAGACTAACCTTGTTGCAACTTATTACACCAACGTTAGTTGGCCTAGCACACTTTCTCATGTCAAAGTTTCATTACAATGCTTTGTACTTAGCTAATAGAGATATTATTTGTAGAAGTATGATATGAACATATATAGCTCTAATGATCTAGCTTGACTTTATAACTAGTTAGAATAAGCTCATGAAGGGTTCACCAAAGACATAAGGTTATGAAGGGTTCACCAAAGACATAGCTTATAGCTTAACGGAAGATTGACCTTTTTCCAACCTATTACACCACCGTTAGTTGGCCTAGCTCAGTTTCTCATGTAAAAGTTACATTACATTGCATTGAACTTAGCTAATAGAGATAGCATGTGTAGAAGTATGATATGAACATGGATAGCTCTAATGATCTAGCCTGACTTCATAACTCCTTAAAATAAGCTCATGAAGGGTTCACCAAAGACATAAGCGTATGAAGGATTCACCAAAGACAGAGCTTATAACTTAATAGAAGATTGACCTTGTTGTAACCGATTACACCACCCTTATTTGTTCTAGCACACTTTCTTATGTCAAAGTTACATTACATTGCCTTGAACTTAGCTAATAGAGATAACATGTGTAGAAGTATGATATGAACATGGATAGCTCTAATGATCAGTTAGTATTTGGTTGGTCTGCATGTATAAGTTACTTTTGGTAACTCGATCAAGTCACATGTGTGGTGTAAAGACTCTTTATAGCCATTGGAGTATTGTGCTAACTATAACAAGTCACATGTGAAGCTAAGGAGACCAATCTAGTCATTGGAGATAATTTGGGATAAGGTACAACCCACCTTTTGGTCAGCACAAATTCTGTTCTACCATTTTGGGTAACTTTTGTTCATATGTTTTTTTTATGTTATGAATGTATATATCTGAGTGTATGTGTGTGTATAGGCTAGGTTTACTTTATTTTTATCTATATATACTTTGTAGCCACCAATTGTAAAGTTAAGAGAAAGAGAATACACTTTCTTCTTCCCATTCTCTGCAACCAACAATCTCTCTCTCGGATTTCTATCTTCCATTCTTATTCTCAACTGATTCTTACTTCATTTCTTCTACAAACTTACATGGTATCAGAGCATAAGGTCCCTTGTGGGATACTTTCAAGAAGGTTTATGGTAACCTCTCTAATCTCAGCCGTGTATATGAGGTGAAGAAAGCCATTAACGACATCAGCCAAGAAGATATGGAATTTACTTAATTGTTTGGGAAGTATTGATCCCTTTGGGCTGAACTTGAGATGCTAAGACCCCCAACAGTGGATCCGGTTGTTTTGGGAGAAAGACTTGAGCAAGACAAGGTGTTTGGGCTCATGTTGAACCTGAATCCATCCTATGGTGACCTCATTCGACATCTCCTGAGACAAGAAAAGCTTCCAAGCTTGGAGGAAAGGTGTGGATCCATCCAAAGAGAACAAGGATCACGAAATCTACTTGGTTGTAAAGGGGAGCTTGCTATGGCAAACAAGGCTTCATACCGTAATGATGAGAAGAAGGTGTTCATTTGTGAACATTGCAAACGTAAGGGCCATACCAAGGATCGTTGTTGGACTCTCCATCCCCATCTCAAGCAAAACCGATGGGATAGGGCCAAGGCAAATGTGGCAAGCAAGAAAGTGGTAGCTAAAGCAAGTTCTGGTTCAACCTCTCTAGGCCCTAATGGGACAGCTATGGCGGCTGCTCAGGGTGATTATGTGAGGAAGGCTGACCTTGAGGAGCTCATCAAATCAATTAATGCCTTAAAGAATTCTGGTAACTCATTTTATGCTTCAAAAATTAATAAACCGTTGGTAATTGATTCTGGTGCTTTTCATCACATGATTAGCGATGGGAATTTACTTGAGAACATAAAACCTGCCTTAGGAAATGTGGTTATAGCTGATGGAAAACAGCTGCCTATCAAAAGAATTGGTAATATGCGTTTGTTTGATAAGGAATCCAAAGCATTCTATATGCCTACTTTTAAGTCTAACTTGCTAAGTGTGTATAAGGATGTGAGTGACTTGAATTGTAAAGCTATATTCGATCCTAACAAGGTTTGTTTTCAGGATTTTAAGAGTGGTCAAGTCCTTGGAGAAGGAGTAACCAAGGATGGGTTGTACTTGTTGGAGGACATCAAGAGCAAGCTGAATCTATCTTTAAATTCATGTTTATCTAGTTTCTCTAATGATGTTAATGTGTTGTGGCATGCTCGTTTAGGCCATCCCCATTCTAGAGTTTTGAACTTGTTATTACCTAATGTTTCATTTCAAAATGATGGTTGTGAGGCCTGTATTCTTGGCAAACATTGCAAAACCGTATTTCCTAAGTCTTCAACTATATATGAGCATTGTTTTGATCTAATTCATTCAGATGTGTGGTCTGCACCTTGTGTTTCAAAGTTATGTTTCTAATCAATATAGTGCCAAGATTAAGACTCTAAGAACGGATAATGGAGGAGAGTACACAAGCAATGCATTTAGACAACTTCTTGCAAAACATGGCATCATTCATCAAACAACTTATCCCTACACTCCCCAACAAAATGGAGTGGCTGAGAGGAAGAATAGACATCTTATGGAGGTTGCTAGGTCTATGATGTTCCACACTAATGTACCAAAGCGATTATTGAGTGATGCGGTGGTTTAGCATGTTACCTCATCACTAGGATTCCCACATGAGTTCTTCATGATATGTCTCCATTTGAGTTATTGAACAAAACTAACCCTCCTATTAATTATTAGTATATATCAAAGAGACAAGAGGAAGAGGCTGAAGAGGTCGAAGACCTTTAAGGTCAAGAAGAAGAAGAAGAGGACAGTCAAGGCCGAAGTCATCAAGACAATGCCGAAGTCATCAAGACAAGGCCGAAGACCAACCCAAGGACCTCCAACAAGGAGGAAAATGGCAACCAAGTACCCATAAAGAAAGTGTTATGGAAAAGTCAACGGTCGGTAGTCATGTGCCGCGGGTAGGCCATTGGGTTGCGAGGCACGTACCGCGGTACAGGGGTTCATGCACTGCAGGACAGGTCAAGGGACAACAGAGAAAGTCAATGGACGGGTCATGTACCGCGGGTTGAGGTTCGTGTACTGCTGGTCAAGACACGGACGTACTGCGGGTCAAGAAAACATAGACCGCAGGCCAAGCTCCTACGTACTGCAGGTCGAGCTTCTGTGTATCGCGGTACGGTCAACGGTCGAGGCAAAACATTGACTTTTCCGGAACACCTTCTTTTGGCCATTTCTTGATCTTTTGATGATTTGATGACCTTTATGGGTCCTTGGTTGCCATTTTCCTCCTTCTTGGAGGTCCTTGGGTTGGTCTTCGGCCTTGTCTTGATGACTTCAACCTTGACTCTCCTCTTCTTCTTCTTCTTGACCTTAAAGGTCTTCAATCTCTTCAGCCTCTTCGGCCTCTTCCTCTTGTCTCTTTGATATAGACTAATATTAATCACTTACGAGTGTTTGACTATGTGTGTTTTGTTCTTACACCAGGAAAACAAAGAACAAAATTGGATGCTAAGAGTGTGAAAGGCATGTTCATTGGGTAATCAATCACTCAAAAGGGGTATAAGTGTTACATACTTGAGTCTTGGAACAATCTTCAGGATCTATCTCATAACAAGTCAGATCGTGCAGCTGGTCTAAAGAAGCTGTTGGAAAGGCTTGGTATTGACGACTTCACTAGGCCAAGTACTATAGAAGAACATGGTCAAGTGGATTTAAGACCAATTGATATAGAGAGTGAGGGCAATGTTCACTCAATCACCTCATGTCCGAGTACGAGATCTGATATAAGAATGGACCAGTAGCTTTACCCGGAGCATGAAGAACTAAACAAGCTTGGACCCGAAGAACTACAACAAGCCATGGACGTGCCTAGTGGACCTATTACTCGAGCCAAAGCCAAACTACTTGAACAATCCGTTAGCACAATGCTAATAAGTGCTGAAAGCAACCTTAGTCCAAAGGCTAATCAAACCACGTTGGTTTTGATTAAAGCCGACTAAGGTTGCCTAAGGGAGGTGTATGCTCTTACACTCTTTTTCTCTTCGTCTAGTTTTGTCCCAACTTGGGTTTTCTAGACAAGATTTTTAATGAGGTAAGTTGCATACACTCTTTTATACAACCCCTTAGGTAACATTGCTCAAAGTGCTCAAAGGAGGAAGCTTCTACACTTGGAGTGGGCTGATTTTATCTAAGTATTGGACTCAATTTTAAAGTTATGTTTTGTGTTGTATTTGGCCCATTTAGACTCTCTATTTCATGGGCCTAGAAAACCCTAGGTGTTCCCTCACTCTTTAAATGTCCCTCAAACTCTTTGATCAAATTCATCAAACATTTTTCTTCTAAGAACTTTTCCTTGTTTGATCCGAGTGGTGTATATCACTCTCTTGCTCTTCACTCTCGTGTGTCATATCCTGAGTGAGTGTGAGTCGAAGATCAAAAGCCTTCCACCGCTTTTGATAGTTCATATCGATCCATTCTTCTATGCACGTCAAGTCTTTTCAACTTCCCTTTGGTCATTCATCAATCCGCTACAAGTTCTAGTTGCCAAAGCCTTTGTCATGGTTGGATCCTCGTGGCTGAGCTTTCCCATAAACCGCCAGCCTCCATTCGATTCCCCATATGCGATCCAATTGTCCAAGCGAGACCTTTCAAGTGCCAACGGTCAGATCCAGACGTTGAGGGGCGTGGATCGTTTCTTCTCAAGTGTCAACCTCTTCATCTCGTTCCTAGGAGTGTATTATGTGCTATCAGAGCTAAATCAAATCAGGTTGTATCTAACCCTTTCAACTTCTTTCCATTTTCGAGAATTTTACCACCTGAAACTTGTTGATTTATGCTTGAACGTAGTTGGAGATTATTAGTGTGTTAGATCAGTTAAAAATCGAGCCATTTGATTTGTTTAGGTCCTAATCTGATCACTAAACATTTTACAACTTAGATCTAAAGCATTAATCCACTCAGTTGTCGGTTAGAATAAATTGAATCCGAAAAGACACCTCGTGTAACTTGTTACAACGTTTTGAATTGAGTCTCTTCGTATTCTATCATTGGTTTAAGTCTTTTGGATCAGTTCACTCGCTTGTTTTTGTATCTTAGTCGCATGTACAATGACTGGCCATGGTATGGATGAACCCGAAACTAGCAACTGTAGGCATGACCGACTTTATCTAGAGGCCATTACCGCTAAAATGACCAAGCTGATGGATGAACGATTTGAAGCCATTAGAAGAGAGGGTCGTTCTGCTCGGTCTGGTACTAATCGTGATCAACCTACTACACGCTAGCACCAACACAGAACAAATCGTACTCAACCTATGTGTGATAGAGAGACAGCCATGCATAACGTAGAAGCTGAGGAATATTATGATGGGGATAGTAGTGTGATATAAGATTGAGCAGCCTCAAGCAACAATTCAAGAAGCAACCAAGCAACAAGGCTGATTTGGAGATTAATCAAGGCACTAAGGCTAACAAATTCAAGAAAAGCATTGGCGATTGGTACAAAAACACTCATGACGTCTTAAAGAAGAAGCATAATCAAATCATTAATTGGGTAAGTGAGTCATGTTGTGCTCTTTTTCCCTCATCCAAGTTTTATCCCAATGGGTTTTCTTGGAGAGGTTTTTAAGGAGGCAAATGGCCCACTTCTTAAATGGCCCATTAGTGATTCTGAATGAAATCCAACAAATAAATGGAAGGCCCAAAAAGCTCTTGGATTGGTGTGGGAGTGGTCCAAGAAACCTTCCAATTGCTCATTTATGTTATTGCATTTTCTAGAATAAGTTGCATTTAAGTTTGTTTCATTTTCAAGATTAGTCTCTTATATTACTTCTCTTCCTTCTCTATTTAAACTCTTTAGTTTCCCTCATTGTAATCATCCTGGATTGGATCACCAACTAATGAAAAGCTTTTGTCAAAACTATCTCTCAAAAACGTGGTCAAGTTGTCTCTTCAACTTGTTGACTCTTCAACACTTCTACTCGATTTGCTGTGTCTTCAGCCTCTGGTCCGAGTCTCTCTTCCTCTCTTGGATGAGCCATCTACTGAAGAAACACTCTGGTTGTTTCTGTTTTATCTCTGCACTCACTTCTATTCACTCGATCGTCGGATCAATCTAAAACTTGACCAGTACACGCATCGACTTCTCAACTCTTGGACCCTGGAATTTCATCCAATTCTACTGTATTGAATCCGATTGGTGTCTCTTCACCTTATGCTCTGTTAGATCTGTTTATATTTTGCTCATTCTGTTGAGTAGAATCTGTTCTATATAACCAATTAATGAAACTTTAATTGTATAGATCAAACTCTGGTGTTGATTTTTTCATCACGAAAAATCTGACTCTTTACATTCTAGTTTACGAATTGAATTGCTAAATTGAATCCACTTCTAATTTGCTCATTCTGTTGATTAGGATCTGTTCTAGAATCATTTGCTGAACCGGTAATTGTGTGGATCAAACTCTGGTGTTGATCTTTGTTAATGAAAAATCTGCCTTTTCACATTCTAGGTTGAGTTTTTCGTGTGTTACTATAATCTAATGTGCTGAAGTTAAACAGAAACGTGTGTGCTCATATATATACTGCTTGCAAAAATTCTGTGAGAACGTTTTACTGGTTAGTTGTTTGTTTTGTATCAGCTACAAATGGAGGAAGCAGAAGGAAGCAACAACAACACCAACAAGCTCTTGTTAGATGCAGTCCTAGCTCGGGTTGAATGAATGATGCAAAAACAAAGAGAAGAGTTGCATGAGAGAGTCAATCAGCTTCAAGGAGATGCTAGACCACGAAGGAGTTTAGAATGAAATGAAAATTGGGGTCAAGAACATCAAAGACAGCCCATAATGGATGATCATGATGATGTTGCTTCTCTAAATGGATCAAGACGCTTTAGAACTCAATCTGATAATGACATGAGGAACATGAAGCTGAAAATCCCTCCTTTCCATGGGAAGAATGATCCAGATGCTTACTTGGAATGGGACAAGAAAATCGAGATGATCTATGATTGTCAAGATTATACGGATTATAAGATGGTGAAGCTAGCTGCTATAGAATTCTATGGTTATGCTCTGAATTGGTGGGATCAAATCACCACAACCCGTAAACGCAACATTGAGCCACCTGTTGATACTTGGGAAGAACTGAAGGAACTCTTGAGGAGGCGTTTTGTGCCAAGCCATTATCACCGAGAGCTGCACCAGAAGCTAAGGCGTTTGATACAAGGAACCAACAGTGTGGAGGATTACTTTCAGGAGATGGAATCTCTAATGTTCAAAGCCAATATAATCGAAGATGATGAAGCCACCATTGCAAGGTTTTTGGGAGGTCTTAACCGTGACATTCAAGACAGAGCGGAAATGCAAAGCTATGGCAATCTGGAGGAGATTTATCACAAAGCTAATCTAATTGAACAACAGCTCAAAAGAAAAGGGTCAAAGTCTGCGTTTGGAGCTAGTTCAACTACTACTCGACTTGTGAAGGAAGAAAAGGCTTTTGCTGAGCCTAAAGAAGCCTCTAAAACAGTTGCCACTCATTCAGACTTCAAGAACAGAACCGAATCATCCAACGCTACAAGAACTCGTGAGATCGTGTGCTTCAAGTGCCAAGGAAGAGGACATATTTCTAGTGCTTGTCCAAACAAAAGAATGATGATTATTCTAAAGGATGGTGGTTATGAATCAGCTGATGAGGAAGAACTTCTTGAATCTCCCAAAGTCTATGTAGAAAGTGCTGTTAAAGGAGATCTCTTGATGATCCAAAAGATACTTCATGTGCATGAGCAAGTGCCAAATGTACACGCCAAAACAGAAGTGGAAGTGCAAAGGGAGAATCTATTCCAAACAAGGTGTCTTGTGCAAGGCAAAGTGTGTAGCTTCATAATCGATGGACGGAGTTGCACCAATGTGGCAAGTGAATACATGGTTAAGAAACTTAATCTGGATGTTATGAAGCATCCAAAGCCCTATGACTTACATTGGCTCAACGACAAAGGAGAAATGAGAGTTCACAGCCAAGTATTGGCTCCTTTCTCAATTGGCAAATACGAAGATGAGGTGTTGTGTGATGTGCTACCAATGGAAGCAAGTCACATTCTGGTTGGTAGACCATGGCAATATGATAGACGAGTAGTGCATGATGGTTCTACAAACAAGTACTCGTTTGAGCACAAAGGCAGAAAGGTAATACTTGTTCCCATGACACATTCTGAAATCTATCAAGATCAAAAGAAGAAAGGGAAACAGCCTGAACACAACTCTTATAAGTCTTCGAATTTCCTTGATAAATCGGGTAATATCCAAAGAACTCTATTCTCTTAATCATCTAATCTCCAATCTGCTTATAAAGAAACTCTTTGGAATTTGTCTAATGATACACTGGAGCTGCCGAGTAGTATAAGTCACGACTTGCAGGTTCAAGGGATGAAAGAAAAGAATTTGCAGCCACCAATCAATCCGTTGGAAAAGGAGAAACAAAGCTGCATCCAATTTGGCCAATTTGAATTCATATTTAGCTTGCAAAGGAGAGCCAAAGAAATACTCTTTACCAATGCACACTATACAATCAAGCAAGAAAAAGGGAAGCTTACTCAACAGAACATACACTTTAAGACTAACGATTGTGGATCTTTGTTGTTTAGCTTAACTGAAAATGAAGTGTTTTACAAACCAAACGAATTCGAGAAAGCTTTATTCGGACCAGAAGGAGGAAAAGAGGATGCAAACACCTCTCAGCCAGAAACAATTATCACCTCCAAAGATGGCAACATAAAGCTTGCAAGGTAAGCATACTCTAAACTTGAGTTCTAAAAATACTAACTTGGTGTTATGTCTTGCAGATTATTTCGATTTGAGGACAAATCCTTTTCAAGTGGGAGGGGATGATATAAGATTGAGCAGCCTCAAGCAACAATTCAAGAAGCAACCAAGCAACAAGACTGATTTGGAGATTAATCAAGGCACTAAGGCTAACAAATTTAAGAAAGGCATTGGCGATTGGTACAAAAACACTCATGAAGTCTTAAAAAAGAAGCCTAATCAAATCATTAATTGGGTAAGTGAGTCATGTTGTGCTCTTTTTCCCTCATCCAAGTTTTATCCTAATGGGTTTTCTTGGAGAGGTTTTTAAGGAGGCAAATGGCCCATTTCTCAAATGGCCCATTAGTGATTCTGAACGAAATCCAACAAATAAATGGAAGGCCCAAAAAGCTCTTGTATTGGCGTGGGAGTGGTCCAAGAAACCTTCCAATTGCTCATTTATGTTGTTGCATTTTCTAGAATAAGTTGCATTTAAGTTTGTTTCATTTTCAAAATTAGTCTCTTAGACTACTTCTCTTCCTTCTCTATTTAAACTCTTTAGTTTTCCTCATTGTAATCATCTTGGATTGGATCACCAACTAATGAAAAGCTTTTGTCAAAACTATCTCTCAAAAACGTGGTCAAGTTGTCTCTTCAACCACTAAAACCAACTTGGTGAATCTTCAACACTTCTACTCGATTTTCTGTGTCTTCAGCCTCTGGTTCGAGTCTCTCTTCCTCTCTTGGATGAGCCATCTACTGAAGAAACACTCTGGTTGTTTCTGTTTTATCTCTGCACTCGTTTCTATTCACTCGATCGTCGGATTAATCTGAAACTTGACCAGTACACGCATCGACTTCTCAACTCTTGGACCCTGGAATTTCGTCCAATTCTGAGTTCCCTCGACCTCTAACTCGATCACTACACTGGAGGGTCGAATCTACATCCACAACAGAAGGACTTTCCGCACCCTTCTTGTTCTCTTTGGCATTAATACCAACTTTTCTATGGGATCCGTGGGTAGGATTGTATCACAGTGAGTCACAACACATCCACAGAAGTAGAAGGCGTGGGAGACGTGATGAAGCTCAGCCAAACAACCCGCCCTCTAGACTGGAACTCAAAATTCCACCATTCTACGGAAAGAATGACTCGGACGCCTATTTAGAATGGGAAAAGAAGATCAAGTTAGTGTTTGACTGTCAGTATTACACCGAATAAAGCAAGGTGAAATACGCGGCTACGGAGTTCTATGACTATGCCCTAAGTTGGTGGTATCAAGTAGTGACTACGCGTGGAAGAAACCGAGAACTACCCTTCCGCAATTAGAGACAAATGAAGTTGCTTCTTCGCAAGAGGTTTGTCCCAACGCATCATCATAGGGAACTACACTCTAGGATGCGGCATTTGAGTCAAGGAACAAAGTCAGTCGAAGACTACTACCAAGAACTGGAAACTCTAATGCTACGAGTTGATATTCAAGAAGATCGGGAAGCTACTATGTCACGATTTTTGGGAGGATTACATAGGGATATAGCTGATCAATTGGATTTGCAACATTATGTGGAGATAGAGGACTTATTGCACAAGGCTATATTGAGCGAGAAGCAGCTCAAACGAAGAGGAACTTGATCCAGCTATGGTTCAAACAAACAGAATCCTTCACAGGTTGATAAAGTGGTGTTCCAGAAGGATGCTAAACCTTATATCAAGCCAAAGACCGAAGAGAATGATCCCAAAAGCAAAGCCAAAGTAACTGGTCGAACTAGGGATCTAAAATGCTTCAAGTGTCACGGGATTGGTCATTACGCAAATGAGTGCTCTAATGCAAGAGTTATGATCATCAAAGCTAATGGAGATATCGAATCAGAAGATGAATCACTTGAGGAACCATCCGATGAGTATGTAGACGAAGCACCAAAAGGAAACATGTTCGTTGCTATGAGGTCCTTGAGTGTGATTCCAAAAACGGATGAACAAGAGCAATGTACCAATCTGTTTCATTCAAGATGCATGATCAATGGCAAACTATGCAGCTTGATCATAGACGGAGGTAGCTGTACCAACGTGGCCAGTGAGGATGTGGTGCAAAGACTTGAGCTAAAAGAATTTTCTCACCCCCGGCCCTATAAACTTCAATGGTTAAGTGAAGAAGGTGAACTTTCTGTGGATAGACAAGTTAAGGTAACATTATCTACCGGAAAATATGAAGATGAGGTTCTTTGTGACATCCTTCCCATGGAAGCAAGCCACATCTTGTTGGGTAGACCTTGGCAATCAGACCGGAGAGTGGTACATGATGGCTACACTAATCGCCATAGTTTTGTGCATAAGGGTAGAAAGATTGTGTTGGTTCCTATGGCATCTCGAGAGGTTTACTTTGATCAGCTGAGCATGAAAAAGAAGAAGCAAACACAAGCTGAACTCTCCGAGCAATCCACTCAAATGGCCGAAGGGAGTACTCTTTCTAACATAATGATAATGACTAAGGAAAACTCTCCTAAGCTAACTGAAGTAGAACTGGCTATGCCGAGTAGCATTTTTCCTCTTTTGCAGGAATATAAAGACTTGTTTCCATAGGAAAACCCACCAGGATTACCATCCATAAGAGGCATCGAGCACAAAATTGATTTCGTACCGGGAATAGTTTTGCCAAACAAGCCAGCATATCGAACCAACCCTACGGAGACTAAGGAGCTGGAAAAACACGTGAACGAACTCTTTGAGAAAGACCACATCCGTGGGAGCATGAGTCAATGTGTCGTACCCGCTCTGTTGGTACCAAAGAAAGATGGTAGCTGGAGGATGTGCGTGGACTGCCGAGCCATCAACAATATAACGGTTAAATATCACCACCCTATACCTAGGCTAGACGATATGCTTGATGAATTATATGGTTCTAGTATCTTCTTTAAGGTTGATGTTAAAGCGGGTATCATCAAATTAGGATGAAAGAGGGGGATGAATGGAAAACCACATTTAAAACGAAACAAGAGTTATATGAGTGGTTAATAATGCCATTCGCTTTAACAAATGCACCTAGTACCTTCATGAGATTAATGAACCATGTGTTTAGAGCTTACATAGGTATATTTGTAGTTGTCTATTTTGATGACACCCTAGTGTTCAGTAAGAACCTAGTTGAACATGTAGGAGGACATCTAAGACTTGTGTTGGAAACACTTAGGAAGGAAAAGTTGTATGCCAACTTAAAGAAATGCACTTTTGGAACGAATAACCTTGTCTTTTTAGGTTTTGTTGTGAGTGCAGATGGTGTTAAGGTAGACGAGGAGAAAGTGAAGGCAATCCGAGATTGGCCTAGTCCCAAAGGCGTGAGTGATGTGAGGAGTTTCCACGGCCTCGCTGGTTTCTATAGGCGGTTTGTTAAAGATTTCAGCTCCTTGGCTGCCCCACTCACGGAAGTAATCAAAAAGAATGTTGGGTTTCAATGGGAACAAGCTCAAGAGGATGCTTTCCAGAGTCTCAAAGAGAACCTTACTAATGCCCCAATCCTATCTTTACCATATTTCTCTAAAACTTTTGAAATAGAATGTGATGCATCTGGTGTTGGTATTGGTGTTGTGCTTATGCAGGACAAGAAGCCTATAACCTTCTTTAGTGAAAAACTTGGAGGATCTACCTTGAATTATCCCACATATGATAAAGAGCTATACGCGTTGGTAAGAGCCTTGCAAACATGGCAGAACTACTTGTGGCCCAAAAAATTCGTCATTAATACAGATCACGAATCACTTAAGCATCTCAAGGGTCAACATAAGCTCAACAAGAGGCATGCACGATGGGTTGAGTTTATTGAGACCTTCCCTTATGTAATCCGGTATAAGAAAGGTAAGGATAATGTGGTCGCTCACGCATTATCAAGAAGGTGCACGCTTCTAAACACCCTTGAAGCTAAGTTACTCGGTTTTGAACATATCAAGTCGCAATATTCTACTCACTCCGATTTTGAGAAGATCTTTGCAACTTGTGAGAAGTTTGCGCATGGAAAATACTATAGGCATGACGGATTTCTCTTTTATAACAATCGCCTATGTATCCCTAACTCTTCTTTGAGAGACTTGTTTATTAGGGAAGCTCACGGTGGAGGCTTAATGGGCCACTTTGGAGTGGACAAAATGCTACAAGTCATGCAAGATCACTTCCATTGGCGTAACCTGAAGCGTGATGTTGAGCGGCATTATGCTAAATGCACAACTTGTAAGTTGGCTAAGGCCAAATCCCAACCCCACGGTCTGTACACACCTCTCCCTATTCCTTTACATCCATGGCATGACATTTCTATGGACTTTGTTATGGGTTTTCCTAGGATAAAAAAGGGTAGAGACTCTATATTTGTGGTGGTATATAGATTCTCTTAAATGGCACACTTTATTCCATGTCATAAAACGGATGATGCTGTCAATGTTGCTAATATGTTCTTTAGAGACATTGTTAGGTTGCATGGTATGCCTAAATCGATAGTGTCTGATAGGGATGTTAAGTTCCTTAGCTACTTTTGGAAAACATTATGGTCGAAGCTAGGAACCAAATTGTTGTTCTCTACTACATGTCATCCCAAACCAATGGGCAAACTGAGGTAGTGAATAGAACTTTGTCAACACTCCTTAGGGCTGTGATTAAGGGTAATCTTAGAACTTGGGAGAAATGTTTACCTCATGTTGAATTTGCATATAATCATGTTGTGCATTCCACCACTAAATATTCACCATTTCAAATCGTTTATGGATTTAATGCCTTTACCTTTGAGTGAAAGAGTTAGTTTGGATGGTAAGAGGAAAGCTGAGGTGGTCAAACAAATTCACGAGCAAGCAAGGCTCAACATTTAGTCCAAGACAGAAAAATATGCACGTCAAGCCAACAAAGGGCGTAAGAAGATAATCTACAAAGAAGGCGACTTGGTTTGGATCCACCTAAGGAATGAACGGTTCCCAAATGAGAGGAAGTCTAAGTTGATGCCAAGGATGGATGGACCGTTCCAGATCATCAAAAAGATCAATGAAAACACCTACCAAATAGACTTGTAAGGTAAGTACTCTATTAGTAATAGCTTCAACGTTGCTGACTTGTCTCCTTATGTTGCAGTTGATGCGGATTTGAGGTCAAATCCTTCTCAAGATGGAGGGGATGATATAAGAATAGACTAGCAGCTTTACCTGGAGCATGAAGAACTAGACGAGCTTGGACCCGAAGAACTACAACAAGCCATGGACGTGCCTAGTGGACCTATTACTCGAGTCAAAGCCAAACTACTTGAACAAGCTGTTCGCATAATGCTAATAAGTGCTGAAAGCAACCTTAGTCCAATGGCTAATCAAACCACGTTGGTTTTGATTCAAGCCGACTAAGGGTTACCTAAGAGAGGTGTATGCTCTTACACTATTTTTCCCTTCGTCTAGTTTTGTCCCAACTTGGATTTTCTAGACAAGGTTTTTAATGAGGTAAGTTGCATACACTCTTTTATACAACCCCTTATATAACATTGCTCAAAGTGCTCAAAAGAGGAAGCTTCTACATTTGGAGTAGGCCGATTTTATCTAAGTATTGGACTCAATTTTAAAGTTATGTTTTGTGTTGTATTTGGCCCATTTAGACTCTATATTTGGAAAATACTATAGGCATGAAAGATTTCTCTTTTATAACAATGGCCTATGTATCCCTAACTCTTCTTTGAGAGACTTGTTTATTAGGGAAGCTCACGGTTGAGGCTTAATGGGCCACTTTGGAGTGGACAAAACGCTACAAGTCATGCAAGATCACTTCCATTGGCCTAACCTGAAACCGGACGTTGAGGGGCGTGGATCATTTCTTCTCAAGTGTCAACCTCTTGATCTTGTTCCTAGGAGTGTATTAAGATCGAGTATATATAATCAGCAAGAACTGGGTCTAGTAAATAATGACCACACAGAGCAAACAGAGCAAGTGGATCAAGCGCCAACTAAATCAAGTGTCGAGGTTGAAGAGAAACGTAGAACATATCTTGTTCAAACTATTGATACATCAAATTCTCCCATTCCTTTAAGATGGAGCCAAAGAATTCGGAAGGACCCCTCTAATTGGATCAACACTCGAGTATACTACAACAGTAATGCGGTGGCTCATCCGACCCAAGTTGTATGCAATCTAGCTAAGGTTCCAGTTGAACATCAAGCCTTCATTACTAAACTAGACCAACATCATGTTCCAAAGACCTATGAGGAAGCCAAAGAGCACCAGGTTTGGCGTGATGCTGTTGGTGATGAACATGGGGCAATGGATCGCAATCATACTTGGGATGAAGCTATTCTCCCTCTTGGCAAGAAGGTTGTGACTTCTCGATGGATCTTTACCATCAAATACAAGAGTGATGGTCAGATTGAGAGGCATAAGGCTAGACTTGTGGCAATAGCATTGACTCATACCTATGGAGAGGATTATCAAGACAGATTTGCAAAGGTTACCAAACTACATACGGTACGTGTCGTGTTATCCTTAGCCACTAATCTTGATTGGGAATTATGGCAGATGGATGTCAAGAATGCATTCCTACAAGGTGAACTTGAAGATGAGGTGTATATGCATCCTCCACGGGGCTTGGAACACATTATGGCACCCGGAAATGTGTTGAGGTTTCGGAAAGCCATCTATGGACTCAAACAATCTCCAAGAGCCTGGTATCACAAGTTAAGCCATACCTTAAGAGATCATGAGTTTAAGAAGTCCGAGGCTGAGCACACTCTCTTTACACTCCTCGGTAAGAATGGTATCGTTCTTGTTCATGTGTATGTGGATGATATTATCATCACCGGCGATGACAAGGAATGTATCAAAGGTATCAAAGAACCCCTTAAATCTGATTTTGATATTAAAGACTTGGGTGAGATGAAATACTTTCTTGGCATGAAGTGTGCCGATCAAAAGACGGCCTCTTCTTGTCTTAAAAGAAGTATACTCTTGATCTTTTGCATAAGGCAGGTGATATAGGTACACAGATAGCCAAGACTCCACTTGAAGATACCTACCAAGCAACGTGCAAGAGGGAGAAAGATGATGAACCGTTTGAAGATGTACACCAATACTGGAGAATGGTCGGTAAGTTGATATATCTTACAATAACAAGACCGGATTTGTGTTTTACAGTAAACCAAGTGAGCCAACATATGCAAGCTCCTAAGGTGTGCCATTGGGGAATGGTGGATCGAATCCTTAGATACCTTAAAAGGAACAAGGCATATGGATGGGAAGGAATGAGAACACAACTCTTGTGGGTTATTGTGATGCGAATTGGACTGGAGATAGACAAGACCGCAAGTCAACTACTTGGTATTGAACGTTCCTTGGTGGCAATCTAGTTACTTGGAAGAGTAAGAAGCAAAAAGTGGTTTCATGGTCAAGCGCTGAGGCCGAATATAGAGCTATGAGGAAGCTCACGGATTAACTTATATGGCTGAAGGCATTACTTAAGGATTTGGGAGTTGAGACCCATGAACCGATCACAATGCATTGTGATAATCAAGCTGCCATTCACATTGCCTCTAATTCAGTTTTTTCATGAAAGAACGAAGCATATTGAAGTTGACTATCACAAGGTTCGAGAGAAGGTGGAGCAAAGCGTAATCTTACCATGTTACACAAGAAGCTCGGACCAATTGGCTGACATTTTCACAAAAGGTGCAAGCTTAAAGGTGTGTGACTTTGTGAACATGGCAAGGTCTAGGGGTCCAACTCGACTTCATAACTCTACCAAAGTATTTCATGACGGGTTCACCAATACACATAGCTTTTAGATTAACGGCAATATGACCGTATTGCATCATATGACACCGCCCTAAGTTGGTTTATCACACTTTCTCAGGTCAAAGTGACATTACATTAACCTGAAGTTAACTAAAAGAGATCACATGTAAAGAAGTAGGATATGAACATGGATAGGTCTAGGGATCCAGCTCGACTTCATAACTCAACCAAATTAGTTCATGACGAGATAACTAATAGACATAGCTTCTAGATCAAGCCCAAAATGACCATGTTGCAACATATGACCCCAGCTTAAGTAGGCTTAGCACACTTTCTCATGTCAAAATGACATTAAATTTCCTTGAACTTAGCTAAAAGAGATTGCATGTGTAGAAGTCTGATATTAACCTAGTAGGTCATAAGATCAAGCTTGACATCATAACTCAACAAAAGTACATTATGACGGGTTCATCAATAGACATAGCCTCTATATTAAGGATATAATGCATGTTTTGCAACAAATGAGACTACCCTAAGGTTGCTTAGCACACGTTCTCATGTCAAAATGACATTACATTGCCTTGAACGTAGCTAAAAGTTATCACATGTGTAGAAGTATGATATGAACAAGGATAGCTCTAAGCATCAAGCTCGACTTCATCACTCAATGAAAGTACTTCATGACATGGTTGACCAATACACATAGCTTTTAGATTAAGGGCAAAATGACTTTGTTGCAACATATGAGACCACCCAAAGGTTGTTTTGCAAATTTTCACATGTCAAAATGACATTACATTGCCTTGCATTTAACGAGAAGAGATCATAAATGTAGAAGAATGATATGAACATGGCAAGGTCTAAGGATCCAACTCGACTTCATAACTCAACCAAAGTATTTCATGACGGGTTCACCAATAGATATACCTTTTAGATTAACTGCAGTATGACCGTATTGCAACATATGAGACCTCCTTAAGTTGGCTTAGCACACTTTCTCATGTTAAATTTACATTACATTTCCTTGATCTTAGCTAAAAGAGATCGCATGTGTAAAAGTCTGATATTGACCTAGTAGGTCATAGGATCAAACTTGACATCATAACTCAACCAAAATACTTTATGACGGGTTCACCAATAGACATAGCCACTATATTAAGGATATCATGCCTTTGTTGCAACAAATGAGACAGCCCTAAGTTGGCTTAGCACACGTTCTCATGTCCAAATCACATTACATTGCCTTGAACTTAGCTAAAAGATATCACATGTGTAGAACTATGATATGAACATGGATAGCTCTAAGCATCAAACTCGACTTCATAACTAAAACCAAAGTACTTCATGACGGGTTCACCAATACACATAGCTTTTAGATTAATGGCAAAATGAGTTTCTTGTAACATATGACACCACCCAAAGGTTATTTTGCAAATTTTCTCATGTCAAAATGAAATTACATTGCCTTGCATTTAGCTAGAACATATCACAAAAGTAGAAGTATGATATGAACATGGCAAGGTCTAAGTATCCAACTCGACTTCCTAACTCAACCAAAGTATTTCATGACGGGTTCACCAATAGACATAGCTTTTAGATTACCGGCAGTGTGACCGTATTGCAACATATGAGACCGCCTTAAGTTGGCTTAGCACACTTTCTCATGTCAAAGTGACATTACATTTCCTTGAACTTAGCTAAAAGAGATCGCATGTGTAGAAGTCTAATATTAACCTAGTAGGTCTTAGGATCAAGCTTGATTTTATAGCTCAACCAAAGTAGTTTTAGACGGGTTGACCAATAAACATAGCCTCTATATTAAGGAAAGAATGCATGTGTTGCAACAAATGAGACTACCCTAAGGTGGCTTAGCACACGTTCTCATGTCAAAATGACATTACATTGCCTTGAACTTAGCTAAAAGATATCACATGTGTAGAAGTATGATATGAACATGGATAGCCTTAAGCATCAAGCTCGACTTTTTAACTCAACCAAAGTACTTCATGATGGGTTCACCAATACATATAGCTTTTAGATTAAGGGCAAAATGACTTTGTTGAAACATATGAGACCACCCAAAGGTTGTTTTGCAAATTTTTTCATGTCAAAATGACTTTACATTTTCTTGTATTTAGCTAGAAGAGATCACATATGTAGAAGTATGATATGAACATGGCAAGGTCTAGGGATCCCACTCGACTTCATAACTCAACCAACGTATTTCATGAAGGGTTCACCAATAGACATAGCTTTTAGATTAACGGCAGTATAACCATATTGCATGATATGAGACCGCCTTAAGTTAGTTTATCACATTTTCTCACGTCAAAGTTACGTTACATTAACTCGAAGTTAGCGAAAAGAGATCACATGTAAAGAAGTATGATATGAACATGGATAGGTCTAGGGATCCAACTCGACTTCATAAATCAACAAAACTAGTTAATGACGAGATAACTAATAGACATAGCTTCTAGATCAAGCCCAAAATGACCATGTTGCAACATATGACACCAGCCTAAGTAGGCTTAGCACACTTTCTTATGTCAAATTTATATTACATTTCCTTGATCTTAGCTAAAAAAGATTGCATGTGTAAAAGTCTGATATTAACCTAGTAGGTCATAGGATCAAAGTTGACCTCATAACTCAACCAAAATACTTTATGACGGGTTCACCAATAGACATAGCCTCTATATTAAGGATAGGATGCATTTGTTGCAACAAATGAGACTACCCGAAGTTGGCTTAGCACACGTTCTCATGTCCAAATGACATTACATTGCCTTGAACTTAGCTAAAAGATATCACATGTGTAGAAGTATGATATGAACATGGATAGCTCTAAGCATCAAGCTTGACTATATAACTCAACCAAAGTACTTCATGAAGGGTTCACCAATACACATAGCTTTTAGATTAATGGCAAAATGACTTTGTTGCAACATATAAGACCACCCAAAGGTTCTTTTGCAAATTTTCTCATGTCAAAATGAAATTACATTGCCTTGGATTTAGCTAGAAGAGATCACAAATGTAGAAGTATGATATGAACATGGCAAGGTCAATGGATCCAACTCGACTTTATAACTCAACCAAAGTGTTTCATGCCAGGTTCACCAATAGAAACAACTTTTAGATTAACGGCAAAATGACCGTATTGCTACATATGAGACAACCCTAAGGTTGTTTTGCAAATTTTCTCATGTCAAAATTACATTACATTGCCTTGCATTTAGCTAGAAAAGATAACAAATGTAGAAGTATGATATGAACATGGCAAGGTCTAGGGATCCCACTCGACTTCATAACTCAACCAAAGTATTTCATGAAGGGTGCACCAATAGACATAACATTTAGATTAACGGTAGTATGACCATATTGCATGATATGAGACCGCCTTAAGTTAGTTTGTCACACTTTCTCACGTCAAAGTTACCTTACATTAACTTGAAGTTAGCGAAAAGAGATCACATGTAAAGAAGTATGATATGACCATGGATAGGTCTAGGGATCCAGCTCGACTTCATAACTCAACAAAACTAGTTCATGACGGGATAACTAATAGACATACCTTCTTAATCAATCCCAAAATGACCATGTTGCAACATATGACACCAGCCTCAGTAGGCTTAGCACACTTTCTCATGTCAAAGCGACATTACATTTCCTTGATCTTAGCTAAAAAAGATTGCATGTGTAAAAGTCTGATATTAACCTAGTAGGTCATAGGATCAAAGTTGACCTCATAACTCAACCAAAATACTTTATGACGGGTTCACCAATAGACATAGCCTCTATATTAAGGATAGGATGCATTTGTTGCAACAAATGAGACTACCCGAAGTTGGCTTAGCACACGTTCTCATGTCCAAATGACATTACATTGCCTTGAACTTAGCTAAAAGATATCACATGTGTAGAAGTATGATATGAACATGGATAGCTCTAAGCATCAAGCTTGACTATATAACTCAACCAAAGTACTTCATGAAGGGTTCACCAATACACATAGCTTTTAGATTAATGGCAAAATGACTTTGTTGCAACATATAAGACCACCCAAAGGTTGTTTTGCAAATTTTCTCATGTCAAAATGAAATTACATTGCCTTGCATTTAGCTAGAAGAGATCACAAATGTAGAAGTATGATATGAACATGGCAAGGTCAATGGATCCAACTCGACTTTATAACTCAACCAAAGTGTTTCATGCCAGGTTCACCAATAGAAACAACTTTTAGATTAACGGCAAAATGACCGTATTGCTACATATGAGACAACCCTAAGGTTGTTTTGCAAATTTTCTCATGTCAAAATTACATTACATTGCCTTGCATTTAGCTAGAAAAGATAACAAATGTAGAAGTATGATATGAACATGGCAAGGTCTAGGGATCCCACTCGACTTCATAACTCAACCAAAGTATTTCATGAAGGGTGCACCAATAGACATAACATTTAGATTAACGGTAGTATGACCATATTGCATGATATGAGACCGCCTTAAGTTAGTTTGTCACACTTTCTCACGTCAAAGTTACCTTACATTAACTTGAAGTTAGCGAAAAGAGATCACATGTAAAGAAGTATGATATGACCATGGATAGGTCTAGGGATCCAGCTCGACTTCATAACTCAACAAAACTAGTTCATGACGGGATAACTAATAGACATACCTTCTTAATCAATCCCAAAATGACCATGTTGCAACATATGACACCAGCCTCAGTAGGCTTAGCACACTTTCTCATGTCAAAGCGACATTACATTTCCTTGATCTTAGCTAAAAGAGATCGTATGTGTAAAAGTCTGATATTAACCTAGTAGGTCATAGGATCAAAGTTGACCTCATAACTCAACCAAAATACTTTATGACGGGTTCATCAATAGACATAGCCTCTATATTAAGGATAGGATGCATTTGTTGCAACAAATGAGACTACCCTAAGTTGGCTTAGCACACGTTCTCATGTCCAAATGACATTACATTACCTTGAACTTAGCTAAAAGATATCACATGTGTAGAAGTATGATATGAACATGGATAGCTCTAAGCATCAAGCTTGACTATATAACTCAACCAAAGTACTTCATGAAGGGTTCACCAATACACATAGCTTTTAGATTAATGGCAAAATGACTTTGTTGCAACATATAAGACCACCTAACGGTTGTTTTGCAAATTTTCTCATGTCAAAATGAAATTACATTGCCTTGCATTTAGCTAGAAAAGATCACAAATGTAGAAGTATGATATGAACATGGCAAGGTCTATGGATCCAACTCGACTTTATAACTCAACCAAAGTGTTTCATGCCAGGTTCACCTATAGAAACAACTTTTAGATTAACGGCAAAATGACCGTATTGCTACATATGAGACCACCCTAAGGTTGTTTTGCAAATTTTCTCATGTCAAAATTACATTACATTGCCTTGCATTTAGCTAGAAAAGATCACAAATGTAGAAGTATGATATGAACATGGCAAGGTCTAGGGATCCCACTCGACTTCATAACTCAACCAAAGTATTTCATGAAGGGTGCACCAATAGACATAGCTTTTAGATTAACGGTAGTATGACCATATTGCATGATATGAGACCTCCTTAAGTTGGCTTAGCACACTTTCTCATGTTAAAATGACATTACATTTCCTTGATCTTAGCTAAAAGAGATCGCATGTGTAAAATTTTGATATTAACCTAGTAGGTCATAGGATCAAAGTTAACATCATAACTCAACAAAAATACTTTATGACGGGTTCACCAATGGACATAGCCTCTATATTAAGGATAGCATGCATTTGTTGCAACAAATGAGACTACCCTAAGTTGGCTTAGCACACATTCTCATGTCCAAATGACATTACATTGCCTTGAACTTAACTAAAAGATATCACATGTGTAGAATTATGATATGAACATGGATAGTTCTAAACATCAAACTCGACTTCATAACTCAACCAAAGTACTTCATGACGGGTTCACCAATACACATAGCTTTTAGATTAATGGCAAAATGAATTTGTTGCAAAATATGAGACAACCCTAAGGTTGTTTTGCAAATTTTCTCATGTCAAAATGACATTACTTTGCCTTGCATTTAGCTAGAAGAGATCACAAATGAAGAAGTATGATATGAACATGGCAAGTTCTAAGGATCCAACTCGACTTCATAACTCAGCCAAAGTATTTCATGACATGTTCTCCAATAGACATAGCTTTTAGATTAACGGCAGTATGACCGTATTGCATGATATGAGACAGGCTTAAGTTGGCTTAGCACACTTTCTCATGTCAAAGTGACATTACATTTCCTTGAACATAGGTAAAAGAGATCACATGTGTAGAAGTCTAATATTAACCTAGTAGGTCTTAGGATCAAGCTTGACATCATAGCTAAACCAAAGTAGTTTTTGACGGGTTGACCAATAGACATAGCCACTATAATAAGGAAAGAATGCATGTGTTGCAACAAATGAGACTACCCTAAGTTGGCTTAGCACACGTTCTCATGTCAAAATGACATTACATTGCCTTGAACTTAGCTAAAAGATATCACATTTGTAGAAGTATGATATGAACATGGATAACTTTAAGCATCAAGCTCGACTTTATAACTCAACCAAAGTACTTCATGACGTGTTCACCAATACATATAGCTTTTAGATTAAGGGAAAAATGACTTTGTTGCAACATATGAGCCCACCCAAAGGTTGTTTTGCAAATTTTCTCATGTCAAAATGACATTACATTTTCTTGTATTTAGCTAAAAGAGATCACATATATTGAAGTATGATATGAACATGGCAAGGTCTTGGGATCCCACTTGATTTCATAACTCAACCAAAGTATTTCATGAAGGGTTCACCAATAGACATAGCTTTTAGATTAACGGCAGTATGACCATATTGCATGATATGAGACCGCCTTAAGTTGGTTTAGCACACTTTCTCACGTCAAAGTTATGTTACATTAACTCAAAGTTAGCAAAAAGAGATCACATGTAAAGAAGTATGATATGAACATGGATAGGTCTAAGGATCTAGCTCGACTTCATAACTTAACAAAACTAGTTCATGAAGGGATAACTAATAGACATAGCTTCTTAATCAAGCCCAAAATGACCATGTTGCAACATAAGACACCAGCCTCAGTAAGCTTAACATACTTTCTCATGTCAAAGTGACATTACGTTTCCTTGAACTTAGCTAAAAGAGATCGCATGTGTAGGAGTTTGATATTAACCTTGTAGGTCATAGGATCAAGCTTGACATCGTAACCCAACCAAAGTACTTTATGACGGGTTCAACAATAGACAAAACCTCAATATTAAGGATAGAATGCATGTGTTGCAACAAATGCGACTACCTTAAGTTGGCTTAGCACACGTTCTCATGTCAAAATGACATTACATTGCCTTGAACTTAGCTCAAAGATATCACATGTGTAGAAGTATGATATGAACATGGATAGCTCTAAGCATCAAGCTCAACTTCATAACTCAACCAAAGTACTTCATGACGGGTTCACCAATACACATAGTGTTTAGATTATAAGCAAAATGACTTTGTTGAAACCTATGAGACAACCCAAAGGTTGTTTTGCAAATTTTCACATGTCAAAATGACATTACATTGCCTTGCATTTAACGAGAAGAGATGACAAATGTAGAAGTATGATATGAATATAGCAAGGTCTACGGATCCAACTCGACTTCATAACTCAACCAAAGTATTTCATGATGGGTTTACCAATAGCATAGCTTTTAGATTAATGGCAGTATAACCGTATTACATAATATGAGAACGCCTTAAGTTGGCTTAGCACACTTTCTCATGTCAAAGTGACATTACATTTCCTTGAACATAGGTAAAAGAGATCACATGTGTAGAAGTCTAATAGTAACCTAGTAGGTCTTAGGATCAAGCTTGACATCATAGCTCAACCAAAGTAGTTTTAGACGGGTTGACCAATAGACATAGCCTCTATATTAAGGAAAGAATGCATGTGTTGCAACAAATGAGACTACCCTAAGTTGGCTTAGCACACTTTCTCATGTCAAAATGACATTACATTGCCTTGAATTTAGCTAAAAGATATCACATTTGTAGAAGTATGATATGAACATGGATAACTTTAAGCATCAAGCTCGACTTTATAACTCAACCAAAGTACTTCATGACGTGTTCACCAATACATATAGCTTTTAGATTAAGGGAAAAATGACTTTGTTGCAACATATGAGCCCACCCAAAGGTTGTTTTGCAAATTTTCTCATGTCAAAATGACATTACATTTTCTTGTATTTAGCTAAAAGAGATCACATATATTGAAGTATGATATGAACATGGCAAGGTCTTGGGATCCCACTTGATTTCATAACTCAACCAAAGTATTTCATGAAGGGTTCACCAATAGACATAGCTTTTAGATTAACGGCAGTATGACCATATTGCATGATATGAGACCGCCTTAAGTTGGTTTAGCACACTTTCTCACGTCAAAGTTATGTTACATTAACTCAAAGTTAGCAAAAAGAGATCACATGTAAAGAAGTATGATATGAACATGGATAGGTCTAAGGATCTAGCTCGACTTCATAACTTAACAAAACTAGTTCATGAAGGGATAACTAATAGACATAGCTTCTTAATCAAGCCCAAAATGACCATGTTGCAACATAAGACACCAGCCTCAGTAAGCTTAACATACTTTCTCATGTCAAAGTGACATTACGTTTCCTTGAACTTAGCTAAAAGAGATCGCATGTGTAGGAGTTTGATATTAACCTTGTAGGTCATAGGATCAAGCTTGACATCGTAACCCAACCAAAGTACTTTATGACGGGTTCAACAATAGACAAAACCTCAATATTAAGGATAGAATGCATGTGTTGCAACAAATGCGACTACCTTAAGTTGGCTTAGCACACGTTCTCATGTCAAAATGACATTACATTGCCTTGAACTTAGCTCAAAGATATCACATGTGTAGAAGTATGATATGAACATGGATAGCTCTAAGCATCAAGCTCAACTTCATAACTCAACCAAAGTACTTCATGACGGGTTCACCAATACACATAGTGTTTAGATTATAAGCAAAATGACTTTGTTGAAACCTATGAGACAACCCAAAGGTTGTTTTGCAAATTTTCACATGTCAAAATGACATTACATTGCCTTGCATTTAACGAGAAGAGATGACAAATGTAGAAGTATGATATGAATATAGCAAGGTCTACGGATCCAACTCGACTTCATAACTCAACCAAAGTATTTCATGATGGGTTTACCAATAGCATAGCTTTTAGATTAATGGCAGTATAACCGTATTACATAATATGAGAACGCCTTAAGTTGGCTTAGCACACTTTCTCATGTCAAAGTGACATTACATTTCCTTGAACATAGGTAAAAGAGATCACATGTGTAGAAGTCTAATAGTAACCTAGTAGGTCTTAGGATCAAGCTTGACATCATAGCTCAACCAAAGTAGTTTTAGACGGGTTGACCAATAGACATAGCCTCTATATTAAGGAAAGAATGCATGTGTTGCAACAAATGAGACTACCCTAAGTTGGCTTAGCACACTTTCTCATGTCAAAATGACATTACATTGCCTTGAATTTAGCTAAAAGATATCACATGTGTAGAAGTATATATGAACATGGATAGCTATAAGCATCAAGCTCGACTTTATAACTCAACCAAAGTACTTCATGACGGGTTCACCAATACATATAGCTTTTAGATTAAGGGCAAAATGACTTTATTGCAACACATGAGACCACCCAAAGGTTGTTTGGCAAATTTTCTTATGTCAAAATGACTTTACATTTTCTTGTATTTAGCTAGAAGAGATCACATATGTAGAAGTATGATATGAACATGGCAAGGTCTAGGGATCCAATCGACTTCATACCTCAACCGAAGTATTTCATGACGGGTTAACCAATAGACATAGCTTTTAGATTAGCGGCAGTATAACCGTATTACAACATATGAGAACGCCTTAAGTTGGTTTAGCATACTTTCTCATGTCAAAGTGACATTACATTTCCTTGAACTTAGCGAAAAGAGATCGCATGTTTAGAAGTTTAATTTTAACCTAGTAGGTCTTAGGATCAAGCTTGACATCATAACTCAACAAAAGTACTTTATGTCGGTTTCACTAATAAACATAGCCTCTATATTAAGGATAGAATGCATGTGTTGAAACAAATGAGGCTACCCTAAGTTGGCTTAGCACAAGTTCTCATGTCAAAATGACATTACATTGCTTTGACCTTAGCTAAAAGATATCACATGTGTGGAAATATGATATGAACATGGACAGCCCTAAGCATCAAGGTCGACTTTATAACTTAACCAAAGAACTTCATGATGGTTTCACTTATACACATAGCTTTTAAATTAAGGGCAACATTACTTTGTTGCAAAATATGAGACCATGCAATGGTTATTTTGCAAATTTTCTCATGTCAAAATAACTTTACATTGCCTTGCATTTAGCTAGAAGAGATTACATATGTACAAGTATGATAAGAACATGGCAAGGTCTAGGTATCCAACTCGACTTCATAACTCAACCAAAGTATTTCGTGACGGGTTCACCAATACACATAGCTTTTAGGTTAGCGGCAATATGACCGTATTGCATCATATGAGACCGCCTTAAGTTGGTTGATCACATTTTTTCATGTCAAAGTGACATTACATTAACCTGAAGTTAACTAAAAGAGATCACATGTACAGAAGTAGGATATGAACATGGATAGGTCTGGGGATCCAGCTCGACTTCATAACTCAACAAAACTAGTTCATGACGGGATAATTAATAGACTTAGCTTCTATATCAAGCCCAAAATGACCATGTTGCAACATATGACACCAGCCAAAGTAGGTTTAGCAAATTTTCTCATGTCAAAATGGCATTACATTGCCTTGAACTTAGGTAAAATATATCACATCTGTAGAAGTATTATATGAGCATGGATAGCTCTAAGCATAAAGCTCGACTTCATAACTCAACCAAAGTACATCATGACGGGTTCACCAATACACATAGCTTTTAGATTAATGGCAAAATGACTTTTTTGCAACATATGAGACCACCCAAAGGTTGTTTTGCTAATTTTCTCATGTCAAAATGACTTTACATTTCCTTGCATTTAGCTAGAAGAGATCACAAATGTAGAAGTATGATATGACCATAGCAAGGTCTAGGGATCCAACTCGACTTTATAATTCAACCAAAGTGTTTCATGCCAGCTTTTAAATTAACGGCAATACGACCGTATTGCAACATATGAGATTTCCTTAAGTTGGATTAGCACACTTTCTCATGTCAAAGTTACATAACATTTCCTTGAAGTTAGCTAAAAGAGATCGTATGTGTAGAAGTCTGTTATTAACCTAGTAGGTCATAGGATCAACATTGACATCATAGCTCAACCAAAGTACTTTATGACGCGTTCACCAATAGACATAGCTTCTATGTTAACAATATAATGCTTGTGTTGCAACAAATGAGACTACCCTAAGTTGGCTTAGCACACTTTCTCATGTCAAAATGACATTACATTGCCTTGAATTTAGCTAAAAGATATCACATGTGTAGAAGTATATATGAACATGGATAGCTATAAGCATCAAGCTCGACTTTATAACTTAACCAAAGTACTTCATGACGGGTTCACCAATACATATAGCTTTTAGATTAAGGGCAAAATGACTTTATTGCAACACATGAGACCACCCAAAGGTTGTTTGGCAAATTTTCTTATGTCAAAATGACTTTACATTTTCTTGTATTTAGCTAGAAGAGATCACATATGTAGAAGTATGATATGAACATGGCAAGGTCTAGGGATCCAATCGACTTCATACCTCAACCGAAGTATTTCATGACGGGTTAACCAATAGACATAGCTTTTAGATTAGCGGCAGTATAACCGTATTACAACATATGAGAACGCCTTAAGTTGGTTTAGCATACTTTCTCATGTCAAAGTGACATTACATTTCCTTGAACTTAGCGAAAAGAGATCGCATGTTTAGAAGTTTAATTTTAACCTAGTAGGTCTTAGGATCAAGCTTGACATCATAACTCAACAAAAGTACTTTATGTCGGTTTCACTAATAAACATAGCCTCTATATTAAGGATAGAATGCATGTGTTGAAACAAATGAGGCTACCCTAAGTTGGCTTAGCACAAGTTCTCATGTCAAAATGACATTACATTGCTTTGACCTTAGCTAAAAGATATCACATGTGTGGAAATATGATATGAACATGGACAGCCCTAAGCATCAAGGTCGACTTTATAACTTAACCAAAGTACTTCATGATGGTTTCACTTATACACATAGCTTTTAAATTAAGGGCAACATTACTTTGTTGCAAAATATGAGACCATGCAATGGTTATTTTGCAAATTTTCTCATGTCAAAATAACTTTACATTGCCTTGCATTTAGCTAGAAGAGATTACATATGTACAAGTATGATAAGAACATGGCAAGGTCTAGGTATCCAACTCGACTTCATAACTCAACCAAAGTATTTCGTGACGGGTTCACCAATACACATAGCTTTTAGGTTAGCGGCAATATGACCGTATTGCATCATATGAGACCGCCTTAAGTTGGTTGATCACATTTTTTCATGTCAAAGTGACATTACATTAACCTGAAGTTAACTAAAAGAGATCACATGTACAGAAGTAGGATATGAACATGGATAGGTCTGGGGATCCAGCTCGACTTCATAACTCAACAAAACTAGTTCATGACGGGATAATTAATAGACTTAGCTTCTATATCAAGCCCAAAATGACCATGTTGCAACATATGACACCAGCCAAAGTAGGTTTAGCAAATTTTCTCATGTCAAAATGGCATTACATTGCCTTGAACTTAGGTAAAATATATCACATGTGTAGAAGTATTATATGAGCATGGATAGCTCTAAGCATAAAGCTCGACTTCATAACTCAACCAAAGTACATCATGACGGGTTCACCAATACACATAGCTTTTAGATTAATGGCAAAATGACTTTTTTGCAACATATGAGACCACCCAAAGGTTGTTTTGCTAATTTTCTCATGTCAAAATGACTTTACATTTCCTTGCATTTAGCTAGAAGAGATCACAAATGTAGAAGTATGATATGACCATAGCAAGGTCTAGGGATCCAACTCGACTTTATAATTCAACCAAAGTGTTTCATGCCAGCTTTTAAATTAACGGCAATACGACCGTATTGCAACATATGAGATTTCCTTAAGTTGGATTAGCACACTTTCTCATGTCAAAGTTACATAACATTTCCTTGAAGTTAGCTAAAAGAGATCGTATGTGTAGAAGTCTGTTATTAACCTAGTAGGTCATAGGATCAACATTGACATCATAGCTCAACCAAAGTACTTTATGACGCGTTCACCAATAGACATAGCTTCTATGTTAACAATATAATGCTTGTGTTGCAACAAATGAGACTATTCTAAGTTGGCTTAGCACACGTTCTCATGTCAAAATGACATTACACTGCCTTGAACTTAGCTAAAAGATATCACAAGTGTAGAAGTATGATATGAACATGGATAGTTCTAAACATCAAGCGCGACTTCATAACTCAACCAAAGTACTTCATGACGGGTTCACCAATACACATAGCTTTTAGATTACGAGCAAAATGACTTTGTTGAAACATATGAGACAACCGAAAGGTTGTTTTGCAAATTTTCACATTTCAAAGTGACATTACATTGCCTTGCATTTAACGAGAAGAGATCACAAATGTAGAAGTATGATATGAACATGGCAAGATCTAGGGATCCAATCGACTTCATAACTCAACCGAAGTATTTCATGACGGGTTCACCAATAGACATAGCTTTTAAATTAATGGCAGTATAACCGTATTACAACATATGAGAACGCCTTAAGTTAGCTTAGCACACTTTCTCATGTCAAAGTGACATTACATTTCCTTGAACTTAACTAAAAGAGATCGCATGTGTAGAAGTCTAATATTAACCTAGTAGGTCTTAGGATGAAGCTTGACATCATAGCTCCACCACTATAGTTTTAGACGGGTTGACCAATAGACATAGCCTCTATATTAAGGAAAGAATGCATGTGTTGCAAAAAATGAGACTACCCTAAGTTGGCTTAGCACACTTTCTCATGTCAAAATGACATTACATTGCCTTGAACTTAGCTAAAAGATATAACATGTGTAGAAGTATGATATGAACATGGATAGCTCTAAGCATCAAGCTTGACTTTATAACTCAACCAAAGTACTTCATGCCGGGTTCACCAATACATATAGCTTTTAGATTAAGGGCAGAATGACTTTGTTGCAACATATGAGACCACGCAAAGGTTGTTTTGCAAATTTTCTCATGTCAAAATGACCTTACATTGCCTTGCATTTAGCGAGTAGAGATCACAAATGTAGAAGTATAATATGAACATGGCAAGGTCTAGGGATCCAACTCGACTTTATAACTCAACCAAAGTATTTCATGACGGGTTCACCAATAGACATAGCTTTTAGATTAACGGCATTATGACCGTATTGCAACATATGGGACCGCTTTAAGTAGGCTTAGCACAATTTCTCATGTGAAAGTGACATTACATTTCCTTGAACTTAGCTAAAAGAGATCGCATGTGTAGAATCTAATATTAACCTTGTATGTCTTAGGATTAGCTTGACATCATAGCTCAACCAAAGTACTTTATGACGGGTTCACCAATAAACATAACCTCTATATTACGGATAAAATCATATGAACATGGATAACTCTATGCATCAAGCTCGACTTCATAACTCAACCAAAGTACTTCATGACGGGTTCACCTATACACATAGCTTTTAGATTAAGGGGAAAAGGACTTAGCAACATATGAGACCACCCAAAGGTTGTTTTGCAAATTTTCTCATGTCAAAATGAATTTACATTGCCTTACATTTTGCTAGAAGAGATCACATATGTAGAAGTATGATATGAACATGGCAAGGTCTAGGGATCCAACTCGACTTCATAACTCAACCAAAGTATTTCATGACGGGTTCACCGATAGACATAGCTTTTAGATTAACAGCAGTATGACAGTATTGCAACATATGAAACCGCCTTAAGTTGGCTTAGCATACTTTCTCATGTCAAAGTGACATTACATTTCTTTGAACTTAGCTAAAAGAGATCGCATGTTTAGAAGTTTAATTTTAACCTAGTAGGTCTTAGGATCAAGCTTGACATCATAACTCAACGAAAGTACTTTATGTCGGGTTCATTAATAGACATAGCCTCTATATTAAGGGTAGAATGCATGTGTTGAAACAAATGAGGCTACCCTAAGTTGGCTTAGCACAAGTTCTCATGTCAAAATGACATTACATTGCTTTGACCTTAGCTAAAAGATATCACATGTGTGGAAATATGATATGAACATGGATAGCCCTAAGCATCAAGGTCGACTTTATAACTTAACCAAAGTACTTCATGATGGTTTCACTCATACACATAGCTTTTAAATTAAGGGTAAAATTACTTTGTTGCAAAATATGAGACCATGCAAAGGTTATTTTGCAAATTTTCTCATGTCAAAATAACTTTACATTGCCTTGCATTTAGCTAGAAGAGATTACATATGTACAAGTATGATAAGAACATGGCAAGGTCTAGGTATCCAACTCGACTTCATAACTCAAGCAAAGTATTTCGTGACGGGTTCACCAATACACATAGCTTTTAGGTTAGCGGCAATATGACCGTATTGCATCATATGAGACCGCCTTAAGTTGGTTTATCACATTTTCTCATGTCAAAGTGACATTACAGTAACCTGAAGTTAACTAAAAGAGATCACATGTACAGAAGTAGGATATGAACATGGATAGGTCTGGGGATCCAGCTCGACTTCATAACTCAACAAAACTAGTTCATGACGGGATAATTAATAGACTTAGCTTCTATATCAAGCCCAAAATGACCATGTTGCAACATATGACACCAGCCAAAGTATATTGCCTTGAACTTAGCTAAAATATATCACATGTGTAGAAGTATTATATGAGCATGGATAGCTCTAAGCATAAAGCTCGACTTCATAACTCAACCAAAGTACATCATGACGGGTTCACCAATACACATAGCTTTTAGATTAATGGCAAAATGACTTTTTTGCAACATATGAGACCACCCAAAGGTTGTTTTGCTAATTTTCTCATGTCAAAATGACTTTACATTTCCTTGCATTTAGCTATAAGAGATCACAAATGTAGAAGTATGATATGACCATAGCAAGGTCTAGGCATCCAACTCGACTTTATAACTCAACCAAAGTGTTTCATGCCAGGTTCACCAATAGGCATAACATATGAGACCGCCTTAAGTTGGATTAGCACACTTTCTCACGTCAAAGTGACATTATATTTCCTTGAACTTAGCTAAAAGAGATTGCATGTGTAGAAGTCTATTAACCTAGTAGGTCTTAGGATCAAGCTTGACATCATAGCCAAACCAAAGTACTTTATGACGGGTTCATCAATAAACATAGCCTCTATATTATGGATAGAATGCATGTGTTGCAACGAATGAGACTACCCTAAGTTGGCTTAGCACACGTTCTCATGTCAAAATGACATTACATTGCCTTGAGCTTAGCTAAAAGATATCACAAGTGTAGAAGTATGATATGAACATGGATAGCTCTAAACATCAAGCGCGACTTCATAACTCAACCAAAGTACTTCATGACGGGTTCACCAATACACATAATTTTTAGATTAAGGGCAAAATGACTTTGTTGCAACATATGAGACCACCCAAAGGTTGTTTTGCAAATTTTTTCATATCAAAATGACTTTATATTGCCTTGCATTTAGCTAGAAGAGATCACATATGTGGAAGTATAATATGAACATGACAAGGTCTAGGGATCCAACTCGACTTTATAACTCAACCAAAGTATTTCATGACAGGTTCACCAATACACATAGCTTTTAGATTAACAGCAATATGACCGTATTGCATCATATGAGACTACTCTAAGTTGGTGTACACATTTTCTAATATCAAAATGACATTACATTGCCTTGAACTTAGCTAAAAGATATCACATGTGTAGAAATATGATATGAACATGGATAGCTCTAAACATCAAGCTCGACTTCATAACTTACCCAAAGTACTTCATGACGGGTTCACCAATACACATAGCTTTTAGATTAAGGGAAAAATACCTTTGTTGCAACATATGAGACCACCCAAAGGTTGTTTTGCAAATTTTCACATGTCAAAATGACATTACATTGCCCTGCATTTAATGAGAAGAGATCGCAAATGTAGAAGTATGATATGAACATGGCAAGGTGTAGGGATCTAACTCGACTTCATAACTCAACCAAAGTATTTCATGACGGGTTCACCAGTAGACATAACTTTTCTATTAACGGCAGTATGACCGTATTGCATCATATGAGACCACTTTAAGGTTGTTTAGCACACTTTCTTATGTCAAAGTGACGTTACATTAACTCGAAGTTAGCTAAAAGAGATCACATGTAAAGAAGTATGATATGAACATGGATAGGTCTAAGGATCTAGCTCGACTTCATAACTTAACAAAACTAGTTCATGAAGGGATAACTAATAGACATAGCTTCTTAATCAAGCCCAAAATGACCATGTTGCAACATATGACACCAGCTTAAGTAGGCTTAGCACACTTTCTCATGTTAATGTGACATTACATTTCCTTGAACCTAGCTAAAAGAGATCACATGTGTAGAAGTCTGATATTAACCTAGTAGCTCATAGGATCAAGCTTGACATCATAACTGAACCAAAGTACTTTATGACGGGATCACCAATAGACATAACCTCAATATTAAGGATATAATTCATGTGTTGCAACAAATGAGACTACCCTAAGTTGGCTTAGCACACGTTCTCATGTCAAAATGATATTACATTGCCTTGAACTTAGCTAAAAGATATCACATGTGTAGAAGTATGATGTGAACATGGATAGCTCTAAGCATCAGGCGCGACTTCATAACTCAACCAAAGTACTTCATGACGGGTTCACCAATAAACATAACTTTTAGATTAATGGCAAAGTGACTTTGTTGCAACATATGAGATCACCCAAAGGTTGTTTTGCAAGTTTTCTCATGTCAAAAAGTCATTACATTGCCTTGCATTGAGCAAGAAGAGATCGCAAATGTAGAAGTATAATATGACCATGGAAAGGTGTAGGGATCCAACTCGACT